>CM060844.1:80292128-80912128 GCA_030762175.1 Metallyticus violacea
CCCACACTGTATAAAAGAAGCTTTGCGTTTGCTTTCTCCACACGGAGAGCGGTAAACGAACTAACGACGAGATGAGCCAAGAAAAGGGATGAATTGCCCCATAGCTGGAAAGTGCTCAAAGGGACCTCAGCAGAGGGTTTCGCCATACCGGCATTCCTTTACATCGAGTTTCAAGTCACTCCCTCTCTCGAAAAGAAGCAGTTCGGTCAGAAAAACAGCCGTTGTCTTTAAAATTTCAGTAAGTTGAAGGGAAACCTGCAGTTAGCGCTATCACAGAGCAATGTTCTTTACCAAAACGGTTTTTATAAGCGTTCCGGCAGTGCAAACGATAGCCGCGTTACATAATGTACATCTTTCATTTTGACAACTCTGATATTTGAACCTCCACAGTTTAAGAGGTTATGATGTAGATATGGCAACCCTGTGATTCGATTTATTCCTTAAAGCTGTCATGGATACTTTTAGCGAGTTCAGAAGAAATGTTAAGCTATTGCAATTGTACTAATAGAATTCGTTTTGAATAATCTTTCCATATCGCCATCTATTGTGCCTACTAGGCACGAAATAAGACAAAAAAAAAGCTGTTAACGCTCTATAGGTCGCATTTTTCCCCCCTCAACGAAACTCAGTATATAACCATCGACTCGTGAGTTCATTAAGCAGCAAAATTGGGTCATTAGGAGTGGAGGTTAACGTAAAACGAAACAATTTTTAACCATATTAAAAATAGCTCTAGCGGCCGCAATTTTTGCTTTATTTCAACGAAACCTGTACATTTCTTTAAAATAAAAATATAAAAGTTTTTTTCCCAAAAAAGGGAGCCATTGAGCCATTAAGAGTTGGGATACATCTGAAAAAAACTAGTGGTGGTTTAAATGAAATTTTAAAATTGCTCTAGAGGACACAATTTTAAATATTTTTAAAGGAAATTCGGTATATGCCATTAAAATAAAATAAGAAAAATTGTTTCCGAAAGTTAGGGAAATCGAACTATTAGAAATAGGTGTATACTTGAAAAATGAAATATAAAAAGTGCTCATTTGTTCAATTTTCTTTATATTGTTTTAAAATAAAAGGACAAATTAATTCAGTATATAAACTATATTTATAACAATGCATGTTTTTTATATCTAACAAAAGCATTGTCGTGAAAATAGCAAATGTGAAATATTAATCAAATACATGTTTGAAAATTATATCTGTATGTAAGAGAGCTCTGTATTAACTTTCAGAAAAGATATTTGTTAAATGTTTTTACTACAATAACATTTAAATTAAATTTCAAAGCCAATGAAAATCGATGTAACTTTTGATTGTTTTTATTTGTTTTGTGCATTGTAATTGTTTTTAAATAACATGTTTTTGTTTTATTTAAATATATGAACTCATCTTCTTAAATACGCAATGTAACTCGAAACTTTCTGTTATTTCTTTCCATTTTAGTAAATGTAAAGATGATACCAAGGGCTCAGTTCATAAACATGGTTACATTTAAAAATGTATAAAATTATTCACACAGTATATTTTTGTCTATCAGTGGTCATACATTGCATTTAATTAATAGTATATCATTAATTTTAACGGTTTAAAATCAATTATAATAATAATGATAATTCTAAAAATGCAATTTCTCCTTCCTAACACTTATAGACTGCAATAATTCTAATTTTGTTCCCCTAATACCACACATAACTTATATCATTTCATTAATTAATAAGGCCTATTTTGGATTTTATATTCATTTTTATTAAAAGTTATTCAACTCGGTGAGGAAATCGCTTACTTTACGGAGTTCCTGCGTGACGGACTTTTTAGTACTTCTGCTAGTGATGCTAGGTGATCAATAAATTATCAAGCAATTCTATACTTGTAGTGTAATGCAAAAACAAAATGCATTTGCAACGTGTACAGGTATATTCGCACAAACCTCACAGAAACCAAATGTTTCATGTATACCAGGTTATATTAAAGTCAATCGTAGTTTCAAATGACCAAAACTTTGGCAAATTTTATACATAAATTTGTTCGTAAAGGAATAAGAGTATATTACAACAAGAATAAGCAATACTATTCTCGACCTTAATAACTTTACTGCGCCGTGGAGACGATTATTGGAATCCAGCCTGGGACTTATATATTTCATGCGACCGAGCCCTCAACATTGAGATGTATTTGCCAAAAGAACTGCCGGGAGAATGAGTCTAAACTGAAATTGAAAATGAAGAATTGAACGCCCCAGCAGAGTAAAAATTTATATGTGCAATTAAAATTACCTAAGCTGTGGTCATAAGGATCTGCACATCCAAGCGCTCGTCCCGGTATAGGCAACAAGGTGCTGGGACGAAGTGTTGCAGATTTTATTTTATTTGTACGTTGAAAGTTTAAAAAATTTGTTTGTTTAAAGTAAACTGCCTAAAACGGCGAGCGAGTCATCCCTTTAACACATACTCCGATCACAAAGATAGCCTGATTTTTATGGAAAGAAAACTTTAAGGGGAGAGAAATGAAGGCTTTGACTTCCGAATACCTTTCGTAACCTGGAGAGGAGAGTGCAGGCTTGCCTTGACGGTAATGGTTACTACTTATGAAACTAGCTATGAAATAATTATACATATATATCATGTAAATGTCGCTAAATTCTGTTTATTAGTTTAAATATTATTATGGAAAATCGTGGGCCGAGAGCGAGTGAAGCAAGTTCTAGAGTAGGATTGCCTTGCTGTTATTCTTACCAAAATGAATTTATCTGTCTTTCAAAATAGCTACAGTTTATTTTTTCCCCTTTTTTAATTTACAATTCTGGATTTTCGTGTTTCTAAATAGGATTTAAATATACTTTTTATATTATATTTTTCTATGTAAATAAGTTCTCTTAACAGAATGATTCTAACGATATACTGCAAGAATTTACGTATTATGTACTATCAGAAATATTCGTTATTAAATGGTAAATATAGTTTTTAGAAACTAGTTTTCTTATTTGGAAACTAGGGCTTTTGTGCCCAAAAATACATTTTATAAGAAATAATTGTTGACAGCATATATTTCTATTCATTCTGGAAGGATTTCATTTAACATGATAATTTGTCATTTAAGAACAATAAACAGTACGCTAAATTCCGTGAAAATACACATACTGGAAACCTTGCCATACTGCATGTCTGGCATACAAAGAGCGGGTTAAATAATTATTATCAGCTGTTGAGGAATGGCCTAGGAACAACAAAAGGGGTGTCAGGTGAGTCATTTATTAGAGCACAGAGCACGTCCAGACAATTAACCTAATTTTGTCGGACACAGATGATTTAACTATCGCACAATGTTTCCTAGTAAACACGGCACGTTTAGTCACTTAGTGCTGCAATTGATGGGATAAAGCAGCTCTGAGCTTATAAATCGAGTATTCACATAAAAAGCATCACGATATCTCAGTAGATATCGACTCCGCTATCATTATCATTCACAGTCTGTTTGCCAGCAGATTTATTATTGTATAAGTTCGTAATGTCATCAACACCTACCTATGCCACTAACGGGTTTCTCCATTGCTTATTTGCTTTTACTTAATGTGTTTATTTAGCTTTCGCTTAATGTGTTTATTTAGCTTCTATTTATCTGTCATTTTCACTAGAGTCATATAGCGATATAGAGAGAGAATATTCCCTCTCTAATAAATACTGTTCCCTTAAAATTAGTATTAGAAAGGAAATTGCAACAAAGGATGTATAGCTTTATAGTAACATACGGTAAGTGCTATTGCAAATAAGGGGAAACTCCTGAATGAAAAGTTATGGCATTTTGGGCTCAAAATGTAATATAAGGTGAAATATTTATTATTTAGTGCTATAAGGCATTGTATGTTACGTGAACAAGAATTAGTAAAGAAATATATACGAGGGTAGATCCACGAGTTTTCGGCCTAACCATTTTCTAGGTATGATAAAGACAACAACTATATTTCTCTTTTCAATATTATTACCTTCTTACATCTTTGAATTAACATTTCAACCCCCATTACCAAAATAGTCAGAAGTCTTGACTGCAAAATGGATATAAACAGCATCCATCACTTCGTCACACTTAAATGTCCTTCCTCGAAGGTCCTTCTTGAGTTATGAGAAGAGCAAATAGTCATTGGGATCTAGATCTGGGCTGTAGGGTGGATGGTCGATCTCCTTGAAACTACATTTCTTCACAGTTTCCTTTGTAACAAGAGATGTGTGCACAGGCGCATTGTCGTAAAGAAGGGTCACACTACCATTCAGCTTTCCTTGTCTTTTCTCTGTGATGGAAGCACGTAGTCTGTGCAGTAGGCCAGCATAGTACTCCCCATTTACTGTGGTGTTCCTCTCCTTGAAATCAATGAAGAGTATTCCTTCACAGTCCCAAAAGATTGTGGCTATGATCTTCTTGGTTGACTGAGTGACCTTGGCCTTTAGAGCAGGTACTTCGCCAGGTTTACGCCACTCCATTGCTTCTCTTTTGGACAAGGGATCATAGTAGAGGAGCATAGTTTCATCTTGATAAACCCGACTGAGCAAATTTAATTGCCAGCGTTAGCGGAACTTTAATTCCAGCCTTACCAATAATCTCGCGTATACTGTAGATCAACTAGTTTGATTTAATATATACAAACACCGATTGCGTAGCGGAATGAGAACACGGTGTTGGTAAGTTTTGGGGGAAAATTAATAGAATTTTGTTGCACATTATACAACAATTTCTGGATATTTGCAAGATATTGACTTTCCGCATTATTCTATAAATAGGCTTTATTAACTGTGGATATTAATGATACATTCTGAGTAACCGTTGCAACAAGTAATAAGTGCCTATTATCTCAAAGTTGAAGAACCCAACCGTTAAAATAAATTATGTTTCTGTACGTCGGGTCATCCATTCTGTGTATTACGGCGATGGGAACTGCAAGAGCAAACAACCCATCTCACACAGCTAACCGGGAACAAAGAGGGCAGGCATAGGAGTTGTGGTAAGAACAGCAGAATGCACTTAAAAAGTAATACAATAATCACCCATATCACGTAAGGAGGTCCTGAAACTTCTTTATTCAATGTTTCGACTCTACACTTAAGTCAAAATCCATTCATGAAATCTAAATTTATCGCCCGATTTAAGTTTTTGAACCACAGTAATTAATTTAGACTTTAGTTTCCTCTTTTCACTAGGAAGACATTTTAACTTTTAGGGGAATATCCCAGGGGGTGCCTATTGTCATAAATACTTTTGCTGTGAGCACTCTAAACTTGAACACTTTCCGTTTCAGGGAAATGAATTAACTAATTTATTCTGGAACTCAATCATCTGGTAATTTTCTTTAAATAACTCTTGACTCGATACGATATAAAAATCTTAAATAAACACTCCTTGTGGAATATTCTGTTGTTCAACGAATGACGTGAGGCTCATTGCCAACGTAGCAATTTGATAAACCCCTTCCTCGATTCTTGTACTGCTGCTGGCATCGTGCGCTGGTTTATCGGCCTATGCAATTACCCGCCCACGCTTCTGTCATCTGATAATTTCAGGATCGATATTTAAAACCAAAGTTAAATAACAAGCTATTGTTAAGTGCATATTTCAGCAGAGCAGGGACTGTAAATGATTTTAGACTTAAAACAAGTTGAGGGTCTGTCAAAACTACCTTCTTCGTGGCGTTTGGAACATTTCACGTTTCTAGAATTTGCTTTAGTTAGACATTTCATCAATTTCGTATTCCAATGTTTTTGGAGAAGCACGAGTAAATATGAAGGGCCAGGGAGTAAAAAACCAAGTATGTCAGTTTTCTTTTCTTTTTTGAGTTATTGGTACTAGGGACCATGCCTGGAAAAATAAATAAATGAATGGTTTTTAAAGCCCGTTTTTGCTACAGGGGCACCACAGGCGATGGACACGTATGATAAAAGATATGAAATGATATATTGGGAAAGGATTTTTTTAAGGAAGGAATCGTTCCAGGCTTAAGTTAAGGGTACCTCCCAGGCATTTGCCATTTATGAGGACTGAGGAAAACCTAGAAAAAAAACCTCAATCAGGGAGGACGGTCCTGGCGGGATTCGAACCCCAGACCTCCGCTCACGAGTCCACGCCTTAACAACCTAGGCCACCCGTGATTCCCAAGTCTGGACAACAAGGTGGATGCGTTAGTGCTCAGATTTCTTTTTCCCTTAAAAAGCTCACTGAAAAAAAAAAAAAATAATTTCAACGTCTTCGAACTCTAAAATCCTGAAATTATTGCGGTATGATTCATTAACACCAGGTAACGAACTTATAAAAGCACCAGTTATAAATACTTTGGTCCATTTTGGTGTGAATCTTCAAAATGAGCTTTTATAATCCTACAAATATATAAAAAACAATGTCCCCTTGTTTTTCTTATGCTTTCGCATTGCAAAGTGCTAAATTTGACTATAAACTTTGCTACTATATATCGGAAGTAGCAGTAAAGTTCGGCTTCCAAAGAGTATCTACACTTATAAATTCACTTAGATACCGCATCCGCTCAGGGAGTTTTGGCTTCACGGATATTTTCCGCCCGAGTATAAAGCTACAAAGTGATGTATGTTTGTGCGCTGAGGGCCACCGTTTCCTGGAATGTTATCCAAAGCTTTCTGCTTCATGAGCAAACTCAAAACACCCTCATCCTTTCAGATGTGGGATATCTACTTTAACTTAGCGCAGCACTGAAAACACTCATAGCGTTATAGTAACGCTATGGCAGTTTTGTTAAATGTGATAGGAGAGCCGCCATCAGGATTGCATAGAATGAAAATTGTTCTTAAATTATTACCCAAAATTAGTGATTCTCCACGAGAAAGCTAAAATAACGCCATGCATGTATGTACGGATTTGTTCAATGTGCAATTGGGCATATTTCCGGTGGCATTGGAAAAGTAATGAAATTACAATATTTACAGCTTGTATCTACAATTATTCTTGTCAATCTACTTAAATAAATGTCAACCTAATTGCATGCATGTCAATCTAATTATATCATGTCAACTTTTTTTTTTGATTGATTTATTTACAAACGCTCTTTAACATCTCAGGTCGTCAGCGTCCCATTCAACTCAGAGCGTGAAACGGCCGACAAATTTTGCTCAGAGGCCTCTTTTTCAGGCTTGAGGTTCTTTTTCGTGCCGTAAATGTACGACACGGGGCCCACGGCTTTACTTCACTTCCGAAGGAAGCCATACTTATTTTTTTTTACGCCCGAAAAAAATCCATCGGTCCTGGCCGGGTTCGAACCCGCGATCTTGGGTTTAGGAGGCAAGTATGATAACCACTACATCACCAGGACCGACTTCATGTCAATCTAAATAATACATTAAATGCACGTCTACGTAATTAAATACAGTTAAACATAATTTAACACATGTCAATATAAGTAAATACATCTAATTAAATGCAAGTAAACATAATTAAATTAATGTAATCTTAAGTAAATGTATGTCAATTAAATTAAATATACGCCAATCTAATTAAATACCCTTAAACATAACTAAAGAGCTTTCAACTTAATTACATACAATTCAACATAATGAAGTACATATCAACACATTTAAATATACATCAATCTAATTAAGTACATAACATTATACATGTCTGACTAATTAAAGATCTCAATCTAATTATATACATGTCAATTACAAATCCTAATCTATGAATTTTAGCACGTATCTAACATTTTCTTTAAAAGTTTAACTGTTAGGATGATAAGCCTTAAAGACTGCTGCAAGTAAGTTATTCCAATCTCCTATAGTTCTGTTTAAAAACAAACAATTTGCAATGCCCGTCTTCCGTTAAGTTTAATTTCAAGATCCATCCATGCGCTATACAACTTGTAAACTGCACAAATGATCGCAATTTTTATCGTCAGTTGCCAAGAACTCCCATCCCACGTCATACAAATCTTCGAACATATGTCCTCTGCCTCTTTTCTCTAAATTTAGCTGTCGTTCCCTGCATCCTCTCGAGTGAATCTACTTGGTTTTTGCTATAGCGGCCCATATTCCATTATCTGAGGAACAACGGACTTGTATGCACTCTTTGAATATCGCCCTCCCTTTCTAAGGCACTCTCATAACGAAATGCTAAACCTTCCATGCTTTTCGCATTATATAGTGAAGCTGTTTGGTAGGTTCCGCCTAAGTACCCTAGGTAGGGTACCAATTTGGAAGGAATTTGCTGTCGACTTTCGAGTGGCCTCAGGTTGTGCCAATTTTGAAGTGGTTTGGTAAATTGATAAATTATCGCTTCGATGATGTCACCTCCTCTTCAGTGATGCAACTTCTCAGAGTGAAGTCTGCTATTTTTTTTTTTTTTTACTCATGCTCAACAGGAGTGGGAGAGGAATACAATATGTATAGGTACTTTATTATATCCAAATTATTTCGCGTCCTCTGGTGTTTTGCGTACAATAGACTGAGCTACGTCGATACAAACTTAGCTGCCGCAATTGGAACTTAGAAGTGAAGATCATGATATATATATATCTTACAACTGAGTGTCTGTGTCAGAATCAGAATAACTAGTGCTTCTCGCCTCGTGTGAAACTTACAGATGAGTGCCGCGGCGTGTGAAACTGAAAACTGCTTAACTGATGTATCAAAACTGCGTAGAACTTATCTGCATCCGAGCTGATTCTGCAAAAACTGTGCGCCTAACCAACGTCGAACTTGTGAGTGTGCGAAATGCTTTTCGCCGCGTGTAGATCTTGTAACTGCGTATTTAGTGTCCTAGCCGACCAAACGCTTCCTTATATATTAAATTCAAATCAAGAAATTGTTGGCTTAACGACGCTAAAGGTATCTTTAAAGGTTCAAACATTCATTTACCATTGGCTGGTTTAAGTTCTCCTGCCACATGTGCCAATCGCTATTTTTTTAAAGTTTAAAGCATTCTGTTGACATTGGCTAGTTTAAAGGCTAATTGTACAACGGCCTGTCGGTTTCAACGTACTTTATGTATTTAAAAGTCCTTCAGTTTATTAACCGTCCTTTTAAAAAAGAGGCTTCACACGCAACTATCTGGTTTCTTCTCCCTCTGTAAAGAGTTTTACTGGTCCCCTTGCATTTCCAAGCTACCGTATCGGAAAATCACCAGAAGCTTTCTCTTTTGTTGACACAAAAGACACATTATACATATGTACTTACAGGATGTCTACATTCCTAATTAAAATATATGAAATATTATGATAATTATGTTAGCAAAATTCATAATATATTATATTTAATATTTCAGTGCGGATGGGCTATAATAACTGTGCCAAAGTTTGTTTGATCCAAACTTTTGGTGTAAATATATTCCTGAGTTTTTGTAGTTTTTTTTTTTTTCCTTTGGAGGCAATTTCCTCATCTATATATACATACATATTCACCCTTTTTATTTTCATTTTGTTTATCCCAGTCCACTGAACGACCTCATGCAGATCGCTTCGTAGAGTTTCAATATCATAATTTTTCCTGTTCTCCTTGTATATAATACAGCAAACAATCTAACTTCAGATTTAATATGAATTGAAAAATCGTTTATATAAATTAAGAAGTGTAATGGTCTGATAACCGATCCCTAAAGATTATTATTGAAGATTATTTATTAGCTTTCACTTTTCCTAAAATTTTATTAATAAAACTACATAAAACTAAATTGTAAAACAATTTTAATGGTGAGAGCCATGGATCACTGAAAATTCTACAGTTTTTACCTGTATATGAAGATGTTTGATAAGATTTTCTCGAAATATTTAATATATTCAAACTTGTTTAAAGATGTGGGGGTAAAATACAACTTCCCCCGAATATTCTATATGACGTATTTTAAATATTTTACGTCCAATTTTATTATATTATAAAATACTACATTGACCGTGCAAGACTTTAAACATTTTAAGGATATGTTTAAATGTTGTGGCAAAGAAGCTATCTACACCTTCTTGTGAATTAAAAAGATCCAATAAAATAAATAAATTGAAAGGTAGGTCTAAACTAAAAACATTAAAAGTTGTAAAGAAATATATTAATTTCTTAAAAGTTAGCTAAGCCATTTTTATTTCTTGAAAAGATATATACATGGGTTATGTAATGAAACAGAAGCCCTTGTAGCAAAACAGCAGGGAGAGAAGTTTGTCCACTCTGATTGCTTTCCTGGTTCTCTTTATACCAAGAAAGGGTGTTTTTTTCTCCTTCCTCTCTCTATGAAAGGCCACAGTATGTTTTCAAACAGAAAGCAAGAAACACGAAGACATTTTATCAACAGTTTATAGATGTCAAGATTGATATTTCCAATAACTGTTTCACCTTTTAAATTAATCAAATACTCTTTCAAAATGATTGTTTATCAACATTCAAAGTGTGCCGCAGAAATTCCGGATCATTCTACTGCATAAACTGGGTTTCATTGGAAAGAAAAAAAAAAAAAAAAAAATTACACCTTATTTTTATGTATATTGATAATGATATCACTAACAAGGATATTATATAATCTCGAGGTTTTCTTTGCTGCCAATTGGCAAAAAAGTTTTTCTGAATAAGCAAAAGATATTATAAATACAGTTTAAAGACAGTGTATTAACAATTGCTTGCCTTTAAACAAAAATAATACACGAACTAATTTTATGCACACCGAAATAACAAGAAAAAAATGTCTTAAAAGTACACTATTCTTAATCTGGAGAGCAAAATTTAAAAATAAAAAAAAGTGTGACGTAAAGTAATAGCAATATATAGGAAAGCAAGTACAGTCTTCATATATCAGGGAAAAAAAAATATATACACACATATATATATATATATATCTACAGAAAGCGTGGGAAAAAAAAACCGGGTTAGTCTAATTTTGGTCGAAAATAGATTATTGGCTCCAAGTGATTCCCCTTGGGGAGTTTCACATTATGAAAAGAGAGGTAAGTCGAATTCCAATTAGTTGTGGAGATATTGATTTGTGAAAAAACGTGTAGAACGTTTCATTGATTCATAATGGTCCTGTTCCTTTAAATGCTGAAAGGAGACATCTTGGGCCTTTACCCCTGATCGACAGCGTTTTCCACGACTACTATAAAATTTAAGAGTAGACAATATTCCCAGTACTGACCCTGACTTGGAGAAACTAATTAAAAATGCATGCAATGAAAACTGTAACATGTAATGAAATTAATAAAGTTAATATCTTGTTTTTGAAATTTTGCAATAAGAATTAAAAAAAAAATACTTGTATAATGTTTGAAGAGGTGAACCTTAGAAAACACGTGAAATTAAATGCTTGCAAATCTATTTTAGGCGAAAGTTTATTTATTTTTTTTTTCATACGGCTATGGTTCTTAGATGTGAAATTCAAAAATAGGTGGATAAAAGGAAATATGTGCAATTAAATACGCTTTAATCCCCTGCTTACAAATTGTACGATGTCTTACAAGAAATAAAATAAATGGTTAATGTTTAACTGAAAGGGTGCTATTTAATATGAACATAAATAGGCTAAGTCGCCAAAACAGCGTACAACAGAACAGAAAAATCGATTTAGGTAAAAAAAAAACTACAGGAGATTGTGAACTGTAAATATTTCTGTTTGAAAGATTTTTTTAAACGCTGTATCCCCCGTTTATTGAACATTAATTCACGATTTTGGGGACGGTTTGAAACGTACTTTCTCTCTCCTGTAAAATTTGCTTATATTACATTATTTATTTAACATTTATTGCAGCAATTCTCCAATGTCATTATCTCGACTCTGAAGTAATTTTCACGAAAAGGTCTGCAAATACTGCTCTACAGCTGTATTGTCTCTTATTTTCATGAAAAGCTTGACCGACAAAGAAGAGTTTGATCTTAGAGAACAGATGGAAGTCCCAAAGAAGTCAAATCTGTGTAGCAAGGCAGATGTTCCAATAAAAATTCATATTTCAAATCTCTGAGTGTTCCCACCGCTAAAACACTTTTTCAATCAGGTTAAATTTTTAATTAAAAATTTCACTAGGTAATAACATTTGGCCAAGTTTTCGTTTAAATTATTTTATTAGCACTTATTGTTTAATTTTGTGATGTTTTAATATGAATGAGAAGCTATTTTATTTTCTCCCGATGCCAATACTTTGGATGTAATAATTAATCCTTGAATGTTCTGAAAAACAACCAACATAACATGATATTTAACATAACTGGGGACATATAGAAATCTGGCATATAATACTTTCTATAATGCTTTGAATAAATATACATAAATACCGAATAATACAGAATTCTCAATGCAAAAATGCTGTAAAAATGTACATCAGAATAGCGTTTCCTTTAATACGTCTTTCACCCCTCTACAATGCACACTCTTTGACAAAAAAAAAAAAAAAAAAAAAAACTTGGTAAACCTGTATTTACAACGCGCATGCAATGACTGCATAATACAGCGAGCGCTTTGCCTGTATTTGTCATAATATGCTACAAAGTTTATTAAAGAAATAAGTGTTTCATGCTGGGAGACGAACTCCTGCTCTTAACCGCGGGATCATTGCACACTTTGCCACAGAGCTTACGGCACACACATAGACAGCATCTTTAGCACTTACGAGGGTAGGTCCATAAGTTTCCGGCCTCGCCGTTACGGATTATCGCCTTCACAAAACCTGGTGTCATACCTTATCTGTTAAGTAAATAACTGCAGCTGTAACTATCGCTCCGCTGTGATCAGTTGTTCAGATAAAGTTGCATAAAGAAGGCTATGTGTAGAAGATTGTGACATGTTCAAAATGGAGTATGGAACTGTTATCAAGTGCTTCACAAAAGAAGGACTTACTACTAATGAAATCAAACAGCGATTGAACGATGTATATGGGGAAACATCCTTCTCATATTCTACCGTAAAATAATGGGCCAAAATGTTCGAATGGGTGGAGAAAGCATTGAAGACAAAAAGCGTGGCGGCCGGCCCTTGGAGGTGCTCACTCCTGAAAACATCGCTCTTGTGGAATAAGAAATTATGGAAGACCGGCGGCTCACAGTTACAGAAATAGCAGCAAGTTTGGGGGCCTTTCTAAAACAACAATCCTTCGAATTATTCATGATCATTTAAACATGAATAAGGTTAGTGCAAGATGGGTACCTAGACTTCTTTCCTCAGCAAGTAACCGTGAATTATGTCAAGAGTCTATTGTATCGTGTTACACATTTTGTAATTTTGTTATGTAATTTTATTTGGTTAACTATATACAATTACATAAATTATTGTGATTAGAATGTGATCTGTTTGTTTATTATGTCCATTTTAAACTGGAATAATGCTTTTATATGGGAATTTTTCATTGAAAGCTATGGGAAAGTTGGAGGTATTTTTAAAGTTTTCAGGCTACACAAGTAAGCAACGCAGACGATGAGCAACTTTTAAGGAGTGGGCTGGAAGTAGGAGGAAAGTATTTCCTTCTCTCCTCGGAGTTTGTAGCGGATAGTTCCTTTGGTTGTGTTACAATTTTACCAGTCCGAACAATAACTCTGTTCATAACAAAAGCGTGCCCTTTCACCAGATATCAAAGAAGTCATTGCAGAACAACTATACGGAGATAATATAAATATGAAAAAATTAGAATGTATTGGGGACATACCAGAAAAGAATGACCACTAGACTGAGAAGGCCAGAATATAATTATAAATAGCAGTAGTTGAGTGATGGCATGGATTTGGAAGGAAATAATATTATTTGCACTTACCACAAAAGGAATTCAAAATTATTATAGGATGACCGTCAGGTAAAACACTACAAATACAGAAGATATGAGGAAATCTGTATGGACACTATTTTTTTTATTTATTATTTAATTCATACAATGAGAATCCTCTACATGGTTCGTGTTCCTCTGGACGAAGTGATGCAAATTAACAAAGGTAAGGAAACAGCAGGAAATATCACTATAAACGTTTTCATAGGCCCAATATTTATAAACTATAAAGACAATATTCAGGGATCTGGCAGATAAAGTTTTATTTCAATGTCCATGGTCGAACCTAGAAGCCCAATGAATGTGTTAATAATATAATATGGTCTAGATGCCCTAATACAGATTGCATATACTTTTACACACTTCATTTGGGAATGTATGATGCTATAGCAGCATTCAATAATGGGAACATAATCAGAAGTTATGTGTGACAAAATATAGCTTTTTCAATAGGGTTTAATACAAAGAAGTCAATGTTAAAAATTGGACAAAGATAAGATTAGGGGCTGTTATTAGCCTTCCAAGCAAAGCTGCACAACAAAAGAGCATACAAGAGGAAATTGGAGGATGAAATGGAGAATATACAATGTATGGTGAAAGAATGCACTGAAAACTGTAGAGGTATTTTTTCTTAAGTTACAAATTTTTCACATATAATGCAGCTTTTCTGAGTTTCTAGAAGAGATGTTGTTTTGAAACTATCAAGTGTTTATTAGAGTGTTGTACATATTTTAACATGGGCTTTTTTAAAAAAAAATATCAATTATTTCATGGTTTATACCAAAAGTGTACATTGAAAATAAAGAAAAAATTACATGTTAATAAAAGTTTATATTTAATTAAAAAAAAACAACATTTTACAAAAGTTTTATGTTAAAGTTTACATAAAAGTACAAGTTTACTGCAATAAAAAACTCAGTTGACTATTCATACAAATTCAGAGAAAAACTACATTGAATGTAGCCAATTTAACAATGCAAGGATGGGACCTTCAGGAATGCCTTAAGCTATATTGCAGGTCTTGCCTGTTGTTTTACACGGAACAAAATGTAAGGAAAAGGGGGGGGGGGTGTTAACGATTTAAATAACCTCTCCAATGCCATTATAAACATGAACAATCGCAGGTTCCTTTGCGTTCACTTGTTCGGGAGTATTTGCATCGATACTGAACTTGATTAACAATTGAGAGCAGATGTTCCCCCCCCCCCCCCGCCATAATGAAATGGTGAAGAAGTACACGGAAATTCTATAACACCTTACCGATGCTACGTGCTGTTTAGAAATTCAAGAATTGTCATTTAGAGACATAAAATGAAAATTCAAATGATAAAGGACTTGGAATTATTCATGAACATTTAAACATGAATAAGGTTAGTGCCTAGATTTCTTTCCTCAGTACAAAAGCAGCAACGAGTCGTCTGTTGTCAGGCATTGCGTTGGCGACGAGAGAGAAGTCCTGCAAACCATTGTTACAGGAGATGAAACTATGGTCCTCTACTATGATCCCTAGTCCAAAAGAGAATCAATAGATTGGCGTATAACTGGCGAACCACGGCCTCTAAAGGCCAAAGTTGCCCAGTCAACCAAGAAGATCATGGCCACAATCTTTTCGGACTGTGAAGAAATACTCTTCATTGACTTCAAGGGGGGCAACACCATAGTAAAATGAGAGTACTATGCTGGCCTACTGCACAGATTACATGGTTACATCAAAGGGAAAAGGCGAGGGAAGCCAAGTGGTGGTGTGCGCCTTCTTCACGACAACGCGCCTGTGCACACAGCTCTTGCTGCAAAAGAAGCTGTGAAGAAATGTGCCTTCAAGGATATCGACCATCCGCCCTACAGCCCAGATCTAGCTCCTAGTGATTATTTTCTCTTCGCATAACTCAAGAAGGACTTCGAGGAAGGAAATTTAAGTGTGACGAAGAAGTAATGAATGCTGTTTATGCCCATTTAGCAGTTATGACTTCTGGCTAATTTTGGGGGGTGGATTGAAATGTTAATTCAAAGACGTGAGAAGTGTATTGCAATAAAGGGTAACTATATTGAAAAGTGAAATATAGTTTTTGACTTTATCATACCTAGAAAATGGCTAGTCCGGAAACTTATGAACCTACCCTCGTATGTAGAACGATTACCTTCCCGCACATTTTTGTTTGTTTTTGTTTGTTGAGGGCCGTCCTGTGCGGCCTTCATCTTCAAGAGAGCCCTTCCTCTCTTAAATTCCGCAAACACTAGGCGCAGTCTTTCAAGGCATTCTTCCCCCCAAAAACAAATTTAAAATCATAAAAGCATGCTTTGTCTCTGCTCCCGTTTGAGATCCATTCTTGCAGGCGATCAACCGCTTCTTTTATATGCAAAGATGCAAACACATTCTCAGACTTAACTTATCTGAAGAACAAAAACAGCTGCCTGGCTTCTAATTACTCGTCGACTGTTTTCAAAACCTTCATAGTAACCGAAATGCTGTTTGTAATACAGTACAATAGTTTGGTTAAAATGCAACAAATCTCATCTCTCCTTCCTCAGTATGGTTGCCTAATTTATTTACGAACGTTTTTGTTCTTTATTTTGTAAGTAATTAACAAAAATGAATGAAATTGTAAATACATAAGAGTTATATAAAGATGTTTTATTAACAACTTTTTGTACACTTTTTCAAAGCCTCCCTCCCCCTTTTTTCTAACATAAATTTGCACGTTATTCAATAATAACATCATGACCCCAAACAACGCCCACCAGAATTAATAAACCCGGTGTAGGAGGACAATTCTGTGGCCAAAAAAAGTCCATAACTTTTCCATTGGAAAATCTAAAATCACATAAAAGGAGAAAACCAGAATGTTTCGTCCGCATATAATTGAAACAAAATTCATAGTCGTATTGTGTTTTTGTATTCTTAAAAAAAAGTATTGAAAACTTGCTAATGTTCTGGGCAACTGTGATTTTTAAACTATATTGTATTAATCTAAAATCAATGCTTTGATCATCCTACAGACATCTAATAATTCAGAGGCTTTTTCTTCACATGGATTAAAATGAACTCATTTACTTTCGTGAACTTATTGGTAATTCTCAAATCTTTTCGTGATATTTATTAGGTCTATAGTACGAATAAAATAAAAATTAAATATAATTTCTCTAAACTTGGCTTGCAAATTGCAATAATTGTATATTTGTACTTAACCTTTTCAAGCAATCTTGCGACACAAGAATCCCGATTGTCAATAATGTCAATAGAGAAGAGCTAAATTGGGGTTAGAACTATTACACGAATAGAATAAGAATAAAAGTTATATATATATATATATATATATATATATATATATTTGAAATTAGCGCAAAGAATATTAACACTTGTTAAACTTGCATGAATATCTATTCTATTCAGAAATCGTGAGAATGAAATAGACAAAAGTCTGCTATTACAATCGCTACCGTTCCATTTTCTAATACCAACTGAGTAAAACAAAACAAAAAAATATCATACAGTGTCTCTTTTTTGTGGTTTGGAATTCCTAATGATTAGATAAATTTGCACATTGACTCATAACCAAAACGATGTATAGAACCCTCCATTTTGCCTTATGATTGTCAAATGTCCATGCTTTTTGCTATCAATATCTCACCGCTGCCTCTAGCAAAATTGGTCAATGATGCGTGTTCAGGAATTATATAGTGGAGGTATAGAGTTGGCTGCACTGGCCACAAGACAAATACATGTCACGTGATAAAACGGATATATAAATTATAAATAAATCGATAATTTCACTCAGAACTTCGGCTGTGATTGGTCAACAGTCAAAATTTTGTTTCGTTTCATTGGTCTATTTTAAGATGACGTCACATAAGTGAAATAGTCATATTAAAATTTAGTGGACGGAAATGTGGCTAGAATACATGGCAAGAATACTAAATTTTATATTAGCTAATTTTGAAACGTATTGCAAGCAATCAGGCATAACCAAATTGCTCAATGAAAGGCAGGCTAGATCAATTAACTTGAAAGAAATGCATTGCCAACGAAAAGATTGTAACATTTAACTGAAATAAAAACTGTTCCTTACACCCTGTACCGTTATCAAGTTCAGAACAAACAAAAGACAATGCAAAGTTATCTCTATCAAGGCCTCTGTGTTTGCCTTGTGCACAGAACGCAGAACACGCAATAGCCAATCAGTGCATACTAAAGTGAAAACCCAGCATCAGCACACATTATTGATGAACTCGGCTGCCCGCAACCAAATCAAAGGGTCAGAACCCTGGGGAGAGACCTTGCCGAGGTTGGGAAGTGGAAAAAAAATCCCTCGCAGTTTTACCCATGGATATTTTTCAGCGCAACAAGGGCTCTATTTTGGTCGGTTCAGAGGTCAAAAGGTTTTGAAAATGCACATGGAGGATAATGCTAGGAGGAGAATTTTAATACTGGGCTGACTTAAAATTATGGCAGAGAAAGCTTCACATCTAGACACTCGCCTCAGGTTTTTGTTTACACTGAGATTCTTAACAAAAGAAGTCTAAATGTGTCATGTTTTCAAGCTCCTAAACGTCGATACTCATTCATCATGCTATATGTTATTTGCAGTACCTCTGGTCCACAGCATAAAGGATAAATACATTTCCGAATTGGCTTATGCAGTTACTTTTATATCTACCTGGACTGAACATGATTTTCCCTAACATAGTAATTTTTCAGCAACCAAAGATATTAATTTTTTCTTTCAAATTAAATGGAAAAATGTGATTTCTCTAGCTTAGATATTTTACAGTTATATTATGTGAAAGCAGTTCTGAGAATATATTAAGAAATAGAGAAAATAATTTTTAAGTCTCTTATCATTTCATGAAGATATAGTTAATATTCTTGGGAATGATGTCCCTTCATATCAAATAGTAAAGAATTATAATAATTAATATAAAACCAATTAAATGTAAATATTGACAAAATCCAATTCAGTCCATATTATACATTCAAAGATATCACGTAAGTTGATATGTAGAAGATCAACTCGCGAACATACAAAAGCTGTAGGCTGACTGTAAACTCAGGAGAAAAGGACTCTGTTTGTGATTTAATCAATTGTCCATTAACTACAGGGTAGCACATGGAAACAGCAAACATCGATTCATGAATCGATCTAGAGTCATGGCACATACAGGGCAACCCATGCTGCACTGCGCACTTGTCCCTTGCTTCCATCCTCAGAGAGTATATGAAACCAGTCTATTTACATTTACAATGGCGTTAACAATGTCAACTTCTGCCTACAAAATAAAGTAGCAGTGATTGGGAAGAAGAATATTTTTTATGGAGATGTTTGGTATGTTCCAAAATATTAAAGGACGTTTTCAAAGAAAATATCAGACGGCATTATGAAAGGTAACATAAAGAACACAGCAAATTAACAGGTAAGTGTTTCAATATTAAATATGTTTGCTTTGAAATTTAATATTTAGAGTTAAACAAAATGTATTGTTAAAGAAAGGTAATTTATTAATACCAATAAATACAATATACCATTGAATATTAAATACGCTTAACAATTTTCACGATTGAACAGGATGTTCGTCCTTTATTTTAGGCTATATCGAGAAAGACATTTAAAACAATTAAATGAAACAATCAAGAAATCGGAATCCATAATAAATAATTCAGACGATGAAATGGCAAATAAGGCAGTACTTGCAAATTATCACACTGCCAGTGAAATCGAGGTGAATGTGTGAAAAATGTATTTTGAAGGTAGCTGGAATAATCTAGAAAAAAAATTATTTTGAAAGACTCAAATGAATGAATGAATAAATAGTGTTTAACGCCCGTTCTTGCTAAAGAGGCACCACTGGCGATGGACATTGATGATAAGTGAGATGAAATGATTTATTTTTAAGGAAGGAAGTGTTTCAGGCCTAAGTTTTAGGGTACCTACCCGGTATTTTCCATTTATGAGGACTGAGAAAAACCTGGAAAAAACCTCAGTCAGGGAGGACGGTCCTGGTGGGAATCGAACCGCAGACATCCCGCTCATGAGTCCGCTCCTTAACGACCTCGCCACCCGTGGCGGTGAAAGACTGAAGAGGTCGAGTCGCACGTCAGTAAGACAAATAACAAACATAGGAAAATGTCATTGCGTTAAACGTTCAGAAATGCGAATATTTTCCCTGCATTAAAAGAGAGCTCTGATATGATTGATACGCTGAATTGACAACATTCCTTCGGGAAGCGAGGTTCTTGGATCCCTGATATAATAAAACAAAAATTAAAGTAGCACGTATACATTATTTACAAATATATATTTATTTATACTTATATTTTACAATGAAAGAGGATTACATTAGCATGAAATCTTCTTTCGTAGCACAAAGGATTTATAATTGTTTTGTCAATGTCCTTTGTTTTGAAAACTTCATCCCCATATACCTATTTTCCATTTTGCTTAACTAGATAGTCTTATCAACGTAATTTATTCTGTAACTATGCACTGCTGTACCTGTTGTTAAAGTTTATGTTTATGAATAGCTCAGCAACTATATATAATGTCAAATGAAATGAGAATGCTTTATATACTAGTTTGGAAGTGTGAAAACTAGCATTTAATTTGTCTTACGTTCTCAAGTATGTGCTGTACACTTTCCAGCACGCCACTGGTCTCGCCGGCCACGTTGGCTCGGACTTATGTCGTCACAATTTGATCCCCATCAGCCCACGCTGTGAAAGATTTTAAAACCAGTAGGTTCTAGACGAACAAGTAAAGCATTCAGCACCAAGAAAAACCGTTGGAATGCTGGACTGTTCAAGCCATCAACGTTCCTGAGAAGTCACAACAGTTTCTATCAGTATGACTGAAACATTCCCGTAGAATATCGGTCGCAGCTTTACGAGATCTTTTCCGAGAGCATATCATATCGAAAAATATCGATATAAACGGACATGGTAAGGCCAAATCTTTCAATGTGCAATTTTTAATGACAAAATTTAATATCTTCAGATCTTTAATGAATAAAAGTAAAATTTCTGATTGGATTGAAATAATCACAAGTGGCATACCGCAGTTAGGTACCATGTGCAAATATGTGTATGTACAGAAGACATTATCTTTAAGAAGTAAATGTAATTAATTAGGTAATAAATGACATGGATATAATTTTGATGCTCAAAATTATACATAATTAAAATTTTCAACTTTCATTATTGCGTCACTAAAAATCTCCCGTTCCAACGCGTCACTCTACTAAGCGTTTAGAATGGTGCAATAGAAACTATAATCATTGGGACTTCATAAGGTGTCAGGAAATTGCAAAATACAAATGTTGACGCATGAACAAAAGCGATAGAGAAATAAATGTAATCCCGTTTAACACTATAGCGCGCGAAAAGTTCAATTGAACCAAGCATAACGTTCACTTCCATCATTTTTATATTTAAACTTGTAAAATAAATTTCTCTTCAAATTTTTACTCATTTTGGAAGTAATTTATCCAAACAAATGCGTATCATTGTAGAAGCCGATTATATTTAGTATCTGAAATCAATATTATTTTATTTATTTATTTTATTTTGTTTATTCTGATACAGCTTGTTAAAAATCGTTTAGTGTTAATACTCAAGGATAAAAGAATGGCTAAAAGGCAAAACAATTTAAGTTTTCGAAATAATAACCCTGAAGTCACTACAACGAAATGCCTACACATAGCGAATGTTACATGAAATTAAACTAACTTGGGGTAAAGAGGTACATACATGCTCGTTCTACGGAGTAAGGCAAGATCAGGAATGGCCTTATTTAGACTAGGAAGTTAGAAAACTTAAAAAAAAATGGAGAACTTGCCCATTTTGTGGAGGGAATGAGAATGGGTACATATTCTGGCAGAATGTACCTATTAGGAACACTTGAGAAAAAGCCTGTTTCCTGAAAAAATTTATGGCAATTAGAGGAGGATTGGCATGCTAGCACCTGTTTGTGAACCACACTAATTGGTTCAATATCGGCGTTTTCCTAGCCAAAATGCGCGAAGCAAGAAGTAATTAATTTGCTGGTTAGAACGCAATAGCTAGTGTAATTATAAACAATATGTAATATGTTTGCATTCATATATAAATAAATATCGTTCTTTAAATTTTAATGTTTATTATTATTGTTTTCTTATTTGACCGCCACGGGTGGCCGAGGTCGTTAAGGCGCGGACTCGTGAGCGGGAGGTCTGGAGTTCGAATCCCGGTAGGACTGTTCTCCCTAACTGAGGTTTTTTTCAAGATTTTCCTCAGTCCTCATAAATGGCAAATGCCCTAAACTTAGGCCTGGAACGTTTACTTCCTTTATCCTTTACCAATATATCATTTCATTTCATATATCATCAGTGTCCACCGCCTGTGATGCCTCAGTAGTAAAAACGGGCGTTAAACACTACTAAAAATTGTCTTATTTTTATTATTTGTTCCTCTTTCTGATTGTGCATCATACTTAAGAATGTACGGTATACGACCCATGCATTTTATAACAATAAAGATACACCCACTATTCTATTTAATTTGCTCTAATAAACATGGCATTTTAAACATAATTATGTAATGCCATAAAAATAAAATCCAATTGAAAATGCTTTATATTTATTTTGTGCCTTTTCAAATGGTTAATCTAAAGTTATATAATAAAAGTGACGTTGAAAAATATGGAGGAAAACGGTGTAGTATTCTACATGCATGCTCCGTGTTTAATATCGACTTTTTTTAGAGATATGTTCAGACAACAAAAACATGCATTTTAATAAATTTCATGGTGTACTACTAGCCCCACAAGCAAACACGTCATTGAATATCGCTGTGGGATAACAATGCATAAAGCGTGTGTTACGCAAGGTTCCCTTTATCAAGTCATCGTTTTTTTTTTTTTTTTTTTCTTTTTTTTTTTTCCACCATAGCGGATTACAGTGTAGTTCATCATTTGAATTACATACAGACGTTTAACACCTGCATCGTTAGCCCAGGAAAATGATTGATGATAAAAGCAGCATTCTCTCTTATTTTGATAAAAGGCCAGTGACAGAAGCAGCAAGGCTCGTTCGAAAGTTAGATTAATGTCTTCTGTCAGGGCCCTTTTCTCTTTTTTAAATTGCGAGGAAAGATTTATTTTAAAGAACCACGCACCCGTGACTTAAAAACCATTGATTATGTAGCTGGGCAGAGTGAAATACTGATAGGATAATCTTGCTTGATGAGAATTTATACAGACCAGTGCAAGACGTACAAAAAGTTGTTTTAAAAACTACGAATGTCATTTCGAAATAAAGACCTTTGATTAGAACTTCTACAAAATATACCAAACTCATTTTTTTTAAAGAAAACCGAGTTGAGGCTTGAAACATGTTGATTTCTTGCACAACCATGTTATTGGCTCTAATATAGTGTATCTGAACAGGTTATGACGTAGTAATACGCAAGCTACACGTTTTAGTAAGTTATATCTCTGAAGCACTTACAAAATGCACAAAGATTTCATGTTTTCAACATTAATGATGTGTTTCTTGTGTGTTAAAGATATACAAGCACTGTTGCACTTTCATATTATAAACGCCAGTGTTCAGATTGCAACAGTTCCTACGGCCCACTCCCAATGTAATATAAATGTAGTATATTTTGTAAGTCGAATTTTTTGCTTTGTAATTAGTAATATAAATATTATTCATATATATGTATGATAAGATTTACTTTCAATTATGAATTGTGTGTTATTAAAAGGGAAAGTTCTCTGGTGTAGTTGCTTACGGGATTGACTGATTGATTTATTATTTATGGACGCTCTTTAACATCTCAGGTCATCAGCGTCCCATTCAACTCAGGGCGTGAAACGGCCGACAAATTTTGCTCAGAGGCCTCTCTTTCAGGCTTGAGGTTCTTTTTCGTGCCGTAAATGTACGACACGGGACCCACGGCTTTACTTCCCTTCCGAAGGAAGCCATACTTAGGATTTTTACGCCCGAAAAAATCCATCGATCCTGGCCGGGTACGAACCCGCGTTTTGGGCGTAGGAGGCAAGTATGGTAACCACTACACCACCAGGACCGACTTGCTTACGGGAGCCCGGAACGGCGAGGTCATAAAACCGCTATACAAAGGGAATAGTAAACCCAAGAGGAAAAGTGCCACTTTAAAAAAAAAAAAAAAAATATTGGCGAGGGTTAATAGAGCCAAGGCCTTTTAAATACTTTAGGGGAATGGCCCCACTAGGCTGTTGCCAAAGAACTGTAAATCAACAAACGTAAATAAATGTTTTAAACTTTCAAATAGTAGCGGGTGGTATGTGTTGGCAGGTGAATTAGAACCAACCAATAGTAGGTGTATATTTTAAATTTTGGCGCGTGCTTGTGAGACCCCGGCGGACCTGGTGAAACCAACGTCAGGTTAATTTGAATATAATATATATGGAGGCGTTTGCTAGACTGAGGCACGTACTTAAATCTCTACATTCTGCTGAGGCACTCGTCTGTAAGTTTTACACGCGGTAAGATAGCTTAGTTCTGCATTCTATGCGCCTTGAGTCGCTGTTTAAGTTTGCTCTGTAATAAGTTTGTGTTCAGTTCAATTCAATAATCAGATTCAGTTCGTCTCTTTGGCAGTCGAGTCAATTAAATGTACATTGTTCTTTTTTTTTATTTGGTTTATTTACGGACGCTCTTTAACCTCTCAGGTCATCAGCGTCCTATTCAATTCAGGGCGTGAAATGGCCGACAAATTTTGCTCAGAGGCCTCTTCTTTCAGGCTTGGGGTTGTTTTTCGTGCCGTAAATGTACGACACGGGACCCACGGCTTTACTTCCCTTCCGAAGTAAGCCATACTTAGGATTTTTACGCTCGAAAAAAATGGATCGATCCTGGCCGGGATCGAAACCGCGATCTTGGGTTTAGCAGGCAAGTATGGTTACCACTACACCACCAGGACAGACTAAATTTATATTCGACGTTTACACTACGCAGAACACCAGAGAACGCGAAAGATCTTACGAATAATAAATTATCATACGAGTATATATTACGTCGCATCGCGGAATTATTTATACAGATCATTAATCAATCGCCGAAACCGCTTCATAATTGGCATCACAACGTGAGGCTCATACATTACACCGATTCAAAATTGACGCCCAAGGTGGGGCCGACAACAAACCGCTTCAAGATGCATTAACGTGTTTTAGTGAACTTACATCGAAATGTTGTATTCACAGAAGTTTTATTCTAAATTTGCCTATACTGGTTACTGGCCTTGGGAAAGTTTAAATAACTCATAAAAATAGGTCACTATGGGAACACAAAAAATGGAAGGAAGCCTAATACATTCCTTCTCAGGTATTATTATTTTAAATATGTTATTCAAAATGTCCATTAAATTATTTATTTTCTTGAACAGTTTAAAAAGGTCATATAGTGCTTTAAAAATTCAAAGGTCTATTTTCACATACCTGTTTTAAAATATTCCAAAATATTGTTCGCTGTAGTAATTATCTAAAAATAAAATTATATAATTCATTCATTAGCTCCATAAAGGTAAATGTTGAAAACAGGTGATATTCTAGCCAAAAGCACTCGTTATAAACAAAATACAATATAGAAAAACGATTCTTTTATTTCTTTTCTGTTTACCGTATGTGCTAAAGTTTTGTGTTATTAACTATTGCTTGTTATAATTCTCATTAACTATATGTGCGATTTAAAAGTTAAGTAAATATCATTTGTTAGTTCTGGAATTTAAAGTAAAAAGAGCACAAGATCATTCTAATGTTTCTTACTTCTTTTAAATAATGTTGTTAATAGACATTTATTTGTGTAATTTGTGGATTTAACTCGTATAATTGCATAATGGATTTAGTAAAACAATGAAATATTTCATGTTAAATGTCAACAAGCTATAAAAAAATAGATGTTCATAATTTCTTGATTCACTCTTCATCAATGTTTATCCATTTTTAAAAGAGTGTAAAGTAAATACTGGCTCCTTTACTCAATTTCTATGGCAACTTTATGTCGGTGAAATGCAAGAGTAAGAATGCTATGCTGCATTTTATTTTGTCCAAAAAGTTGGAATTTTCTCCGTAAAAAGCAATAGTATCAAGAAAATTGTTTTATAAACGTACTCATAGAAATGGGAGCAATAGGTTATTTAATATATTAAGTTTCCTTCCAACCTGTATGCTAAGTTCATCTGAAAAGTAAATATTATATTTAGAATTACGAAAAACAATGTGTCATGTTCAACACATGATTCTGTTAGAACTAATGCACAGAAACCAAGTAACTATCTTCCAATCTCACACTTTCTGTGACTAGCTCATAAAGCTTTCACCTGATTCCTAGAAAGAATCTACAGATTTCGACCTGTTCCCCTTGTCAACGGTCTATCACCTATTGTATTAATTAATGATTGGGGTAAAATGCTGACCATAATACCTTATGTTTATGATTCGATATGTCATTTTTTTTAAATCTTTCAGATGGACTAATTTGACTGCATACAGGATGTTCAAAAATGTATCAATTTTTACAAATTTAAATAGAAATTAAATATTAAGTGAACAATATTAAAAGTAATGAAGGGGGTTAATAAGATTAATACCAATAATAACTTTGTGATGGTTTAGATAAAAAAAAAGGAGAGATATTAAGGTTTCGGTCTGTTAAAGGTATAGTAAATGCTCTAAGGTAACACTCAAATACAACAGGTAATAATGAAAATGGAAAATACTACTAAATGCAAGTTGGAGAACTATTTCTTAATGTGGAGCACGTTTGCTAGGATATTTTCTTGCGATTTGCCTTACCACTCCTCGGCAAGAATCCGTTTTCACATACATATACGTGTATCGTATATAAAATTCGTCCTTCAAGGCTATGTTTATGTAGTGGAATAACTAACGAAGAATAGTTAGCACACAATTTACACTCAATAACACACGAACGCGAAGCTGACGAAGTTCTCTTATAAGTAGTAGTAGTAGTAACTGACGTTTTACTGTACGATTTTGGGATACACTCAAATAAATACAACTATTGCATGGGTCTTACGGCCGTACATGCTAATGTTGTCCTTATAGCAATCAAAAGGACAATACTCATACACACAAATCTACATGCATACATAGAAATATACAAATACTTCGATACATTTAAGTTTTCTATTAATAATTTAAATACAAATACATAAACATGAATGAAACCCTTACTCTTGAGCCCTCTTCTCTTTATTCACCCTCCTCCCCAACTCCCCTCTCTTCTCTATAGCCATTAACCTTCTTTGTCGGGTCTTCTCTAGAAATATTCCCAAATTGTGTATCTCGCATGCACCAACACTTCCCGGCATATGTTCAAATTTCTTTTTGGAATTCAGAAATTGTGGTGATAAATGCTTTATTTTTGAATTCTCCGTTTCCCTGCATTTTGCCTGAACATGCCTCCAGGTATCGCTTTCTCCGCACAATGGGCAAATACTTTCACCGAAACTTATCTGTTTTGTTTCCTTTCCAAGCCCCTAATCTGAACCATGTGACACCACTTCTTTCTTCCCTGTCACTGATATCTAAATAATCCCTATAATGTACATGCATTATAGGGCCTTCACGACTGTCTCCACACAGTATTCAGTTGCGCTCTACCGATCCTTAACCTAAATAAACTCACTGTATACTCCCACATCGTTTATGAAGGAATACCACATAAACTAACTGCCTCTTTTAGTGAGCATAAGACAAGTAATGTCTTAGTAGCCATTTGCTTTCGAATAACGTGTTTAACACAAAATATACAGGGTGTAAACAAGAGGGGTTTGAAGTTTAACATTACTTCTAAACTGTCGCTTGCACGCCTGCTTAGGAGTGTTTTAAGTGACAGTGGAGAATTACAAAAACAGAAGTATCACAACATAAAAATATGAAAACTTTTATAATTTTAATTATAAAAGATTCAGGATATGAAAAACAAATAATTGTAACTAATAATAATTTACTAGGATTTTGTTACAAGGTATACCCTAAATTAATTTCAAGACGCGTAGAAAAAAATAGAAAAATTATTATTATTATTATTATTATTATTATTATTATTGTTAATGGGTTTTTAAAGCAAAGGCATACAAAGAAGAAACAAACAAGTACAATTAATAATAATAATAATAATAATAATAATAATTCACTAGAATTTTTTTACTAAATTAATAACAAGACGCATAGAAAAAGTAGAAAAACTATTATTATTATTATTATTATTATTATTATTATTAAATAAACAGCACAAGTTTTGAAAAGCAATGTCATGTATACATTTTGTTTTAAGTGTACAACGTGTAATATATCCATTTTGAAAAGCGTTTGATATAGTAGTTACTTCAAACTGTTCGAAATATTTAAAAAAAAATACTCTTCACCTTATAAAAGAGTAAATAAATTTTATGTAAATACTCAAATAGAAACAGATAAAGGAAACAGTGCACAGAATTCACTCTAGAAAGCAGTGCAAGCATTAGATAAGAATGCCTGATGTCTCCCATTCTAAGTCGGTCCTGGGTGTAGTGGTAACCATACTTGCCTTCTAAGCCCAAGATCGCGGGTTCAAACCCGGTCAGGATCGATGGCTTTTTTCGGGCTTAAAAATCCAAAATATGACTTCCTTCGGAAGGGAAGTAAAGCCATGGATCCCGTGTCGTACATTTACGGCACGAAAAAGAACCTCAAGCCTGAAAGAAGAGGTATCTAAGCTCTATTGGCCGCTTCACGCCTTAACTGAATGGGACGCTGATGACCTGAGATGTTAAAGAGCGTCCGAAAAGAAAGCAAATCAATATCTCCCATTCTATTTACTGTGCATAACTTCCGTTTCAAAATTTGTCATTCTGAATGACTACCCATTAAAAATTAATCTAATATAAAACGCAGGTCGTTTTAGACACTGAGGGGGGAAGTTCAAAATAATATTCATTACGTTTTTGGTTTTACGCTCTCACCCCCACTTTCAATTGATATGACATCTTATTTTTTCTAATTTTCCTAATATTTACTATAAATCTGTTGCTGTTGCTTTATTTAACCAGTTGTGTTTTTATAATAAATTGTATAATAATTAGATCATAATGTAAGCGTATTCCCGTAAGCTTGATAATTGTAATAAAAATAAATTGCTTATTTCCGCCCCTATTGCATAAAAAAAAAACGTTAGCAACATTCAGTATAAAGCAACAGATATGATAACAATTGAATTAAATTTTAAGATAGGTGTGCCATTTGACAGTATTGCAAAGTGAGATATGACGGAGTGAGGCGTTGAAATCTTGATTTTTAACTTCACATCTCTAAATTAATCAAATTTACCTTTCGTTTATATTAAATTGATTTTAATACGTAGTAATTATAACTGGCATGTTTTGAAATGAAATCCCTGTTTAGTTAGAAGCCATAGGAATTTGATCATTGAAGTAAATGTTTTATTATTAACGGAATTAAAAAGTAAGTGCTTAGTTTTGCGAATGATCTCAATAATAAACTCCAAAGGGGTATTATATAACTTGTATAAAAGAAACAAAAATGTATAATTTGAGTACGCCTATATTTAAAATTAAAGTAATAGAATTTTGAACTAACAAGCCAAGAAACTAAGACAACACGAGAAACTCAAAATAAGTTGTTTTATTAGTTTTTGTTGTACTGCGGAGGCATGGACGATTTCAAGAGGTAGAGCAAACGTTTAGTAGTTTCAGAGATGAGACCTTTGAGATCAGTGGCTGGGATATATTTTATGGATCATAAAAGAGACGGGGAAAATAATGCGGAAAGAACAAAAGTAAAGAAATTAATGGATCAAAAAAATAAATGGAACACTTAAACACAACGGAAAACAGACGTTTACCAGGGAAAATCTTCAGCAATTCTTTGTAGTCTACCCTTAAACAATAATAATTATAATATATAATAATATTACTTAGGTTAATCACGGCATCAGCCGAAAACTTTTACCATGATAACAACAATATTACATTCAAAAAGTATATAAAATGCATAAAACAGTAATATTAATAATTACTAGCAAATGCAAATTCCTGCAATTTATTTACAATTACGTGATAGTCCGGGAAAATCTGGGGCCCCAGCCTAAGCAGTTTGCTACCTTCTGTGGCTAAGGCATGGTCTACGTTTTTGGCTTGTATATTTGAAATTTCCTTCCAGAACAAATAGTCTCCTTCAATTTGACGACAATTTGCTTTATCTCGGAAAATACATTTCGTAAAATTATATCGTCTTTAGCTTTCTCGTAATTCATTGTTTGCATTCATTGAAGAATAAAATGTTAACAGTAGTCCATTCTTGTCTCACAGGTCCCAGGAGAAATGCGGACCACTATTAGGCAATCGATATCCTAAAATACTCTACGAGAGGCCCAAAAACATGTGATAATCATTTCTGATGGATGTTTTAATTAATAAGAAAATAAAAGTATTAAAAATTGGATTTTTTCACAAACAAAATTGAAATATTTTTTTAATCGTGTTTAGCGCCGTTTTTTACTAGTGAGGCGCCATAGGCGGTGGACACTGATGATACATGAGATGAAATGATATTTTCAGAAAGGAATCTACCGCCACGGGTGGCCGAGGTCGTTAAGGCGCGGACTCGTGAGCGGGAGGTCTGCGGTTCGAATCCCGCCAGGACCGTCCTCCCTGACTGGGTTTTTTTCCAGGTTTTCCTCAGTCTTCATAACTGGCAAATGCCGGGGAGGTACCTAAACTTAGGCCTGGAACGCTTCCTTCCTTAAAAAAAAAAAAATATCCTTTCCCAATTTATCATTTCATCTCATGTATCATCAGTGTCCACCGCCTGTGGTGCCTCAGTAGTGAAAACGGGCGTTAAACACTACTCAAAAAAAAAAAAAAAAAAAGAAAGGAATCTGTCGGTCCTGGTGGTGTAGTGGTTACCATACTTGCCTCCTAAACCCAAGATTGCGGGTTCGAACCCGCCAGGACATATGGATTTTTTCGGGCGTAAAAATCCTAAGTATGGCTTCCTACGGAAGGGAAGTAAAGCCGTGGGTCCCGTGTTGTACATTTACGGGACGAAAAAGAACCTCAAGCCTGAAAGAGAGGTCTCTGAGCAAAATTTATCGGCCGTTTCACGCCCTGAGATGAATGGGACGCTGATGACCTGAGTTGTTAAAGAGCGTCCATAAATAAATAAAAAAAAAGAATATTTTTTATTTTAGAAAGGAAACGTTCCAGGCCTAAGTTTAGGGTACCTCACCGGCCTTTCCCATTTATGAGGACTGAGGAAAAGCTGGAAAAACCTCAGTCAGGGATGACGTTCCTGGCAGGATTCGAACCCTAGACCTCCCGCTCACGAATGCGCAACTTGGCGACATCGGCTACACGTGGAGGTGTGAATGAAAGAAAAGCGTGTGTGTTTAAGAACCTCTTTGACAGACGCTCCAATAAATATTAGTCAAATTAAGATATGCAGGCTACAAAAGCAACCTTTTAATATCGATAGTAAAGATATCACACGAGGAATTAAGTTGCTATGATATGAACTAAGCCATTCGTAAAAGGTGACGTCAAGTTCGCTTTGCTGATAGTGGTTATATGCACTTTTCCTTCAAATAAGCCAAGGCAGCCTCATAACTTATTCCTTTTTATTTGGGACAGTCGTGATGAACAATAGGTTTTTTTTTTTTTTTTTTTTTTTTATCATTTTAAGTCAGGCTTCAGGATACGACATGCATAAAGAAAGACGGTCCGTGTAGGCAGAGCACAGGCCGTTTATCACTTGAAATCGGGAGTATTCAGAGACCTCTTCGCTCCGAGCTGGATGTGGGATGAACCCTCGACCAGCAAAACGCGTTCCGTGTCCGCTCAATGATGCATTTAACCGACGATAAAAACCAAACCAAGAGGGAGGGGCGAAGGGGAACAATTTCATTACGCGAATAAAACTGGATTAATTTTAAAGTTCAAGGGGGTGGAAACTGGTGATTTACGAGTGGCAGTAATTCGTCAGTCCGCAGAGACCTGCGTCTCTTCATTGTATGGAGCTCTATTCGCATTGAATTCCATATACGGGTCACGCGGGAAAATGCCCTTAGAGATTTCATTTTCCAGAATGTCCAATTAATCGTTTTTATCCTCCTGATTGTGTATGGACAAATGATATCAGTTTAGTTATAAATAAAGGAATGAAACCAATTATGCTTGAATTAAGCCCGTCAGATCTTTCCTCTCACATCATCAGAAATACAAATTCAAGAACAGCAGATATTTACAGCTAACAGCGAGCCTCTACTTAGGTACACTAGTTCGAAATAATACGGAAAAGCGAAGATAATGAACTTGGAGACCAATCCAAAAATACAACGTATTGTTTATCTCAGAGCATAAAAGATAATTATACAATACCGAAGAGAAAATTATAATTTCGATAATAAAATAAACAACTCCATTAATATAAATACCATGTAATAGAACATAATTTGGAAATCTAATTTAAATGTTCACAGTCCTTAATTTTTTTCATATATGTATCAATCTCTAGCTAGCATAAAATACTTATTTTTATCTCACTTTTGAACATTGCTCTCCTTGAAGACTGGAGTCCTTTCTGAAGGATACTGTAACAATTTCTACAGCTTCCTAGAAGCACTTGCCTACCTCGCACACCACTGATTTACAATTTGTACGACATCATAATATGACGACATGGCCTTTTCAAACCCAAATTCCCTGAGAGCAAGAAATGGGGAGTAAGCAGGGTGTTCCAGCTGTTCAAACCAGGCTATTAATTGCAGCCTTGAAAGACTCTTAAAAATTTGTGGCTTTAATCATGTCCAAAAGAAAAAGCATTCTATACCTATCTTTTCCTTGATTGCATATAGCAATTTTGAAATACATTTGCGTAATAATACAAGGATAGGCCCATAAGTTTCCGGCCTTGCCGATAAGGATTATCACCTTCAGAAAGCCCTTATCTGGTATCATACCTTATCTGTTAAGTAAATAACTGCAGCTGTAACTTCCGCTCCGATGTGCTCAGCTGTTCAGATATAGTTGCATAAAGAAGGCTATCTGTAGAACATGGTGACATGTTCAAAATGGAGTATCCAGCTGTTATTAAGTTCTTCACAAAAGAATGAAAATAAACAGCGATTGGACTGTGTATATGGAGAAGCATTTCCCTCACATTCTACCGTAAAAGAATGGGCCTAACTTTTACGAATGGGTCGAGAAAGCATTGAAGACGAAGAGCGTGCAGTTCGGCCCTTGGAGGTGCTCACTCCTGAAAACATCGCTTTTGTGGATGGGGAAATCATGGAAGATCGGAGGCTCAAAGTTACAGAAATAGCAGCAAGGTTGGGCATTTCTACAACAACAGTCCTTGGAATTATTCATGAACACTTAAACATGAATAAGGCTAGTGCAATGGGTGCCTAGACTTCTTTCCTCAGTCTAAAAGCAGCAACGAGTCATCTGTTGTCAGGCATATTGGGATCTCTTCTGTGGCAACGAGAGAGAAGTTCTGCAAACCATTGTTACAGGAGATGAAACTATGGTCTTCTACTGTGATCTCTTTCCCAAAAGAGATTCAATGGAGTGGCGTGAACCTGGCGTCTCTAAAGACCAAGGTCACCTAGTCAACCAAAAAGATCATAGTCACAATCTTTTGGGACTGTGAAGGAATACTCTTCATTGACTTCAAGGAGAGGAATACCACAGTAAATGGGGAGTACTATGCTGTCCTACTGCACAGACTACGTGCTTCCATCAAAGAAAAAGGGCAAGGAAAGCTGAATGTTGTTGTACGCCTTCTTCACGACAACGCACCTTTACACACAGCGCTTGTTGCAAAGGAAACTGTGAAGAAATGTGGCTTCAAGGAGATCGACCATCCGCCTTACAGCCCAGATCTAGCTCCCAGTGACTATTTCTTCTTTTCAAAACTCAAGAAGGACCTTCGAAGAAGGAAATTTAAGTGTGACGAAGTGATGGAAGCTATTTATGCCCATTTTGCAAACAAGACTTGTGACTATTTGTGTTAATTCAAAGATATGAGAAGTCTGTTGCAATATTGAAAAGTGAATATAGTTTTTGTCTTTATGATACCTAGAAATTGATTGGGCGGGAAACTTAGGACCCATCCTAGTACATTACTTAATGTTATCTCTAGATTTTTGTGGGAAAGTCTCCAAGCTCTCAAAAACTCTTCAACAAATAGTCAAGTCAAAATTAGTTGGATGTGTACATATCAAGGAACAGGAAATAATGATACGGCAGATGAACTGCAAAAAGGAGGAACTAAGACATATTTCATAAGTCCAAGACCTTTCTACGGATTAGCAAGAAAACTTTTAAAACCGCAGTAAATCAATGGACCAAGAAATAGCATAAGATAAGATGGGAGAACTTACACGGTCAAGATTTATTTATAAAACCATACACTATGGCTAAGAACATATTGTGCAGGCATAGAAAGCAAATCAGGAATGTTATTGGAAGGGTTACTGGACATTAACCATTCCGGAAACAACTACGGACGATAATATTCTGTGGAAAGTAAATTTATTAACAGTCTGAGCAGACTGCAAAACACATCTTACTAAAGTGTGCTCTGAAAAGGTAAAGAACGTCTTTATTATGGATACAGTTCTTTAGGAGATGCCATCCCTAAGCTTGTACGAAAGGTTCTAGAGCTCAATAGATCACAAACTACACAAAAGTGCGCAAAAGATCTCTGTATCTGAAGTGCCACGCTGATCAAAACTAAACCAACGTCTTCCGCACCAACCGTCTGAGCTATCTCACCGATATGGCGGTATGGCTATAATCCGCCTATATCTGTTGAAGTCAGAATACCTTTGGCTAAGGACGCTCTACTGTGCTGCCGTTCGTGAAAGGAGGCGTGACTATCACCAGGACGAACCTCCGTGTACGGGCATATCAAATATACCATCGTCTAGCTCATTGACTACTAGCGGGCACATCGAGGACGGTTGTCGACTTGTGCAACGTATGTTATACCAGTAATAGACATGAAAAATTACAGATTAAAAACAAAATACCTATCTTTTATTAGAATTTCAATAAATTGTTTAATGTCTTACGACATGCTCAACGAAAATAGATTTTTGAATATATATTTTGAGAATTATAGTTTAAATTAATGCTTATTGCTTAATTATTATACTATGATATTCTGCTATTAAATTTTACTGCATATTAGTAGGTGTGCCTAAATTAAAGGCGGGTTCATTTGATTTACTGTAGCATTTGTTAGGTAACATGCATAGAAAATCTGCAATGTTTTAGCACTTAAAATTCATGAGTGTTGATCGAATGAAAGCAAGTAACTATTTGTAAAAAGAGACATAATTACTGTAAAAATAAGAACCAAAACCTAGAGAGTTGTCATTCCCATAAAAGACAGATTTTTATTCTTGAAAATACCCTTGAATTTTTGCAAAAACACCGTTCATTTCATATCCGAGTGGGATCCAAGATCCCTGAAGTGTTTTTTGTTTCCTAAAAACGGAGCGAAAAATATCAATGAAAAGAAACACCCTTTTAATTGCTTCTTATAGCTTCTGCAGTGCTTCTCCAAATCGTATCGTATTTATTTGTTGTGTCTTACAAGACACTATCAACAGTAGGCCCTTGTGATCAACCTAGCCGTTCCCATTAATTTCCATGCACTAGAAACACAATTGTTCATATGCACGTATTTCACGCATTTTTGAAATACTTCGACAATTGGTTCTATGTATGCACACATTTCGAAGCGATACGGTTGGCACAACGCGTCGCGTGACATTTCAAGGTCATGTAAGCGCTCGCCATTTGCAACCAAGGTTATCAACTACTAGTTTCTTTCCGATAACATGTGCCTACCATATTTCACTTCGACTTTCTTTTTACCGCCTCTTCGCTTTACTACGATTGATCAACTCTCATAGGTATAAATCATAAAGAGTAATGGGTTCCAGCATCCTTCCTGAACTGCAGGCTTTCCCGCCGCCAATGAAGATAGCTACCGATAATTGCGCATTGTTGAAGCCTTTAAGGATTTAAAGCAAAAAATGGCAACAAAATTCATGTGGACATGAATTTCTCTCACAGGTTTGAGTAAGTGGAAATCGTTAGTGGGATATTGAATATTTCAATAAATGTTAATAGAGTAACAAATCAAGAGCAGTAGACAAATACAAAGCTATACAATACATTAAATAAAATAAATTAAAGGGAGGATCAGAACGCTACTAGTCATAAATTTTACCCCCTTGATTGCCTGTATATTAAGGAAGAGTTTCCCCCCCCCCTCTAACCGGAGTTAAGAAAAGCATTTGACAAGAGAATAAAAACGTTATGAGCCGGTTTCTATCTGCATCACCTCAACAAATGAAACGGTTTGATATGGCAGCTACGTTGGGCACCACTTTTGAAGCGCTTTGTTGTCGAAGTCGAATGGCCCCACGTTGTTATGTCAATTTTGAAGTGGCTTTGTAGATTGCTTATAAGTCCGTTCGGTGTTATTGCCCACGTTTCAATGACAATTTCTCTGGGTGAATACGAGTATTTTGCTGTCGTACTCAACAGCACTGGGAAAGGAATTCAATGGTGTAAAAGATCACGCGATGCGACATAACACTTATATAGTTTAATATGTCCAAATTCTTTGCGTCTTCTAGTGTTTCGCGTACATAGGCTTAGCTTAACGATACAACGTTTGTCGCATGTGAAACTTGAGGTACTGACTTGCACATTTATAGCTAGATAATAAAGCTTCAAAAGTCGTGGCACAATAGCTCAGACGGTTAAAGCGTCGTGCTGTATTTGTGAAAATAGTGGTTTTTTAATCTTACTCTCCCGAAGCTTTTTTTATTTTGCTGGATAAAGGATATTGGGCACAATTACAATTATTTACTTGGTAACATAGCATTACGCACAGAATGGGCTCTCAAATTGGTATTAACCATTCTTTTTCTGCTACAATCAAAGGAGATTTGCCAGCATTGTTAGTGGTAGGGTTAGTGTGTGTGTGTGTGTGAGAGAGAGAGAGAGAGGGAGAGAATTAGTTGCAATTGGAATAAGAGCGGATTTTCCACCATTAGAATATTTCACCCGCCTAACAATGCCCTCATTACAGTGATTTACCTGCCCCTGTCAACTTATATTTACGAAAAGGAGGCGAGCGTCGGCCGTCCATATTTTACCCGTGTACCATTGCACTAATTATTCATTTTTCACAGGACAACACATTGGTTACATTATTTTTTAACAAATAAGAAAAAATGATATTCAACATGATACACAAGTAAATGTTGACACTTCTCTTGTAAAAGCTTTGGTAAAAGTTACTTACTTTGGAATCCTTGCTCGAGGCTAACGGGTAACTGGGTGGGAACTCGTGTGGCATCGTTCTGCGACGATATCCTATAGCAAGATTGCCTACAAACCCATTCTATGAAATTGGTAAATTGGGAGTGTGATGACAGCGGTAACTTGAGTAGTAAATTATTTATTGTATACTAGTTTTTTCATATTCATTACTTTCATTGTTCTTAATTTTTGTGTGTGTGTGTGTTTAACGCCCGTTTTTACTACTGAGGCACCACAGGCACTGAACACTGATGATACATGAAATGAAATGATATAGTGGGAAAGGATTTTTTTTAAGGAAGGAATCGTTCCAGGCCTAAGTTTAGGGTACCTCCCTGGCCTTTTTTAATTATGAGGACTGAGGAACACCTGGAAAAAACCCCAGTCAGGGAGGACGGTCCTGGCGGGGTTCGAACCCCAGACCTCCCGCTCACGAGTCCGCCTTAACGACCTCGGCCACCCGTGGCGGTGTTCTTAATTGTAATTATATGTAAGCCATTAGTCTGGTTTTGTTAACAAATTCTTCTACCATGGTTTTGGTTATATGGGCAAGACTCTTAAGAGAATTCTATATGTTAAAATTTATTATCAAATAATTTATTGAATTGGCTACATAGGTGTATTATGTGTGAAGTTAAATTAGTGATTCAGTCATTGGAAATTCTAATCAAGAAATATCATTAAGTGTGTTTTTTAAAATAATGAATATTGATTTGTAGGCAAAAGATTTATCCTAAAATTGAAAACTAGTAATATTCCACCTCTTTGTGATAAATTCTATTAACATATAAATATCATATTAATCACTTGAATTTCTATTTATACTTTGTATTTAAAGCATACCTTACAAGAATCATCCATTGTCTATGCACTGGGTTCTTATCTCAGCTCTTTCCCTATAAAACAATTTGTCCATAGGCACTCGCGTGGTGGGAGAATGTGGTTTCTATCCACTTATCTCGGGGTTATGGGCCAAGCACGCTTCCAGCTCCCTAAGGGCACGGACATGTTGACGCTGGTAGCATGGATAATAGCCTAGCGGGTAGGGTTGGTGGTAGAAATAAATGCATACAATCAAATGACAACGCAATGTAGACCAGGGCTTTTTGCTTTACAGCCTTCATGCAAGCTTGATGAATGTTTCCCATCATTTCTTTCAGCTTGCATCGCGTAAATATGCAATAGAAAAACGGATTGGGTGTGTTGAAAAAACCTACATTGTAGAACAAGCTGATCCTGACCCCCAATATTGATTTAATGGAAATTATGGAATGAATTTAAACCGAGATGATTTTGAGGTTTGTGTATTTGGAGGTGGGAAAACACTGAAGAATTTAATCAAAACGGTTTGCTACAAGTATGGAGGGGTTCTTAAAGAGTTTGGTATTTCTAACGAAAGTGTGAATATAAAAATGAGAACAATTAAAAACTAGTTAAGGATAATACGGGGGAATCAAGCTCTTCTTGGAGCAGTCTGTCTAAGGGAGCGAGTAAAGGAAGGGTGGATACGGGATGGGCATTAAAAATAAGGAGAGGCTTAGACCAAATTGGATTGGGGTATATTTGGTTAAGGGGAGAGGACATACGAAATAGTTGGAAAATAGTTAACAGACGTTTGCGAGAAATAAGACAGGTAAAATATTTAGTCTCAATGCGCAGAAAAGGTATCGCTTAATCTGCAGGCTCAAATACATCTGGTGTGGGGGATGAGACATTATTTAGATATTTGTGACAGAGAAGAAAGAAGTGGTCTCGCATGGTTCAGATTAGGGGCTTGGAGCGGGAACGAAACAGTTAATGCTCTCTGGGAAAGAGTTTGCCCATTGTGCGAAGAAGCGATACCTGCTGGCATATTTTGGCAGAATGCAGGGAAACGGAGATTTTAAGAAATGAGCATTTATCACGATACCTGCTATTTACTCACACCCGCTCTCCAACTCCCCCCTCCTCATTATAGCCATTAACCTCCTTTGTCGGCTCTTCTCTAGAAATATTCCCAAATTGTGTATCTCGCAAGCACCAACACCTTCCCGGCAAATGTAGCAATTTCAATTGGAATTCAGAAATTCAGTTAACAAACGATTCATGGAGTTCGTTAACCAGCAAAATTGGACCATTGGAGGTGGGGATTAACCTAAAACGAAAAAGTTTAAAATAAAAAAAATAATAAAAATAGCTCTAGCGACCGCAATTTTTGCTTTATCGCAACGAATATAGGCATATTTCTTTAAGATAAATTGATAAAAGTAGTTTCAGAAAATCAGAACATTCGGAGTTAAAGCCAAATGTTAAAAACACTTTAACTATATAAATTTAAATGTTTTTAAAAGAAAAGTCGATATATGCCATTGAAATAAAATCCAAAAAACAGTTTCCGAAAAGCAATTAAATAATATTATTAGGAGGAGAGGTTTACCCAAAAATTTAAAAATCCCTCTTACGGTATTAATATTTCTTTTTCGCTAGTAAACCCCGTATATAAGATTAAAAAATAAAAATATAGTTTCTGACAATCAGAGTAATCGGTCCATTAGCAGATGGAGTTAACCTGAAACCAAATTTTTAAAAATCGCTCTAACAGCTCCAATAATTGTTCTTTCACATCAAAACTCCTTATATACCATTTAATAAAATAAGAAAAATAGCTTCTGAAAATCAGTGAATTCAGACCATTAGTAAACGGAGTTTACCCAAAATTTAAAAACCGCTCTAGTGGCGTTAATATTTGCTTTTTCGTAACGAAACTCCTTTTATAAAATATACATAAAATAATAAAAAATAAGCAAGAAAGTCGATCCATTAGGGGTGGGGGCTTATCTGAAAACCAAAATTTATATAGCGCTCTAGTGTTTTACTTTCTCTGTATTGCTTTAATATAAAAGGACAAATTAATTCAACATACAAACTGCATTTATAATGATAGATATGCTTTATATTTAACAAAATCATCGTCGTGAATACAGTAAATATTAGATATTAATCTAATATGTGTTACAGAATTATAATTATATGTAAGAGCACTGTGTAATAACCTTCAGAAAACGTTTACGTTACATGTTTTATTGCAATAACATTTAAAATAAAGTTCAAAGCCAATAAAAATCTATATAACTTTCGATTGTTTTATTTGCTTTGTACGTTGCATTTGTTTCTGAATAGTTACATGCTTTTGTTTTATGGGAAATGCAACTCGGTCAGAAATGAGTTTAGTTTAAGCAGGTCCTGCGCGATCTACTTTTGTTAATAATAAGAAAAAAAACACTTTAAATATATGGAAATTAGTCTTAATTGTTACTTGTGTTATTTACGCTACTTTATAGTTTTTAAATTGTATTTAAAAACAATTGTGTAATAAATAATAATAAAATACATATGGAAAACATTTAGAGAATAAATTTGAGTTTTTCAGGCCTGAATATTTTTTATTTAAAATCTGCATATAGACTAACATTGTAGATAGCTCTCCATACAGCACAAACTTTATTAACAAATAATGGAAAATACAAATGAAAAATAATGAAGCGTCTTAAAAGACATAAAAGTTTAAAATGTTTGACTATGAGCACTGTTATACACTTATAAAATTTTAATTATGGCCACAAAATATTCACTCGTTTTCTATTGGTAATTTTTGAATTTTGAATCTCGAATTTCGGAGATTGCAAGACTTATTTACCATTGTAATTTTGGTGAGAAAATCAAATTTTGTTTTTACTTATACAGATCTCCAAAAAAGAGTTGAAAGAAATTAAAGCCAAAGAAAGTTTGGAAAGAAAAAAATTAAGTCGGTATAAAGTTTCATATGATTTGAAAATGCAATAATATCCCTACTGGGTTTTCATAGGCAGAGCAATCAATTAATACTATATACAATTCTTTTACACTGGCTATGTGCAGGATGTAGGAAAGGAAGAACCAGACGCAAGGAAAGTCAGAAATTCGTGATTTGTACCCCGGACATGATCCCAATTTTTCAAGATTGATTTTTACTTTTAAAGTCTAATCTGATCTGACTTTCTCCGACGACTTTGAGAATTCTGGTATCTGAAATTGGAGAAGAATATCTACGTCCTTTAAATTCCCATTAGGCTAACCTGGCTGTCTGTATTCAAAGATATATAATGTGTGTGTGTGTGTTATCAATTGAGATGTACAATGGTGCGTCAAAAAGATTAGCAAATGGGATCTGTGGTACCTTATGGCTCATTTATCCTCGCATACTAGGATAAAATATGTCATAAAGGATTGCTTCCAATTATTCTTCTTTCACTGTCTAATCTATCTCCATTTCCTGACTCGATAGCCTATTTGTCTTGTGCATACGTCAAAAGTTAACTTTGCTGAAATTACACAGTCGACAGTGAAATAACTTTAACATATGCATAATGGGCTAATAATGACCATGCGAGGTTTTATACCATAGCACTTACCCACTTTGACAGGATATTCCCTGAAAGGGGTAAATGGGAAAAGAAATGTTTTGGGGCTATTTTGGAAAGTGAATATTGTTAGGATAAGCGAGAGAGATCCCAAGGGAGTCCTACGCGTAGCTAAGCTACTTTGTTTTAATATTTAATGCCTTCTGGGCAGACCTTTTAAGATAATGGGTCCACTAGACAAGACTAGTAAAAAAAAGAAGATGCAAAAACATTATCCTAGAGAGCATATTTCCCGCTATTGTGGCCACATAACAAAATTGGCAAAAGTACCACTAGCCTGCATCTGTTGTTAAAATTCAAAGGTACCGTAACGTTTCATTCACAAAACTAAAATCGTTTAATAACAATATGAATATTTAGCTTACCTGAGCGGAAACCATGCCTTCTCTGAGTCTGGGCAGATCTGTATGCGACCACGAACTGCGCGACCAAGGCGACATCTCGCGGAGATCTTCGGCAAAACGAAAGTTAACCAGCTGATTTTTCAAAAACTTCCGTATGTTCCATGGAAGATCATTGTGTCTGCAAAAAAAAAAAAAAAAAAAAAAGATATGAGTTTTTACTCTCCAGAAAATGTACCGAAATCTTTAGTAATCTTTTCAGAGATTCGGCTTACTATAGTGAAAAAGGGGGTCTAAATATAGCTCACTTCTGAAATAAACTACAATTTCTGTTAACGAATTCTAAGGGTAGGGAAGGGCACTACGGGGTACTACGGGAGGTGGGATGCTGGGAAGAAGTAGTGAACAGCAAGGCTAAGGGGGTAATTAAATGACAACAAACAACTGTGAGGGCAAAATGCTACCAGCACCAATTAAACAAATGGTGGGCAACGGTTGTATAGCGAGATTTGTCAATCGGATAATTGGGAGAAGAGTATAGAAAACAGGTATGGTGTAGTGAAAAAAAATCAAAAGACAGAAACCGGCAGGAAATAGAGGCGCAATGCATGCAGATGTCATCTCTGGACCTGCAGAGCGAAATTAAAACTAGATGGGGTAGAGAGACCCCATGATATCATGGTGTGAAACAGAGGTCGGGAATAGCATGGCTTAGACTGGGAGGCTGTAATTATGCCCATTATGCTCGGAACCGAAAGACTGGGTGCACATTTTGACTAGGTGCGTACAGAAGACAGAAGATGCTAGGATAAAATTTCTCCCGGATTCATTTTTGACTTCCAGTAGAGGGCGGCTGCCATGTTGGAACTTAATTGTAAATAGACAAAATTGGCTAACCCTGGGCATTTTCTTAAATGAAATACACAGTTTTAGGGACAAGAAATTTCTATAAACATTGTACATAAATTATCAGAAAATTTATATGAATATCAGAATTACTGTGTGTATGTCTGTTTCGCGCGCGCGCGTGTGTGACTGGGATTTAAGAAAATAGAATCTAGTTTAGGAAAGCAATATTCTGAGAAGTGTTGTACCCGAGTTATTTGAATTTAGAATTGAAGAATTGCATGTTCTTATTAATGTTGTTGTTGGTTTCTTTTGTTGTCACTAATTTCAGAAAGAAAATATTTTACAAGAGCATGAACGCATGAACCACCACCTCACTTCTATACCATTCCTGGCTTCCTGGGATATTTTTGATAACATTCATTCAAAGTGGCGCAGAATGCGAAATCGAAATATTTCCTTGCCTATCATCTCTCTCTTTCCCTCTAATTGTGATAGAGAGCTGGAGTCGGTAGCACTTGTATAGGTGATTACATCGAAGTGAACGGCCGTACTATACAAGTAACCCTGTTAACAAGCCAGTATGGATAATCTATTGGTCATTTAGAAAGTTTCAATTACGTTTTACATTTAAATTTTTATTTTCACCCGAGGATCCTGATCGAAGATTTGTCATAAGTTGTGAAAACTGTCCTTTTATGTTCGGCATAGCTTGTATTGTTTATAGTCGTTCTACTTAAATGATAATTTTATATTTTAATGCTATTTTTATAGTATGTTCAAATGTTTTAGGTCTATTCTACTAATCACCATTATTGTATTTGTTCTGTTAATGTTGAAACTGTTCCTACGGCCGAACCCCACAGGAATATAAATATAATGCATACATTGTAAGCCTGCAACAGATTTTATTGAATAGAAAATACAAAAGCTCTGGGTAAAATTCAGGGCCACCCAAGTATGGTAATAAGAAACATTGGCAGAGGTGTGACAATGCACAGGAAACACAGACGTGACAAAAGAGTATTGTAAATATGTACATATGTAAATAGCATAAATCCCCCTGTAAATAAAGGCAAATCCCCCCCCCCCAATCTCATCCTCCTCATCTCTCCCATTCTCCATACATGTATATAGACACTAATAAACATAAAACATTTAAAAATAAATGCACACAACACCAGCATATAAGTAACCACAAATATTATGACATGCCCCCACAAATGCAAAGATAAAGTGTTTCTCCCAGCTCATTAGCAGAGCTGTGCAAGGGTTCATAAAAAAGAACCAATTATAAGTAAATCAAAACAAATTGTAAACAAATGTAAATTTATCCCTGAAAGACCGATAAAGGTAGACCACAGGAAATTTTATGAACAAACAATCTTATATCTTGAAGCCTAATCGTATTTTGCGCCTTTTAATTTGTAATGTAGATATTATATATACGAGGGGAGGTCCAAAAGTTTCCGTCCTAACCATTTGCTAGGTATGATAAAGACTAAACTTTATTTCATCTTTCAATATAGTTACCTTTATTGCAATACACTTCTTACATATTTGAATTAATATTTAATCCCATACCCAGAATAGTCAGAAGTCTTGTCTGCAAAGTGGGCTTAATCCTCACTTCTTCGTCACATTTTAATGTCCCTCTCCGAAGGTCCATCTTGATTTTTGAGAAGAATAAATAGTCACTGGGAGGTAGATCTGGACTGTAGGGTGGATGGTGGGTCGATCTCCTTGAAGTCACATTTTTCACAGCTTCCTTTGCAACCAGAGTTGGGTGCACTGGCGCATTGTCGTGAAAAAGGTGCACACCACCACTCAGCTTTCCTCGCATTTTCTCTTTGATGGAAGCACGAGGTCTATGCAGTAGGGCAGCACAGTACTCCCCATTTACTGTGGTGTTCTTCTTGAAGTCAATGAAGAGTATTCCTTCATAGTCCCAAAAGATTGTGGCCTTGATCTTCTTGGTTGACAGAGTGACCTTGGCCTTTAGAGGCGGTGCTTCGCCAGGTTTACGCCACTCAATTGATTCTCTTTTGGAGAAAGGATCATAGTAGAGGACTATAGTTTCATCTCCTGTAACAATGGTTTGCAGAACTTCTCTGTCGTTACCACGGCAGAGCTCCAAAAACGCCTAATAACAGATGACTCGTTGCTGCTTTTGAACTGAGGAAAGAAGTCTAGGCACCCGTCTTGCACTATCCTTATTCATGTTAAATATTTATGAATAATTAGAAGGACTGTTGTTTCAGAAAGATCCAACCTTGTTACTATTTCTATAACTTTGAGCCGTCGGTCTTTCATAATTTCTCCTCCACAAGAGCGATGTTTTCAGGAGTGAGCACCTCCAAGGGCCGACCTGCACACTCTTCGTCTTCAATAATTTCTCGACCCATTCTTTGGAGTAAGTTCTTCTTTTGTGAAAAACTTAATAAAAGCTCGATACCCCATTTTGAACATGTCACAATCTTTTACACATAACCTTCTTTATACAACCATACATGAGCAAATGAACACAGCGGAGCGAAACTACAATTATTTACTTAACAGGTAAGATATAACACCGATAAAGATTTTGTGAAGACGATAATCCTTATCGGCGAGGCCGGGAACTTATGGATCTATACTCGTAAATGGGTCATGTTGAAGGAAAAAGAATTTCATCATAACTCTCCATTTTGTCCATTGGATGGTGCGCACACCGTCACTAGCATAGTTCAACTCGTGCACTATGCATCACGTGACGTCTGAATGTAGACTATGGCATACTTTCTTCCTTCCCATGGGATGAAATCTGCTATATATTTCTACAATCACGTCTGTTTTTTTTTTCCCATGACTATTCTTTATTTTTTAAAGTGTGTTCATCCATACAATCAAGTTTCTTTGGATAATTATAACTTCCTCAATAGTAGCCAACACAAGATTAATATCAGATTAGTGCAAATATCCATAAAATCTTATAGTTTTCAGCTGCTGACAAGTATATTAGGGCGGGCGAATATAAATTACCCCCAGTATGTATAAAAATGTTCACACACATACACAGATGTATTTAGTTGTATTATTTCGTATGCTAATGGCTGCCGTGAAGAGAAAAGAACAGAAAATCTGTGTTTCATTAGGATCAGCTTTCAGAATGTCGACTGCACTTGTGTACAAGGCCCTTTAATATTCTAATCATCAGTACCTTCTCATCAAGATAATTAGCAGTCATGGCCAGAATTACACCTTCCCAGCATACGACCCACGACTCCCAGCTAGCGGCAAAGCCAGAGGGTATATTTGGATGGGTAATTATGTAGTCCTTTGTAGCTACACCTCTTGTAATCTGAACCACAAGCGCGACCTTCTGCAACATTATGGAACTGCTGTGAAGTTTCCCTGTAGGATCAATGGTAAATTCCTGAAATAAATCCTATGGATATTTTAACTTTGGGGAAGCAGTATCATTGTTCAGAATGTACCGAGTCGTTAATTATTGATGCAAGGTTCAAAATACTTCTCTATGTGCTGGAAATCACCATAAATCTTCCATACCGCGCTGTTCTGCTCTAAGTTAATCAGGAGATATGCATTTAACATGACCGGAACAAAGCTTTGAGAGGGACGAGATGGACTCTGAGAGGCTGTTTCAGAGCTAAAAATCAATAAATTAGCGGATACATTCAAGAAACATTTCTTTCTCTAATTTTTAATAAATATGCATTTCATTCTTGTATACAAATAATACAAAACAATGAGTTCTCAAATTTGGTGTCATTATTGAAAAGACGTGTAATTTGCGTGGGTTTGGTTGACAAAAGTGCGACTGTCTAACAGAACCAGAGCCAAAGAGCATGAGCGAATTTGCAGGTTGTGAGTTTTTATCTGAGAAAATGTTTTCCTAGAGGTATCACAAATGTAGTGAGGCGATGTTACACATGCCAAGAGCCAGTTCGGGTCACCTGGGAACTTTCCCAGATGGGTGTCTAGTCAGCAGCACCTAGTCGCGCGCGGCTTTACCTGCCCAATGGAAGTAGGAAATTCAAAATAAAACAGGAAGGGGAATTGTGATAGATTGGTGCCAACGCTACGTGGTGTACCCAGATGGTCACCCATTCAAGCTCTGACCACGCCCGATTATGTTTAACCCCAGATGGTCATCTATCCAAGCTATGACCACGCCCAATGCTGCTTAACGTCGTCAGCCGGTGTTTTCAGTACGGTTAGCCTTTGGCTGATTAACTGGATAGAGTTTGAAAGAGGAGCTAATTAAACAAAGGTTTAGAAGCTAGATTTGCGTGGGGGCCAGTGTATAGTAGGCGGCTACATCTGGGTTGAGATTTTCTTTTCTTTTTCTTTTTTCTTGGCGGAGTTATAAGAGATTTGTCACCATTACAGTGAGTTACTCGGTAACATAATACCACACACATAATGTCCTGTAAATTGATATTTATGCACTTTTTTCTGCTGCAATCAAAGGTGGTTTGCCACCATTAAAGTGATTTACCTGCCCCTATCAATTTATACTACGAAAAGAAGACGAGCGTAGCCCGTAAGGCCGTAGCAAGCCGTAGCAAACCATTGTATCCGCCGATTTCTAGGGTTTGCCCGAGATTAGCGTTAGGTTAGTGTGTGTGTGTGTGTGTGTGTGTGTGTGTGTGTGCATATATTAATTGCGAATTCCAATAAGAGCAGATTTGCCACCGGTACAATATTTGTACCGTCTAACAATCCCCTATCAATTTATATTTAAATTTATGGACAACGCTCAGGTTACATTATGTAACAGTGTAAATATTGCATGTATTATTTCTTATGTTTAACAAAAAAAAATGCATGCAAATTTACACGGTTACAATGCGACTCGCAAACAGTAGTTCCTCTCCCTCCGCTGTCGCTCGTAACTGCAGCAGCAAGTTGCACTTTGCAGCATGTGATTTTCGCCCTGCGTGTAAAGTCAAGTGTAAGTGATGGGGAACAGTAAGAAAGGTTTATTTGGGATTAGACCATCAAACAATAGTATGTATCGAGCGTTATGTCTTCTCCTAGCCCAGAAGCATGCACAGCTGAACTCAACATGTAGAAATTGTCAACACATTTTCTGATAACCTGAAAGATTATAACAAATATCATAATGTGTACTGTAACAAAAATATTCTTGTAAATTTCCTTGCCAAGCGATTCACAAGATACAAATACATGAAACTTCACAGGGCCTACGTCTTCACGACGTCACTAACAAATAAAAGAAATTAAGAGTCCTAACCATTTATTCATTCATACAGTTCTGTAGTTTACCATATGGATATTATAAAAGCAAACTTTAAACATTTTTTAAGGGAGCAGGCATGATGGAGGAAGTTTGGTTTTCACAATTATTAATATGTCTGAAAAATGTGATTTTTTATGCATCTCGAGGCAATGAAAGTTTGAGAAATACTCCACAGTAACAAATGTGTTCGTTTTACTTAAGATTAACACTCGTTCCGCCTACTGGGACAGATTAATTCCTGTGAAATGACTACCTGGATAATATTTGTGCCATATACTATATTGGATAACAAATAATGTGTGTATACGTTACAAATTTTATAAAAAATTCGCTTTCCAAGAAAGATTTGAATCTCTGATGCATTAAACCAATGCTTTAGCCCAACTGTTTAGCAAAGTGACACTAGAATAGTATATATCAATATGGAGAAAATAAGATAATATAGATAAAGGTAGCCTTTTGTAACCCTTAAAGGGCAAAAAAGGCTCCTAGCAAGTAGGGGAGATCGGTTTTTCCTAATGTGGTGAGCTATTCCACGCTAGTTGTTCGTATGCTGTTTAAGACACTGAATGATTTGTTCTTTGGTTACTCCATTTCTCACTGCACTAGTTGCTTCTCGAGAGATGTCCATTTTTCTCTTCCTCTTGTTACTATTGACCAATCTGGACCTGTGTTCCTTGAAGAGATCTCTCCATCTTCTTCTGGGTCTGCCTTGTGTCCTTTTTCCTATACGGGAATTCCACATGGAGATCTTGTAGGTCCACCTGCACTGTCGGTATTTTGTCCTTCAAAGTTATTCCCAGGATTTTGCGTTGTATTTTACTTTGGCATATTTGGATTTATTTATTTATTTTATTGACCATGTCTGGCACCCTTATAGTAATAGAAGATATTCACAGGTTTCGAGCGTCTGGAATCTTAAGGGCCCTAATGCTCTCCAGGTTGTGAGAGTTTTGTTTGTGTTGCTTTTCACATTTTATCATTTTGTTGTCCTAAGTATGTATATTCGCTCACATATGTGATGACTGTTCCATGTATTTTTATTGGGGTTTCAGATTCGCTTAAAATTAACTGTGTCTTCAGTTTGTTTATTGAGAGCTCTGCATTTTATTATGCTCGCATAATTGTTCCAGTATAGTTTGTACTGCCCTCGATACTTTGGCGAATAGGAGCACATAAGATTATTAGTCGATTGCCTTTTATGTTGATCGGAAATTATTATGCAATTTTTCTGCATATATGCTCTATTACACAGTGAAAAGTGGATCGCGTTGGCGTAAAATATGACATTTAAAAACTTTATAACAACAAATAATACCATTTCAAAATGAAATCAATTAGCATTAAAAGATACGACTAAATTATACGCCCAAAACGATAAAAAGCACATTTTTCGATTATAGAATTCAGACACACCTGAAACCCCTACAATACTTTGCTGTGTTTCCCCGTTTTCAGATCTATAAAAGAAAGTTTATATGGCCGGGGCATAAGCACTATGGTATTTACAAGTTTTCGTCTCATGGTAGAGTTATAACATGAGCGCTACCTAATGCGAAAATAGAAAAGTCATGAGAAAAATTAAGTAAATCTTGCATAGTCAGCTGGTGGTCTGTAATGAATGTTTTCACTTATATTTCGTGGTGTAGCTGAAAATCAAAATAATTATTAGATGTTCATGGAGTTAGTGTCAAAAAATAATATTGGTTAAAAGAAAATGTACAGTTTAATGCATCTAATGCTAATGCTATTGCAAAAATAAATACAGAACATGAATGTTATAGAAGAACTAAATTACAAAACAGGAAACGTTGGGTATATTGTGTAAGTAAGAAGAATTTTGTGGAACTGGAATCATTTTATGTATGGAGATCCTCTATTACTTTCTGTCATAGTTCCAAAAAAGTATTCTATCTTGACTTGACTTTTCTTACAATCATTTATCTTTACTTTTCTGCTAGCTGTAATTTTATCCCACTTTTGCCTTTATCTAAGCGTTTTAAAACCTAATGCTTATCTCTTAATGAACAAGATTTCCCTTGCCTTCCATTTAAATGAAATAGAAAAAATTAAAACCACTTCACTGGATTAAAAACACAACTAAGTACGATACAATACAGTTAGCCTACTAAAAACATTCACGACGTTTTGCGATTGATACTGTATCTCTCTCTGAACTGAGCTCAAAACAAACGTCGAGCGTTGAAATCCTAGCTACAGGAAGATGAACAAAATACCCATGAGTCATGCCGCCAAGTGCGAGCTCGCTTCTAACAATGACGTTCGCGTCACAAAAAAAAAAATAACGCCGAACGTTACAACGACCGAGTACAATTAGCTTGTACACTTCATATACTTACTATATAGGCCTAAATACATTACTTATAAATTAATCTCGTTAATCTGAATGTTTGCCAATCTGAACGGCTTCGGTCATAATTAGTTCAAAATGAAGAAATTACACCGTATGTGACACGCGTATATGTTTCCTATACAGTAGTACCTCGCACGACATATCTACAAAATGAAATAAACAGACACTCTTTAGCACAGGCTATCTGAAAAAGTGGCACATGATCACCTGTCATTTCACATCATTGACACGAAAGTATGTTAGCACTTGCTGTTTCCACTCCTTAAAGATAGAGGAACCACAAGGAATGGTCATCCCATGTTTGGTTTTGGGACCCGGAACATAACTTTGATTTTAGTTTATTTCAGTTCACAAAACAAAAAACACGCCCCCAAATGATCTGCTAGTTGCGAAGCTGTAATTTAAATTTTCCATATTCCAATGGTATTTTTGTTTAGTGGTATATTTTCTGATGACAGACCAGTAAAATTATAGAAGTGTATTAGTAAAATTACCAGAGGTTTTTCGAACCATTTTAATAGTTGATGTAGAAACTTGGGTTCATTATTGTTTTTTCTAACTATATATAACAAGAGGGTGCCAAAATGCATATACCCTTCAAGCAAAGAAAAAACTATGTTAACATAACAAAACTGAATTCACATAAACAGAAAATGATGAGCACTAATCATCTTAGACTCTTACAGTTACAACAGTTGCTCAAAATGCCCACCATCGGCGTCGATACACTTCTGAGTACGTTGAACTACTGATTGAGCAACGTTTGCGAAAGTATCCTCAGCGATTGCAGCACGTGCCGTTTCAATTTCTTCCCGAAGTGGTGCCAGTGTAGCTGGTTTTCTACGGTATAAACATCCCTAAAAGTTCCCCATAGGTAGAAGTCCAACGGAGTTAGATCCGGAGAACGTGTTGGAAACTCAATCGGACCTCTTTGTCCTATCCATTGCTTTGGAAGATTGCCATTAAGGTACGCGCGTACATCTCGGTAGTAATGTGGTGGTTCACCATCCTGTTGGAAGTAAAATTCCTTCCTTTCCTAGAGTGTATGAATGGCGGGTAAGACGGATGTGCGTATCATGTACAGGTACACTGGGCCAGTTGTTTCTTCAAAAGGAATTGGTTTTTAAAAGCATTTCAAAACTGCTTTCTGCTGTTCAGACAATAATTTTGGCTCCATTTTGTTGTAGCAACGCTAACATAACGTAATGTGTGTCACATCTGTTTACAGAACATCATACTACACATTACTGTTGCTTTTCGGTCCAACTTTGAAATATATTAAATAGACATCTACTGTAAAATTAGGTATATATATATATATATATATATATATATATTATAAAAAAATGGGTTTTGTGCATATAATTGTGTCGTCATCGAACACAATTTATTATATTTAATTTTATTTTATATGATTTATCTTTATAACTACAAGGTAAAGTAAATAAATAATGACATTTTATTTAAAGTTGATGAAAACCTCATTACTCAAATTGCACAGTGAAATAATAACAATAATAATAATAATAATAAATTGACATTAAATACTGTTAAAAATCACAATATATTTAATACCTTAAAACGACATTTCACAATGAAAATTAATGCTGGATCAGTGACGTTATTTGTATTTTTATTTTAGTAAATTGTTTACTTAATATAAGTAGTAATACAACATTAATTTGCTGATGACACAATTATTTTTGTCTCAAATAAAAATACATGTCCACTAACACAATCCACAGAAAAGGCATGTAGAAGCAACAAAATGACTTTAAGTCAGTGGCGTTTGTTTAAACTTAACAAAAAATAACTATTTTTGGTTTCGTTAACAAATTTTAATATTGTTGAAACATAGTTATTTGTGAAACTATTAGGAATTAACATATAAATCTGATATGTGCTAGGTTCAAGGGAGTAATATACAAACACATTATATCAAAATTATATTTTGAGAATACTATTAAGCCTTTTTAATCGCATACAACAACGATTCAGTTTAAAGTCGTCCCGGTATGTAAGTTCAGCCTGGCGGCGGTTAGACCCCCTTGTAGCCGCCAGTGTTCTTTTGCGTAGACCCGCGGCGTTCAAGTGCTTTACAGGCGGTGGACACTGATGATATATGAAGTGAAATTATATATTGGGAAAGGAGTATTTTTTTAAGAAAGAAAGCGTTCCAGGCATAGGTTTAGGGTACCTCCCCGGCATATGTCACTTATGAAGACCGAGGAAAACCTGGAAAAAACTCAGTCAAGGAGAACGGTCATAGGGGGAATAGAACCCCAGTCCTCCCGCTCAGGAGTGCGCGCCTTAACGAGCTCGGCCACCCGTGGCGGTCTTTACCATTTTAAAGCTTAGGGAACAACATAATAAATAACAGAATTTGGTACTCCCCTACAATGAGTGCTAGAAAGGTTGTCCATTTTCCATGACACACAACCGACATCTTAGAAAATGCAGAATTTCCATCATTAGTGGGCCTAACTTCATTTCGAGTGTCGTTTGCTTCAGTGTGCGAGGGTTAGTTCAATTAATGTGCTCTATTTTTCAATGCACCCCACAGATAAACATCACAAACCGGAAGAAGACCATAAACTGGAGATAGTAATTCCTTATTAACATGTGAAATTACTTAATTTCATTATTATACTTATCTGCTAAATGGTTCTTTGTTATTGTCTGTAAATATTTACTACAATTTGTGGTAGAAATTCAAATTTGCATTGTTTCGTTTGTATTTTATGCATAATGTTTATTTGAATCAATAGAAATACAAATAAATATTAAAAATCTGATTTCGACACACAAAATGGCTTCTTAGCAATATGCCATAAAGATATGCCTACGCAATAGCTCATTGCAGAGTGAAATAACAATAAGTGTTATTATTATTATTATTATTATTATTATTATTATTATTATTTAATTGGGATTCATAGGGGGCAGAACATTCTACAATATAATAAATGTTTCATATGCAGACAGTTGAGTCGGGGAAGAGTATATAAATGCATGAAATGATTTTGAAACGGAAAACAAAGCAGTGAAGTGGGAAACCTGTTTGTGTTGCAACTGAGGTAGTGAAACAGCAGAGAGTCGCTGTTAATGAAATTGCTGCAGAATCAACACAAAAAAAAAAAAAAAAAAAACAGCTCTGTGTACATGACCTCGGGTATAGAAAAGTGTGAAGCAGGTGGGCCTCAAGACAAATATTTGTCAGTTGCACTTGTCAGCCATTCTCTTGATAATTTCATGCTTTTTTCCACCAAACTGTGACACCAACATGATCCAGAGATGAAGATACAATCCACGCAGTGCAATCCAGGCAGGACAAAGTCCCTAAAGGACAGAAAAAAGTATAAGAGTACCCGCAAGTTTCTGAATAGGTGGCCCGAGTGATTGTGAAGCAGGGTGGATATGTGTAAAAAAGTCAGTCACGCAGGGGCTGCATAAACTAAGCGAATTCCTCAACGAGTTGATAACCTTTAATAAAAAGCAATATGAAATCCAATTTAACCTTATTAATAAATGAAATAAGTTACGGCATTACTATGTGGTATTGGGGGAACAATTTTAGAATTATTGCAATCTATAAGTACGATATAATAAAAGAGAAACCACATTTTTAGAATTATTATTATTATTATTATTATTATTATTATTATTAAAATTAAACCACAAAATAGATTTACACTATTGATTAAATGAAATGTGGATGTTTTTAAACATTTTTAAATATGACTATGATGATATCATTTTTATATTCACAAAATAGAGAGAAATAAGAGAAAGTTTCGAGATGCATTGTGTATTTAAGAATGCATTTTAATAAACATATTGTTTAAACAATTTCGATATATTAAGCAAATATACACAATCGACAATAAACAATCGAAAGTTTCATCGACTTTCATTACTCTGAAATTTAATTTAAATACTATTGTATTAAAAACAGTAACGAAAAAGTTTTCTGAAGGTTATTACAGAGCTCTCTTATATACAAATATAATTCTTAAACACATATTAGATTAACATTTCACATTTGCTATCTTCACGACGATGCTTTTGTTAAAAATAAAACATATGCAACGTTATAAATACAGTTTATATGCTGAATTAATTTCTCTTTTTATTTTAAAATAATATAGAGAAAATTAAACGCAAGAAAAATTTTTAAATTTCGTTTGTCCAATATAACTTTACTCCTAATAGTCTAATTTCCCTAATTTTAAGATTTTTTTATTTTATATATACGAATTTTGTTGGTGCTTCCAGAGCGAGTTTTAAATTTTGGAATTCAGTTAAACCCTCACTCCTAACGGCCCGAATTCCTCGATTTTCAGGAATAATTTTTCTTGTTTTATTTGCACGGTATGTACGGAGTTTTGGTACGAAAAAGCATTTGGTGCCATTATGATGAGTTTTACATTTTGGGTTTTGGGTACACACCCTCTCTTAATAATCTGAGTTCACTGATTTTCAGAAAATATTTTTGCTGCCGAGTTAAATGGTATATGACGAGCTTTGTTATGAAAAACAATTATTGGTGCTGCTAGTGCAATTTTAAAATTTTGGCTATCAGGTAAACTTCCAATCCTAATGGACTAATTTTACTGTTTCATTTCATTTAAATTGTATATACGGAGTTTCGTTGTGAAAAAAAATATTAAAGTGGCTAACTATTTTTAAATTTTGGGTTTCAGGTAAATGTCCCGTAATAATATTCCAACTTAACTAATTTACAAAAACTATTTTTCTTATTTTATTTCAATAGCATACACCGAGTTTCCTCTTAAATACATAACAATTGCAGACGCCTAGAGCGATTTTTAAATTTCGCTTTATCCCCCACTCTTTGTTCTTGTATACCCCCATACCTATTTACCCGATTGACCTCATTGACCTCAAGTTTTATCCATTTATTTTCAATAAGTTTTCCAAGTTTTGTTGAGAAAAATAAAAAAAGTGCCTGTTAGAGCATTTTTAATTTTTTTCTCTTTAGGTTAAACCCCACCCTAATGGTCTAGTTTTTTTTGGTTTACGAACTCGACGAATCGTCTGTTAATTGACGCTTATATGCTCAGTTTTGTTGAGAAAAAAATTGCGACTACACACACATATACACAGACATTATATATTATTTATCTTTTAAATGTAGGTGCGTAGTGAGTACTATCAATTTGGATAGATTAAAAAAAAATTCGACGGGTACACCGCAATAGCTTACATTCCTTGAGAATTCGCTAAAAACAATAAATTAGCTAAAAAGTAAATACATTTTTCACGGTGTCGATCGCAAAAGCTCTCACTTCCTTGGGAGCTTGCTAAAAGGTACAAAGAATTTATGTACCGTTATGAAAATTACTTTGTTAATTACATTACTTTTCTGTGGATTTGTTAAAGCAATGATATTAATCTTGTTATAGTGCTCCTGCGACCGCCACGAGTGGCCGAGATCGTTAAGGCTCTGATTCGTGAGCAGGAGGTCTGGGGTTCGAATCCCGTCAGGACCGTCCTCCCTGATTGAGGATTTTTCCAGGTTTTCCTCAGTCCTCACAAATGGCAAATGCCGGGGAGGTACCCTAAACTTAGGCCTGGAACGATTCTTTCCTTAAAAATAAAAAACACTTCCTAATTTATCATTTCATCTCATGTATCATTTGTATCCATTGCCTGTGGTGCCTCTGTAGAAAAATGGGCGTTAAACACTATTCATCCGTTCGAGTCAATACAATGGAGAAACATAAGACAATAAAAGATCAGTTGATGGTGGAGGCGACTCTCAGCCCAAATGTCCTACACATGTACTGGAGTGGTTAGGGGACATTAGTGTTACCTTCTAAGCACATGTGAGGCCGTTAAGATCGTGCCCAGGTAGCTTCAAGGAAACAAAAACGCTGTCTTTATCCCTCTGCAACGACGACTCCAAGTAAGAAAGGCGCTTAACTTAATAAGGAATTCTAGAGTTAACAGCATTGAAAATAAGGCTTTTCATTACATAGTACAATACAAATTGTTTGCGCTAAGACACATAAGGAAGTTAGAGAACAGTTAATTGTCTTCAAATGGAATAACTAGAATGAACAGACGAAATTCGTGTCAGATTCAGGAATAACCAAAACGTCGCTGCCGCAGCGTCAATCTAGGCCCATTGTTATGGAAACAATGAGATATAAAGGTACAAAATCGGTCTGACGCCTAAACTTTAGTAATTTAATTGTTAGCTCCATTCGAGAACGAAAGAACAAAGATAGTTACTGATTTTCTCACGTCAAACATTTAAATATGCTTTTGATAATGTAAGTACGTTATACAATCCTTTTTAATACTAAAATAAAAACCTCGCCAGGTGATCAAATCACGAACAGGAATAAAATCGCATTATACTGCACGTAAATACCATAACGGTTGTATTAATCTTAATTAAATTTGTTATCATGTGTGTGAATTCAGCCTTAAGAGTAATATTTAATAATGTGCATATACAATCATAATATGGTAAAACAGATAATTACAGTAATAGGCATAAAACACAAATAGAACACCACACTATGCATTAGTAATGGAATTTTATTGTAGCGGTTTTGAAATACACAAAATAAGTACAACTGTCGCATGGGACTTACAGCCGTACATGCTAATGCCGTTCTTTTAACAATCAAAATACAGAGGGTGCCAAAATATGTGTACAAATTTCAAGCAAAGAAAAAACTGTGTTAACATAACAAAACTGAATTCACACAAACAGATAATGATGAGCACTAATCATCTCAGACTATTTCAGTTACAACAGTAGCTCAAAATGCCCACCATCGGCGTCGATACACTTTTGAGTACGTTGAACTACTGATAGCAACGTTTGTGAAAGTGTCCTCAGCGATTGCAGCACATGCCGTTTCAATTTCTTCCCGAAGTGTTGCTAGTGTAGCTGGTTTTCTAATGTATAAGGTACCATGAGTCTCAAATTTGTCTCGAATGTGTGCAATTGTTACTGACGTTGGCGGTTCTGTTCTGTACACACGTCTCCATTGCCTTTGAACTTCAACAACATTCTCGGTTTTCCAGTACCACTTGAAAATTGCTTTCCGCGGTTCAAACGATAATCTTGGCTCCATTTTGTTGCAGCAACGCTAGCATAACGTAATGTGAATAATATCTGTTTACAGAACATCATACTGCACATTACTGTTGTTTTTCGGTCTAACTTTGAAATTTATTAAATAGATATCTACTGTGAAAGTGTGTATACATTTTTGGCACCCTCGGTATACATACATACAAACACATCAATATACTAAAATCACACGTTTTCTATGATTAATTTTTGCATACATATATTCAGACACGAGTAGAAACCTCCCCCCTCTGCTCCCTTCCCCAACTCCCCTCATTTCTCTAAAGCCATTAAGCTTCTCTGTCGGATCTTCGCTAGAAATATTTCCAATATGTGTGTGCATCTCTTATGCACCAACACTTCCCGGCAGATGTCCAAACTTCCGTTGGAATTTAGAAATTGCGGTGATAAATGCTCATTTCTTAAAATCTCAGTTTCCCTGCATTCTGCCAGAATATGCATCCAGGTATCGCTTTCTCCGCACAATAGGCTAATTCTTTCCCCGAGAGTATTAATTACTTTGTTTCCTTTTCAAGACCGTAATTTGAACCATGCGAAATCACGTCTTTCTTCTCTTTCACAGATATCTAGATAATCCCCCCTACCCCACTCAGGATGTATTTGAGCCTGCAGGTTAAGCGATACTTTTTCTGCGCATTTAGTCTCAGTATTTTGCCTATTTTTATCTCCAAACGTCTATTTTGCGTAGTGTCCTGTCCCTTAACCAAATATATCTACTTACAATTTTGTCTAAATCTTTGCTTAATTTTTATACCCAACCCATCCCACCCTTCCTCTATTTTCCTCCCTCAGAGAGACTGCTTAATTCCCCCGTATTATTCTTAACCAGTAATCAATTGTTCTTGATTTTAAATTCACACATTCGTTATAGATACCAACTTCTTATTGCTGTACCCCTCCCTATTGGTAGCAGGCGTTTTAAAAACTGTGTTTGTGCCTGATTCAGTTCCTCGGTGTTTTCCCACCTCCAGATTTCGGCCCCCATACGTCATATTTGATCTATAGTAAAATGCGTTATAAACACTGAACTAAACATAGGTTATTTATTAGCCAATTATCTATTTTTTTCAACAGAGTTAAGGTTTTGTAATAATGATGTGGAAGCTTATTATAAAATTTAATTTCAAAAATAATGTTACAACATATTTTAAATGAACATAACGAAGCCTGTAAGTTGATTTTACTCCTGCTATAATTGAACTGTTATAAATACTTTGGAAGTTGTTTTCTTTTCCAAATGCATACTATTAAATAGTTTTAGATGAATAATTAATTTATTAAATGTAAATGTTCAATCTTTTAAAGAATTAAGATATACCATTATGTAATAACTTTATCATAATAGATTCAAAGAAGACGATGTAATCAAAACTTTCAAAGTTTTTAAGCGAGAGGTGTGATTATGTATCCTAATTAACATGAAACTTACGAAACATTTTAATAGGAGACGGATTGCAACTGCGAGGAAGTTTTATGAGATAGCAGGATTTCATAGAAAGTATTTCGACATTAATTACGTATTCTCTTCTTCAAAACTATATTAAGTACATTTCGTCATGTAAATATCTTTTGCAGTTTCAGAAGGTAGAACACTAAATTGAATAAATTTTTGACCCCTTTTAAAAGGAAGGATAAGAGAAATTTCTGTATCAAAGAATATAAAATTAAAAGCAATAAAAAGTACCACAGCGCTCAATGGTACTTATTGAAGATCCATTAAGGGGCGCATTTCCGTAACCTAGTTTCTGTTGCAATAGCTGGCATACGTAATCCTATCATTTTCTGTAAGAAGTGAAGCTTAGTTAGCTTATCAATATGTCACCTTATATTGTATTTTCACTCCTGAATCTTTATACTATATACAAGAAGTATAAAGTGAACCTGTGAAAAGAAAATGGGGTTACAACTGTCGTTACTTGCTAAACAGTTTTTATATTAATAAGGAAAATATAAGTATATAATTTAAATATGTTCTATCAATATATTTTATTTGTATATTATAAAATAGTAAATGTAAAAGCTTGCTAAATGTTTATTTTATAGGTTAATGGCGTTATTATGCCACATCCGTGGAGAATAAAGTTTATTTTTACGATTCTTCTATATAATTATGTAGTTTCGTGGATATATTTTGATTCTCCATTACTGGCATATTCTTTTGTATTATAGAAAACAATGCTTTCTTCTTTTACTCTATCTGTTTGCAGAAATTTTTCGTTTTGTTGCTTTTTGCATTTGCAATCAACCCGTGTAATATTTTTTTTAGCCCTGGATTTTTAGTGCCTATGAATACCATAATTTTAGTTTGCATTAACAGGTGATCTAGGTGTATGAATAAATCTCTATCTGTTTAACCCAGATGTTACCTGCATTTACATTTTCAGTAAAAGAAATACATACAAACATTGAGAATATTTATTTCCAAACAAATGATTGTCAAATGTCATATTAAGGTTTAAGATTCATAATAAGCTAATTGAACATAAAGTGGTACTGGAAGCGCAACGCTGATTCTTTTCTTTTTAAAGTGCACTATAGTGTGAACAAATAATTCAATTCCGGCTTTGCAGGCTACATCTAAAATCGTCCTAACCCGATCCTGTACAATACATTCTGAAACAGTATTTTTATTCAGCACCCATATATCAAACTCAGGCAGTACAATTTGCTAGGAAAACATGCAATACATACATGTCAAAAGTTGGCAACAAGATATAAAATGCAATGCTTGTTGCACAATCCATATTTCAAAGCCCGTTCGGTTATCTCTGGTTTGTGACACGTGCGTGCTGTTGCAAACGTCATGCCTACCTCCCTTTTGCAGGTGGTACAGGAAATTATTCCGAGCAAGAATACCTCGTTTAGCATTTTACATGAGATTACGTTCAATGGTTTTTTCCTCTCTTTTCTTTTTGTCTATTTGAAACAATTTATCTCGCTGCTCCGGAATGTACTGGTCACAAACCGTAGACCAAATATTATCGTCAGAAGTTCAGCTTTCTAAATTATATCCACGATTGTTTTCAGTTTTTCTAAGTCTTAAGCAATAATTCTTATTCTTTTTCTTTGTGGATCAATTTCATAAAATTATAGGCTAATATTTTATAAGTTTATATATAATTAAAAAAATTGAGAAGATTTTTGAGTATTTAAAAGCAAACGTTTTTTCGAAATATGACAAAATTTCCAGTAATATAGAGATATACTTTAGGAAATGTATTCTAGAGGTAGTGAATGTGTACAATTTAAGAGCGATGTTCTTTTTGTTTGAACATTTATTGAACTTAAGTATTCACGATAGAGAACTTGTCAGCCTAGATTACTGCTATTCCAGCACCAAAGTCTGTAAATATATTTATATCCAGTAGAACGCCTAAATGTGACTACAGACTGTCGTACACGCCCTAACATCCCAGGAGACTTTGTCACTGACTGCGACGATTCAATGATACTGCCGTCTCGTAAAGTCATAATACGTTTAACTAGTGATCGAGCTGCCTACGGAACAGTATCACCACGACAAACCAATCTTCCACCAACGTTTGCATCAAGGCGTTCCCTAACAACGTTAAATTGTGTGACGCAGCCTCGTCATGTTGAAACCACATGCGCATTGGAAATGCTAAAAGTAAAATTTCCAGGCACCCAGAGAGTATAGTTCAATGAAAACGTAGTAGTAGTAGTAGTAGTAGTAGTAGTAGTAGTAATAGTAGTAGTAGTAATAGTAGTAGTAGTAATAGTAGTAGTAGTAATAGTAGTAGTATCAATAATACTAATAGTAGCAGCAGTAACAGTAGTATTAGTAATAGTAATAATAGTCACAGTAGTAATAATAGTAGAAGCAGCAGTAATAGTAGTAGTAGTAGTAGTAGTAGTAGTAGTAGTAGTAGTAATAGCAGTAATAGTAATAGTAGTAATAGAAATAGTAGTACAGTAATAGTAGTAGCAATAGTGGTAATAGTAAAGTAATAGTAGCAATAGTAGTAGTAATAGTAGTAGTAAAATAGTAGTGATAGTAATAGTAATAGTAGTAGTGATAGTAATAGTAGTAACAATAATAGTACTAGTAATAGTAGTAATGGTATTAACAGTAATAGTAGTAACAATAATAGTACTAGTAATAGTAGTCATGGTATTAACAGTAATAGTAGTAGAAATAGTAGTAGTAATAGTAGTAACAATAGTACTAGTACTAGTAAAGTAATAGTAGCAATAGTAGTAGTAATAGTACTAGAGATAGTAATAGTAGTAGTAAAATAGTAGTTATAGTAGTAGTAATAGTAATAGTAGTCATGGTATTAACAGCAATAGTACTAGAAATAGTAGTAGTAATAGTAGTAATTTCAGAGGTAGTAGTATTAGAAGTATTAGTAATAGTAATAATAATAGTAGTAGTAATAATAGTAGTATTAGAAGTAGTAGTAACAGTAATAGTAATAATAGTAGCAGTAGTATCTATAATTCTATATACATCTAAATATACTTTATGCATGGGTCGTAGACATACATGCTTAAATATGATACTCAATTTGAAAGAGGAATAAATAATAAAAAATAAGAATATGAATAACATTAACAATTAATCATATATAATATATTAATAATAATTATTATTATATAATTATTATTATTATTATTATTATTATTATTATTATATAATTCGCTGAATAGCAAAGTCTCAATATTATTTGTATTGACTGGCTTTGATACGACAATCCATGGAGTCCCGAGTTTTAATAATGAGGCACCGGGAACTATGGCTCCTTATATCAAAATATCCAGCTAATATAACTGAATAATTTTTCTGGTAATTTGTCGACGGGGTTTCGATTTCATCTTTATAATAAAATGTGCACTAAACAAGAGCTTTTCACTCCGTAGCTATTTATATATAACTATAATTAAAACCTTGTTCTCGTAAATGTTATTTAAATTATTCGTGAAATTAGCTGGAATGTGAAGTGCTTGTTTGGTGGTGGTGTTGTTGGCCCTACGTTGCCAAATTATGAAGTTGTTATGATGTGTTGTTGTTTACGCTTCAGTGACAACAATTGCTGAGGGGATTATTCTGCTATTTTGTTGATTTGAACTCAACAAAACTGGAAGAGTACACCGTAGTAATAACCACGTGATGAGGAATAACAAATAAATAAGTATATGTGGTATTTAATACGGTCAATTTCGCGTCCTCAGGTGTTTTGCGCAAGATGGAACTTTCCCACGGCTATCAACTGAATCTGAAAACCGCATCTAAAGTTAAATTTATTATGAATACCTCAGCATATATTTCGACGCGTATAGAGCTTAGAAATGCGTGCGTCGCAGAGTGTAGACTTCAACAATGAGTGATTGCGTTCGTGAAGAATGCAAGGCTTCAAGATATGTTGCGGCCTGTAGATCTTAGAATGAGTCTTGCAGTGTGTAGAACTTGTGTCTCGCCGCGTGTAAAACTTATAGATGAGTGTAAGTGTGAAACTTAAAATGCGTCTCGCGGCGTGTAGAACTTAAAATGTGTTACCTAAACTGAAGTATCCCCGTGAACTGAAATACTGGGTCTAACGGACTGATGCCGCAGTGGAGCAACGCCTCCTTATAAATTAAATCTAAAAATCGTACGCTTGACGACGCCAAAAGCAAGTGCACGTCTCGCACCTTGGTTTAAAATTTTAAAATATATTTACTATTGGCTAGTTTAAATTCTGCAACCAACATGTGTCATTCGTTATTATTTGAAAGTTTAAAATTTTGTTGCCATTGGTTGGTTTAAAGGCTAACTATACGCCTGTCGGATTCAAAGCCCTAACGAAATTAAAAGGCCTTGGGTTTATTAACTCTCCAACGGCAGTCCTTTTAAAAGTAGCATCACACTCGATTCTCGGATTTACTCTTGCCCTTTGTATAGAGTTTTATAGCCTCTGACTTTCCAAGCTACAGAAAAAACACCAGAGACTTTCTCTTTCTCTTTTGTGACATACAAGTCACATGTTAAAGTTGCATCACAGTATACACATATATACATGACACCTATATTATTAAAATATTATAATTATGTTAGCAGATTTACATTTCAGTGGGGGTGGGTCGTTAGTGATGTTACAAATGATAAAGAAAGTTTATGCTATTTATTTATACATATATTGATAGCTAAAAAGTTCAGTGTTCTGAACGCCTACATTATGTGTAAATTCTTCTGGCTTTTTTGGTGCAGAAATTTTGTCCCAGCACATAATAACTTAGTTATAGAATTACAAACACAAACTATTTTACTTCCGTCATTAATATTCTTATTCTGAAATCCAAAGACATACTGTAAAAGAAACGCTACTGAGATTGCCCTCGCTTCTTTTGACCTGACCTTCAATTCAAATAAACTCGGTACTATCTGTGGAACTGAGGCATACCACGCTATTCAGGCTGTCGAGAATCGTTCAAAAAAATTGAAAATCAATTCTTTGCAGGGGCCGCAGTTTAATGGTTACCTCTGAGGAACTGAAATGTAGTTTTGCTCTGTTTGCTCTGCCCTCCGAGGCGGAATAGATTTCCAAGCAATGCACACAAGTGTCTCTATTGGTTATTGACATCAATTCTCTCTCTTCGTAATGTATCTTTCTCTCCAATATTAGTTAACTACTGTAGCACTCTTATAGTTCTCCATTTTTGTTTTATAGAGAAGTCCACATACATATGCAGTGCATAGAGTGGGGATACTTTTTCCGTAATGTTAATAAGTATGCCTGTTTTTTGTTCTAAGTTATAAAATGTAACATATAGTATCGGAAATAGATTTATAACGCATATATATATATATATATATATATATATATATATATATTGCAATTTTACCTTTGAGTATAAAGATTTTTATCAAGTGGGAGTTCGCGATTCACTGAACGTCCAGTGGGTCGGAACCCATAGGTTGAGAAACGATACTTTCTTTATCAAATACTTAATAACCGCACGATGTACGATATTTGTCGTTTTCCTTGTATTCATCTGTCTGCACTACAACAAACGGACACTGACGAACCATATAATATTGCACAAAAGTTTCTATTGAAAATGGCGCATTTTGATAACAAAACTACTTTGGAATTGCTGCTGCAATCTGTGGGTCATTCCGAGAACTTTTCAAATGGCCCTAGTATGTTATAAACTTAGATATTACATACTTTCAGATAAGAGGGAACACGGTGTCTTGTGCGAGCAAATAACTCTCCTTGCTAATAATATTTCTGCAAGGTTGTTTTCATGATTGTATACTCTTGGCTGGTCCGCTCTGTACTATACACTTTTTTTAAATTTTAATTCAACTGGAATAGTAACTAACATTACCTTTATGAAATGTTTTAATTTAATTGCATATTTTAATATACGGAGCTTTCAGTTTAATCATAATCAACTCATATTTGCATTACAACATCCAATTTCCCTCGGCCTCCGCTCACAAAGTGATGATTTTTGAACTACATGTTTACAAAAAAATTTTTCAAAGAAATTCATATTATGCACAAATTCAATATTCATTGAGTAGGTGACCAAATTTCTTAACTGATAACATCTAAGAAGGATTGGGCTATTAATGTTAAACTCTACCACTAGGAAACCAAAAGATAGCATTATCAATATACTTTTTCCACAATGAAAAAAATCATGTAATACTTTGGAATAAAGAACCCTTTGTAAATCCTTAATGAGGGATTTTTAGCCAACAATATTGATGGAAAACTATAAAAAATTTCACCAAGATGTTCGTGAGAGAGCGGACTACCTGGCAGAGAAGCACATGTAGCCAGCAGACTTCTCTTACCTTCAGTGTTCCGGCCTAAAGTTGTTTTTGGACGTTCTTAATGTGAAAAAACGTGCTTTGGCTATATTTGTGTGTCAGTGGTTATAATTTCAAAAAGTCAATACAGTTTAGAACACTGAATTTTCAAGTAAGGTTCGTATGTGAAAACAAACTCTTGCAGAAAAGTGATTTTACTATTTGTAAGAAAATTCCCCGGTGCTTCTGCACTGCGCGTAATCTTGTGAATAATTTATGGAAACGGGATAAGGAACCAAAAGTAAACTGTCGTTTGCTTATCGAGGAGAAACTTTAAATTGGAAAAAGGTTTTGGGGGGAAAAAAACTGTACGAAGGCTGCACAGGAAATCAGAAGTTTGCAAACCAAACTTTTAAAAGTATAACAGTAAATTATACCTGTTGTTCAGAAATTGCAGGCACATGATAGTGTAAGCAAAGTTAATTAGTTTTTTCGATAACTCCGTTGACCCTATTTAATTGTTTCACGGATGAAGTGGTTCCGTTTAAATGACCTGTACCAAAGTACTAGGGCGCAGAAAACCCCAAGTCGGTCCTGGTGGTGTAGTGGTAACCCAAGGTCGTGGGTTCGATCCCGGCCAGGACCGATGGACTTTTTCGGACGTAAAAATCCTAAATATGGCTTCCTTCGGAAGGGAAGTAAAGCCGTGGGACCTGTGTCGTACTACAAGCATGAAAAAAGAGACCTCTGAGCAAAATTTGTCGGCCGTTTCATGCGTTGAATTGAATAGGACGCTGATTACACGAGATGTGAAAGAACGTCCGTAACTAAACGAAATAAAAAAGGACAGAAAGAAAAGGAAAAGAATGTAAAGAAAAGAAAAAAAAAAGAAAAAAGAAAACCCCAATCTTGTACATGAAATGCCGCCCAAAATTTGGTGCACATTGCACAGTGAATGCTTACTTACAAAAGTTATATTGTATGAATATACACTTGCGCACTTATAACATAATCATCCCATTTTTCAAAGACATTATTATTAAACGCTGAACACCCCTCGTTGGCCTTAATTGAGGAACAGTTTGAGAACAGTTTCGTTAGTAAGGAATTTCTATTTATGAGGGAACTTGAAAAATCAAGCGTACCGAAATGTCCTGTACATTGTCCCATACACCGTTGAGGGGCATCATAAAATACTAAATTTATATATTTTGGAACTTGCCTTATTTCACGAGGATAAATATTCTTTAGCCTCTGTTAACATTACTGGTTCAGAAAGCTCAAATATATTGCAAGGAACAATTGGTTAACCATTTCCTATGACAAACCCTAAGGGATTTTACATGGCATCAACGTTCGCCTTTTAGTAAGCAAAGCCATGCTGCACCCAAGACCGTCACATACCTACCCGTTCTGTCATTGGTTGATATATTTAAAATCTAGGGCAGTGGCACACCATAAAGTTAAAGGCGACATTAGGCAGACATATTCTGTATATAGGCGCTTCCAGACTCGTCTACCACGCTCTCGCCCGCTGGGCCTTGCCGTTAGTTGCCAGCTCCGCCTGCTTGACGCCATTGAGTCTGCCCATCCTCCTACAATGGCCGACAATCTCCTAAGGTAAGAACTCCGTCATGGCGGAACTGATGGCGACATCACAGAAACTTTAACCAAGTTGACTCAACACCCAGGGGTGTGTGATGTGATCAAGTATCACCAAATAACTAATAAACAAATCAGCCAAGCGAGTTAAGCATTTTCTATCAGACCTCTCACCTCTACTCACCCTTAGGTCACGACAATATATTGGCAGAACTGAAAAACAATAAAAAAGAGAGCTCGGAGCAAGAAGAACTAAATGCATGGGGATGCAAGAGGTGTGAGACATGTGTTGTGGCACTAGGACACAATTTCCAACATCTGTGATAAAGGTAAGCGGTCAGTAATTGTAATTTGCACGAGAGATCCATACGCTTGAATTAAGGGGTTACGTATACACGATTTAGCCTGCAGACAGTCTGCTTAAAGCCTCCCGAACGAGCTATGCTCTCACGGATGAACGATCATTTAAAAGCATTTCATTTTTGTGCTTTGCACTATTTCATGATCTATGCTGTAATCGCTTACAGAAACTTACAGGCTAATAACAATTTCGGCGCTTTATTACCACCATAGATAAATGCTGTAATTGTATTTGTTTTAAATAAAATGGTGATAATTTCATCCTCAATACACTTGACTCTATATAGCCTGCTCTCCAGGTTAACAGTTGATCTAAATCTTAATAGTCTGAAGCAGGAAATACTGTCTCAAATTTTCCCATTTAATTATAATTGTTTCTGATGGCAATTATAATAATAATTGCATCTTCTTTCATGTATTGTTTGATGCCAAGAATAGCATAACAAGCAAGGGTATTAATGTTACAATTAAAATGAGGACTTCAACATTACATATGTTATATATATATATAAATTAACGGTAATTATAATAGTAGGAAAGGATAAAACACTAAAAAAGTCACACTTGAGATCACTATATTTCGGACTTATGGAGTCCATCTATGGCAAGAAGACAAGTGACAGTGATAAAAGTAAATATTGAGTATCGAAGATAACGTTATGCATGGAAACAGATGAAACTAGAAATGAGATTTGGGTGGGGGATTAATACGTAAGATTTAAACCAGGTGGTATACGCGCTTTATGTAAAACTATAGCTGCCATTTCTCTATCTCTGAGCAAACTTTCAGAGCTATGAGTAGGTAACACATCAATAAGAGTTAGACTAAAAGCATCATCAAAATCCTTACAGTGAGATAAGGCATGTTGGGCAACCGACAAGGGAGACTTGGTTTGAACAGAACGTCTATGATTGTTCATACGTAGCGAAACAGCAGTAAAAGTTGCTTTTAACTTTGCTTATTAAGTTTAATTTGCTTTTGCGAGTTTTGCTTTTGACTTCTTTACTATTTATCTATTATTCTTTTAATTTTATTTCTTACTTTCTCTGTGTTTTCTAATGCTTTTTATTGTTTAATACATCTTATACTATCACATGTAAAGCATTTTATATTGGTTTAACTTCTACTGTTGTTTCGCTACGTATGAACAATCATAGACGTTCTGTTACAACCGTCTCCCTTGCCGGTTGCCCAACATGCCTTATCTCACTGTAAGGGTTTTGATGTTGCTTTTAATATAACACTTATTGATGCGTTACCTACACAATGCTCTGAAAGTTTACTCAGAGATAGAGAAATGGCAGCTATATTTTTACATAAAGCGCGTATACCACCTGGTTTAAATCTTACGTATTAATCCCCCCCCCCCCAAATCTCATTTCTAGTTTCATCTGTTTCCATGCATAACGTTACCTTCGATACTCAATATTTACTTTTATCACCTTCACTTGTCTTCTTGCCACAGAAGGACTCCACGAGTCCGAAATTTAGCGATCTCAAGTGTGACTTTTTTAGTGTTTTATCCTCTCCTACTATTATAATTACCGTTAATTTGTTAGATTGTTAATAGTGTTACTTTAATTTTATTTTCTATTGTGTGTGTGTGTGCGCGTGCGTTTGTGTCTTTTTGACTGGAAAGTAATATTCAAGTTAACTTCCTGTAATGTTATGATTGACAGTGCACATATGTCTTTGTTATGGACATGCTCAACTTATGTTAGAAAAAGGCCGCTTTACCGTGAAGAGGGTCCTTTGTTAAACATTACTCTTTCAAAACCCTTTCGGACAGACTGGCGACTCAGGGCGCCAAATGACATACAACTGGGGTATGACTAGGAATATGATTTCAATTGGTAACTTTACTTGTCGTCATACAGAAACACCTCTTTTTACAAAGACATTGGCTATTTCAAAGGGAGGCTGTATATACTGCGTGCTTTATGGCAGGAATCTGGTAAAGGGCAGATGTTACCTTCTTTCGTAGCGTGGAAATGAGAGATATGTGTTTCCTGGTAAAACCCAGAAACTTCAACCAATCAACATATTGCAAAAACACAACGAATATGTGATACACCAAAATTGTATGATTCAATAAAATTAAGTTAAATAATATTTATAGGAATTAAATTTTCGCGCTAAGGGCGGAGCGAATTCACATAATAGATTTAATATTAACTATAAGAAGTAAGTTTTAAGCATTCGAGGGAGAGTAACAACAGACTAACAGGAACAGTAGTGGCAGTTAGTATCATCATCAGTCATTTGTTATTCAGTGACATAGTAGACAGTTAAACCGTCGCGGAGAGTCAAAGTAAATCGGTCGATCAGTGAGAGTCAGCCAGTCAGTGAGAGAGAAGAATAATCACGCGGAATCAATGATAAGGTGACTGTAAGATTTCCAAATTGTGTTAAAGTGAGTAAATACACCAATTATAGCCCGGGGTAGATTATAAAGTACAATAGGACCAGAACAATAACCACACGACAAAAGCACAGCACGTTCCTGAACCTTCCAAATTATCGAATAAATTGAATGCCCAATCACAGCCGAACTTTATATTATTACACTGAACAAACTCCTTCCTCCCAAGTCATTAAAAACAGTCCAGAATTACCCTGAGATCCCTATCCTCTACATTGGAACCAGAGAAATAGGAAGCATCGAACTCATGACTCCAATAGCCCAGGCAAGACAAAAAGAACATCTAATTGCCCGATTAAATAAATAATAACTCGCCATCTATCGATAACAAATTAACACACCGACCATAATTACGGTTCCCAGTCCCTCAAATTGCATAAATATATATAAAGGAGCACCAAGTTTTGCCCATGCTGTATTTTACACCGCTCGCTGCGACATCTACGAGTACTATACAAACCCACAGCGAACCGAATGACTAATGTGATGGGGTTTACACATGAATGTGCCGATGCTGGTTGTTTCCCACGTTATACAAATGTAAGAGAGGCTGCCTATCATTAAAATAAACCAGTTGGGGCGGAAATTTCATCACCGTGTGCATTAGTGGTTTCACAATGAACATCAACAAAGATGCGACGCACTGAAACTATATAGGCAATACAGAAACAAAGCAATGATATTAAACAATTCAATGAATGAAACCATCCGGCAATTTTTTCTGTAAAATTATCTCAAGTGAGCAATGCGTTCTGTTTCTCATTTGTTTTCAATTAGTTATGTACGAACTGTAATTTCAGAAATAAAAATAGCTCGAACAACGACCTTTATAAAAAACTGCCAATGTTCATTCTACTTTTATTCCCTCTTTGATAAGCAAATGGTTTCATATACGATTTCAAACGTGTTCATTTCTGTTAGCTGACCCTAAAGCATTTAATTTTATGTAGTTAACACTGAAAAACAACCACTGCTTGACAATTCACTTCAACATTATCCCTTGTTGAGGAAGTGAGGACATTATAATAGCAATGACTTTTTTAAGATTATACAATTGCATTATCCTGAAGTCCATGCTTAGATTTTACTAAAAGATACGAAGGTAGGTCCATAAGTTTCCGGCCTCACTGATAAGGATTATCGCCTTCAAAAAAGCTTTATCCAGTGTCATACCTTATCTGTTAAGTAAATAATTCCGCTCTGCAGTGTTCAGTTGTTCAGACAAAGTTGCATAAAGAAGGCTATGTGTACAAGATTGTGACATGTTCGAAATGGAATTTCGAGCTGTTATTAATTTCTTCACAAAAGAAGGACTTACTGCAAATGAAATTAAACAACAATTGGACGGTGTATATGGGGAAGTATCTCCCTCATATTCTACCGCAAAAGAATAAGCCAAACTTTTTCGAATGGTTCTAGAAAGCATTGAAGACGAAGAGCGTGCAGGTCAGACTTTGGAAGTGCTCACTTCTGAAAACATCGCTCTTGTGGAAGGAGAAATTATGGAAGACCATGGCTCAAAGCTATACACATATCAGCAAGCTTCGGTCTTTCTAAAAGAACGGTCCTTCGAACTATTCATGAACATTTAAACATGAATAAGGTTAGTGCAAGATGGATGCCTAGACTTCTTTCCTCAGTCCAAAAGCAGCAACGAGTCATCTATTGTCAGACATTTTTGGATCTCTGCCGTGGCAACGAGAGAGAAGTTCAGAGAAGATGAAACTATGATCCCCTACTATGATCCCTTGTCCAAAAGAGAATCAATGGGGTGGTATAAATCTAGCGAAGCACCACCTCTAAAGGTCAAGATCACTCAGTCAACCAAGATCATGGTCACAATATTTTGGAACTGTGAAGGAATACTTTTCATTGACTTCAAGGAGAGATACAACACACTAAAAGGAGTGCTGTGCTGGCTTATTGCATAGACTACAGGCTTCTATCAAAGAGAAACGGCGAGGAAAGCTGAGCGATAACACGGCTCATGTTGCAAAGGAAGCTGTGAAGAAATGTGGCACCCTACAGCCCAGATCTAACTCCCAGTGACTATTTCCTCTTCTCAAAACCCAAGAAGGATCTTCGAGGAAGGAAACTTAAGTGTGACGAAGAAGTGATGGGTGCTATTTATGCCCATTTTGCAGACAAGACTTCTGATTATTTGGAGAGGGGGTATTGAAATGTTAATTCAAATATTTGAGAAGCGTATTGCAATAAAGGATAACTATATTGAAAACTGAAACATACTGTTTGTCTTTATCTACAAAATTGTTAGATCGGATTACATTTTTAGCAAAGTATTTTTCTAATTTTTGGACTCAGCTCTGGGATTATTTTGTAAGTGGAGCGCGGATTTTCAATCCGGTGAAAATCATGAAAGAAATTATAGCACTAGCATGTTCAAAAATATTGGCCTTGAACTGCAATTTAGCACGTTTTATTTACCCCGGTATGTAACTTTTTAAAGACATTTAGTTTATATTGTATCCTTCATCAAATTAACTAAAGAGATATAACGAAGTGGGGCAACTTTTATTCGCTTTTTGTAAATTGCAATCTGAACAGAGATTAGATATAATCAGGAATGTAAATTGAAAATTAAAACGTTTACCGCCCTTCTTTGGGAGCACGTAAATTGCGGTTTGCAGGAAAAGAAACTTTAGCACGTTTTACCCACTTACACAATGGGGCTGGTAGAATTTTCTATTCTCCCATTTCATATACTTTGATTCTGTTACAAGGTCGACAAAGTCAGGGCGAAATGGGCTTTTTTGCGCATTGTAGAGGTTTCTCCCCCGGCGTCTGATATGGAAGTAGACCTTCTGAGGAGTTCGAACTCCTTGAAGGGAGGCCATATTTAAATGTCCCATCAATATCAAATTTAGCATAATGACATTAAAACTGTAACGTTCTTAAATTGCTAGAGTGTAGACAGCCCATTGCCTCTTCCCGATTTGTAGGCAGTTCCATTTTGGTGAAGATAACAATTGTCATGCTCAGCAATTTTTTCTAAGACATCCCGGTTTTCCATAATGTTCTGATGGATTATTTTAGATGGTCGTCGTGAAATGTCATATTTGACTTTCCTTTTTGCACCAATATTATTATTTCTCCATTCGCGCTACTTGTATCGAGGTTACGGTTATGGTTTTTGGTTGGGATTACGTCTTCTATTGCAATAATTATAGATTTACAATGCAGCGTTTTAAATAAGAAGGATAGTTAAATTAAATGCATAAATTATGTGGAGGGCAAGATTTTGGAAGGATTTAATTTGATTGTTTTGGATTCTCGGGGGTAATGTTATTTCTTCCTCTCCGATGACTGGTTTCAGCTGACTTATATTTTGCCACGACTATTGAGACTCTGCTGCTGGATACTTTCATGGCGCTGTGACCATAGGGTAAGCAGTATGTGGAGATTGATAAGATGTCTCGTTATAGGAGATGAAACACAATTTATTGTTCATAAACTATTCCACATAAAATGTACTCCGTTATTTCCTGGGGAATATGTGCCACTCTCGCACTAACTATGACGATCACTCTGGTGTTAACTCATTTTAATATCTCTAAAACTCTTCTCTTGAACTGCACTAACTTCACTGACAGTTTTCCATAAACGAAACTCTTCTACTGAACTAAACTAAAACAGATAATTGAACTCCTAGTGTCTACTCTTCCACACTGACTTAGAATCGAACGGAGAATGTCTTTTCTTACAAACAAATGAACTGAATGGAGTGTCCCTCGGCCGAAAAATTGTGAGACTAAATAAACACGGTAGACTCACGAAGCTATCTTCATTTTTTCAAATGCGTTTTTAGAAAAATCTATAATATTTTCTCCCATCTTCACGCCTCTATTGGGTAATCTGTTCCCTCCAATTTTTTTTCTATTTTTTATTGGTCAGATAGCGTACGTGACTACTTGCACGTCACCTACTTCTCTTACGTATTAAATGGAACTGTTGGGATCTCCGTTAGAGGTTATTCCCTTGTATTTTCACCCCCGTAATCGTCATATCCTTTATTACGTTTTCCTTGCTTTAAAATTTCTAAACAGTATTAACAATAAACATCTTACTCGAGGATTCTCCTTTAGAAATTTCTCCAGAAAATATCTTTTTGTTGGGTCATTTTTACAAACATTGTTACAATAGGCAACAGAAATTCCCAGGTCAGATTTTATGACTTAGGTAGTTTTCTGCATTCTTGCAAGAAAGTACATTCTCCAACAATAATTCAATATTTGTACAAGACATAGAAATGAAACTACACTCATGCTTAAAATAAGGAATTTACATAAAATTATTTGCTATAATTACTCTAATCAAATATGAGGGTGGCAGCTCATAAATACTGTCTCCACAAGATTTTTTTTAATGGTATTTAACGCCCGTTTTTATTACTGAGGCACCACAGGCGGTGAACACTCGTGATACATGAAATGAAATGATATATTGGGAAAGGATTTTTTTGGAAGGAAACGTTCCAGGCCTAAGTTTAGGGTGCCTCTCCGGCATTTGCCATTTATGAGGACTGAGGAAAACCTGGAAAAAACCTCAGTCAGGGAGCACGATCCTGAAGGGATTCGAACCCAGACCTCCCGCTCACGAGTCCGCTCCTTAACGACCTCGGCCTCCCGTGGCGGCGCAAGATGATTGTGTGCACAACTAGTCACATTCGCCACTTTTAAGAGCACAACTTTACTACAAGTAGGTCCTGCAGTATCTATCACAATATTATTTCCTCTTTTAGATGTTCCATTATGTGTTGACCCAATTAAAAATTATAACAGGATCTGAAACTTAATGGTTTTATAAAAGGTATAGTACGGGTAAGCCTGATTGCCTTTTTCTTTAGAATTAAGATTACAGCTGCTTATTTATGTTACGTTATGGCGTTGCATTGCATGAGATTTCGCTCAGGAAAGGAGGTTGTCATGTCTGTGCAATTTCTTTCGGTATATGTTTTAATTCTAACACAGATGATAGTTGAAGTGAAAGTAAGCAAGAAAGTAAGAAAATAAGTCAGACACCCTTAATAAAATAACAAGGAAGAAATATTCACAGATTAACTCAATCTTTGATGTAGGTACAAAATTAACAGTGACAACTTTGAAGAATTTCTAGGTATCTCGTGGCAGTGTATTACTGTTCAGACCAGTGGTGTCGAATTACTGTTAACCTGAGAGTCGTTAAAATATTTACTATTAGATGGCGGGTCGCAAAGTCAGCACTACTTCAAAAATTAATAACGTACCTTAAGGAGTAGGCGTTTGCGGACGATCGGCAGCATTCACAAAGACCGGTATGTCTATATGGATCCCTGCTGTTGAAAAACGAAAAATATTTCAATGTTACAGAAAGAGCGCCCTCCGGAATAAGCCCCACGCCTCATTTCACGAACGGCAGCGGAGAAAATTGAATCTCTTCTTAGTGTTAGTTCAGAAGTATGAATGACTTAATCGTGCTTCTTCTTAGTGTTAGCTTGAAGTTATGAATGTTATCGCGTATGTCCTGCAAGGATACAAGTCAGGCAAGCCAAAGGTGGAAAATGCCTAGTCAAATTTAACTCAAATCATGCTGGACATCAGACTAGAGACTATCAGAAAAAGAAAGCTGCAGATATTGCTAACAAAATTTCTTTCAAGTCCCGTTGGACAAAATTAGAGATTCTGTTACATGCCAAATTACAAAGAATTCATCTATCAGCCAAACAAGGTTTGTATAATATTGAACGACGCTACAATTTGTGTTCCTCGTCCTTTAGACATTAAAATGGTGGGACTAGAGTTGAGGCATAGATACAAGAAGTAAACTTCAGTAACAGTAAACCACAAGACAAGTTAGTGACTATCATTCAGAATTAAAAAAAAAAAATACAGATTTTGTATTAACTATAATGAATAACGCAAGAACAAACTGATAAAAAGTATGGAAATGGCTGTGTATGTATTGACAGAACACATGCTTTCGAACTCATAATTTTACTAGTAGTAGATGATAGAAGGTAAGGGTTTCCATGCACCTTTCTTACATCCAACAGGAATGATTTTCAGGTGCTGTCCATATTTTTCCAAGGTATAAAATCGGAATTTGGGAATATATTTCCCCTAAAGTATTTGTGGCAGACTATGCTTGGATTTCAGCAATGAAACCGCTAACACCGACTCTGTTGTACATGACACATAAAACCGCCACGGGTGGCCGAGGTCGTTAAGGTGCGGATTCGTGAGCGGGAGTTCTGGGGTTCGAATCCCGCCAGGACCGTCCTCCCTGACTGAGATTTTTCCAGGTTTTCCTCATTCCTCATAAATGGCAAATGCCGATGAGGTACCCTAAACTTAGGCCTGGAACGTTTCCTCCCTAAAAGAAAAATATCCTTTCCCAATGTATCATTTCATCTTATGTATTATCAGTGTCCACCACCTGTGGTGCCTCAGCGTTAAAAACACTATTAAAATGGCATATAAACGTAGCCTGGGAAATAATATAAACAAAGTCAAAGACCAAAAAAAAAAAAAACAAAAAAAACAAAAAACAAGCAGACGTTAAAAGATTGTAAGAACATTACTGGGAGAGAGAAATGCCACCGCATTCCTGCTACAATAGATAAATTGAAATGTGACCCTGACACCTCCGAGTTTGCCTCATACTTTCAGGAAAACCACATGAGTAATGCAGAATGCTGGACTAAACACCAACATACACATAGAGCGAATGCATCATGCGCTTAAATATATCTATCTGCAAGGAAAACATGGGAAACGTCTGGATAAAGCAATATTTGCTCTAATGTCGTTTGTTAAACATAAGCTGTTCGACTCATTGTTCTTACCAAAGGAAAATTAACAAGCAAAATTAGGGACATTCGCCTTAGGCAAAGATCTGCTTGGAAATAAAAAAAAAAAGACTTGATTATTAAGGATATATTTTAAAAAAATGGATAAAACATCTCATCTCATTCCCCTTCCAAAATTCGGTACAATAAATAAATAAAATCTGTATATTCCCCCCTGATACCTGGTTTCCTAAACCAGGGCGTGTATATAAAATTTTCCATTTATTATTATAAACTATACGATACAATAATCTATTACTACATTATTTTACAAAATTCCCAAATAACTAGATTAAAATAATATAATAAAATAGTAAAAATAACTCAAAATTAATTAAATTAAATCAAATATAAATTTACTTTACTACTTCCCAATTTAATATTCCAAAATTAATAAAATTACTAGGAGCCTGTAAGAATTATAGCTGGTAGCCAGCTATTCTATCCTAATTTATTACGTTACTATACCTACTGGTTATCAGCGGTATCTACTGGTATTCAGTACTTTTGCCACTTAAACGTCGTTTTTCACTATTAATCTTTCCTGCAGATTTCATTTATTTATCATAACACTTATCACCTCGCTTCCACCATATCACCATCTTTTCTTTCCAACCGTCCCTTCCTCCATCTCTCTTGATCCTTCTGGACCCCTGGTTGCACCATATCTCGCTCTCTGCTCCTCCTCTCTGGACACCACTTCTCCAACTTCCATCTCCTCCCTCCGCTCATTCCCGTGGATCTCCAACACCCTTCCATCTTCTTTCCGGACCCACAATTCTTATAGGTAAAAGCCTCCCCCTTCCTCCCCATCCTCTACTTCAGGCTGTAAATCAAAATTAATTCCTGTCTATTATATATTTAGGTATCTTCATCTCCTTCTTCCTTGCCTTCATCTTCTCGTCTAATATCTCTTCCTGTTGATTTAATTAAAGTTATCTTGTGTATTTTCTGTTCTTGTTAAGTTATTTGTGTTATGGGATTGTCTTTGTATACGTATGCGTTCAGATCTTCCTCCTCAGCTTTTTCATTATTTCTTGTTATCTATTCTTGTGGTATCACCTCTTCCCGTGCTAGATTACGTATTTTGAATGTAGCCTGCTCAAAGTATTTATATAGGCCCTTATTTCTAAGTATGTGTGCCAATTAAAGTTTCTCATTCTTCTCTCACCTGTTATAAATAGCGTGCATAATCAAATAATACGTGCTCTGGGTTATCCTGTGTTTTACAAATCTACACATGTCGTCCTGCGTTTTGTTAATTTTTTCCAGTAAGTTTTGTAAGGTCCGTGTCCTGTAAGGTAATGTGCCATGCCTTTGGTAGTCTGTATCAATTTTAGTACCCGATACAACAGAAACCAATAATACCCCCTCAAATTAAGAAATATCTAGCTCGGAATGCATGCAAAACTTAAGTGTTAAAAACGTATGCCTTTTCCCATACAATTACAATTTCCTTTACCTGTTGTATTGCTGTATTACAGTTTACTATTTTATTTCGTGCGATTAACTACTAACATGCTTCTTACAAAGTTACTTTTGGCGTACGATTCTTTATTTCTCTGTGCGTTACGACTGCTACATCGGTCTGTATTACCTCTCAGCATCGATGAGGTCATTATTTGGAATTGGAATCTGTTTTCTCGCATACTCTCCGCTTACGTTCGTCTAAGGAGGCGTGACTTATTCCGGAAGGTATTCTCTATTTAATGTTTAGCTTCAGAAGAAAACAGTCCATGGGACAGCTTCTGCACCAATTCTTAACTGTTTTCAGATATTAATAATTTTCCTAGGAAAGCATTTGTTAGAAAGAAGTCAGAAGTCTTTTTTCCTTCCTATTTTGAAGGAAAGGATCTCTGTATTATTAGTGGTTAATTCTAATGAAGAATGGCATAGTAATCTGAGCCTTATTATAACAACTATTGTTATACTGCAGTATCGCTATCTTAGAAGTATCCTGCAGAAACTCTTGTTAAGTAATTAATAAGTTAATCGTACTTATAGAGGAATGTGTACAATTTTTATTACTATACTATTCATTGGATCAGGCAGTTCCTTGTGGGGCAGGGGCCGCCTTTTGTACAGCCCAGATTTAGACGAAAGCGACAACACTAGACACTCAGAATTCACTGGAGAGATTATCAAGGTTTTCACTTACTTTAATCACAACGAAAAAGCTTATGTGAAATTTGGAAGACGAGAATTCCACAGTCACTGCATAAAGCTGAGTGCTGGCTCGGTAGATCTCAACCGTCATCTGGCAATGTTTCACAGGGTATGATCAGGCGCAGTTAAATGCAACTTGTTCTAACGACTCCACCCACGTTGTCAGAGATAGGAGGGTAAGTTCAATTTACATACCCCGCTTTTATTAAGGAGTCGGTGGTCGGGCTTAGAAGCGCACCCTGTCACTTGAAAACGTTAAGTACAAATATTACAATTTTGTAAGTCAAGTTTAGAGGAATTATATTTAACTTTTTATTTTATACGTGAAATAGTTCTAATAAATATCACTCAAGGGTCTGAGCTTTCCAGTTAAATTATCGGTAATCTCAGACCCTCTCGTGATATTATTCGTGATAAAATACTTGAAATATGAGACAAAAACGCAAAATTATTTAATTAATTTGAATTAGTTAACGTCAATTTAAACAGCATGCAGTACACATCAAGATAACTAATGTTATGTCTCCCCAACTGCTGAACAATTGCACTCATACAAAAGTTATCCCTCTGAATTGACAGACGATTATCGCGGAACTGACTTAGGCCCCATTCACAATGAAAATTAAACGTAACGTAAACTTATACATAAAAGCTAAATGCTATGTATTGTAATGAAACCATTCACCGTGAATCACGTAAACATAAAAATAAACGTACAATTAGACGTAAACTTAGAAGCTTGCAAGGTCCAAGGTTTTGCGCCTACGTTTAACTTAAACTCAAGAAATCAGAAATCAATCAGAACACAACTGCTCTGTTTGTAGAGCTCTGTTGTAGAATTTATCCATACACGGAGAACAGAAATCAAATGCTTGCTGCTGCAAGTCCCGAGCGACTGCGGAGAGAGCCGAAGGTAGTGATTTCCACAGATAGCTAGATAATGATTTCAAGCGACAAGTGCCACTCACAGAATACGCTATAAATTAATGATTATGAATTTTTTTCAGCTGCAATCAAGGATGATTTGCCCCACCATAACAGTGATTTACCCTCCCCTATAAATTTATATTCACGGAAACCATGGGTTCAACTATTTATAGGATTTACCCGAAGTTAGCATTAGTAAATGCAGATTTGCCACCTAACAATACCCTATCAATTTATATTTAAAATTACGGAGGACAACGCATAGGTTACATTATGTTTAACAACAAATAATATATGCAACATTTACACTGCGGCCACGCACAGTAGTTCGGCTCTCTCCGCTGTCGCTCGGGGCTTGCAGCAGCTAGCAGCACGAGTTGCACTTTATTTCTGTGCTCCGTTTAAGGGCAATTTATAAGAGAGAGCTGAAGATCGGTGACTCTGTAGACAGAATGGCGTCAATGGACAAAAGATTAATTGCATTATAGGAAAGCTATCCTTGCTCATATTACTCCAAGCAAATTAGTTACTGCACTTTGTATATGCATAAACGCTACCACCGTCTGCTCAGAAGCTGCCATTTTCAATCAGCTGTTAGCTGATCTTCGCTTGTTTAGCGTCTTTCTTGTGAATGCCTACATACTACTAAGTTAACGTTACGTCTTATTTTATTGTGTTTACGTTTAATCTTCATTGTGAATGGGGCCTTATACTGAAAAAAGAACGTTTCACGTCACAAAAAATCAATGTGGCAAATTTATGTCTGGGTATATCACTTACCCTTACAATATCCCTCCACATAGTGAAATTCGCTATTTTATCAAACACTTCTCTGTATTTTTTGTAACACTTGTGCTGTAGATCCATTAAGACTGTACATTTTTTTTCTCTTTTTCTCTCCAATTCACGAACATGCTGCACTGCTGCTTCTGACAGAAGAATTACTCCAGTTTCAAGTTTTTCACTTGTACTGAAGAGGAAAATGAAATTAGTGGAGACATACGCCAACACCTATTTTAACGCTGTGTCACTTAATCTTTCCTGAATAACTAAAAATCCATAACTTCTGCAACATTGCTGTAAACGAAAAGTTATAATCGCTTTTGCTTTGGGTATCGTTAAACAAAGTAATGAAAAGATAATTGTAAAAAAAAACACCATAGCACAACTCCAAAAACTCAATGCAAATGAGTGATTCCAGTTCAGATCTCAAATACTTTTAGTGAGGGCCGTCACCATTCTATTAGAGAGTTTTGGCCATGGTAGTGATTTTGTTACCGTAAACGGTAAAGTCACGTGGCTGAAAACGGTAACACAAAATAGCGGTGTTTACCGTTAAAGACTATTTGTCCAGTAAGAGTAATATGTTAAATGGAATATTTGCTTCAACTGACCGCATTGAGAGACTTTTAGGTGGCAAGCATCTGAAGAAGATCCTTTTGCCCAACCTCTTAGCGGACAGAAATGTTCAGAGACATTAAAATTAGTTTTAGCTTCTGTAACAGACAAGTTGTCCTTTAAAGTTCCATTAGAATAATATTATTGTACGCAGACGTAATGTAATTTGTTAAAATAATAAGTATGACTGATTTAACCAACTTTTTATAATTGTTACTAAATAAAATGTGCAGGAGTTATTCTCAGATAAAAGTGGATACGTTTTATTGCTTTATTTTTAAACACTGCATATTTATTAATCTTCAAAACAGTATTTCAGGCCTAAAGCCGCTTGGCTTTGTTAGCAGCTAACAGTGAATCGCTCCAGCATAAAATACTTGCCAGTTTATCGCATAAGCACATGCGTAGAAAGTGGAGAAATTGCTACCAATTGCGCATGTGAAGGCATTGTATATGAATTATTGGAAAATATGATATTATATAATATTCGTGGAAGAAGAAACATCCAGCAACGAGGCATGGTGAATCCAAGACTCCATTTAGATCAATCAATCAACTAGGAATGCCGAATCAATTTCCGATGTAAGAAAATAGATCTCCTAAGTCTTGCACAAACCTCCAGGAGGTATAACAGAACGATACTCATGACGCAGTATTTATGAGCTGCCACCCTCATATTTAATTAGAGTAATTACAGCAAATAATTTTATGCAACTTCGTTGTAACCACGAGTTTAATGTCATTTCCCTATACAAGTGTTCAGTTATTATGTGTCAAATGTTATTTTCTCGCAAGTGTACAGAAAGCTACCCCAGCCACAAAACCTGACCTGGGAATTTCTGTATCCTGTTGTAACAATATTGGTAAAGAATCCTTGAGCAAGATGTTTATTGCTATCATATTAAAGAGTTTCTTAAGCAGGGTAGGCACCATTAAACATTAGGTGACTGCAGGAATGAAAAGACAGGCCGATAACCTCTTCAAGGGAAGCAGCCAACCGCTTGAGTTGATTCTACATGGAAAAAGTCACGTAGTCCATGTTTATTTAGTCTTATAAATTTGCAGCCCGCGGTAAGTTTTAGTAAGAGTATTCGGCGGGGCAATATCAGTGGAAGGGCTTTCTCAGTTCACTTCAGTTAATGGAAAGCGGTAGTAAGTTTTGGAAGATAATTAAGTGGACGAGCTTTGATAGTTAAGTGCAACAGTTTATGTACAATAGTGTATGAACAATAAATTGTGTCATCTTTCATAACGAAAAAATATTATTAATCTCCAAGACTACTTCCCCTATGGTCACGGGACCATAAAATATCCAGCAGCAGAGTTTCAACAGCCGTGGCAAAACTGTAAGACCATCGTCGGAGAGGAAGGAATTATTTACCCCTGAGATTATATGCAAAACCCACCAAATAAAATTTCCTTTTTCCAAATCCTTCCCTCCACTCTACATACATTTATTTAATTAACGTCTCGTTTCTTTTTTTATAAAATACCGCTGCACTCCGCTACAGGTAAACCTAAATATAAATTGCCTGTGTCTGCTTTCCTTCAGAGTTTCAATTGATGATCCATATGCTCTCTTATTGCACGCAAGGAAAATATTTTTCCTTTTTCACTGTTTTCTTGCCAAGGTCTGAAAATCCAGACACTTCAAACCGCAAGCTCTCACGTTTCCAACATCCACACATTTTATCGCCTGGCAAAGAGAAAAAGAAGCAGGACGAAGAGATTATGTGTACAAAAACAGTGATAACGTCTTGAACGTATAAACAGAGCAGGCATGATAAATATATCACAATTCTAATAAAATGCACTAGATGATTATAACTTATACTTATACCTACTGAACAGCACCTGCAGCCGGCAGTCCCGAACGGTAGCGACGACTGCCGACTGGTTACGATTTTAGTTTAATTCTTTTTTCTTGCTTGAATGTTTTTCCCTCTCAGAATAAATGTTACCAGTTTTTTTTTTCTCTTAATTTTTCTGCACTATTGTTGATCACATAACTGTCACTTTTTTCGTGGGTAGGTTAGTTTAGTTTAAATATAATAAAAATATAGCAGTATATAAAAAGATTAATATTACTTCATAATAACACTTTTTTCTACCCTATTTTAAAGGAATAAATTTTACTTTTCATACGTTAGTTTAGTTTAGTTAAAGGTTAAAAAAATAAAGAAATAGAACTAAAAAATATAATATTATTATATAATTACACTTCCTAACTTGTTAGTTTTTTTTTTTTTTTATCTTGATAATTTTTCTACGCTGTTCTTAAACGAATAAATGTTACTTTTTCACATTAAGGGGAAAAAATATTAATATGGCTCCATAGTAACACTGCTTATCGTAACCTGTCGGCTTTCTCTGCTACGGTTCGGGGACTGTCGGCTGTACGTTTTGCAGGTGCGGGATAGTACGATATCAACGTGATTGCTCATTTACACCGTTTACTATCGAACTCAAATCGATTGAACTGAATGCGCTTTCTTGTTTGAAATTTAGAATGTAAACGAGGATTCAACAGCCCAGTTTGATATCCTACTAAAACTTTGGAATGAAATGGATGCATGTAAACGGGGTAGTGAATACGAATTGAATGTATTTATGTGGGCTAGCCATTTTTATCGTAAAGTCAATCATCAGTTCATATTTTTACCCCCCCCCAAAAAAATGTGCATGCGTATTTCATTATTCGACACGATCTTCTGTATATTATTTTTTTCTTTCCAAATGTTACATCCTGAATCAATAATTAATTCATTGCTTTATGAGGCTATTCGGTAGGTTTGCAAACATACAAACAAAGTAAAGCAACATAAAACTAATGTAGAAATCTGAAACAAATTTCAGTACAGACTGGGAAAAAAAAAAAAAAAATGATTAAAACGTAGCTCGTACTGAGTTCAACTTTAATCGGGAAAGCGTATTGAAAGCGACTGGTAAACGTGGTATCCTATTTCTGCAATAAGAAATGTGAGATTAAGTTTTAGTTAAAACATATATCAATAAAACTGAATTGTATGCGCTTTATGGAAATATTTGAAAATATGTATTTGTGTATATTTTAAAGAAATGTGTATTTTTATGACATGTATATTTTTATGTTGTATCAAAATTTAAATGCAAGCAGATTTTACCACATCCAAAGTTTTGAATTTCTTCAGCATTGCAAATAAAATTTGTATTTACCTTAGATTCCAAGCTCTAATTATAACATACATAACAAATTACAAGAATTTAAAATGATAGCAACGTGTACTTCGCTTGCTAATAATTTTGCTATCAGCTTCAAATGAATAAAGTCAATGAGTAGGTTTGTGATATGTTTGATAATGTTTCTTTAGCAAAAAAATTTTTTTTTTGTTTTACAAACCAAATGCTGATGGTATTATTATTATTATTATCATCATTATTATTACTATTATTATTATTATTATTTTGTTGGCAGAGAAGCATAACACACCTTTCATTATTAAACACTTTGTTGTAGGTACTTTTGAGCTCCGTCATCATACTATACGAGCAACCTGCTTCCAGTAAGGGGAGGGGGGGGCCAACTTCGGTCGTTGCTTCAGGTGCGGGCTCTGCGGACTCTGAGTACCCGCGATACTTCTGACGTCACTAGAAGCAGCCGGGCGGAACTTATTCGAGCCCCTCCCGTTGGGGAGTCGTACGGATGGGTTGCACTCGGCGTTACAGTTGTCCCGAAACTCACGGGTAAATGAGTACCCAAGGCGGCAGTGTGTCCCAAAGGATTGCCCAAGGTATGTACCTTGAGGGCAGGTTTTCCTCAATCACAGCTGTCGTGGGGAGGGGGTGGTGGCTACCTTAATGCTGGGGTACTCACTTCTTGAATTGAGTAGGTCTATGCTAGACGTGACCTATCCACCTGAGAACCTGGTAGCTTAGCGCGTTTGGGCGAGGTCGTCTACGGCTGCAAGGTGGGTTTGTTTAGACTCTAGATAGGTACCGTCCTAAATGTAAAAACCACTGGGCTGCACAGACTTCTGGTCTTGGGAAAGGATTTCCGCCCTACATGTACTTTCCTGAACCTTGTGAGTAAAAGACTAACGCTGGATTCGAACTCGTACTGCCAGGTTGAACGGGTGAAGCACAAGCTTATTGTCGAAAGTCCCGGACATCTCTGCTCTATAGCCAGGAATGGGCATGCCGCGTTGTACTATGCCCGCACTGAATAGCAGCAAAGAATCTCAGTGCGTTATCGATTGTTATCGGGCCACTTAGATATGAGTGATGCGGGTTATAAATTTCTAGATCTAGATGTTGTGCACCACTTCTCTAGAGTATCAAGGTATCAGGTTTTTAATAGATTCACAATTCTCCATAAAGTATATGTATTAAAAGTTATAATTAAGAAAGTTATTGCTTGAATAGGAAAGTAAAAACAAATTTCGATTCAAATAAATTATTCTAAAAGTTTTAATTTGAGGCTACTAGGGAAAGTGTAAATACCCAGCGAGAAATATCACAACGGGATTAGGCGAGCGTAGACACCACAAGCTTTTGTGCTTAGCCTTTTGATGAGCCGGCTTTAATTTTTAGAATGAAATAAGGAGCTCACAGGCAGCTGTACTAGATACCGTAGGAATTCTTTTGCAACTGTTTTACAAGGGATTTACTGCCCACACCTGTTGTCCAGCATAGTTACAGAAGTAAAACCATTGAAGCCATAACAGAGTTGAATTTCATATAAGGGGATTTATTAAACTTGTTCAAAAAAGCTATTTATTTTTATAGTGAATAGAGTAAACGAAGCCTACATTTTATTTAAATGGCCATGATTGTTAATTCACCGATTTATATATAATATTAATTGCTAAGTTTTATATCTTTCTTTACTTAGATAAAAATTAAAAATGCTTCGAATTGTGAATTGGTTTCAAAGAGATGCCTCTATGAGGGTTCGAAACGTTGGAACTAACGTTATGCAGTTCCTTGGATTCCAAAGTTTCTTCAAAGTGAGTATAGCGTTCCACAATTTAGTAAAGAAAAGAACGCGACACTTAGAATTAAAATTGTAAAATTAAATATAATTAGTTTCATTCATGCTTTCAGCTGTGTCACTGGCGCACTGTATTTTGCAGATCAGTGCAACTCAGGTTTTTTTTTTTTTTTTTTTATTTTCCAGTACGAAAAGAAATCTGCGCACACTATAGTCACTGAAATAATCTTTCACAGCAATTACAGCTTTGAATAGTCCAAAATATATAAAAGTCCACATTTTGTCCAAACTACAATCACAAATAAAAATCTGAAGACTGCATGACAACCAGGCCAGTTCAACATAAAACTCACAATAGCTTTCAACGTTAAAGATAACACTCTTCACTGTTCTGTATTGTTTACTAATGTCGCAAACGATTGTAGTAGTAGTAGTAGTAGTAGTAGTAGTAGTAGTAGTAGTAGTAGTAGTAGTAATTGTAGTAGTAGTTGTAGTAATTGAAATAGTAGTAGTTGTGGTAGTACTAATAGTAATAGTAGTAGAAATAGTAGTATTGTAATAGTAGTAATAGTAGTAGTAGTAGTAGTAGTAATAGTAGTAGTAGTTATAGTAGTAGTAGTTATAATAGTAGTAGTAGTAGTAGTAGTAGTAATAGTAGTAGTAGCTGTAGTAATTGTAGTAGTAGTAGTTGTAGTAATTGTAGTAGTAGTAATTGTAATAATAGTAATAGTAGTAATAGTAATAGTAGTAATAGTAGTAGTAGCAGTAATAGTAGTAGTAATAGTAATAGTAGTAGCAGTAATAGTAGTAACAGTAGTAGTAATATAATAGTAGTAGTAATAATAGTAACAGTAATAGTAGTAGTAATAGTAGTAGTAGTGATAGTAATAGTAATAGTAGTAATAGTAAAAATAATAGTAGTGGTAGTAATAGTAGTAATAGTAGTAGTAGTAGTAATAGTAGTAATAGTAATAGTAGTAACAGTAATAGTAGTAACAGTAATAGTAGTAACAGTAATAGTAGTAGTAATAGTAATAGTAGTAGTGGTAATAGTAATAATAATAGTAGTGGTAGTAATAGTATTAGTAGTAGTAATAGCAGTAGTAATAGTAGTAATAGTAATACTAATAGTAGTAGTAATAGTAATAGTAGTAGTAATAGTAGTAACAGTAATATTAGTAATAGTAGTAACAGTAATATTAGTAATAGTAGTAACAGTAATAGTAGTAGTAGTAGTAGTAATAGTAATAGTAGTAGTAGTAGTAATAGTAATAGTAGTAGTAGTGGTAGTAGTAATAGTGGTAGTAGTAATAGTAGTAGTAGTAATAGTACTAGTAATAGTAGTAGTAATAGTAATAATAGTAGTAGTAATAATAGTAATAGTAGTAGTAATAGTACTAGTAATAGTAGTAGTAATAGTAATAATAGTAGTAGTAATAATAGTAATAGTAGTAGTAATAGTAATAATAGTAGTAGCAATAGTAGTAGTAGTAGCAATAGTAAGCGTATCTTTATTGCTATAAATTTTTATATAGTATACATTTGAAAATACATTTTATGCATGGGTCGTAGACCATACATAAATATGACACACAATTTGAAAGAGGAACAAATAATAATAGAAATAAAACAACAACAACAATAATAATAAATAAACATTTAAATGAGATGAACGGTACTGACAAATATATGAATAGAAACACATTACATATTTATAATTATACTGGTTATTGTGTTATAACCAGAAAATTAATTTCTTCTGGCTTCGCGCTCTTTGATTAGGCAAAGTCCCATATTTAACCAATTAACGTGGTTCGCAAACAGATCCCAGCATGACAAACGTCCTGTAATTGCCTAAAAACGTTTTCACGAAACAGCTATTTGCTCAGGTGTTCCCAGTGGGTACATTCTGCCCCAATATGTGCCCATTCATCATCCTTTCTAAAAAATAGGCAGATTCTCCTACCAGAACTATACGGTAGTCTTTTATCTTTCCAACTTTCTCGTTTATTCTACAACAATTTACATGTTTATAAGTGAAGAAAGGCTTTATGATTATATGCATGTTAAAAGATAAATTAATGTTTAAAGTACTTTTTGTTTAAAAGTAGTATTTTTATTCTCCATTAACTTTGGCCCTCCGCTGTAATTTCGTACTTTTTTCGCACGGTTGTTATAAGATTCATTTATTACAGCAATCAGGAACTAAGGGCTATAATCAATATCTTAAAAGTAAGACAGCCTGATTTACATAAGTGACAACGAGTGTAGACATCTTTAATAGAGTTCACAAAAGACAGAGATAAATTAAGTGTCAAAGTTAAGAGAGAAATAAAATAATTCTGTTTAGTTCCAATTTTCGCAATAAGGGAAATTTGAAGCATGCATATAGCTTCCTTCGGTGTACAATTTTATGCTTACCCGCCGTGTGTAAATTTTTCTATGGATTATGTGAAAGTCGTTTGTACTATGACGTTTATGTTTCCTTAATCCCTTAATTTTTCCCCTAAATTTAGAAAATTCAGTAATTATCTCACTACTTAATGCCATGCAGTCTTCAAATACATAAACGTATTGAATGCAAGTTGCTCCATTCTCTTATTAAGGCACAATGTTCCTCCTAGACGTATCAGAAATAAGTGATAAACTTAAAGCGTAAATAATCATTAAATTTTAGTACATAAATTGGTGTAGATGTTCTCCAGGTTAGGAGAAAAGTCAATGCAGTTTAATGTGTGCACCTAGACATCTGAAACGCCACTATGGCAAACGTAGCGCTGTCTAAGAATAGCACTGACCGGATTCCGTTGCGTGTTTGTTCTCTGCTGCATATGTAGTTCCAGCTTATTCTTGTATAAACATGGATAATGTATCTGCTAAGATTCAAAGCATAACAACTTCCTTTGATTTTAAACAGTGAACATTTACTACCTGATACTTTTAAATGGAACACTATCCTGCTAATTTCACGCAACTATATTTGGAATAGCAATGAAATTAGGAAAACTCCCAAGATATAGCTATGGAAAGGTTCATATAGTAGATATTATTGAAGAAACAAAACTATTTACATACCATGCTTTAAATTTAATTTAAAAAACAAGCTAAGCATTTTGCATACGAGAACAAGAAATATGGCCTTTGCGACCTCGGCCAGCCATACTGTTGAGATTACCCACAGAAGTACCATCAACTTTATGAGTTGTTCTTTAAGACAGTTTTAAAAGATTCACTAGGCCAAATTTTAGACTGTTGAAAAATGCAATTTATATGAAGTATAAGAAAATCTCAGTTAACACAATGGGAAAACAAGCTAATACAGAAAATAATCTAATCAAATTTTATCTAGTATTAATATTAAAAAGCATTTTAATATAAGTGTGTATGTAATATTTCAAGCAAACATAATTCATATATAGGGCCAATTACTACATCTTTTAAAAAAAAAATTATTTATAGAACTAACTCCTGAAATAGACCGATACCCCCACACTTTCTAGTGACCTACCATAAAACATAAATTCATATTTTGAGTCAAAACAAGAATAAATGAATTGTAATGTTTTCAATGACCTCAAGTAAAATATTGTAGTTACATTGAATAGCATGTAAATGTAATATTGGTATTGACGGGTTAAAGGTAGATTTTCAATTAAAATGGTGCTTTCTATCTTTAATTATGAACTATTAAAACTAGGCAAATTGAGAACTTGAAATTGAGAACTTGAAATTTAGGTAGATATCTACCTAACATATTTCAAAGATGGACTGAAAAACAACAGTAATGTGTAGTATGATGTTCTGTAAACAGATGTGACTCACATTACCTTATGCTAGCGTTGCTACAACAAAATGGAGCCAAGATTATCGTTTGAGCATCGGAAAGCAATTATGAAGTGGTGCTGGAAAACCGAGAATATTGTTCAAGTTTAAAGGCAAAGGAGACGCGTGTACAAAACAACCGCCAACGCGATAACAATTGAGATAAATTTGAGACTCATAGTACCGTATACGATGTTCAAAAGGGCATATCTGGGATACCTTGCACACCAACAAGCCCCGCGTCCTCGGCTTGATGACAATCTTCCAAGGCACTGGATAGAACGAAGAGGTCCAATTGAATTTCGACCGCGTTCTCCGGATCTAACTCCGTTGGACTTCTACCTATGGGGAACTCTAAGGATGTTGTATACCGTAGAAAACCAGCTACATTGGCAGCACTTCGGGAAGAAATTGAAACGGCATCGCTGAGGACACTTTCGCAAACGTTGCTCAATCAGTAGTTCAACGTAACCGGAAGTGTATCGACGCCGATGTTGGGCATTTTGAGCAACTGTTGTAACTGTAAAAGTCTAACATGATTAGTGCTCATCGTGAATTTAGTTTTGTTATGTTAACAGTTTTTTTCTTTTCTTTAAGAGAGTATGCATTTTTCGGCACCCTCTGTATTTTATAAATTATCAATATTTTATAGTTAATGATCTAATATACCTAATAGGTATTACAGAGAATTTCGCTCTATGAAATTCTTCCCCGATTGTTCGATCAGAAGCAAACGCAGGATATTCCGCAAGATATTGATTCCACTATTTCTGTAATTGCAGCAAACAATCCACAAAAAAGTTGAAATTCTATTTCGCTGGAGTGTAATTTTGCGACGTTGGAGCACGACTCGTTTTCCATTTACGTCAAGGAAATTTCACTAGTCGCACAAATCCTAGTTTTCAATCTTGTTAAATCCCGGCCAATACCTCGGAAAGAAAAGAAGGCAGGTTGGGAATTTAAAGGCAGCTCGGTGAAAGAGGTGAAGTTCGGAAGGCCGCCCTCTTCTTTTCTTTTAGAAAAGTTGCCAAGTTGTCCCAAGTGAGTTGGTTACCAATTAGGTTTCCTGATCTCAGTCTACTTCACCTTTTTCCGCTTTTTCTCCTCTCTGAAGAACACAAATATGCGGAACTGAGTTCCAGTGCTGGAAACCATCCAGAACACGAAACTTAGACTTGAAGTGCGATTCCTTATCACAACAAATGCGTTGAAATAAAATTTGAGGTACTATTCCGGCAAAAGAAAAGACTCAAAATGTTTTAACGTTAGTAAACAATTTTTTAGAGAATAATGAATTTCAGATCAGTCATTCAGACAAGTTCACAGACAATCCTCAAATATGATGAGATATTTAAAAAAACACAATACTTGCAAATTCTATTTAAATAAATACGCAGAATATCGTTTATATTGCTATGGTAACATTATCTTGCAGTGCAGCAAATCAAATATGTGAACACTATTTTTAATTTTGAAGTCGCGTTTTTCATATTGCTTTAAAACAGTAGTAATAACGGACGTTTTATTGTACCAGCTTTAGAACACATTCAAATAAATACAACTGTGTCGCATGAGTACATACAGATATACAAGTACTTCGATATATTTACGTAGAGAAAGCATTGAAGACGAGGAGTGTACAAGTCAGCCCTTGGAGGTGCTCACTCCTGAAAACATCGCTCTTGTGGAAGGAGAACATCGCCTAAAAGTTACAGAAATAGTAGCAAGGTTGGGTTTTTCTGAAACAGCAGTTCTTCGAATTATTCATGAACATTTAAACATGAATAAGGTTAGTGCAAGATGGGTGCGTAGACTTCTTACCTCAGTTCAAAAGCAGCAACAAGTCATCTGTTGTCAGACATTTTTGGAGCTCTGCCTGGCAATGAGGGAAAAGTTCTACAAACCATTGTTACAGTTGATGAAACTATGGTTTTCTATTATGGTTCCTTGTCCTAAAGAGAATCAATGAAGGGGCGTAAACCTGGCGAAGCACGGCCTCTAAAGGCCAAGGTCTCAGTCAACCAACGAGATCATGGCCACACTCTTCACTGACTTCAAGGAGAGGAACACCACAGTAAATTGGGAGTACAATGCTGGCCTACTGCTCAGACTACGTGCTTCCTTCAAAGAGAAAAGGCGAGATTGGTGGTGTGCGCCTTCTTCACGACAACGCGCCTATGCGCACAGTTCTTGTTGCAAAGGAAGCTGTGAAGAAATGTGACTTCAAGGAGATCGACCAGCAATCTTACAACCAAGATCTAGCTCTTAGTGACTATTTCCTCGTCTCAAAACTCAAAGAGGACCTTCGAGGAAGGAAATTTAAGTGTGACGAAGAAGTGATGGATATTTGTCTATGTCTATTTTGCAGACAAGACTTCTGACTATTTGGGGATGAGGGATTGAAATGTTAGTTCAAAATATGAGAAGTGTATTGGAATAGAGTGTAAATCTATTGAAGTGTGAAATACATTTTTTTGTCTTTATCACAACTAGAAAATGGTTAGGCCGGGAACTTATGGACCTACCGTCGTACATTCCGGAACTATTTAATGTTATGCTCACATAAGTTTAAATTATTTTAAGATGCATTCTGAGGTATAAATATTATATTTGTACACAATATGCCTAGTAACATGCTTTTATTGTGTCAATGTGTCACTTGTACAATGCAGATTAAATATTGTCGCGGCCCCACCCTACTACAATGCATAAACTAACTTTGCATACTTATTTCACTAACTGGGGAGCGACTAATCTAACGCAATTTTAAACATCACTTTTTAAACTTAAATAAAAACAAGAAGATAGCAGATCTAGGCTGTACAACTATTAACATTTCTCTAATTTAAATCCCACATTTATTACGTGTGTAAAGTTGTTACGAACTTGACGAGTCCATCGTAAGGGGCCGAAGGGGTAACGTCCGCTCTTTTAAGCTTCCACCCTTATCTCTCTCATAAAACCGTTAAAACGCTTCCCCTGTCTGCGCATGCACCCTCACATGCATGCAATCTTTCCCAACCGTCATTTCTGCTTCTTAACAAACTTAATATTACAATGCAATTTCCTCACATTGTCATCCCGTTATAGGTGACAATATTTCTTTTTCATGGGATCTTTATAGTCGTATTTCTTTATTGTTCGTTATAATGCTTATTGGACTGTGATCATTTTAAACCACTCTTGTTTTAATTATGTTTAATTTTAGTGAATGTAGTAAACATTATTGTTGTTTAATGCATATTAAATATTTCCCTGTGCCCTTTAAGCACAAGAAAACCCCCCTTGGACTTTCAGAGCCTTTACATAATAAACTTTCTCCATTTGTCTCAACTTGCCTTGTATTCATGGATGTGGAGCTTATTTAAATTGGTTGCATATTTAATTAGATGTAAAAAGTTACTCCTTCGTCCCACTTATTGTGTTTTAGTAATGTTGTCGCCATTATCTTTATTATATATACTTTAGTAGGCTAGATAATAACATTCCTGAATTGGTTTTCTATTTATAAGCAATTTATTTAATTTTATAATAATTTATTTTGTTCCTTTTATTTTCTACCATAAATATTATTTATGTCCATCAAAGTGTTAACATATATGAATACATTTAAATAAAGTATAGCATCATAACCAGTAAGGAAAACGAAAGCCACGTTTGGTGTATCACTCACAATAACAAATCAGGATGTAACGTAGAAATAGTGACATTATAGAGGGGACTTAAACAAAGATCTGTCTATGACGAAGCAGTTTGGTTGCGAAAGGAGCGCAAGCAGATCCCACGTGGAAAATATTAAAACGTTCATTCCCAAAAGCACTTCCGACAGAATTACAGTCGTGGGAATTACTTGTAGAAAGTTGGGGCTCAATTCCCAAAGTTTACTTTGCCGTCGAACTCTGTTCTCCCAATGTTTACATGAGGGATGAGCCCAGCCATACACAAGAGACTCCTGACCTTGTTTCACCCTAACTTCAGACTCAATTCATTAACTGCGTCCTCTCAAAGTTCCTGTCAGCAAATAAGCGATGAACACCAGCCCATGGCGTTAACTCGGGCCTAGATGAGGTGCTGCCTCTGCTAATTAATTTGCTGGACACAAAGTCAAACAACACAGCTATCACCTCGCAGCCAGCTGGCCTGTTGTGACATTTACACATTCCTTCAGGAATGACGTTTTAATACGCTACAGGCTTGAAACAATAACCACATTCACCCACATAAATGAAATGAATCAACTCACTAAAATACTTACTCTTTAGTAAAATTGTACATAAATATATTACGAAGTGAATAGTATAACATATTTTATATGTACAAGTTAGGCTTTATTTTCTGTCCATTTCAAACAGTTTGATTGCGCGCGGTCTATAATTCGTGTACATCCGACGTTAAGCACCAGAGGTTATTTTACTGTGGCACAGGTTTCAGTTAATCGCAGAAACTTCTGCAGTTTTTTTTTATTGCGTTTAACGCCCGTTTTTACTACAGAGGCACCACAGGTGGTGACACTGATGATACATGAAATGATATATTGCGAAAGGATTTTTTGTTTTAAGGAAGGAAATGTTCCAGGCCTAAGTTTTAGGGTACCTCCCCGACATTTGCTATTTATGAGGACTGAGGAAAACCTGGAAAATACCTCAGTCAGGGAGGACGGTCCTGGCGGGATTCGAACCCTAGACCTCCCGCTCACGAGTCCGCGCCTAAACGACCTCGGCCACCCCTGGCGGTCAGTTTGAAAGTGTATACTTTTATTTAGATAATATTCGCGAAATAAAAATTTGCTGCTATATATGATGCATATTTTTGCATTTTTTCTTGAAATTCCATGTAGCAGAGATGTTACGAATTTTCTATCCTAATTTTTTTCAGCTCACCTTGACAAATCTTGTCTTTAAGTTTTACACGCAGATACACACATACCGAGGGAGCAAAAAATGTATACACACTTTCACAGTAGATATCTATTTCCTAAATTCAAAGTTGTACCGAAAAACAACAGCAATGTGTAGTATGATGTTCTGTAAACAGATGTGACTCACATTACGTTATGCTAGCGTTGCTATAACAAAATGGAGCTAAGATTATCGTTTGAACAGCGGAAAGCAATTATGAAGTGGTAATGGAAAACCGAGAATGTTGTTGAAGTTCAAAGGCAATGGACACGTGTGTACAGAACAGAACCGCCAACGCGAGTAACAATTGCACGCATTCGAGACAAATTTGAGAATCGTGGTATCGTATGCGATGTTCACCAGAGCAGACTTGAGCAGACCTTTGGGAAATAATTGAAACGGCATGTGCTGCAATCGCTGAGGACACTTTAGCAAACATTGCCCAATCAGTAGTTCAACGTACTCAGAAGTGTATCTAAGCCGATGGGGGGCATTTTGAGCAACTGTTGTAACTGTAAAAGTCTAAGATGATTAGAGGTCATCATTTTCTGTTTGTGTAAGTCACTTTTATTACGTTAACACAATTTTTTCTTTGCTTGAAGTAGGTATACATTTTTTGGCATCATATATATCACACGCGTTTATGTGTGTGTGTGTGTGTGTGTGTGTGTGTAATATTGTCCCCTCTCTCTTTTTTCGTGACAAAAGAAATTCATTTCTAATAGTGAGTTATGGGGTGTGGTCCCCAAAATCTCCCAATACGAATGCATGTTATTTTTATCTAAGGCTAAAGCTTGAAGACAAAGTCGTCAAGATCTAAAAGCAAATTAAGAATAAATTCTTAACATGTTTTAAGAAATATGCATATATAAGTACAGGGAACTACAATGTTCAGTGCTTAAATAAAGAAAACCATTTAATATTTCCATTTTTCTAGTAGAATTACACGGCAAGAGGAAAGATTGAGAACATGCACATATGTAGCTTGACAAGCGAAGTTTGTTATCTCTCTTGTTTTCTTCGGTTAGATTGACATTAGCTACCTCCCATTTCAGGCTGTTCTCAACATTTCTGCTTCTTTGTGCCTCTACTTGAAAAATAGCTTTTAGTTCGAAATATTGTATTAATATGTGTGTGCTTAATTTGTGTTTTTATTTAAATGCTGTACATTTTACTTCATTGTACCTCTAAGCAATTCGTAGAAGTAATTTCATGTTTCCTTAACTGGAAAAATGCGAAATACAAAATATATAAAAACACAACAAACAGACTGTTCACTGCTTTTAAAAAATAAACACAAACTAATGAAACGATAAAAGGATTTTTTGTGCTTTCTCTTGGACAAGAGTTTAGGCTGGAAATAATTGCATGTTTTGTTGCGTTTCATTAGTTTATGTTTCTTTTTAAAAGTGATAAACAACCCATTCATTATGTTTTTAACATTACCCGTTTTATTTTTCTTAAATTACTAACATATACACACTTCCCACACACAATACCATTGTATATCGGGTGTCTCACCTAGATCCTCGACCTGAAATATTTTAAAAATGAAACAAGATGTGAAAAATCTAGTTGCACAGAAATGTACCTATGTTAGAGGCTCATACGATGGAGTATGCATAATCCAAAAAATTAAAAAAATATAGTTTTCAACTGAAGGTTACATTTTTTAAAATGGAAAATGTGTGTTGGTTTTTTGTTTTACAGCGAACTGAAAAGTTGATGTGCAATTAGTGATAACAGAATTAGTTTCACTGTTCTAAGCCGCATACCTTCTGAAATAGGTAAAATTTTAAAGAGTGGAAATGCCTCAAATCTTTCAACTCTTGCGGTTCTCTGGCGCAGCCAGAGAGCAGATGTTTTAAAATGAATGCCTCAAGAAAACAAAGTATGGAATTATGTGACAAAAAAAAAATTAAAGCTAATTTGTGACTAATATTATATTATTATTTAAAAATATAAAAATGTACTGCTAGTTTCAAAAAAGTATCTTAGCATGCCATTATTTTCCAATCCGAACATTTACAATCTTTAAAAATGATTATATTCAATTATATGATTGCTTGTTGTACGGATATAAACAAAAAAACCGAAACCTGGTGAGGCAAGACCTTATTCATTTTCCACTGCCACTTGTCTGATATTTAATTATCACGTCAATTAATCGTGCAATGTTAGAGCATGGTGCAAACCTCGCGAGGCAGGTTTAATTTATTCCGCCAAATTGCCGAGATGATGAAAGGGTGTGACAGAGGGGAAAGGGGCCCTACAGCCGCCACTGCTGTAAGGGATTGATTCAATTACTGTCCTATCAGAGTAGGGAGACACACTACCGCTGCATTACAGTAATCTCGCGCCTAAGATTCTATTACACCAAATTGTTTTAAGGGCATTATGACCCGCAGATGCGAGTGGGTCCTTCCTTGTGATGTCATCAGGAGGTGGAGTACAAGGCTAATGGAAAGCACCAAGGTTCCTTTCTTCACCGAGATCCATCTAGTGATAAAGTGGTTAGCGTGAGAGGTTGCTTATCCAAAGGATTGAGAACTGTGTCAATGGCTTTAACAAGTTCGTAGGATGGCAGACAGCGTTTCGTGAGCGCACCTTCATTTCCCTACTTGTCGTCCATCATGAAGGGTTTCTCTGTCTTCCGTAGTCAGTACAATAAACGTGCTTACAGAAAACCTTTCAACTTAAAGCTCGCGACCGGTGCTACTGGGTCGTCAAGGTGTGTTTGTCAATGTAACCGCCGCTTTTCGCATCGCACAACGTAAGGATTATACAATAAGCCACGGATTAAATGTTTTGCTTCCAAATTTCTATTCTTAAAGTTCAATTTCTATCCCCTAAATTTTGCTTAGGATTTTGCTGTAGTGCTTTATGTATACGCAGCTGTGTAACGCTAAAGTTTCTGAGAATATTCAGAACTTCCCTCTAACCTCAAAACTTATTAGGGTCTGCTACAAATGCTTTTTCGCAGCATGTCCTGATTATCGGTTAAGTGTATGGAATTAACTTAAAGAACCAAGAAAGAACTTATGACAATTTTCTCTAGTAAGAATATATTTTATACTGAAAATGCGTATGGTAAACCTCTTGAAACGAAAAAATGTCCTATTTAAGGCCCTAAACACTCATTGATAGCAGCTGTTTAACTATTTTATTTTAATAAGTTCATTTACATATATTTTATATTAGTAATAGTTATGCTAATTTAAGAAGTTCATTTATGTATGTTATTACGCAAGATAAAGGCTATAGTATTCGCTTTTAAGCTCCAAACATTTATAGATAATATGTTTTAATCATATAAATTTAATAACTATATTGGCACATGTTTTTATGTTAGGTATTGGCTTTAATTTTGCATTCAAACAACAAATATTCGTTGGTAATACGTTTTAAATCGTATAAATCTAGTAAGCTTATTTGTATCGATTTCATATATCAGATAAGGGTATTACAATGTATGTCTTAATGTAGGTTTGTTGGCCTTTATGACAATACCGAATAATATAAAAATGCAACTATTCAAATGAACACATACATAGCCAAGAATATGAAAAGATTAAAACTTCAGATAATAAAATTGTAATACTAAGTGAATCAACCAATGGCAAGCGCAGCAACAATAATGTGTACCAAGAATGAAACACGAGACAGGCAGCTTTATTGCGACTAAATAGAAACGAACGAATTTCATTCGCTTAGTATGCGTATGGTAAAAATATAATGCATTGTAACGTATAGTATTATTATAATCCTGTCGTAATAAGTGACTATTTTATATATCAAAAACGTGAAGCTGCATTTCAACATATATAAAGGTAATTGGTGAGTAATATTTCTCGACAGAAATAACAAAATTATTAATTATCGTGAATGATAGGAGTTACGAGTTTGAATTAATATCATAATATGAAAATAGTATACGAGTTACAACAGGACATAAAACACAGTTTTCTGGAGAGAAACATAAATATAACATATCTGTCTCGCATTCAGCCTGTATATAATAATATTCTCAGAACATATCGTAATCAGAAAAGTTATTGTTGTGTGGTAATAACAAAACACTAATAAACTGCGTAGATTTCTATCAATTATGCTTTTATTACATTCATTATATTTAAAACCACACTCCTTTCACCCCAAAAGTATGAATCTGAAAAATCCAGCTATAATACCAAACCCTGAACTATCCGAGCATATTGTGGTGGAACGACGACAAACGTCTAGGTCGTCCCTTAAATCCACTTTAATCTATAATAAAATTTACAAATAAATCTGTGTATATAATTTTTGGATAGCTACTCTTAACTTTCAGCATTCATTAACAGTGGCAATTCATTTTATATGGGTTATAGTTGCTAATTGCACTAATAAAACAAATATACAGTAACATTTAGAGAGTGACCTATTAGAAACGTGGCCTACTATATCTAATATCCAAACTGCCAATTACGAATCAAATTTTCTTTAATTTGATTTGCAAAATATGTCAGCTATAATGGAAGAAGTTCTGTTCAAAAGTTTACATTGTGCTTTAAAGGAATTAGGAAGTGTACACGCGAGATATGAAAAGGATACTAGATAATGGATAATGGATTCTATTCAAAATTTTATTTGAAATTTGTGAAGATTGATCCCATTATTTGTGCAAGGTTTCACTGTTCTATTCTATAATACTGCCTTGTAAATAAAGTCATAAAATCATTTCGGTAACAGAAAAGAATACAAAGAAATAAACAACTGTAGATACATTTTCTAGGAATAATACCCAAATTATGTTTTCTGGGTTTTTATCGCTGTTTTAACTAGAGCTCGGGAAGAAAAAGCAATTGCTAAATTGCAATTACCTTAAGTAAAAAATGTATATTATTACGTTAGAACATGTGAATGGTTTTTGTAACTTTTTCAAAATAAATTATTATTATTTAGCAATAAAGATAAAATTAAATGTATGGGCTAAAATTTTCGTTGCCTATATCTGGCAGTTGCCGAGTAGAGTGTACCTGAGTTAATAAAAATTTATTTTGGGGAAAAAGATATATTCATAAAAAACAGTGCATCCCAGGTGAATAAACATGTAGCAAAATTTCTCTAACTGCATTTCTCGTTGTATTATGGATTACAACCGGCAGATACCTTTATAAAATTGCATAAGTTACTACACTTCTTTGGTTGTGAAGGAAAATCAAAAATGGTACATAAAAGTTAGGCAGTTTTCTGTTCTTTGCAAATGCATCCTATACTATAAAAACCTAAAATTAATATTAACATATTTATGCTAGTTTCCTCAGAACTACTTCTTAACTTATTTGCATTAGAGTTTGTTTTTACACATAATGTACTTTAAAGATAAAAACTTAACATTTTCAATATTTGCAATATGTGCTCCTATTAATTAAGTTTGATAATGTGCCTAAATTGGCAATGGCATAACACTTCTTCGTTAGGAGGACTTAGTGATTTTTCATCATATTTGATGATATTAAAGCATTTATTCTCGCTGAAGTTATATTTTTCACACACACTGCCCAAGTTTGCATTATTATTGATTCCAAAAACACTAATGTTAGTCAACTGAAACACTACTATTGAGAAGAAAGCAGAAAATCACAAACACAAATTTCCTCAACCTGTTAGCAAACAAAATAAAGAATCTCTACTGCACTGTTACAGATTAGACAAATTAGTTTTAATTTCACTAAAACTTACCGGAGTCCTTATTCAAAATAAACTGCTCAAACCGCTGACAAATATTTTTATGACAAAAAGGGGATGGCATCTGGCTATTTATGCATGCACTGTCCTTAAAAATGCTATTTAGGGGTGTAAATATGCATATACGTGCAATTTTGTTCATAAAATAAATGATATTTATTTTTCATCTCTCTATATCTATACGTTCCAGTTTTCCTAATCACTTTCTCCCCTCTAATATGCATGAATTGTTGCCTTACCCGTCTACGAGGGGCACTTCATGAAGTATTTTGCGCACGGTATCCAGCCGGGCCTTTAGATGTTGCCCTAGGCCTACTCTGCCGGCCTGTAGCTGTAGCAACAATACCCAGAGCAAGGCTAGGCGCATGCTCGGGCAGCCCGCGGTACCTGCAACAATAAAAAGTCGCACATGCACCTTTAGGAAATAGAAGTTTAGTAACTTGCATTCACATTCTCCAGAAAAAGAGCTGGACAGATATAAACATTGTTTATTTATACATCCGTCTGCGCAGTTGCTGAGAAAGTGTACAAGTTTCTCGCCGACACACGAAAGTTAACTTTAATTCTTATAGCTCGTATATAAAAAATATGCTTACAAAAATTATTTTATGCAAACTTAAAATAGTAAAAATGCTTTTATAAACAGCAGGCCCATTCCTTGCGTGTCAATTAACATCCTATTTTTAAAAACAAATACAAAATTTCACATTTATTACAGCTATTTCTGCAGTGAAGTATTTGAAAATATTCTTGTACCATAACATCCTTGTGCAATGAATGCGAACAAGCAAGCAGTAAGATTTCTTTAATTCGGCATGCATTTTTTGCTTCACTCCCACTCTTTCTCCCCACAGTTACTCAATAACTAAAACTGTTACTTCTATTGCCGTGCTGCTCGAGTTTTAGTAAGAATATATTATCTTTGGTAGTGTCAGAACCGAATTGCACAATTACTTGTTATGGTGGAAGAATTTTTGAATAGTGTCTAATGTTCGTTTTTACACTGAGGCATGCAGGCATTGGTGATACACGAGATGAAATGAAAAATTGGGAAAATATGCATTTTTAAGGAAGGAAGCAATCTAGGCCTAAGTTTAGGATACCTTCCCTGTCTTTGCCATTTATGAGGGCTTAGGAAAACGAGGAAAAAATCTCAATTAGAATAGACAATTCTGACAGGAATCGAACTGCAGACCTCCTACTCACGAGTCCAAACCTTAACGACCTCAACCCCTAAGTCGGTGCCTTCGAAAATAAATTTTATACCTTAGAAGTAATAAACCTTCTTACCTTATATAAAGAATTCTTTAACACAAACTGAGATTTAAGACAGGGGTGAAAATAGTCTTGGTGCAATTAATAAATTAAGCAAAAGATAAACACAGGTTAATAAACAAAACAATGTGGAAGAAAGAAAATTGCAAATACTATAAATGACGATTATCTATTACGAAAAGCAAGATGCACCATCGAAAAAACCATATTTAATCTGCAGGTATTAACTGAGGCTGAAACTGGTCGAAACTTGAAACAGCTCCTAACAGCAAAAATAAAGAAACGAACGGAATGGGCAAGAAAATACAAAAAGTGTACTGGAAATACTGGAGGCAGGAGATATCACCCGATGATTCCCAAAGTTAAGAGTACAGCCTGTGTAAAGATCTGAAGATGAAATAAATGTCACCCCTGCACATTCACCAGCATCCAGATAACAAAATGTTATCAGATTGCTCGTCGCATAATTATGTTGATTCTTTGTGACAATGTAATGGAAGGATGAATAGTGTGAAGTATTTACAAATACTGGAGAGAAGAGCGTTGCCTGAACTAACGAATCTGTTTTAAAGCAAAATCCGGTCGGCTGTCATTCCCCCCCCCCCAAAAAAAACGATTAAATTCATAGAAGATTCTGACAAGCAACTTTTGGATTGGTTATGTAATTTTCCGGACGTGAATTCTATTGAAAATAAAGAGGGGTGCCAAAAAATGTATAAGCAAAAAAAAAAAAAAAAAAAAAAAAAAAAAAAAGTTAACATAACAAAACTGAATTCATACAAACAGAAAATGATGAGCACTATCATCATAAACTTTTACAATTACAATAGTTACTCAAAGTGCCCACCATTGGCGTCGATACACTTCTGAGTACGTTGAACTACTGATAGCAACGTTTGGAAAGTGTCCTCAGCGATTGCAGCTTTTGCCGTTTCAAAATCTCCCCGAAGTGCTGCCAGTGAAACTGGTTTACTATGGTATATATCCTTAAGATTCCCCGTGGGTAGAAGTCCAGCGGAGTTAGATCCGAAGAACGCGGTGGAAACCTTGTCCCATTGCCTTTGAACTTCAACAATATTCTCAGCTTCCCGGTTTCAACAACTGAGTAGGTTTTTATGGATACTGAGTAGGTCCATAACATGCAACTAGTGGAAAGAGTGACAGGTCTTTATACCCCGCTTGTCTGAGAGTGAATATAAATATGGAATAATCATTAAATATTTATATAGCCTATAGTAGCGAGTAAGGAAAGTTCATGCAACAGGAAAATATGTTTAGGCTACCTGGACACGTACCTTTTTGGCCCCGAGCAATTCCTATTGTAACAAAGCTAAGTGTATGCACGAGTTTTTTGTATTCTCAGTTGCTGAAAATGCTCGGAAGTTCGTTAAAAATACCACAGGAGCAGGTGTCGGCGAGGATGCCTCCTTTCACTCCGAAATCGGATGATCACCAACTCACCAATCAGAGTCCAAAGAGTTGAAAAGTTTAAAGTAAACACGTATGGGAGGATGACAGCTCATCAATAATATGTGAATATTTTAAAGGCTCAGCGAGCCATGAGCTCCCTTCTGTGGACCCCGTGAGTTCTCAGGACCACATGGGGCACTGAAATTATTATAAAAAGGGAAAATACCTTGCGAAGACACAATTAATGCATTTTTCTACGGTACAAGATGGCTTACGCTTTCCTAGATTTCAAGTCATATAGGTTATGCAGTTTTTGGGTAGCAAAGCAAACAGTTATGAGACGCAGAAATCGGATTTCGATTTGGGAGTAGAGGCTTTTAAGGTTTTCAAGTTCAGTGGTGCTAGTTCACACAGCTAGATGCAGTTTCGCCTTCAGTTTAGGCAGCGTTGGGTTAGGCAATTTAATTCAGTTCAGTGGTGCCCGCTAACTTCGTCGGCGAAGAGGCAATGAACCAGATGGCCGTCAACAAATTATCATACGAATAAGGCGATGAATAAAGCGCTGTCGTGCGATTCAAACCATTTCCTTTCGTCTCTCTTCCCACGTGACTATGAGAGCACAAAAGTCGATTTGGGGCCCCTGATAGACCCGGGGAAGTGGGATCCTTGGGTGGTTGCTCTACCAGACATTACACCGAGGCAGTCGCGGCCGACAGCAATTGATCAGAATCCGATTAACTTCGAATTAACGCCCATGCCACTTAATTTAAAATAACCATTTCAAGAGATCGGCGGATAGTATGAGAATGGTCAATGTTTGTATAACTCCAATTTAACACAAATGACAAGTAGATAATATAATTACACATTATTTTTCCAAAGAATTCGTGCCAGAAACAGCCGACTGCAAAAGAATGATTTGAAAACACTGCGCATATTTCCAAGTTTTAACTCTACACACAAAAGCAGAATCTGGCGTAAAATCAAAGAAAAAGAGCACCAATTTCCTCAGCTGTTCTCTCAGGTACTGCCCATCTTCCTTTGCAATTCATTTTTGCAGTTCATAGCATAAAAATAATATCCGCTATCTTGAAAGATGATCTTCTTAAAGACATGTAAAGGACCCTCTAGATGTAAAGGATTTTGAGTCCCTGCCCTTAGAAATGACTGCACTTTCAGCCCAACCCAGGAAGCAACTGAGATCTCTAAAAAAAGCACAGCCGACTCTCTTGAAAGTTATGGGTTAGCGGTTGCAAGCATAAGGAAATGGTTTTACTGCCGTGACACGCACCACTGTAACTTGCTCGCAGCCGGTGCTATAAAACGTCGCATAAAATCTGCCAGAGCTAAAGAAGAACCCCTTGCTCGTCACCATGTAGTGTTATGTTTCTGGAACCCATGCTTAATGCTGGAAGAAATTTCTTCCCAAAGTCGGTGGACGGAATATGGACATTTCTCTATCCATATTATAATTTATTTCTCATTGTAAATCTTCTTTCATTCATTTAATGAATCATTTTTTTTAATATCGATCATGACTATATAAAATGAGCATTAATTGGCATAAAAGGAGAAACCGGGTATAAAAGTGAATGTTTTTATCGTGCTGATGAGCTCATTCATAAGAAACAGATTTTTTTTTTATTGATATTCAAATACAACTTTAATATCGGTAGTGATGGGGAAATCGTTCAAGATATAAATGAAAATGTTACTTAACATTCTTTCCTTTCCGAAATGTTTGCAGTGTTCAGCGATTGAAGTGCAGCATTCAAACATCTGAGAGTACACCGCCATGGGTGGCTGGGGTTGTTAAGGCGCGGACTCGTGAGCGGGAGATCTGGGGTTCGAATTCCGCCAAGACCGTCCTCCCTGACAGGTAGTTTTCCTCATAAATGGCAAATGCAGGGGAGGTACCCTTAACTTAGACCTGGAACGTTTCGTTCCTTAACTTTTTTTTCCCAATATATTATTTCATCTCATGTGTTCACCGCCTGTGGTGCCTCAGAAGTAAAAACGGGCGTTTAACACCGTCCAAAGGAAATATATATGTACTTTTACACGATGAGCACAAATACTCAAAATGCGTGCTTAAAGGTTTTCTAAGAGAATTTATGTTTATTTTCAATAAGTTTGTAGATTCAAAATTACATTCTTTGTAGATTTATTCATTTGTCGTAATAGACCATTGATTTAATAGCAGCTCAAATGCATGTCAAAATAGAGGAACAAAGCATCAAATTTAATGCGTCGTAATTGCTTTATTTTATTAATTGTGTTTTCTTTCCTCGTGCAGCTTACGTTATATTATCAAACTATTTTAGTTTATGTTCTAGACAGATCACTATTTCATTGCTGTCAGCTCCAGAAAGTCGGTCCTTTACGGCACGAAAAAGAACCTCAAGCCTGAAATAGAGGCCTCTGAGCAAAATTTGTCAGCCTTTTCACGCCCTGAGTTGAATGGGACGCTGATGACCTGAGATGTTAAAGAGCGTCCATAAATAAATCAATCAAAAAAATCAATCAGCTCCAGAAAGTTTTTGTTAATCACCATTTTCCAGAACTAGCAATGGTTACCGACAATGAATGAAAGCACTTCTGGCCGCTGCTTGAATTCATTGTAGCAGGGACTGCACAAGATTGTCAAAAGATACAACTCCAGTTTGCATATAGGAGACACCGAATACAGGGATGCCATTCCGGTATTTCATCCGCTGGATAATAGATTCAAATCCTGTACATCGTTTGAGGCGAGAGTGTAATGCAGAATACATGGCATGTCACTCACTCAGAGGTAGTAAACTAGAAGAAAGGACCAAGCAGCTGATATGTATCACGGAAATGTTGGGTAAAGAGCGCCATTGTTGAGATACCCATACTGGTTCAAGATTATAGTCAATGAAGCACCAGTTCTTAGCATGAAAAATATCCCCAGAGCATTAACAAATGAAGACGGAATGAACTTTATTGGGGCTGCAGTGCACTTTTCGCCTCGCATTTGTAGTACAAAGAGAAGAGAGATTCATTGGACAATGCAAGTTTTTGGTCCTCCAAAGTAACGCTCAGGTGAAAACGAGCCTTTTCCGTGATACTCCCATCGCATACAGTTTCCCCTCTCATTGTATGTTTCTTTCTTTCTTTCTTTCTTTCTTTCTTTCTTTTTTTTTTTAACGAAGGCGATTCGTGTTGCTGGACATAAAGCATATAGAACCATAAGACTAGTCACGAAAGGTGGCGAATGGATTTTACAGGGGTATGTTCTAAGCGATTTCTTTTTCTTGATGGCAGCTCTCGACTATTCATATTTTTCACTTATCGCAAAACACTTTCCGTCTCTCGAAAGGTATTAGAAGTTTGTGGATTATTTCAACATTTAAGACTGAAACACAAGCAAGTCATAATTCAAATAAAAAAACCGACCTTCTTAAGAGCATATAATCTTTGAAAAAAAAAAAACTCGTGAAATATATTGTAATATATATAATGATGCAGGCCTAATAATCATAGATGTACATTTTAACTAGTAATGAAATAATATGTATATAGATTATGTGTATCATGAGGTATAGGTTTAATATGCTAGTTGTATGTCGTCAAAGAGAAGTTTTGTGTGTAACTGTCTATGATAACCTAGCCAGAAACTGGGAGAGCCAAGGAGGAGCCATAAACCGCTATACAAAGAAAAGGGACAAGTGTTACGTCACTTCATGAAAAGTCCCTCCGTTGGCTTTTCCATGCTTTTGTATACATTAAAGGGAAAGAACTCGCCAGCCGTTTGAACAGTTAACTTTAAACCAACCAATGTTAAATAATGTTTTAACCATTCAAATAGTTAGCGAGTGGCGTGTGTTGGTAGTGAATTTAAAACAGTCAATTGTACATGTACATTTTCAATTTTAAAGAAAGGCGCGAATCTTTCGCGTGCTTATGTGACCCGCTTTGGTTTGGTGAAGCCAAAGTTTAGCTATTTTGAATCCAATACAATCCAATATATAAGGAAGCATTTCTCCGCTTCGTATTTTTAAGTTTTACACTCATTTCAGGTATGCAAAATAAGCCCTATAATCGACGCGGGCATTACAATAAGTTCTATTTCGGACGCTGTTCTCAGTTCGTCTATTTGGAAGTCGTGGTAACTAAATTTATACTCAACGTAGTTAAGTCTACCGTACGCAGAACACCAGAGAACGCGAAAGATCTTGCGAATAATAAATAACCGTTAATATTCAGATCTACTTATCACAGTTGATATCCTCTTCCAGTCCTGTTGAGCACTAGTCACAAAATAGAGGCAGAAAACTCTGAGATATTGTTGTTATGAAGCGTGGGCAACAACACCAAAGCGATCACTAGTCAATGAATGATAATTATGCCGCTGCAAAGTACGGCGATCAGTAACTAAATAAATCGCTTCATAATTGGCGCCCAACGTGGGGCTGCCATTCACTAAACCGCTTCATATTATTGAATCCTGTGAAGCTTTTATAGTTCAACTTTATAACTACAAAATATAACGGATGTTTAATATTTTTAAATACATGCGCTCATTTAGATTTTTTTAGAAAAGAAGATAATATATTTTTGAAGAAATAAAAACGCTTCCCATTTCTTGAGAGAATTCATAACTATTAATAAGAATCCTCAATGCAATACAGTTGGTTTTTTAAACAACAATAGCATCGGCAAAGGCATTTAAGTCCATCTTGGAATATAAATCAAGATATCTTTCAGCAAAATAAATGACCAGAATTACAACTATTTCTTTTGAGGCCCATTTTCAGTAAACAAAACCCCCATTCAGTCCTTAAAGATAAAATTTAGGCCTCACCAAACGAGAAATGTGCGTAGTCGCTCCCATTTGTTTTCCCCCTATCTCTTCCTCCCCCATTTTATGTGGTACTAGAAGCCTATTTCAGTGCGACCACCCTGCTGGCAGGATCGTTTTATGTTCTATGCCCAGTCCATTAGTTGAAATAGCGCAGTTACTGTATTGTTCCAGGCACTGTGTCTACTTTATTTCCTTTTACTTCCTGACAAAAAACATTAGTAGTAATTTCTAAACAAACTAATTACACCACAGCATAAAGAAGAGATATCAAACACCACAGCCGGAAATCGAGCTGTTGTCCTCCCGGCTAGGCGGCCGAGCAAACACCAGGTCGACTACTGCACCGTTTTCTCTTTTTCTTTCCTTCCTCATTACCCATTTTCAGCCAACACGACGTCTGCCGAAGGTGCAGATATTTCTCCCAAGTGTTCCATTAAGATGCTGGGATCCGATATCCTGGCGCCGAGAGTTTCAATAGCGCCACTTCCGATTCAGCTTTATTTCCGGCTCCTCTCTCTCTCGCGCGCAGGGCTACCACATGTAACCAAACAAATGTTACAAACTTACTTTCTTTCTACAAGTTCTGAGTGGCCGTACGAATTCACGCTTGCCCCTGAAAAGTGCAACAGTTTGTGCAAGCTCGCTTCGCAAACAGAAAACAAACAATTATCGATTGTAACTTTTTCAGTGCTAGGCAGTTATCCATTTCTTCCCCTCTTTTCCTTAGTCTCGTGGGTATATCACCAATGAGGTGATCACCACATTACAGTAATTTGTTGGTTGCTAGTGGCCATTGAGGATGTTCATTTTTATCAATTTTTCTCTGGCTACCAAATCATTCTTCATTTGTTTGTCGCTATCTATTTGGCTACATTTTAGTAGATGTTCTTTATTTAAGATAATATTCAAATCCTTACACAGTGGGCAGTGGCTGTCCTTGGTTAATTTCATCCTGAAGAAATGTTCTGACAGGCAATCATGCCCAACAATTAAGCGAAGTTGGACACCTCCAAATTTTCTCGGTTTCAATAAAAGATGTTTGAAAGTATTTAGATCTTTATATAATTTTCCTTTAAGTTTTGGGTTGATATTTTTCTGTTATTGTTCAGATATTAATCTTTTTATGAATTTCAATTTAGAGGGAAGCTCTAGTTCAAAAGTTGGTTTAAATTTTATGGTTGCTCATATTTTTGCTAAAGTATCAGCTATCTTATTCTTCTTTAATCCCACATAGTTTGAGCTCCATTGTAAAACTATTTCTGTATTTCTGATGTGGATTGTATGATATAGTTTTCGTATTTCTTTATAGTTTATGTTGGTGAGTAACTGTAATTCATAATACTTTATAATGTTGCTTTAACTTAATTCTTTTATTTATATTAGGTCTATACAGCACATTTTCTAAAGCTGCTTTAATGGCCATCAAAATTATTAGCATACTGTCCCAAAGGTGTATATTGAGAGATTTCTTCACGATGTATTTCAAAGCCTGCTTCTCCATTTTTAAGAGAGCCATCTGTATACACTCTGCACCTTGGATAATAGTATTTTAATGTACTAAATGTACCGTTTATCAATACCTCAGGTAGGTCGTTCTGCTTGGAGACCAATGTATCCAGATTTAGCTTCTCGTTAATATCTATTTATTGTAAAGAATCATTTGGTGTAATGAAAGGTTTAGTGCTTGTCTTTAAATGTTTTTCTAAATCTTCTTTGGGCATGTAATTTTTGAAATTCTGTTATGCTTTAACCACTGTGTACTGTCAGGAATATGAAACCTATGTTGATTACTTTTTAATTTCTGTCTCAGTATTTACTGTCACGGGTGGCCGAAGTCGTTAAATCGCGGATTTGTGAGCGGGAGGTCTGGGGTTCCAATCCCGCCAGGACCGTTCTCCCTTACTGAGGTTTTTTCCAGGTTTTCTTCAGTCATCATAAATGGTAAAAGCCGGGGAGGTACCTTAAACTTAGGCCAGAAACGATTCCTTCCTTTAAAAATAAATCCTTTCCCAATATATAATTTCATCTCATGCATCATCAGTGTCCATCGCCTGTGGTGGCCCTCAGTAGTAAAAACGGGCGTTAAACACCAGCATTCATATTTGTCTCAGTATTGCCGTTTTAATATCTAACTCTATTTTAATTGGAACGTTGCTAGTTATGCTCTGCATTGTACCAATTGCTGTTGTTTTAACGGCTCCTGTTATTGTCGTTAAAACAACGCCAATTTTTACAATGCAGAGCACAACAACAGTAATTTGTAAAGGTGAACAGTACTATTTATAGCTTGCAAATGCAGCGAGACCTCCGGCGAGCACCCAACGGCTCGGGTTTAGTTACCGACTGTATCAGGGTGAATGTCTAGGAAACCTAAGGCATAACATACCCTCAGCTTAGGCCGAATTATCATTCCTTGTGATTTAGACCTCTCCCTGCAGATATTCATCCTTCGGATGCTGTACTCGCGCCCTCCAGGGATTCTAAAACTGCAGAAGTCTGCGGAAGAATACATGAGGAGGGTCACATCGGGAACTTGTGTTCCGAACATGTTTCTGGTCTCGGTATGGAACAGGTTACTTCGTGTTTCAAACAAATGAATGAGTTCTGTACATGTATAGGACAAGTACAGTGTATCGCTAGACAAGCGAAAACAATTCTTGATCATGCCTACATTGACTCAACGGCATTGTTTTCATAAACCAAAAACATAAAGTGGTCAATCACTACAACATTATGTTTAATAGAAAAACTGAACGTGATAAAATATATTTGGAACACTAAAAAATAGAATTTCAGAAACAGAAACGCACACAAAAATTTTCGTGTGAAATTGCTTCTGTCTTTAAAGATGAGGTTGGAGAAGAGGAAAATAGATACATAACTTAAAGTCCCCTTACAACAAGAATTGTTGGTCCTGGTTCTCTAGTGGTAACCATACTTGCCTCGTAGACCCAAGATCGCGGGGTCAGGGCGGTGGGTTTTTTCGGGCGTAAAAATTCTAAGTATGGCATCCTTCGGAAGGGAAGTAAAGCCGTGGGTCCTGCTTCGTACATTTACGGCACGAAAAAGAACCTCAAGCCTGAAAGAAGAGGCCTCTGAGCAAAATTTGTCGGTCATTTCACGGCCTGAATTGAATGGGACGCTGATGACCTAAGATATTAAATAGCGTCCATAAATAAACCAAATCAACGAGGAATTGACGAAAATAAATAAGTCAAAAACTTCAAAATCAGCCAGGAACAGACATTTAAATTCTTTTTCAGCAAAAAACATCTTGTCAACCACCGGCATTTTGCTTTTTTCCTCTCATTTTTTCAACAATAATAGCACAAGCAGCAGCAACAGCACAGAGCAAGACATTTTCCTTCATGTTGAAACTGACTTGCAGTAATACCCTATAAAAATGTTCCAAATGTAAACATTCTTCAATTGTTTTGTATGGAACAAATCTTTATGATACAAAATGTCATATTGCAACGCCCTAATTTGGACTGGGTAGGACAGGACTTTGGAAGTGTAACTGGTTAAAGATTGGGGTGAGCAATTCATAGTATCAAGACACAATTTATAAAAATAGTGTAGAAGTTAAATATAATTAAATAGAATAGAGAACACAAAGTGTGCAAGCAAGCCACTATAAAGTACACAGATTACAAGTATTTAGTTATAAGTTATCTTGAGCAGATGTAAAGTCAAGTGGCGGTGTCCTGAGGAACCCACCCTCGGCACCTTTGTGATCGCTCTAATATGACTGCCCCACCATTGATTTCACACTATAGGCACTCGCCTACACATAGGACATGAGCAGATATAGAGAGATAATCCATGCTCTCCTCGTTCGCGTCATACTACCCACATAAAATCAAAGAAAATGACTAATGTTGAACAACAGAGAGCTATACATCCTGTATTGCTCCATATGAAGTAATGAATTTAAAAAATACTTTACCCCATACGTTACAATATAGTTCTATATAATATTTCCCGGTGTGATCCATCCTTAGATTTATTTATGGACGCTCTTTAACATCTCAGGTCATCAGCGTCCCATCTTTAGAGGTCGGAAAGAACAGATGTGGTATTTTCATGCTTTAAAAAGAGCATTTGGTTTCCAGTGATGTAACCAGCATTTATCCAGAAGTTCTATTCATAAAAAACTTTAAAAATGTAATTATGTACCATTAAAATGAAGACCAAAATGCCATTATCCACCAACAAACCTATTTTAGTACGATTACTCTGCCGACGGTATTTTTGGCACAGTTTAATGGTTAAAATAGGGCAATATATGTTTAGTTCCGAGCTTGTGTGTTATACACTGCATTTTGTTTTACTTCCTAACGGGCCATGTGCGCCATTCGATTTATATGCACTTAGCATGCACTACAGATGTCAGTCCATCGCTTCTAGTGCTAAGGTATTACTTGGACGTGAAATGGTAATTTGTCCATTTATCTCTTTCTTCAGATATAGAAATCTATTACGTTCCGTAACGGGGACCCACGGCTTCAAATTTCTTTCGGAAGACTTTCGCTGAAGAGTTATATGTCCAAAAAATACATCGACTTCGAACTTTGGGCCTAGTGGAGAACGAGGAGTAAAGCAGAATTGTATCAGAAAAGCTTGATAACTGCTCCAATCAGTAGGGACGCTATTGATATTCAGGAATCCTCGATACGGAGTGAAATGTTCACCCACCATAATGACCCCATTTATGATTTCCCTTGCATGCAGAAGCGGCATTTTAAACTCTCATCCGCCAGTCTTCTAAAGACAACCGTAACTGTATGTTGCAACATCTCAAGGGAGGTACCCTCTAGGAACAAGGGCTAGCCAAGTACTTTTCGATATCTAATTCGTGGAAAAATTTAAAAATTGTCTGCCATAATGTGTCATTATTGTAAAGTAGAAAGCTTATAGGATGTGAAATAGGTTCTAGGAAAAAAAAAACGCATAATACACTAGAAGGTACTGAGAACATATATACAACAATGAAAGGTTTCAGCATAATCTTAGTTATGAACAATATAAAATAAAAGAATTAAATACGAGGGTAGGTCTACAAGTTTCCGGCCTCGCCAATAAGGATTAGCGCCTTCACAAAATCCTTATCTGCTCTCATACTTTATCTGTTAAGTAAATAATTGCAGTTGTAACTTCCGCTTCGCTGTGTTCAGTTGTTCAGATATAGTTGCATAAAGAAGGCTATGTGTAAAAGATTTTGACGTGCTCAAAATGAAGTTCGGGATGTTATTAAGTTCTTAAGCATTTCCCTCATTTTCTACCGTAAAAGAATGGGCCAAACGTTTTCGAATGGGTCGAGAAAGCATTGAAGACGAAGAGCGTGCAGGCGGCCCTTGCAGGTGCTCACTCCTGAAAACATCGTTCTTGTTGAAAGGTAAATTATGGATGACCGGCGGCTCAAAGTTACAGAAATAGGAGCCAGGTTGGGCCTTTCTGAAACAACAGTCCTTCAAATTATTCATGAACATTTAAACATGAATAAGGTTAGTGCAGAATGGGTGCCTAGACTTCTTTCCTCAGTCCAAAAACACCAACGAGTCATCTGTTGTCAGGCATTTTTGGAGCTCTGCCGTGGCTCGCAACGAGAGAGAAGTTCTGCAAACCATTGTTACAGGAGATGAAACTGTGGTCCTCTACTATGATCCCTTGTCCAAAAGAGAATCAATGGAGTGGCGTAAACCTGGCGAAACACCGCCTCTAAAGGCCAAGGTCACTCAGTCAACCCAGAAGATCATGGCCACAATCTTTTGGGACTGTGAAGGAATACTCTTCATTGGCTTCAAGGAGAGCAACACCACAGTAAATGGGGAGTATTATGCTGGCCTAGTGCACAAACTACTTCCATCAAATAGAAAAGGCGAGGAAAGCTGAGTGGTGGTGTGCACCTTCTTCACGAACGAAAACGTGTCTGTGCACACAGCTCTTGTTGCAAAGGAAGCTGTGAAGAAATGTGGCTTCAAGGAGTTGGATCATGCACCGTACAGCCCAAATCTAGCTCCCAGTGACTATTTCCTCATCTCAAAACTCAAGAACGACCTTTGAGGAAGGAAATTTAAGTGTGACGAAAAAGTGATGGACGCTGTTTGTGCCCATTTTGCAGACAAGACTTCTGACTATTTAGGGTGGGGGATTGAAATGTTAATTCAAAGATGTTTGGTTTATTTATGGACGCTCTTTAACATTCAAAGATGTGAGAAGTATATTGCAATAAATGATAACTATATTGAAAAGTGAAATGTAGTTTTGCCCTTATGGACCTACCCTGATACCACGGTCGTTGATGATAAACGTTCGTAACACAGAGGATGACAACAGTATACACTCTAAAATACCCAACCAACTACTTTATTGTTAATACAGTGTACTGATATAGACTGTTTTCAGCAGCACCTAAAATCAAACTGACACGCAAATGAACTAAGAGGGATAAAATATTCAAATGGGGTTGGAGTGATGTGCCGGAGGTTTTTGCTTTGTGAAAGGTATATGCCCCGACGTCTGGAATAGAAGCGGAGGTATCTGTGCGGAAGATTGTGATTACCTATTATTACAATTGTAATTATACTTTAGCTGTCATAGCAGTTGTGTACACGGTTATACTGGAAGGCTACCTTAATTCCACCCTGCACTTTATGTTTTTCACGAGGACTGGGAAGAAAGTATGACAACATATTCATAAATAATAAACCTGGAGACATTTACATTTCTTTAGGTAATTCCCAAATATAATAATCACTCGCTCTCACACTTCTGGAAGACACTGGACAAGGGTATCTGTCCTTCGCAATAAATAAACAAACAAATAAAATGGGTCGTTTCCAGATTCCACATGTAGATCATATAGATCTACATCTATCTTCTCCCATAAATGTTTAAATATTTCTAGAAAATTTTCGAAATTAATTCCAATTATTATTTTACACGATTTCAGCTCCTTTTCTTTCCGCGCTCTCCTCTGTAACACAATGCCCCTGTCATCATTCCCAACAGACGTGCTAATATCGCCAGTCGCATTTACTTCGATAATGTACCCCGTCTATTTCATTTTCTATATTATCATAGTCTGTGAACACTTCAAAACAAAAGAACAGCCGCAATACTGAAATATTCTTTTAAAGTATTGCGCTATTATATACTATTACCCGCACTTAACTTTTAAGAGGCTTTTCAAACATACTTGAAGATTTTGATAAAGTAGGTGTTTGAAACTTACTGCATGTGTATTATCTATTCAAATACTTACGGTGGTCCGTTCATATTGCGTTAACAAAAGCAGAACATTAATAGTGTACAGTTAGACATTTTAAATTGCATGTTTAAGTTAAGTGTTAGTGTATAGTGTTACTATATATTGGCCTACTAATTATATATATGTATATACTAATAATGGCTGTAACACAACAACGAAAGAAAGGAGAAACATTTTACATAGTAAAGCTCGAGGAATTGAGAATTAATAACTGTGTGTGATGAGTTGAGACAATAAAATTTACATTAAAACAACCAAACTTTCGTGTATCCCACGAGAATGGGACACACTCTGCATAGGCGAATTTTATTTAGTGAGAAAGGAAATTCCTAATGCCCAAAATTCTATATGATATTCGAAAAAGAGAAAATTGCATTTCCTTAAGGATTCACTCCCTGAGATGAGGGAGTGAATCCTTTTATATATATATTTGTGATTCTCTAGTCGGTCCTGGTGGTGTAGTGGTTACCATACTTGCCTCCTAAACCCAAGATCGCGAGTTCGAACCCGGCCAGGACAGATGGATTTTTTCGGGCGTAAAAATCGTAAGTATGGCTTCCTTCGGGAGGGAAGTAAAGCCGTGGGTCCCGTGTCGTACATTTACGGCACGAAAAAGAACCTCAAGCCTGAAAGAGAGGCCTCTGAGCAAAATTTGTCGGCCGTTTCACGCGGGACGCTGATGACCTGAGATGTTAAAGAGCGTCCGTAAATAAATCAACCAAAAAAAAAGTGATTCTCTAGTTCTTATTATTTTAGTTACATTGCTCCAAAGTATATATCATACATATTGACGAGACTTGGGTGAACAATAATTTAAAAATTAGGAAATGCTGGCAAAATGAAAGTCAACCAGGCGTATTGACCAGGCCGAATTTCGGTAACCGTCTCATTGTCGTCCATGCAGGATGCAAAAAGTTCTTTGTGAAGAATTCATTATTAATTTTTCAAGCAGGCAAAGGATCGGGAGGTTATCATGGTCAAATTACTTCCAGAAACATTGAGCTTTAGATTAACAATCAGCTTCTTTCCAACCTGCCAGAGGAGAGCGTTGTTGTTATGGATAATGCTCCGCAATATTCAGGAAAACGAATACTTTTCGAAATACGCCGTAAAAGAATGATGGCTGCAAAATATCATTCCTCGTTCGTCAAGAGACAAGAGAAGTCTAAACACTACATATTGATAAAGATCCTGAAATAGAAAGAAAAAGTGTTACGCATGACGAAATATTAAAGTTACATGACCATGAAGCTTTAAGTTTGTCCACATACATATGTGAACGAACCCCATTGAGTTTGCGTGGCACAAAGTAAAAATCTTGCTAAGAGAGAAAAGATGCTAATGGAGAAATTAATATGCAAGCGTTACTGAGGGTTTTTCTTCCTTCACTCCTGAACATAGGTGTCGACTTCTGTTACATATTGGGGGGAAGGGGCAACTTCCCTTTGTGATAATTATATATTTGGGTACTTCAAATTGCTTTCCGCTGTTCAAACGATTATCTCTGTTCCATTTTGTTGTAGCAACGCTAGCTTAACGTAATGTGAGTCGCATTTGTTTACAGAACATCATACTACACATTACTGTTGTTTTTCGGTCCAACTTAGAAATACATAATCAGACATCTCTGTGAAAGTGTGTATACATTTTTTGGCACCCTCTGTATATAAAACTGATAAAAACCTATCCAACATAAGGAAAGTATATTGAAAATCATACCCCTACGCGGCAATTAATTGTTTAGTTTGTTTATTTACAGACACTTTTTAACAATTCAGGTCATCAGCGTCCTATTCAGTTCAGATTGTGAATCGTGTGATAAATTTTGCCCAGAGGCACCTTATTTCAAGCTTAGGGTTATTTTACATGCCGTAAATCTACCACACGGGATTCACGGCTTTACTTCGGTTCCGAAGAAAGTCATATTTAGAATTTTACGCCGAAAAAATCTTGGGTCTCCAAGGCAAGTATGTTACCACTAGACCTCTAGGACCAAAGTTCGGCAGTAATACATTGCCGACATCTGCAAGGGACATGTTGTATTTCACGTTTCTCGTCACTGAAAGACCCTGTCTATTGAAACGTTTTAACAAGTGAGGAACACGATTGCCAGGATATTTTTTTTTATTTTCCAATCCCCTTACCACCATTCCATAACAATCAGTTTTCACATATGTATCGTACATAAACATATTTATACTTCACATAACTAAAGAAGAACAAGTAGCAAACAATTTACACACACACGTATTATAAGCCTTGACCACTGGCTTCTCTCAGTACGCAGCCACGCTCTGCCAGCCCTTAACTCAAATAACCTCACTGTATGATAATATTCAAATGAACAACACAAAATCTATATAAGCATTGTGTTTAGAATATTACTGTTGGTGTTGGAGTCATTGGTTCAGTTCAACCGTTGTATCTTTAATAAATAAAAAAAAAAGGGTTCTCTTTATGCTTTTTGAGCAACATATATCGACTTGGAGCTAAATTGGAGGAGAAAAGAGGATGAGTTATTAGTTAAAAGACAACCTTCTATGTGCCCTTATCAACATTATTAAGACGAGCGTTATCATTTTCAAATTTATATCTCTAGGAACAATATTTATTAATAGTGAGTAGTGGAACCCCTTTTTTGTATTTTCATCGGTTTTTGTCTTATGCTGCTAGTTTCTTGTGATGACATTACAGATGTTACGGAGTAATTTCAACGTTTCTTAGGCACTTTTAACAGTTAACGAGTGATATTCGTTTCGATTACTATATGATTTTGCCCCTTTATTTAATTTTTTTCGTGCGTTTTTATTAACTCGCTTTCTTGTCTGTTCGGGTGGAATTTTGTAATTAACTTTTCATGCACTTCTAAATGAGATAGACTTGAAAATGTGCACATAGGTCAGAAATACAATACAATATAATACGGAAATTATCATGGTTTAATAGTTCACGGTTCAAAAATATGGTTCCGCAGTTTTGAAAATAAAGCAGCGTAATATCAAACACGAAGGTTTTAAAAAAATGTAAGATTGAATAGTAAGAACACATTTCTGTAGTTTCGTTAATAGCGCATAAAAATATAAATTTTATAATAATCTTCATTTAAAATAAGAACAGTTTCTATGATGACTGTATTATGTTTATCAATACAATAAATAAATTATAGTGTAACTTGATTTAAATTTAATTACAACGTTTTATTTGAATCGAAAATGATTAGAAGTGTTTTGTTATATTTTGATAACAATACAGTCGCCATGGCAACTATTCAAATAAACAGTGCTATGTCGAACGCGCAAATTCCAAGAAACGCATGGCTCAAGCGCGATCAACTGAGACGATGGAAAAACGTTCTTCTCGACTCGCTAATGACACGCAACGACATTTAACTAAATATTTTGATAACGATACAGTCATCATGGCAACTATTCAAATAAAACACCAAATTTAAACCCTCACAATTAAATCTTTACAAATAATATTTAACAAATCTGATTTCTATTACATAAATTCAATTGCGTTAGTGTTAACGTGTGACATGTGTATTAACAATGTATTAATAATGTCAACTGTGTAAATTAGTGGTGAATGAGTATTATATTTAATATAATATAATGAGTCACATATATTAACAAATATTTTGACTTCTATATTGAGGATCTGGTACAAATATATTTAATACTGAAATAAAAAATTTCAAAATTAACTTTGTGTTTCTGTATTTCGTTTTTAATTAAAAAAACAATAAATAATCAACTGTTTCTATATATCAATGGAGTGGATAAAACAATGTTCTATTTTAGATGTGATCAAGAGAAAACAAAATGAACTAAATCCAAAAGTTGCTCAATTTTTGTCATTATTTAATCGAGATGTTAATACTGATTGCAAAATCAGTGCACATAAGGCTAAAAGGTAGAAAATAATTTAAATACCACGTTTTTATTTTCTTAATGATAAATTAACTAAAAGGTATAAAATAATACATCCTAGTCAAATGCAGATTTATAGTCCCATGCGAATTCATAATCTCATGAACTTTTTTTTAGAAAAAATCTTCCCAACGAAAAACGTGGGCTCCATAGTGCAATAGTTTGTCTGAGCCTTTTGTGTGATTAATTTAAACTATAAATACCCTGAACAGCTGTTAATTTTGTACTCCTTGGGCAAAAACATTCAGTTTCGCACTTATTGTGGTAAAAAGTCGCTCTAAAGGTCGTGAGGGAAAAATAGAATTGCTGGAACGTGTATCTTGCAGAAAAGTACAGAACTATTTGACAGTTTGTGGATTTAAATATGATGAATGAACTTTTGAAAAAAAAAACGCTTTATGTAAATACCGGGGAACGTCGTCTAAAAGAAATCATAAAAAAGTATTCAAAGGAATATTAAACGAGCAATTGGTTGCCATTGACATGCATGTGGGATGAAATTGCTTGAGAGAGAAGGAGAAACTATATGCGTGAAATAAGGAGAGAGGTAAAACATGAAAGGCAGTGGATGTAAAGAGCGTGCTGGAATGAAAACAGGCAATAAAACTTTTAATATAGCGAACAACCGCCCAACACAGAAGAAAGTAAATTAAAATATATTTGAAAAATATATTTATAAAACGCAATATTACGAGTCGCTCTTATAAATGACCCTATGAAATAATTGTTGTATTCTTATAGCTTAACTTCACAAAAATATACAATGACTGTCAATCTTTATGAAATAAGTGCCTTTAACACGTGGTTTTGGTACACACATAGCAGAAAATGTATTATCGTTTATTGAGAGACCAGATGAAATACAAAATATTTTGCAATTTAATGAATTATAAGGTTAATGTATACCTAGGAGGTTGATTATACTTGATAGTACTCGTGTCGGTCCTGGTGGTGTAGTGGTTACCATACTTGCCTCCTACACCCAAGATCGCGGTTCGAACCCGGCCAGGACCGATGGACTTTTTCGGGGCATAAAAATCCTAAGTATGGCTTCCTTCGGAAGGGAAGTAAAGCCGTGGGTCCTGTGTCGTACATTTACGGCACGAAAAAGAACCTCAAGCCTGAAAGAGAGGCCTCTGAGCAAAATTTGTCGGCCGTTTCACGCCCTGAGTTGAACGGGACGCTGATGACCTGAGCTGTTAAAGAGCGTCCATAAATAAATCAATAAATCAATCAATCAATAATAGTACTCGTCTTTTACGAACACCACTCAATCTCGGCAGATTTTCCCTGCCATGCTCCGCATGGATTATGAAGTCCGCAGCCTTCCTCTGTCCCAGACGTTTGAAGCTTCAAATGAGATGGCTCCTGAGTGGTGGCTGGTGGTAACGCTTGGATGTCGTATTGGGGAGATCCTAGGTTCAAATCTCTTGAGGTCGCCCTTGGAGGTTTTTCCGCTGATTCCTCTGGATGCAAAGGCGAATGCTCGATGGATGTTTACTTTCCACAAGTTTCCTTGTCACTTTTCATCATTTCAGGATAGCAAGGCCAGACTTAGCTCATAAAACCATTGGCCATTAATAGTACTGAGGTTTTTATAAATGTTGAATTTGATTCTGCGGTGAGCGGTGTGCAGTAATAGAATTTACTCATTGGAAAAACTGCTCTCGTGTATAGTATGAAATTAGCCCTTCAGAGGGGATCAAATCCCTTGTAGGGGAACTACACCTTCATATCCCTCTTCATTCCTTTTTCCCGTAGGTTCAGTTGAACACGAAAGACCTTCGTTGGGCTTCCATATCTGAAATCCTCCTCTGTTTCACCTAACCCAATCTAACTCAATATGCCAAAACATTATACAAGATGTAAGTAAATAAATGCTACTATGGTAGATAAATTCATCCTAAACATGTTGTATCAGTACACCATTATCCGTAAACGTTTTTCTTTAGCAATAAGAATTAAAATGTTTTTCAGCACTATGGACGAGTCGGTTCTGGTGGTGTAGTGGTAACCATACTTGTTTCCTAAATTCAAGATTGCTGGTTCAGACCCGACCAGGATCGATGGATTTTTTCTGAGACGGCCGTGGGTCCCGTGTCTTACATTTACGACACGAAAAAGAACCTCAAACCTGAAAGAAGAGGTCTCTGAGACTCTTGTCGGCCGTTTCACGCCCTGAATTGAATGAGACGCTGATAATCTGAGATGTTAAAGAGCATCCGTAAATAAAAACCAAATAAAAAAAAATAGTTCCAACTGTTATTTTAATTCTTGCCATACAAAATCAATGTATTGTTTAAACTATTAATACGTATGTTAATATATTTTGTATGTTACTTAAGAATGATGAATTGATTAATTTTATGCCCATATATGATTTATTTACTTTTAATTAGAAAGATAATGCCTATTGCAGTAAGATTAGTAGATTTACAATATATTATACTTATTTACTGAAGATTCGCACGCCAGTCTTTGCTTGTACTCGTATAGAAATAAGTTCAAAGGATAGATTTTGTATAAGAATTTTTCTATGCCCATGATTGTTTCTGGAATGGAAAATGCCGTTTCTGCTAAAGGTACACAGAAAAACTAACGCTTGGGAAGCGAGGTAGTTCACAGTTTGCAATACAACATAGAATGAGGAGCGAATTCATTCGGTGCAGTCTTATGGCCGTTGTCATGTCAATGTGGTTTCACGCAGGTTGTGTGCAACACATAGGATACTGCGGAAGTGCTGCTTCTTCAAAGTCTAGCGTACGGTGCCCCCGTGAACACCCACAGGTAATTTTGCTAAGTTGCTTGTTAACATCTGCTCCCACTGCACACAATTCCAGTTTATTAGCGCATCGGTGACCATCATACTCTACAATATCCTTCTAAGGTAATATAAGACAAATGTAACTCTTTGAAGAATGAAAGGCAAAGGTGCTGAAAAGATATATGTAAGAATGTGTGATAAACTATAAACAGAAAGATACGTAAACGAAAGAATAGAAATCCAAGGCCGAAATATGAATTGGAAAGGGTAGTAAAAGATCATGAAGCTGTATTTCGTGAACGACATACGAGATGCCAAGTCAGCTCCAGATTATGCAACAAACTATAATCTAAATATGAGTAGCAAAGTGGACTCAACAATAAACATTTTGTTTTTGTTTAATTTATGAACGCTCTTTAACATCTCAGGTCATCAGCGTCCCAGTCTATTCAGGGCTTGAAACGGCCGACAAATTTTGCAAAGAGGCCTCTTCTTTCAGGCATGAGGTTCTGTTTTGTGCCGTAAATGTACGACATGGGATCCACGGCTTTACTTTCCTTCCGAAGGAAGTCATACTTAGGATTTTTACACCCGAAAAAATCCATCGATTCTGGCCGGGTTTGAACCCGCGATCTTGCATTTAGGAGGCAAGTATGGTTACCGCTACACCACTAGGACCGACAACAACACCAACAATAAACAGAACGATATAAATAATGAAGATAGACATTTAATGGAAAAATAAAAATGAACTGCCTAAGCGAGTATATCTATGAGGCAAATGATAACAGTAAGTCGGAAAGAGAATTCAGGCTTACAAAGCTAAAATTGGAATTCTAGCTCTTAAAAAAACTGTGCATTTCTACACGGAGTCTCGCTTAGAGAGAAATTTAAAACATCAGGGTCTGCCAGTGAAAAATTGAGAAAGAAATCCGAAATATCCAACTGAGGGATGGGGTAAGAAATTCAGAAATTTGAAAGCAATAAGGGAGCGTTTCCAAGCAGAGTTTCATTGAGGCCCACCATCTAAGTTGACTCATTTAAAGCCAATTCAGTCTTGTGGAAGTAATTCAATGTCTCGGTAAGAGAAGAAGAGGATAAAAACGATCTGCACAAAGTTAATATGGGAATTGTGTTTAAAAAATAGTTTAGACTCACCCCAGCAAAGTCAGAGGCGTATCGTAAAAGAACTGGGTAAGAAATGGACGCCTATTCGGTAAACGGCACATGAATTAGGGCCTTTCTCATATTTTCTTGCAGTTTTTCTTGTACAGTATGAGTCAGGTCAGGTAAATATCGTCTATCATTTACAGCTAAACAAGATAATTAAATTCTGGTTATTGTAAGAAAAAATGGAAGTTGCAAATAATATAAACAATTAATAATACTCAAGTTCGTTTAATGTTATATTGTACTGTATTTCTGAACTTTTTCAACGGAAGATGTGTTGGTGAGAAGCTGTGTATTAATGAAAAAAACTAAGTAAAACACCAAGTTAAATTAACTACGAGGTGAACAATCCTTCATGCAACCGGTTTCGCGGCGTGAGGCCGGCCGGCGAGGTTCGCTTGATACACTTTTACTCAATACACTGCATTGCGTCGTGCAGCAAACATGTACTACTTGAGCAAAATTTCAACTCACACTGGAGCCTCGCGGAGGGGAAATATATGCCGACATAGCGCTGCCGTCCGGTTACGCGGTTGCGTCAAGCATTGCTCATCCTCTATAAGAACCAAATCTTAAACTTGAAATAAAATAAGTGTAGTATAATACAGTAAAGTATATTATATTACAGTATAGTAAAATATTGTATAGTTAGTATAATGCACATTACTGGACGCAGTATATGTATAGCACAGCATAGTAAAGTATAATGTAAAATAGTATAGTATTACGTGGTAGTATAGTTAGTGCACCGTACATTATAACTAGGCTAACTACACTCTTTCTCTTATGGCCTGGCTCTCCTTAAGCCAATCCTACTGCAGTAGGAGACCCTTGTTCCATTGGGGTGCCACTGGCTTTAATAATAATAATAATAATAATAATAATAATAATAATAATAATAATAATAATAATAATAAAATTCGCGATGTAGGATACGGGATTTAAATGCAACAAAGAAAAAAAAATATATGCAAACCGATAAATAACATATAAACCAAGAAATACAGGGATACAACATTATTAATAGTGTTTAACCCCCTCCCCCTTTTTACTAGCGAGGCACCACAGGCGGTGACAATGATGATATATGAAATAAAATGATAAATTAGGAAAGTTTTTTTTTTTTGTGAAAGGAAGCATAAGTTTACGGTATCTCCACGACATTTGCCATTTATGACCGAGGAAAACTTAGAAGAATGCTCACTCACTCCTGGTGGGAATGGAACCCCAGATATCGCGCTCACGAGTCCGCGCCTTAACGACCGCGGCCACCTGTGGCGGTATCCAGCATGTCACCACCAGTAGTATGTAAATGAAAATGAATTATTATTATTATTATTATTATTATTATTGCTGTTCTTGTTGCGACTGCTGATGCTATTGTTGAAATTGATCACTACCGGACTATTTTGCCATGGTCATTCATTTTAATTAATTTAAAAACCAAAACTTTCGCCCAGGCTAGGATTGGCATCATTTTTGAACTGAAAATGTTGGGCAAAGGTGCCGTTAGAGGTGGGAGGTGGTAATAGGGCTGGGAGAGTTGTGCTCTAGATGTTGTTTTTTCACCTTTCTTAGACTTCTCTTTTAGCCAGATTAATACATCCTGTTGTTTCAATTACCTTTTTATATTTTATGATGAATGAGAAATATGATTAAAATAAAAATGAAAAATAAATAACATTAATAACGTGATTGTTATATTAAATAATCAAGCGAAATCTCTTTAAAAAGTATGTATATACTAAACAGTGGATGTAAAGAATAATCTCCATTAAGAAAACAAAATAATTTGTTGTAAGTAAATCGTACATTTAAATGCAAAAAAATAAATAATGACAAATATGTAGATTAACGCACTAACCTTTTATACCTTAGATATGAAATCTATTTTAATAATTAAAAAGACGGGCACTGAGGAAGAAAGTTAAAGTTGTTAATAACAAAAGTTTATAAAATAATTGCCGATAACCATGATAACATATTTATGTCACTGGAAATTGAACGAATAAATCTAGATAATTTGAATGCGTTATATGGTCCATAAAATAACATGCAAGAATATACAAAATAAAACGAAGAAATAAGAAAGTTTTTTTTTTTTTGATTGATTTATTTACGGACGCTGTTTAACATCTCAGGTCATCAGCGTCCCATTCAACTCAGGGCGTGAAATGGCCGACAAATTTTGCTCAGAGGCCTCTCTTTCAGGCTTGAGGTTCTTTATCGTGCCGCAAATGTACGACACGGGACCCACGGCTTTACTTCCCTTCCGAAGGAAGCCATAGTTAGGATTTTTACGCCCCGAAAAAATCCATCGGTCCTGGCCGGGTTCGAACCCGCGATCTTGGGTATAGGAGGCAAGTATGGTAACCACTACACCACCAGGACCGACAAGATGAGATAAGAAAGGGTCAACATTTAATGAGATCGGAAGAAAATGGAATTTCTAATGTGCCAACGGGAAAAGCAGACCCAGGGTAACCAATGAAAGAATTGTATAAGTGATCTTTCCCGTGTATAGGACATAGGTTGGAAAATGAGAGTCAGACTGAAAAATTCGGGTCACGTCAGGGATTCGAGCAACGGATCTTCAGCCTTCCAAGCAGACGCTATAACCAACTGAGCTATTGTGTCCTCCTCCAAGCAGGGAACCACAAACCCCCTCATCGCTAAAGTTTCGTGGTTAGAATGCTGGAAGTAACCCGAATTTTCCAAGTTTCAATTATTTCCATAAAAGAGATTCTTTGTGCTATAATAAAGGCTATAGACTAACAATGAAAAGAAAGACCATAAGAGGTATACTGAGATCTTCAAGACTCGGTAGTAGGACGATAGATAGGATTAAGGAGTAGAGGTTTATGCTGTCCAGACATCTTTTTTTTAAGGTCATTCGTACAACAGAAGCAGGATATCCTAGGCGAGGGATCATCAATTCGATCATTTGGATTAGATTGGTACGGACAGTGAAGGCATTTTCGGCCCTTCAACCACGCACAATAGCTGGCAGTTGTGCATGCGCCCCCAATAGAGTAACTGGGTGGAAGGGACGATAAGAGGGAGATACCGGGAGGATCTAGGAGCTGTGAGGCATATAAGAAGACAAGAGGACCTAACATTGTTTCAGATTGAGCAACCGCACACCGGCAGAGCTCCCCTTAAAAGGAATTCGAGCCCCTCAGAAGGGCCACTTCCGCACCAAACTCCAGGGCAGAAAACTTATCATAGCGTAAGCTACCGTTATAGCGCACACAGCACCAGCCCGCCTCGCCTGGCCTGGCTAGAGGTATTATATGTTGTAGTATAATGGTGTAGTAGATATGGGTGAAGTGAAGTTAGTGGTGAAAATTGTAAGAATAGTTTTAAACCTATAATAAAAAGAGTATAAAGAACAAATAAACAAATGCAATAGGGAGGTGTAAAGTGTAGCGAAAGGGAACTTTTTATAGGACATAAAACAGTATTGTGTATATATAATGAGAGGAGGGTAACGTGATTGTAGAAAAAGGGTGTGGCGAAAGAGTGAAGAAGAAGTAAAGTAAAATATAATAAAATTGTTATAATACCTATTATAATTAATACTACCAGTGATATTATTATTATTACTATTGTTAACAAATTGGTAGGGTAAATGTTGCATTGATAAATGTGAATTAGATTCGCAAACAAAGAATAAAATTAGTGTTGAAAAAATTGGCTAGCATAAGATATAAATGTGAAATTTACACGAATATATTTATAAAGATAATATGATATAATATGCAAAATGAAGACATACAATACGATCAATAGATATATATAGTTTTATACAAATATAGACACGAATAGATATATAAAGTAATAAAAAGTATGTGAGAAATGTATTGATCATCAGTGCAGTTTCTACCGGATACTGGTGATGAGCAGTTTATTAATTTACAGTTAAATATTAAGTGAGAGCAGTTTCCAGTTACTTGAATATTGCTGGTTTCCAGCAATTAGGAAATACTTGGAGGAAATATAATTCTACTATTTATCAAATTTGTTATTTTTATTATTTTAGTAAATTTCTAATTGTAACTTGGAAAATAATAATGTATGAATGTAATTTGGTAATTTAGAAATAAAGTGCAAGAGTTTGCAATACATGTCCCGGTGTAAGAAACAAGGTACAGGGCTGAAATATTTCAGATAGAATGAAATAAGAGGAAATGACATAATGGAAATTCGTGGCATGCCAACATACACCTAAGCGATCGCCTTTTTTATTTTCTCCCATCTTCCTTTCCTTTTCCGATATGAAAATTGTTTATTGAAAAAAACTTAAGATTTACAAAGTAACTTCAAAACTCGACTAACATAATAAGAGATATTTATCATTTTTGTTACTTAGTGTTGAAGTATTTTGCAAACTTAAATTTTAACATAGCTACTGAAACATGGTACGTACCAATAGTTAAAGTCTAAAATTTCCAGCAGTTAATATTTAAAAAGCAATATTTGTATTCTACACTTCTCCATTACAAATACCATTCTAGGGAAGTTTTTCGGCAAAGCATTCAACATTTATTTCTTCTTGACGTTCAGAGATACACTACAGGCAGGGTATTACCCAAGCTTAACATTTTTAAAGCTAAAACCCAGAACAGAAGTCCATTAAGAGCGAATCCTCATTTATATGGACGCTGAACGTTCGAGCGGCATTGGCGGTAGGTAAGTGAGCAACCATGTCGGAAATTCCGGTCGGTAAGACAGCGAGCATCCTTACTACGCGTCTTGGTGCATTAACCCACATCAGACCCATTACACATATCCTTATGGTGATGAACGAATACCCGAGGGTGTGGTGAATCCGCTAGTTCCTGGTGGATAATGCAACGATGGGATAATAGTGATGGCGGAGGGTAATTGCTAGAGGTCCCCAGATGTGCCCTCTACATACAGCAGCCACGCCTTGCTCTCCCGGGGGTTACGATTCTCCTGTAAACTATGGAATCTCAGTATTTCCATCGTTGCCGTCTTCAACCTGCCAACTTAAAGCGCTCGTTCCCGTTCCGCTCTTCAAAGCTTTGTTATAAAGGAAAAGTTAAATGAAAAAGCCTAAATACCAAAGTTGAAAAAATATTTACAGAAATGTTTTACAATTATAAAGACCACTCTCTAAATAAATGTTCGTAAAATATTTCAATTTTAGCGCAAAATTAATTTATTCTTGTTTTATATATTTTTAACTAAGACATTTAAAATAATTATAATTAAACACAAGTCTATGATACACATAAGAGTTTTCTGTTCATTAAAACACATTTGTATTGTAAAAATAATTTTAATTTAGTTATTTTAAGCGAAAAAATATTATATAACGAAAATTGGTAAAGTAGCATTTTTAAGTTAGAAAATATTTATGAAATTTTGAAAAAAAATTAAATTTTATATTAAATATCATAGAAGAACAATAAAACGAAATATGAAACCAATATCAGATTTTTAAGTTTATGCAAAGGTATTAATTTAATTGCATTTTTAAAAAATTACTCATTTGTTTTTAAAGTGCATATAATCCTGAAATTGATCGTTGATTTTGCTAGTGTTTTCTGCTGTTTGTCAACACTGTGCTTTAGATAAAAAAGAATTAAAGTAATAAGGCGTTTAAATTAGTTTATTTAAGAAAAATTATTTCATGGGTATATTTAAAAATTATATGAAGTGTTTTTTTGCAATTAATTAAAAGAAAATATTCCAGCCGTGGTCCGTAGTTTAATATGCTACCATAGCTTTCACCAGCTATTGCGGTTGGCATCATCAGTGGATTGAGTCAGGTGTAGTTCATCGTCTACTAATGATGCCAACCGCAGTAGTTGGTGAAAGCTATGGTAGCATATTAAACTATTGCGGCAAAGCAGCTTGGAACATTTTAACCGTTTTAATTATAGCACCGGCCCTGAATACTATTTACAATGTAAGAATTAACACAGCATTGACATAATTCTTAAAGCACAAGGTGGTCAAGTTTTAAGATAAATGTTTCACACTTTACTACCAAAACTAGCGATTAAAATTTTAATGTTATAATATTTTGGCATTTTCTTTGAATTTATTTTTAAAAATATTCAGAGCCTTCTCATTCTGCTTGTGTTATTCCTGTTTAAAGAGTTTTAAACATTAAACGTAAATGTTGTGCTGCTTTTAGAGAGTTTAATATATATACCATATGGTATATATATGTTTGATATACCATATTAAGTAGAAAGCTTGTTGAAACTAGTGACAGTGATAGAACAAGTTCCTTTAAGGAACTGAGGTGAACCAAGTATTCATTCCATCAGGAGGAAAGGTATTTCCGGAACAGACTTCGCCCAAGTTCTTTGATTTGAGAAAATACGACGGTTGAGATTTCGCAAGAAGACTGTTCTACGGCACTTGCAACCTAAAGACCAATTCCCATTATAAGGACATTAATTTTTGAGACCATACTTAGCATGTACTTCTTTCTTCTACAACTGATACTAGTTAAGTTATTTGTTAACATACGCGATGGTAAATTACTACAATGTACCTCCGATTGCGATTTTTAAAATATAAATAGAGACAGAGATACAGTGACAGTGCCGAGAGACAGTGAGTATTTCTTCGAAACGCATCTCAGAAAGTTAAGCTTGAAATATGACTCGTGCATGGATAAATATTTACATTCCAGGAATTTTCCGCTCTACCATTTCATTCCCTGGCCAAAGTGCCAGAGCGAAAGTGGAGATTGGCGCGGTGTGACGAGTGCACACCGTGCAAAGTGCATTTTGCACTTTGTTAAAGTCTTCTGTCCCGACGTCTGGTATGGTAAGGGACCTTGAAGGGCTCACACTATTTGATTGCTTCGAGGGAACTCCGCCAATGTCCCCGTCTGTGTACTCAGTCCGGTGTCTCCCTCACTTTATCCCTTACTTCCGCAGGTACTCCCTTTCGAGGCATAGGCAGCCGTAAGTAAAGCTGAAGTATCGGAGTGTTCTCCGCTGTGCATAGTCCAGTTCTAGCATGATGAAGAACCTGCTAATTATCTATTAGCAACTGATTAAATGTTCATGTAATAATAATTATAATAATAATACAGTAGTAATAGAATAATAGTAGTTACAATAGTAATGATAGTAATAGTACAATAGTAGTAGTTACAGTAGTAGTAATAATAGTACAATAGTAGTAGTAGTTACAGCAGTAGTAGTAGTAGTAGTAGTAGTAGTAGTAGTAGTAGTAGTAGTAGTAGTAGTTACAGTAGTAGTAATAATAGTACAATAGTAGTAGTAATAATAGTACAATAGTAGTAGTAATAGTAGTAGTAGTTACAGTAGTAGTAATAATAGTACAATAGTAGTAGTAGTTACAGCAGTAGTAGTAGTAGTAGTAGTAGTAGTAGTAGTAGTAGTAGTAGTAGTAGTAGTAGTTACAGTAGTAGTAATAATAGTACAATAGTAGTAGTAATAATAGTACAATAGTAGTAGTAATAGTAGTAGTAGTTACAGTAGTAGTAATAATAGTACAATAGTAGTAGTAGTTACAGCAGTAGTAGTAGTAGTAGTAGTAGTAGTAGTAGTAGTTACAGTAGTAGTAATAATAGTACAATAGTAGTAGTAATAATAGTACAATAGTAGTAGTAATAGTAGTAGTAGTTACAGTAGTAGTAATAATAGTACAATAGTAGTAGTAATAGTAGTCATGGTAGTAGTAGTTACAGTAGTAGTAATAGTACAATAGTAGTAGTAATAGTAGTAGTAGTTACAGTAGTAGTAGTAATAGTACAATAGTAGTAGTAATAGTAGTAGTTACAGTAGTAGTAATAGTACAATAGTAGTAATAAAAGTAGTAGCAGTGGTAGTAGCAGTAGTAATAGTAGTAATGGTAGTAGCAGTAGTAATAGTACAATAGTAGTAGTAGTAATAGTAATAGTACAATAGTAGTAGTAGTAATAGTAGTAATGGTAGTAGCAGTAGTAATAGTAATAGTACAATAGTAGTAGTAGTAATAGTACAATAGTAGTAGTAGTAATAGTACAATAGTAGTAGTAGTAATAGTACAATAGTAGTAGTAGTAATAGTACAATAGTAGTAGTAATAGTAGTAGTTACAGTAGTAGTAATAGTAGTAATAGTACAATAGTAGTAGTAATAGTACAATAGCAGTAGTAATAGTACAATAGTAGTAGTAGTAATAGTACAATAGTAGTAGTAGTAATAGTACAATAGTAGTAGTACTAATAGTACAATAGTAGTACTAATAGTACAATAGTAGTACTAATAGTACAATAGTAGTAGTAATAGTAGTAGTAGTTACAGTAGTAGTAATAATAGTACAATAGTAGTAATAGTAATAGTAGTAGTAGTAATCGTAGTAGTGGTAGTAGCAGTAGTAGTAGTAATGGTGGTGGTGGTATTTTATTATGGAGGACGATTCAGAAATTTAATGTATACAAAGGGTATACATGTAACATTTGAAAGTAGACTTTCTTCGTAGTCCAACTGGCGTTCAGTGGCAAGACGTCACTCCAATGTACACTTTCAAGGAATTACAGAAAACTCGGCAAATTTATGTGTGTAGGAAGGAAAGATTTTGATGAGGCGCTTTCCTTGTTACCACATACTTGGTGCCTCGCCAAGCCTGAAGGTCGAAAGTCCCGACCGCCCTGCCTTCCCTTAACGATTCTGGTTACATTCAACATTTTGCTGCCTCTTAAAAGGGAGGTGCGAGAAGGGTAACTTTGTGTGCAGGGACAAAAGCGCCGCAATGGGCACTTCTATCGATCGCAGGTCAAAACCTTAAAGAGGTGGCATACGGCTTTCCAGGAATGGTTTCATTTCGTGGTGTTTTAGAACAAAATAAAATTAGAAATAGTGAAATGTGTATTTGTTTCTAACAGCAGCTGAAATAAAAGTTTTGCAACTGGTGTTTAATATATAATAGTTCTCTAAACATTGAAAATATCTCGTTTTCAATACTTCAATTCAAATTACTTACATTATCTCATATAAACAGACACGTACAGTATCGGTAAATACGGAGGAAAAAGATAAAATAATTGTTAAAAGTCTAAACTCTAGGTTTAATATAAATGCAATGCACTTAGTAAATAAAAACGTTGCATTAAAGTTCTTAAGTTTATCAAATCGATTTGCAAAATAGCTCTAATGATATATATACAAGAGATTATTATGCATCACTTATACTTTTCATATGTATTCCATTTTATACTGTTTCCTGATGCTGTATATTAATTATTGAAGTTAGTTTTATTATTTTGATTGGAAAAACATCGCTAAAACAAAGAAAACAGAACATAAAACAGATTTTTCTTTTTTTCATAATAGCTAAATTTAATAGCTACTTCTAATGTGTTCTGTTCCCATTAAAACTGATAACTCCAACTTAACCTTCCTTACGTTTCATATTGAAATGCTTTCTTTGGGATGCGTTCTCTCTCCATCCATCTGTTGCAGTGATCTCTTAGGCATTGTATTACTCCTTTATCTGATTTTTTTAATAATTTCTATTACGTTCATTTAATGATGTTTTTGCCAGATGGTGCAAATTTCCTTTCGGAAGCTTCTAAACGCTTTTCCTTTTGATAGCATTTGTGTCTCCGAGGCATAAAGCAAAACTAGAAACGTCATTGATTTAAAGACTTCAGTTGAGTTTCTATTATTGCTTTAATTACTAAACCGATGCTTAATTTTTTTTCGCAAATCGATTGATAATATACCGCAGGTGCCAAAAAATATATGCTCACTTCAAGCAAAGAAAAAACTGCGTTAACATAACAAAACTGAATTCACACAAACAGGCAACGATGAGCACTAATCATCTTAGACTTTTACAGTTGCTCAAAATGCCCATCATCGACGTCGATACACTTCTGAGTACGTTGAACTACTGATTGAGCAACGTTTGCGAAAGTGTCCTCAGCGATTGCAGCGACATGCCGTTTCAATTTCTTCCCGAAGTGCTGCCAGTGTAGCTGGTAGAGTTCCCCATAGGTAGAAGTCCAACGGAGTTAGATCCACAGAACGCGGTGGAAACTCAATCGGACCTCTTCGTCCTATCCAGTGCCTTGGGTACTTCAAAATTGCTTTTCGCTGTTCAAACGATAACCTTTGCTTCCATTTTGTTATAGCAACGCTAGTATAATGTAATGCGAGTCACATCTGTTTACAGAACATCATACGACAGTATTGGCTTCATTTGTTCATTGTCGATTGACCTGTCAGGTAGCAACGCTATTATAATGTATGTGAGTCGCATCTGTTTACAGAACATCATACTACATATTACTGTAATTTTTCGGTCGAACTTTGAAATATATTAAATAGATATCTACTGTGAAAGTGTGTATACAATTTTTGGAACTCTCGGTATATAAAACGGATAAAAGCCGATCCAATATAATGAAGGTATTTTGAAAATGATACCCCTAGGCAGCAATTTGTTGCTTATCTTGTTTATTTACAGACACGCTTTAACAACTCAGGTCATCAGCGTCCTTTTGGGGGTTTCTGTTGATATTTTAAGATCATATTCTAATTATTAGTTTTATTAATATATAATGAGAAACTGGTAAAATTATTAAATTCCTTTAAAATTTAAAGATTACTACCAATAACAATTGTACAAAGAATTTGTAGGAACGTGATTCAGGTGTCAAGTGGAAATTCGACAGTTTCCAAATAACTGTAAAGGGAATGTTACTGAGTAAACAGTGAAAGCTCATACTTTCAAGGAAAAGTTCTCTTTGTACAATGATAGGAACATTCCGGATCCAAACTGACATTGGAGAATATAGAAACGTCTAAAAGAATTGCACAGGGTATATTTACGCCCCGCAACATGAACCCTGTCTATGGGAAATTGAGAAAAATTACTTCAGTTTTGTAAACAAGGCAGCAGTCATCACCCCGTCACTCTGTTTGGCTGCCCATCGTGTCATATTTGTATCTACGTGTATCTTTACTACAGCTTTTTGTAAGATCTCTGTGTTGTTTCAACACCTCTGACTCTCTGTATAGAAGACCTATAACTATTCTACCTTATTAACTTCTAAATGAATTATAACAACTACAACTTTATTTAATTATAAGCAGAAAGTTGAATGTGTTCTTCGCATCATCTGTGGCATCCACTAAGTGAAGTATTCATAGCTATTCCGTTATTGTTAAAATTATAATTTAAAACATTCAGCCATGTTTTAATTACATCCTTATCCTAAACAGAGTTAGTTAAAGGTCCCACACCACCCAAATAACTTTTGAATCATGTGATTTAATGACGTGAAACTCGATATAAGGTGATAGTCGTATACTGAGAACTAAAAAAAAGTATATTACCGACTTTTCTACTTACGGTTTAATCGGAGGTAGTTTCAAATCTCCTATCTTTAAATGAATACGTAATGTAAGAGATGCATTTAAGTTATAACACCTCCGATTTTTTTTCTCAGGACTGGAAACAGATAGAAACATGTTTGTTTTAAAATACTCCAAAGAGTGATAGAGATGGCAGCACTCTATTGCAAATGGAACTGTAGCGGCGAGAGTGAGGACAGTTTTTGATACTTCAAAATTGCAACGTTTTCAATACAAGACTAGCTTGAAGCGATTGAAAGCAGCATCCATGCCTCATCCATTGTCACAGTCGATGAAAAGAACGTCCCATTCATGCCGTCATCGCACTTCAACATTGCCTGGCAACATGCCACGCGCGCAGTCTTGTGGTTGTCCGTCAACATTCGTGGCACCCACCTGGAGGACACTTTTCGCATTTTCAGGTCTTCATGCAGGATTGTGTGCACAGATCCCACGGAAATGCCAACTTTGCAGGCGATGTATTCCACACTCATTCGGCGATCCTCCAAAACAACTTTCTCCACTCGCTCGATCATGTCGTCAGACCAGCTTGTGTCATACGACGATCTTCCTTCCTTGAACTGTCGCACATTAGACACATGCATGACACCATCACCACATGCCTCACTCAACTGGCGATGAATTTCAGTCGGTGTCAAGCCACGCAAATGGACAAAATGGCGCCATTTTGAAATATCAAAAACAGTTCTCACTCTCGCCGTTGCCGCTATAGTTCTGTGTGCCATACAGTGCGGCCATCTCTGTCACGCATTTACAACGAGTGCTCGAGTATTTTAAACAAACTGCATGTTTCTATCTGTTTCCGGTCTGAGAAAAAAAAATATCGGAGGGTTATAACTTGAATGCACTTAGTATTTTACATTTTCGAATAATTTTCATTTAGATGTTTTCAAAAAGTATCAACACTAGATATTCTGTAAAAATTAATTACTGCTAATCAAGAATAAATAAGTGTAGTGAACAATAGAATGCTCCTTCCTTAGCAAAAACAAAACAAAAGCTCAACCTATAAATTGTGTGCTCAAATTGGTAGCCCTTAAATGTTTGACAATGAGTCACTCGCTCATAGAAATAATTTAAAGATTAAAGAATGGACTATACCAAGCTTTAAGAATGGTTTCATTATTCGTATCTTTTAAGTTCTTGAGTATTTCTCGATATACTATCGACTTCAAATTGTTCGACAAAAATAAGTCCAAAGGAGACAAATTTGGGGACAGCTGGGCACCTCCATTGTTGTGGAAAAACAGGTCTAAGTTCTGATGAACATGGTGTCCACAGTGAGATGCAGCACAATCTTGTTGGATATAGATTCATCTCTTGATAGCATCATGGTTCATTGGACATGGAAAAAAATAGTACCAGGTGATTTCGAAGCAAATCCAAAGCTCTTACCGTTTAGCGTTTCTCTAAAGAAGAAACATCCAATGATATGATCATTAAAATTACCAACCCATTAAGACTTTGTGGACACAGTGTGTGTGGTTCCACTTCATCCATTGTGAATTTATGCACGTCTGACCATATCGGCAGTTGTGTCTCTTGACAAATACATTCAGGCAGAATGTGCTTCATCTGAAAATACAATTTGTCTAAAAATAATTTTAAAAAGTGCATTCTTATATCAAATTATTGCCTGGACGTTCCTGAAGAAAGAGCTGAATTGTATAAGATGTTGCTTCGTAATTTTGAAGATTTTAATCACGGAACTTTGGCTTATATTTGATTCTAACGACAAATTTGAGTAGAAATTTCTGGATTTTCTTGCACACGAGGAGAACATCCAATGAACTATATTCATCAGTTGCACTTTTAAGGCGACGTGATCTTGGCAAGTCCTTTAGGTTTCTACATTAATCAAATGTTTTTACGATCCTTATCACTTGTAAGTACGATGGTAGGTCCATAAGTTTCCGGACTAACCATTTTTTTAGCTATGATAAAGCAAAAACTGTATTTTTTCTGATTTCGTGGATATAAATAGTTGAAAGTATTTATGTTATTACTGATAAAACATGCAAACAAAATAAGAGTTCCATTGTTCGCTACACTTCTTTGTTTCCCAATAAATGTGTACAACTTACAATAACTCTGAAGATATTTCTCGAAATTTACACTGCAAAAAAAATCCAAAAAAAAAAAAAAAATATATGCATGGAAACCTCGCCATGGAATAGCCGAAAATGTTAGAACAATTTTTAAAATACCAGTTCATTTCATATATATCAGGCTGAGATGCCTCCTGAAAACTCATATGCTCGGGGCTTATTGCAGGTTGAACAAATTCTTCAGGAGTTTGTACGGTAGTTCTAGATTTTACATCTATCCACGCTTTCCTTTTCAATTCTCTTCGATCGCACCTACTGCCCCTTTTCCGAAGAAGTTCACTAAGTTTTAATTCTAAGTGTTTCAAAAAGCAATATTACAATGCTTGAGGTGTACTTTTGTCCAAAAGTCAGTAAAATATTTCTAGTGAAGGTACATATTGTAAGCAATTTGACTTAACAGCGCTTTGAATGGCACCACTGCAAAAAAATGCATCGATTTTATTAAAAGGTTATGTTAGGGAAGTAAATTTTGTTCAGTCGTGTATTTTCATACGTAAAAATTTATTTGAGTTACGCCCAAATGTCTCACAGTATATATAGTAGACAGGAAAAAAATATTTAAACTATATATTAATTAATAGAAAAACGTGTGATATTCAAAAGAAAACTGGTTTTAAAATTTACAAAAAAAAATGTTAAATGCAAATTGTTCCTATATACCTATATATTTTTTTTTCCCCATTTTGTTTTGAGTAAGATCTATAGCAACGGTTACATTTGTACATAGAAATTTACGAGTATTTTTATTGATAAAATGGCCTACACTATAAGAAATAATATCTATAGATTTAAAAATAAATAATTAAATTTTATTTTATAAAACGCTAACTAAGTCCCTTTCGAGTTAAATCTAGTGTTTCATAGAATTATATGAAAAGCGTGTAAGGAAAAGTGAAAATCCCAGTTTTATGTTTAGTATGCACATTGAGGAACCAATGAAAATAAATTTAGAAGTGCTTAAAAGTTATGAGACATACGCAACAAAACATATCTAAATGCCAAAGTGGAACAGTTATTTATACTTTGCCTAGATAGGTTTTATTTCAGATCCATATTAAAAAAAAAAAGTATTTCACTTCCTTGGGTAGTTTTTATTTAAATATGTGATCAGAGACAAAGGGAAATTTTCAGCATGGTTCTCAAATTATCACAGAGACGGTATTATTTAATGCCCAAAGAACAGGAGGCAGCATTGTAAATCATGTGAAAAAAATCTTTTGCTGGATAGCTGGACCGTGCTATACAAAAGGTTTCTTTGTTCACATTGTAAGGATTTTTCTGGGAGCTTTGGCAAAGGGCATCTTCAGTTTAGTCCTATAAATCCCCTTATGAAAACCCGGTCTTGAAATGATACAAAAAATTGAGAGAATGGAAATATATTTCATTGTTGAAACTGCTACGTTACACTGTTCTTTATGCTGATTCAAAAGAAGTAACTGAAGTTCTGAAGTCTTAAATTATTACAAAGAAATGCTGTGCTACAGATTTTTTTTAAGTCAGCAGGACACACATTTTCAAAAGGCTTTAAATCTCTGAAAGCATTAGCACTGGATTTAAGGCTGAATTCTTTAATAACAAAAAGTGGCCATATCTTATTTTTATAGACAATAGGAGTATAATAAATTAGCTATACTTTCTATTCCTTATACTTTTATCGCTCTGTAGAACTCACGAGAAGGGCTTTGAATTATTTATGGACGCTCTTTAACATCTCAGGTCATCAGCGTTAGAAGGGCTAGATTAACTAAAATCTCTTCAACAACCCAAGCGCAATATGTAGGTATAAATGTTGCTTCGTTCCTTTATTTTTTTCACTCTTTAAAACGCTACACAATTAATTACTTTTACGATGACATCGTAAAATAACTCAGTACAAAAGGTTTTGACGATTTTCTGATTTAAGTTAATTTATAATTCTTTTGGACAATCATTAAAACTATATCTGTTGTTTGTTATACTTGTTCACCTTTACAATAGTCAACAAAAGAAAATTATATACGAAGGAGAAACAAACTTTTAAAAAACAGTACTCAGAATGCTTGATATTTCCGGTAATTGCCCTCAAAGAAGAACAAAAGTGATGATAACGATTTAGAAGACAAGCTTAAACAAAACAAATACACATCTTACTGTAATGTTGTTACTTATTTGTATTAGAGTAGTCGTAAATGAAAATAACAGCCTTATTTCCCCTACCAAACAATGCTTAAAAATTTTCTGGTAATTTAAAAGGAATGTTTAGAATAAGAAACAAGATAGACTAAATCTAAATCTCATCCAATAATTATTTATACTTCTCTTAAACAATTATTAGATTAATGATCGAATTTATGAGTCTATCAACGAGCAACTTATCTTATTCCGTGTGATAATCAATATAGTTCAGGAAAGCTCATCTCGTGTACGAGTTATTTTTTAAAACCTCATCTTTTTGTTGCAAAAAGTGATCTGAGAAAGATCGTTTCTTTAATTTATGCATTGTCACGGCTGGAAGTCGAACCACGGATTTCCAGCATTCACCATTTCAGAAGACTCGTGATCTCAAGAATTTTCTATCCGGCTTTCGTTTCAAAATTTCGCCTGACATTTCAAATAGATTAATTCCGATAGTGTAGTTAACTATATAGCCTGGCCAAAGTTTATTAGGGATTAAGATACCTAGATAGCCTTCCTCCAGGGTATAACAATAATAATCAGATTGAGGATATTCGCGTTTAATGTCAAACAGGTACGTTAGTTCATATGGAAAGAGCGCAGCCGAAAATCCTGGTTCCGGTACCGCCATGACCTCCAGTTTTTCTTATCTGATTCGAAACCTTAGCCTAACACACGGTTTGTATTTATAAAAACCACATTTCAAATCATATTTTGTTTCTGTTTTTTTCCTGAGTGTACAGTTTTACACTATACAATTCTGAGTTACTTTGTTAAGTTGCACTTTATTAAGCAAATATTTCATTAAAAGTTTTACTTCTTTAATTGTTTTATATATTTAATATTTAGTTCGTGTGTTACTGGAATTGATTTTACTATTGACATTAGTTTAGAATTCACGGGTGGTCGAGGTCGTCAAGGCGCGGAATCGTGAACGGGAGGTCTGGGGTTCGAATCCCGCCAGGATCGTCCTTTCTGAGGTTTTTTCTAGGTCTTCCTCATACATGTCAAAGGCCTGGAACATTTCCTTCCTTAAAAAATCCTTTCCCACTATATCATTTTATGTATCATCAGTGTCCACCGTCTGTGGTGCCTCAGTGGTAAAAACGGATGGTAAACACTATTTAAAAAATTAGCCTAGAAATAAATTTATCGAATTAAATGCATTTTTAAAATTTTGTAAAAAGTTATTAATATTTAAACTTCTTAGCTTTATCTGCTGTTCACTTTCAGCAATGTCCAAGTGTAAATTAATATATAAAAAATCCACATTTTTCTTTTATGCTAATAGTTTACCAATTAGTTTTCATGCATTTATTAATATTTGTGTACATGTTCGTTAATGGCTACAACAGATTTAACGAATTTAAATATGCATTTTATGAATACAAGAGATAATTATTTTTTGTATAAAGCGATTATTACTCATTAAAAATACAAACTAAGTTTTAAAATTTCACATACACAACATATCTTTTTTAATGCCATGGTCTCCACAAACATATTTGACAAAGTTGATTCGTGCCGTTATCATGTACAGAATATTCGACTTAAAGTACCTGTGGATATTAGTGAAAGAATGTAATCAACATAATCTTAAAAGTATGGCTGGCATTCTTTCTGTCAACTAAGTTTTGCTTTAATAAGGTCCGGAGATCTATGAAGTGCATTCAAGTTATAACACCTCCGATTTTTTTCTCAGGAATGGAAAGAGATATAAACATGCTATTTGTTTTACAATACGCGGGCACTCGTTATCATTGCGTGACAGAAATGGCAGCATTGTATGACACACACTCTAGCGGTGAGAGCGAGGACTGTTTTTGATACTTCAAAATGGCGACGTTTTTATTACAAGAACAGCGTGTAATCATTCGTTATCTCCATTTGCGACACTAATTGAAATTCATCGCCAGTTGAATGAGACATGCGGTGATGGTGTCATGGATTGATACAGTTTTTGGTACCCCATCAATCGCGAGAAATTGATGAGAATATATTTTTATTTCAGCTTGCTTTAAGTGAAGGGTTATGTTTGTAAGAATGTCAAGAAAAGCAGGAATTTTGCTCGGACAGCAAAGGGAGCGTTTTGGCAGACAAAGGAGAAAATTCTTTCTTTGTTCATTAGGAGGACGGGTGTTCACCAGGCCAGGTAGGCTGGGAAAGAACAACGCTATGATGCCGCTAAGGCCGTTGATCTGTAACGTTCAGTAAAACTTGAAATAAGACGCTGGACGAATCACCGAGTGGTTAAGCTCAAATAATCAAACTGGCCAATAATATGAGAGTGGTATGAAGTCACAGCTAACCTATGTGGATGTCTAAATTCATAGTGGTGGGAAAATAGAGCGTCCCTGCATCACGTGGTAAAGAGTGCTATATTGGGTATTTAAGGACATGAAATCGCCTTTTCGAGGTCTGTTTGGTACGTCTACTCCGTTACTCTGGGAACTCTGGTCTGTTCTCGTCATCTTGGTCCTGCAAATACTCAGCGTTCAGATGTCATAGGAACGCCAATGTTCGAGCGTCACTTCAGCTCGACACGTCTTCCGAGCGGTCAGGAATCATACTGCTAGTCAAGCATTACAGCTCCGCGTGTCTAGCCGACGTCTCATTACTGCGGTCCGAACAGAATCGCCATGGGATGCACTTTTTGTTAAATAAACGACGTCAACCTGCAGATAATGTGTTCTCTCTGGTTGATACAATACCTTTAATTCCCTTCACTCAACCCGGCACTACCAGGTCCCGAAAACCAGCTACATCCCTGAGATCGACGAGAAGAGTTATTGAGTGGTGAGCTGGATCATAAACAATCAAACTCCTATCAACATTCTTCCCGCCACCTATAACCCCTTCAAACCTTGACACTCCAACGTGGGGCAATTTATCAAAATTACCTCCCCTCGCATATTCCCACTAATAACTACTTCAGGATGTGTGTAATGTGTGACAGTTCAAGGAAGGCAGATCGGCGTGTGACAACAAACCAAGGCAATCTCGGGCTCGCACAAGTCGGTCTGACGACTTGATCAAGCGAGTGTGGAATACATCGCCTCCAAAGTTGACATTTCTATGGGATCTGTGCACACAAACCTGCATGAAGACCTGAAAATGAGAAAAGTGTCCTCCAGGTGGGTGCCACGAATGCTGACGGTTGACCAAACGGGTGCGCACGTGGCATGTTGCCAGGCAATGCTGACGTTCTTATCGTCGATTGTGACAAAGAATGAGGCTGGATGCAGTTTTTCAATCCTGAAACGAAGCGCCAGTGCGGCCATTGCATCTGCGATTTTTCCAGTGGTCAAAAACTGAACTCCTACAAAAGCGTTCGCAGGGGCCATGGAATCATATCTATGGCTGCAGGGAGATTATGTCGAGAAGTGATACAAGTTTTATAGTTTCCGCATGATTAGTTAGTGAGAAAAAAAATCGGTATTATAACGTGAATGTACCTCGTATTAGGTCACGTAGCTTCAAAAATAACTCACATAAGATTGACTGTCACTGACGTCAACCAAGTGACAATTGCCGCTAATGTTCTAAAATGCCTCTAAAACTTGCTAGAAATATGAGTGCGAAAAGGTATGGAGAAGAGAATGGGCAATATTAACATATAAGAAATGCTGAATACATTTTATGATAAATGCCCACACCTTATTATTACTCTATTGCTTTTAAGTTTACCACACTTTTATCAAATTTTATTTTCGTTGTCATCGGGTTCGAGCTGTTTATTTTCATATTTTTTTTTATCCAAATGTATGCTGAAAACTAATTATTTCGTTTTCGTAACAAAATTTGCCCAAAAACCTGCTAAAGATTATAGTTACAGATTTTTTCCTCTACTGTCGTTTATTTTCCTTTACTTCCCCCCCCCCTACTCTACTTCTTTCATTCTCGTAATTTTATATTCTTCACTCTCTTTACCTATTACATATTAGCCAGTATTTACATTATTTTAATTCAGGATTATTTATACTATAATTTCTTATTGCACAAAACATGAGAATTACCCCCCCCCATTTACTTTATCTCATACTAACATTGGCTAAAATTCACTGTTTTATTTTAATTTTAATTTTATAAGTAAGAATTTAGTTTTGACATACATTGACGAGAAGTTTTTATAAAAAGTTGACAACAATTCTTAGAGAGAAAAAACAAAACAATTCGTAAGTATATGATTTCTTTTGGCAGCAGGTAAAGTCTTCTATCAGTCATACAACACAAACTTCCTCCCTGCTCCCTTGCGAGTGTACGAGTTTAAAAAAGATTCAGTGAAAAACTTTTTCAACATAACACATTTGACATTTTTAAAGACTTCATACAAACGTAGTATAGAAAAGCTTACGTTAATTCCCCAAAGAAGTCACTGAATCCTTGCATTTTGAAGGCGCCAACAACTAAGGGCGTTATTACTGGAACCGCCAGTGATGCGAGAAAAACACGCATAGCCACTTTGTGGGCGCCGTTGCAGCCCGCATGAAAAGATCTCTGTGCTTTTCAGAGGAACAAAGAATGTCTGCCACTACTCGTCTCTTTCAATTCAATGGCTTTTTAGAACAGAACGTATTGAAGAATTAATAATTTCTAACGCCCACAGAAAGACAAGTGAATAAAATGTGTGCATTATAGTAGTTCGCCACAATCAATGTAGAAGAACTACACTTAAATCATTTGAATGGTACATATCCCAGAATCATAATAAAGATTTTGAAACATACAGATAAGTTAATAAATAAACATTTTAATAATAGCATACAAATTCCTATTATTATATCTTTTTCTTAAAATTAAAGCTTTACTTAATCTTTATTCCTTCATAAACTCCTTTGTTTAAACTGTTTTTTCCTCCAATGGCTAAGAAAGAAATTAAAGTGAAGAAAAAAGGCAAGTATTTCAGTTCCGTAATAGTTTGATTTCACTTGAAAGACTCATACGCCAAGAGCTCTTAAGACATACAGGTCAATCTCTTAATTTTAGCCGAAGGTTGGTACACCTTACAGCTACTTGTGCGATTTAAAAAAAGAAGCATTTATGCTGAGGATTTTAACATTAGAGCTAATAAGCGTAGAATATTATAAAATGACATCCAAAATAGTGCAGCGGTATTTAATTGAGTGTTAATTAATATATAAGAAATGGGGAAAAGATTTTGGAAGGATTTGATTAAACGATTACTTGATTATATGGAATCTCAGGGTTAATATTCTCCTCCTCCTCTCCGATGATGGGTTCCGCTAACTTAGAATTTACGCACACTATTCTCGTTTCTTTGCTGCACTTTTTATGGTCCTGGGACCATAGGGAAATGACTGACCAGGAACTTCATAGGAGAATGATTAAATTTTGTTATATGGTGAATGAAACACGATTTATTAAAATCTGTTCCACTGAAGTGTTCCACCGTTAGTTCTTGGAGAACTTCTGGTGCTATATGTGCCACTTTTGCACTAACTCTGACGATCATACACTGACGCCCTTACGCACTTTGATAACTCTGATAAACTTAAAAAAAAAGGATATTGATGCAATGCTGAACTTGACAAGACTTATCAAACTATAACAAGCAACTTGTTGCGTAATAAGTAACAATCGCTAACTTTGAGCTGGCTACTGCTGAAATGAGAAGCTACCTTGATCAAGAACTGCAAAAGCTGGTGAAAGACTGGTCCCGAGCCCCAAAATAGTGAGCACAAGTAAACGTGGGGGTCGGTCAGTCTGTATGACACTCACTTTATTATCTTAAAATATTATTTAAGGAACATCTACAATACCATCTCTCACTTGGCATTACTATTGGATATTTCTCTCCGATTCTCATTATTTGGCAAGTAATGTCTACGTGACTCTCAAATATACAGTTAGTTTCTCCACTTCAAGAGGTTATGGGCTGTTTCATCCTCGTAGCTAGCACATGTTTTATTACTCTTGTCCTTATCTAATATGATTAAAAAACTCTGTGACAATATATAAAATAAAACATTACCCTGCTTTAGAATTTCTCCAGGAAATATCGATTCGCCGTTTTGCTTGGGTCATCTATACAAACATTGTTTATGATAGGCAATAGGTTTCTCTGTTCCCGCTTTCAGGTCAAGAACAGAAATTAAGGATTGTTTTCACCCTGGTAAATATTAGGGAACACATAAAATTGCAATTATAATACATAGAATAACAATTATGTTATATAGTATATGCGTATTATTTGACATAATTAATGTATTCCTTATCTGTCAATTACAATTTTTTCAGTAGCTTCAATAGTACCAAAATTTCACATCTCTTTTATCCAAATAAAGCAAAAAATGCAAGTACAGGAAAGCATGACTATGCACTTAGAAAATTATATTTCCTAAGAATTATACTAATCCTAATTCAGTCAAAATATATAAATTAGATGCTTAACATTTTTACAAGATGACTGACAACTTACATATGAATTTATCACATAAGTCCTAGAACAAGGTACAGATATATGGGATACTCATATTATTAGTCAATTTTGTAAGATCATGTTTTCTCCAAAACTGAGAACCTTACAGTTAGCATTCCCTGTGATTGCTTCAAGAGTTGTTTTCGCACTTTCCCAGGAAAAACTTACAGAAAAGAACAATCATTTGCGCTTATAGAAAACACATCTGAGAAACATACTACAGTAATATATCAGTCTTATTTGATTTCTGCTTCAATAGTCTGAAGGAAACACAACCTTCTTGTGCTGCGTTAACTTTTGAATGGCCATCTTTCTTAGCCATTCGTGCTGTCTGGCAAGGCTACTATAAATATCTGATGTAGTATGTTGCATTACTGATATTTAGCAATACTTTTCTTCGAAGTCTGAGTATAAAAGAAATATGGCTTGTTTACACTCAATTTTTCAAACACTTCTTTTTAATACTGAATATAAAACAAAAAAATATCATAAAACGGAGATTTTTTTCTTAGAACATTAACAACCAGTAATTGGAGATTCGATCATGGTTCTGTTCTGCCCTCAATCGTGTTATTGCATAGACCTATTCTGTGTTTAGGACAATTCTCGAATAGTTTATAGATTTCATGACTGTGTCCGCAGTTTTCATTACCGCATTCGGCTTACATTCCTGTAATATCGGAAAACCACTTAGACGGCAGTAGTAAGTCACAAAAAGGGAGTAGTCTTGTTATAATGGCAAAGGGAAATAAGTGATCACTAGCGGAACACGAAGCCATTAAGAGTGCTAGTCGATAAGGGAGGCGGTGCAATTCTAATTAGGGTCCAGGGTAAATGAGGTCATTTCTTCTGACTACTCCTCTTGCAGAAACTATCCTCATACGGCAATGTTCCACGTCAAGACCATTTGAGAGGTCACAAATCCAATCATATTAATAAGAAAATTATGTACCCTACTTTGTAATGAGAATGAGGTCCGCAGTTTGAATCCCGCCAACCGGTACAGGTTTTTCTTAATATTCATCAATAGCAAATACTGGAGAGATTTCCTAAACCTATTTCAGTATTGAAAGTAGGCTTTAAATACTGTCGTTGGTGAAATACGTGCTTTATAGAACCACAAAGAACGCTAAGTATCTCGAGTTAGCTTTGATTAAACTGAAAACAGTTATATCTCCTCTTATATTCACCAGGTCTTGACCTGACTGATTTCCACCTTTACCTCCAACTCAAGTGGCCAACTATTTAGAAATGATAAAATAAAAATGCGAGGTAAACAAATGACTATGCAAGCAGACGAAAATTTGCACCACAATACCGGAAAACTGTGGACAAAGAATATGGGAAAGTAAAATAGAGAGTTCTGGAGAGAAGAGAGGGGGAAAAAAAGGGAAAAAATCAAGGAAAAAAATATGTAATGCTTATTTAAAAGTTTAGTATTGCAAAAAGTGTACAATTCAAATATTAAAATGTACAGGAAACAATAGTCACCTCTTTCTTGTTCTAAAACTATCTTCTACCTATAACAATAATAACACTAATTCAGTGATTGATCATAGGCACTTAAATTGTTTTTGACCGCCATGGGTGGCCGAGGTCGTTAAGGTGCGGACTCGTGAGCGGGAGGTCTGGGGTTCGAATCCCGCCAGGACCTCCTTCCTGACTGGGTTTTTTCCAGGTTTTCCTCAGTCTTCATAGCCTGAAAATGCCGGGGAGGTACCCTAAACTTAGGCCTGGAATGTTTCCTTCCTTAAAAAACATCATGTATCATCAGTGTCCACCGCTAGTGGTGCTACAGTAGTAAAAACGGGCGTTAAACGCCATTGAAAATAAATAAGTAAATAAATAAATTGTTCCCCTGTGAGTATCTTTTATTTAACCAAAAAAAAAAAAAAACAGCATATGGCTACTTTTAAGATTGCCATATGGTTTCATATATCAAATATAATTCTAACCATATTTAGAAAAATTATATAGGCACAAGTGGTACGTTGCCAAACCCTATTTCTTTTATAATTTTATACTTTTAAAAATGTTTAGGGTGCATTTTCTTGAAAGCCATTGGGCATACTTTACTTCAATTTTGCATATCTTATATATATTTCATCAATAAAACTGATGGAATATAATTTTGATATTCAATAAATTGCTTAAGAAAAAAACATGTTTTTTTTAAAATATTATCGTTAAAATGTTCATCAAATATTCATATACCTTGAACCTGCAGCCACACTAAGACAGTTACTGAAAATCTGTTACTTAGGATTGTGTAAAAGTGTGTTTTCTATAAAAACTACCATTGGTTTGCTTTAGTTATGATAGATTTTGAGAAAATTCATATCCAAAGTGAAAAAACGTGAGTTGCGGAAAACTAGACAAAGTTTCACCTTCGTTTCCATGGAGCTGGGGTAACTATGGTCATATCCATAGATATCTTCTACCTCTCATATTTCCGTTATTTTAAATTATCTTTCTCAAGGGCTCCCTGATGGAATTTTATGGTCGGCATTAGTAACCCCAACAACTAAAGAATTAAAGATAAACCTTTAATTCACGTTCCACAACTTACGTTTTTCCCTTCGAAGTTCAAAGAGAAAGTTCTCTGGGGTAACATTCTACGGTAGCCCAGCCAGAAACGAGGCAGAGCCAAAGAGACAATAAACCGCTATACAAAGAAAAGAAACAAGTGTTATGCCACTTCTTAAAAGACCTTCCGTTGGCGAGGGTTAATAGATTCCAGGCTTTCAAATACGTTAGGGAAATGAATTCGCCAAACGTTTGTAAGTTAACTGTAAACCAACCAATGTAAATGTTTTAAACTTTCAAACAGTAGCGGTGGCATGCGTCGGCAGGTGAATTTGAACCAGCCAATAGTAGATGTACATTTCGAATTTTTAAAGCAAGGAGCGAAACTTGCGCGTGCTTGTGTGATTTCTTTGACTTCGTGAAGTCAAGGTTTAGTTAATATAAAAAGAATATATACGCAGCGGCATCAGATTAGTTCAGATAATCATAGTCAAGTTCTACATACTGCCGAGACGCATGATAAGCTCGACATTCTGCTAGGGCACTGATGATAAGTTCTACCTCGGACGCAGTTCTGAGATTCAGTTCCATTCCTTGGAGGTCGTGGCAGCTAAATTTATAGTCACGTTCTACCGTACGCAAAACACCAGAGGACGCGAAATTACGCATCGCGTAATTATTAACACAGTTCATATCCTCTGCTGGCCCTGTTGAATACAAAATAGTGAATAGTGAAACAAAACTCTGATATATTATCATAACGCGTGGGCAACATTACTAGTTAATTAACAATATCCCGCTACAAAATATGACCACTAAATCGCATTAAAATTGGCAACCAACTTGTCACCACCGATGAAACTGCTTCACTTTCCAGTAGTTTAATGTCAAGCGCTTAAGAATCTCTTTGCCTAGCAATAAACTTTTTGGAACATAAACTTGTAAAAAAAAATTATGCATTTAATTCCGTAGCAAAGGTATTTTGAACTTCGGGTTCCGTTTTCGATAAGAGTCGAAATGATAGACACAGTTGAATGGCCTAGGGATATTAGCCATCTTTTCGCTTTGCAGAGCTAATTAAATGCTAAAAACAGATTATCATTAAGTACTTCTCAAGCTGAATGCAGGGCAGTGGTGATTAATTTAGCCGTATTTAATAATTTTCTGACACTACTCTAAATCATTTCGGATACTGCAGTAACCCGGAAGTTTTACGTGACGCATTTGACAGTTGAATGAGTGTTTCTCGCACCTGGACAGCCTTTCAGTTCAAGTCAGAACGTAATCACATTCAGAACCCGGACAGCAAGACAAATCCCCAGAGAAACGCCGTCTGTCACCAGCAGTGATAAATGACATCTGGAACTAGAATGCTGAGATAATGGTATCCCTTTACTTCTCGACTAACTCCGAACACTTTCTTCCTTTCCACGACCTGTGCTTTTCTTTATCTTCTTTAAGAAAAGGACAGAGAACAGGGTTTATTCCGTTGCGATTTGAACCTTCTGCAAGAGCTTGAGTTAAAGTTCAGTTTTCGCTCGGAGGAGTTCTAGTTTAGCAGTTATCCCAAATTGAAAAAAGAAGCAGAAACCCTTTATTATCCTGTCTTGCTTTTCATCTGTGATATGCCCACAAAGTAGAAGTATTTTTAAGACAGAATAGTTAAAAGCCGATTCTTACTTCTAGCAGTGGTTTATTTTTAAAACGTGTTATAAAAATTTTGCATTCTCACGGACCCTTTTTTAAAAATATGCTATAAAATTCATGAAATGGCTCAACTAATGAAATGGTTTATTTCGTTAATAAAACTAATTAACATAAACGCAGCGTTTGTATAAGCAATTTCAAGTTTGTACACTGTCACATCTTATCATAGATTTTAATTGATATAAAGCGTCGATTTACCAGGAAAATGTAGCTGTTGAGCAGAGCTGTGATTATATCGCATGCAAAAGTTAATGGCGTGTGAGGGTTAACCAATTCTTGCGCTTAGTGGCGCTGCTAAACTAAGTGGGTGTGTGAGGACTGAAGCTCGACACGTCAAAACAAGCCTCGAGTTTTTGAGAAACCATTTGTATTAGCTTCTTGCGACTTTTTAAGAATATACGGAATAAGTTAAATACACAGGTATCTAAACTCAATCGTAATGATTAGTTCTCATATGCATCACCCTTTTTTACTTAACTTGTATTTAGTACAATGGAGAGACCAGTGTGATTTGACTACGAATATCTCAATAATTACGCACCATACAAACCAGACACTTGCACAGACTGTTGAGAATGTTCAGCTCTTTGTAATTATTAATTCCCGCAATTGTATTTCAATACATCTTCGAGTATAAAATAGAAAACTGCCCCCCCATTTATTACTGATAACAAGTACATAGCATAAATGACAATATAGCGTGATTGGACGCAGTCTATATTGCAACGGGACATCCAGATTTGATCCCGTACAATTAACTAAGCTCAAGATTTAATCTGTTTAATTAATTACTTTCCCTACATTAATATTTTATGATACATTTGTATAGAATGAAGCAGATTGTTCAAAAATCAGAAATCTCTGCAGTAAAGTTGAAAACTTTCATGTAACACAAGCGACTTCCTGGTGCCATAGGCAAGGTCATTTTCTCAATAGCTAGGGAACTTTTCTTTTCATCTCCGTAAAATAAGTCCTTGAAAAAGCCTGTGGTGAATAGCTTTCTCTTGGACAACCGTTCCATAAAAGGAGAAACTATCGCTCCCTTAAAACGTCTCTAGCTAACATACAATGAGTTAAGTCTTGCCAATGGGCTCTCGTATTTCAAAATATCCTTTCGAGAAACTTCTAGCGGCAAGAGATCAAGCCACTCAAGAAGAAAATCTGGTGAGGTGTCTGCAATGTTCATAATTTTGAACTCTCGTAGAAGACGCGTAGAAAAGTTTATTAAAAGCATTTTTGAAAGCTTTTTACACTCGGTTCGTTTTGAGGGACAAGTTTACTTGGAATGACGAGACAGGGCAGTTCAATTTAGGTAGTGAGAAATATAACTTGTGAAGAGGTACAGTAAAGCTTAATTTGCTTAGAAGATATCAATAGTGTAATTTTGTGCATGCGATGCGAACGACTAGAGAATTTGTGAGTACATCGCCAGGAAATATTTAAAACTCTCCCATCCCCTTACCCAAAGTATGGAAGTGTCGCCAAAGGAGAAAGAATAAAACTAACAGTGAAATGTGAATAACTTTGTCAATTGTGAAGCCTTAGTCCGCATCTTCTTCCTCCACTGGTAACTTTCCAGAAAATCCATGAAGTAATTTCAGCATCTCTGAGACGAACGCGGCAACAGGAGGATTCAACGCAGACTTCTTTCGTGACAGTTACATCCTACACCAACAGTAAACATCAGATCCACTCCAATTCAAGTCAAAATCAATTAATCCAAAACCTTTCACAACCCGCCGCAAATTTGGCACTTCAACGTGGATCTGAAAATTAATGGAAACTCTGCTGCAAACTTGGATTCCCAACGAGGAGGCTGACAATTAAATAAAACCCTTCTTTATAAATCCCCGCAATATGCTACTGAGTTTTTAATCTACTTTAAATACCAACAAAGTAAAGGAAATTTTCCTTGAAAATTCTTTAAGATATGTTAGCAACTTTGAGGAAATTAAGTGCTTTAAGTTATATAAATGATGAGAATCATGAGTTTAAATGCATTGCGATGATTCTTGGAAAAGTTTGAGAGAAGAAAACGTGAATAAAGCGTTTTATTTAACAGGCATCTCATGCCATACTGTATGCAGCAGAATTAGTAATAAAAAACTAATTGCAAAATTGCTAGGTTCCACTAATAATAACTAAAAAAAATCAACATTATAAAAAGCATTTAAGAATATGTGGGGAAAATAACCAGAATTATTTTTTAAATGTTTGTGATAATGAATAGGTCTGTCAATATGAACCTGAAAGCAAAAGGAATAGACACAGGCAAAAAGCAAGCTTTTTCGGGGATTCAAAAGATTTTGACTAATTGTAGAAATTATACAATTTTAATTTCAAAATAACGAGATGTAATCAAGAAGAAACGTCGCATTAAGTTCAGTCATAATGCTTCAACTCACAAGTTGAATCTTTGAAGCACTTTGGTATGAATGCTGTTGTTATCGTTGTTGGCCCCGCGGGGGTCGCCAAATTTTAAAGTGCTGCTTTCGGGTATTGATTATCAACGCTTTAGTGACAATTTCTCGGATGAATTCTGCTATTTTGTTGATTGAGACTCAACAGGACTGGGAGAGGAGTTCAAAAGATTTCGCGTCCTCTGGTATTTTGCTTACGATAGTTTTAGCTACGCCGATACAAACTTATTTGCCGCGGGTGACACTTATAGATGAGTGCCGCGGCGCGTGAAATTGAAAGTCCAACTGCGAACTGCGCGTATCTTGCCACGTGTAGCTCTTATAACTGCGTCTGAGAACTGAGAATTGAGTTGCGTCTCACCGCGTTTGGAACTTGAATGCTTGTCCCAGACAAACAACCGCCTCCTTTTGTATTAAAAAAAAAAAAAAGTTGACTAGAAGACGCCAAAAAGCACGCGTAAACCTCGCGCCCTTCTTTAAAAATTTGAAGCATACATCAGTCATTGGCTGGTTAAAGTTCACCTGCCGTTGTTATTTGAAAATTTAAAACTTTTGTCGACATTGGTCAGTTTAAAAGGCTAGCTGTACAACCACCAGTCGAGGTCAAAACCCTTTAACGAATTTAAAAGTGGCACGCTCCAACCTTTGGGTTCTTTCTCCCTATTGTAAAGATTTTATATGGTCCTCTCGGTCTCCAAGCCACCTTAGGCAGTTAACACCAGTGACTTTCTCTTTTGTTGACATACAGGCTACAGGTATACCACATTAGAAACATATACATACAATGCATCTGCAGTACTAACTACAATACATAAAATATAATTATGTTTGTAACAGACATATTATATTATGTTTATATTTTAGCGGGGTGGGCCGTAAATACATTTTCATCTAGTAATAAAGGAATCTGCACAATGCTTAGAGGATCGCGGGAAAAACTGCATCAGTGTTTAAAAATTTAACACTAGAACGCTCGAGCTTAAAGTACCCCCTAAAACACTCGTCATATTCTTGTGCATTTTTAATATTTTTCCCAATCAAAACTGGGGAATTTTCTTTATCATTTTCTAGCCTACTGTGATAGTATAGAGGAAACGATTTTGCTTCTAAATTGCAGTCAGATTCAAATCCAGTTTGCATCTAGCTTCCAAAGTGTTTGCATATACTTGGTGTCTGCTCTATCACATATTTAAGTGTTCTGACTCAGGCGGATGAAATTTCTTACTTACCAGACGACTGTAGTGATGTAGAGGGTACAATGTGGCTTCTGAACTGCAAACCAGGTTCGAGTACAGGTTGAATTTTTTTAATAGTGTTTAGCGCCTGTTTTTATCACTGAGGCACCACAGGCGGTCGACAGTGATGATACATGAGATAAAGTGATATATCGGGAAAGGATTTTTAAGGAAGAAAAAGTTCCAGGCCTAAGTTTAGGGTACCTCCCCGGCATTTGCCATTTATGAGGACGGAAGAAAACCTAGAAAAAACCTCAGTCAGGGAGGACGGTCCTGGCGGGGTTCGAACTCCAGACCTCCCGCTCACAAGTCCGCGCCTTAACGACCTCGGCCACCAGTGGCAGTAAGCTTGAACCGAGCTTCTAATTTCAGATAAATATCATTGCTTAACGTTTTTGCCCACATATCACGTATGCTTAGCTCTTCATGTCCCCAGACCCCTTTGGCTATTCATTTAATTTGTTGGTAATTCAATGATGCATCTCTCTCTCTCTCTCTCTCTCTCTCTCTCTCTCTCTCACACACACACACAAACACACACACACACACACACACACACACAAAATGGAGCATGCAGTAAATAAAAAAGATTAAAAAAAACAAACAAACACACACACATTTTCGTTCATTCTTTTGTTCACCTTTTATATTCCATCTCCGGTTAAATGGTTTCTAGTAAATAAAAAACATTATTAATTTCTTATTTTAAGTATATGTTTTCTCGAAAATAAAAAAAAAACAATTTATTATACAAATGGGCTTGCTCTATGCTATGTAGTAATAAAAAAGACACGAGTTTTACAAACAGGGATTATATCTCTACAGAAAGCTGTTACATTGAAACATTATCACAGACACTGGCATTTTTGCAGAGTTTTTGATTATACAAGAACCACCCACATTTTTTTCATATCGAACAATCATCTTTGGTTTTGTATTCTTGCATAACCCTATTTGACATGTCTTGCGTTTACCGGCCTTAGATGTTCCTTCGTACAATCGGCTATGCGTGATAGCGAGTAGTCGATGAAAGCTACGTGAAAATGAAAAGTTAAGCGAAATTTTACACGCGGATACAAAAGCTGATATGATGACAATGACTCGCGGACTGAGCTACAATAAGTTTGGCATGTTCGTTGTGCGGTGATGATCATTGTCGCTTACAACTGCGCAATGCACGTTGTAAGAAACGTGGGTAAGGAAGTGGTGAATTGATCTCCTAGGGGAATCTATGGTAAATTTGTTATTACTTTAAAAAGTTACGCCTGACTTTTCAAAAAAAAAAAAATGGCTAGCTAAATTTCATTGAAATGGTTTAAAAGTCACAAAACCAAGAAAACTGCTTCTAAAAACAGTAAAAATATGACCTTTCGAAAATCAAAAGCTGTCAAATGACCACCATTGGGTCTTCTAATGTTAAAATGAAATCATGTGTTAAGGTTGAGGATGGGGTAAAGTATTTAAAATAATCGTTTTCCCCAGGCAAAGGCTTCAAGGAGTTATTAAAATTTATATCACTGTTTAAAACATAACTGTTCATTACTTCTATTAAATTTGTATTTTCTAAAGTACAAGGCAATATAAAAGTTCAGCTACAAACGTGTTCAAATTCAGTGTTCCTATGGAAGCGTAAACTATGCTCACAAAAACTTGCTGCAACGTTTCCGCATCTTCTGTTTGGCATCTTCTTTGGTACAACCACAAGGCAGCTGTCGCTTTCGCTTTTATGTCTTAAGATTGTTGGGAAACGTTCAGCGGAACCTCATCATGAGCAATGAAATCAGTCAGGAGTCTGCAGGTGCCAGATCAGGCGTGTAAGGCGATTGCGGTACATTAACTTGATGTTGCATCTCTGCTATGCTTGAATTGCCACATTGTCACATGCGGAGTAGCTTCGCTTGGCAACCCCCTCTCTCCCTGTCTCACAACTGACACACTGCACACTCCCCCCGTGTTGCATTCGCGACCTAATACGTGCTAACTGGGTTAACCACATTTAAAATTATATTAGACTCTCAAAATTAGTTAATATAATAATTATATTATATTTTATATTTATTAATTATACTACATTTATCAAAGACCAATTCGAGCACAATAACAAGAGCGCTTCTATTGTTTGCAATCGTCTTTAAATAATACTCATTTGTCTTTCAGGGCCTGAAATTTTAACACTTTTTTTTAAAGTGCTCCAGCTCTTCTCTGTGTTTCTTCTTGATGATGACAGTGCATGTGCAGGTAGAAGCTTGTAGTTAGTTTGAAGGAGAGTGATGTTACTCAGTGCTTTCAATAATAGTGTGCTAATGTTCTTCGTTAGTTAGTCACTACATGTAGCACGGTTTTTATGCACTATGGGGATTGGCAAGAAAATATCCTGCCGATCGTGCTCCAAGTAGAGAAATTGTTCGTGCACTTGTTAAAAAAAGGAACATCAATGAAGAGAAAGTGTTCCGAACCGCGCCGCCGTGTTCTAAAGTTTAGATAAACAGTTCAAGAAAACCCCTCCGTTAGGTTGTTCAGGAAACAGGCTTTTCAAAAACCTCAGCACGAAATGCCACTAAATTATACTTAGATTAAAACCTTATGAAATGACTATGAATCCTGCATTGTAATTGCGCGATTTCATAACTCTATTTTGTTTATGTAACTGGATAGTGGAGAACGTTATTGCTGACTGCTGTAGTTATATTTTCAGAAGAAGCTCGATTCAAATTGCATATCCGCATCATCTCGCAAAACAACCCTATACTATAGCTCACATAGCGAACGGAGTTGCAGTACATTTTCAGTGGCATAGTTTGAATGCGCACAGAATAATAATAGAGTCAAATTTTTGTGAAGGTATAACTTATGTCCTTTTTGCTACTACATAGCATAGAGCAAACCCAATTCGTATAATAAATTTTTTCTTATTTTCGGGAAAATTCTTATTTACTAGAGTTCGATCCTGGCCAGGACCGATGGATTTTTTCGGGCGTAAAAATCCTAAGTATGGCTTCCTTCGGAAGGAAGGTAAAGCCGTGGGTATCATGTCGTACATTTACGGCACGAAAAAGAACCTCAAGACTGAAAGAAGAAGCCTCTGAGTAAAATCCTTTGGCAGTTTCACGCCATGAGTTGAATGGGACACTGATGAGCTGAGATGTTAAAGAGCGTCCGTAAGTAAACAAATAAAAGATTAAAAAAAAAAAAAAACTCTCATTGGTTTTCATGTATGATGTCTGTGAGGTAACGCATGATATATTCTGGTATCCTGTTAGGAATTATTTTATATTATATAGCCTACGATCATCATTATCATTGTCACACAAGATTTTCTACACCGCACGCATTGTTTTTGAGCTTGGTGATTGTTTATGACTTATCTCAAGGTGTTTATATATTTACATGTTGTTCTGCTTTATGTTTCCTATATAGTTTCTTTTATTTCAATATTATGTACTAACTGAGCAATATATTTCTGATGGTATAGTACAGTACAGTACAGTACAGTATAGTACAGTATAATATAGTATAATATAGTATAGTATAGTACAGTATAGTATAATATAGTATAGTACAGTACAGTACAGTACAGTATAGTATAGTACAGTACAGTACAATATAGTACAGTATAGTACAGTACAATATAGTACAGTATAATATAGTATAATATAGTATAGTATAGTACAGTATAGTATAATACAGTACAGTACAGTATAGTATAGTACAGTACAGTATAGTACAGTACAGTATAGTACAGTACAGTACAGTACAGTATAGTACAGTACAGTACAGTACAGTACAGTACAGTACAGTACAGTACAGTATAGTACAGTATAGTATAGTATAATATAGTATAGTATAGTATAGTATAATACAGTATAGTATAGTATAGTATAGTATAGTATAGTATAGTATAGTATAGTATAGTATAGTATAGTATAGTATAGTATAGTATAGTAGAGTAGAGTAGAGTAGAAAAACCGCGGAGCAATCGTTTCAATTCCGACATCTGATGTGTTGCAGTTATTTGTAAAAGTATTTAATTATCACCTTCAGCCCTCTTCCATGATAAAATTCTCTTGAGATATTAAAAGTACATTCCCATTTACTGTAGGATAAGCTGCAAGCATTAACGTAAAAGTATTTACTTAATTGTCACGGTCAAAAATTCTCTTGAGATATTAAAAATACACTCCCACCTGCTGTAGGTTGAGGTGTATGCCTGGGAATGCCCTACATCACGTGCAACACTGGAGTATTCTATAACCTGTCATGTTAGAAGAGAAATATTGACTTAAGAGTTGCCACCTTTTGAAGTCGAAATGTCTGGATATGCATGCAAAAATGACTACACGTCAATGACTGGATATTGTGTTGGGGAGGGGGAGGTAAATTGTTATTAAGTATACTTAAACATTTATTTACCGTTTAACTTTTATGATACTGCTGCTGCTGCCACAGTCTTTTTAACGTGTATTTCATGAAACAGAAAAGTTGTTCATAAGCATAAAATCCTCAAGATGGAAAGCAGAATGGATGATCCTCATTTTTTCATCAAAAAGCAGAACTATCTTCCATATTCCCCCGATATTTTAATTGTACATATCACCGAGTGTGATCATTCATACTTGATAAAATAGAAAAACTTCATAATTGGCTTTATTAAATGCCATTATAATCTAAAACCAGAAACATTGGAACTTCATCGCCCCTGCCCCCACACTCTTCAAATAGTTCTTTCTTAGCATTATATCATTTTTAGTTATATAGAATGTATTTAATTAATATGTGTAAAATTCAGTTGACATATATTTAATTAGTTTGAGTACTATTTAACTACATTGATGTGTATTTAAGTAGATTGACCTGTTTTTAGCTAGTGAAATGTATTTAATTAACTTAATTTGTGTAAAGTTACATTATCATACATTTAATTATTTTAAAGTGTTTAACTAAAATTGATGTGCAATTAACTATCAGTTAAGTGTATTTAACGTGTGGACATGTAAAATTAATTTTACGTATATTAAAACCAGATTGATTTATTTAATTCTAAATTGGCATGTATTTAATTAAGTTAATGGCTTCATTTTTAAGTATTTTGCTGGAAATAATCGTATTTTAATTATTCTTCACTTCCACTGGTGTAAGCCTAAACGGAGTTAATAAATAAATAAATAAATAAATACATACCTACACACATACATGCATTTCTGGATGCTGAACATTAATAACAAACTCTGGAGCGGTCAAATAATAACAACACTAAATATTAATGATGCAACGAACTCTGTTACATAAGCAATCATATGCAGATAAAATACCAGGAAGCGGAATCAGCATGAAATGCCGCTACAGTGCTGGCATATCTACTGCTGGGAGCTGGAGAGAAGGCTAGCGACGTATGAGGGGAGAGCGCTTTCTCTGCCAAGTGAAACACTAGTCACTGCATGTGTGTCATCTAATCAAATACTTAAGAATCGGTCCATCTCTTTGCGTTAGTAATTGGACGTTATCAATACATTCCTCCTATTAGCCATCTCTGCAGCTACAAGCAGTACTTGGTACTAAGCAGTAAAGCAGTATTTACATCTCACATCGCGCTCTTTAATATATAGTATACGTGCTAATACAAATATAATGGAATAGGACAATGAATCCTGGGGCTCAAAGTGAGGGTGCGATTTTAATTCCTGTAGGTACGGCAATAATTATAGTTGCTCCTGTGAAGTAGGCTCAGGTGTCCACATCTATTCCTAGGTGGGCTCATACCTTTACCAAGTTTACCCAGCTACTTTGAGTATGCTAAAACATTTTTATATTGCAGTTTCCATTCTATACAGAGGGTGCCAAAAAAATGTATCCACACTTTCACAGCAGATATCTATTTAATATATTTCAAAGTTGAACCGAAAAACAACAGTAATGTGTAGTATGATGTTCTATAAACAGATGTGACTCACATTACGTTATGTAACGTTCCTACAGCAAAATTGAGCAAAAATTATCGTCTGAACAGCGGAAAGCAATTTTGAAGTGGTATTGCAAAACCAAGAATGTTGTTGAAGTTCAAAGGCAATGGAGACGTGTGTTCAGAACAGAACCGCCAACGCGAGTAACAATTGCACGCATTCGAGACAAATTTGAGACTCATGGTACCGTAAGCAACAGGATGGTGCACCACCACATTACCACGGAGATGTACGTGCACACCTTGATGACAATCTTCCAAGGTACTAGATAGGAGGTCCACCCAAGAGGTCCGATTGAGTTTCCACCGCGTTCTCCGGATCTAACTCCGTTGGACTTCTACCTATGGGGAACTCTTAAGGATGTTGTATACCGTAGAAAACCAGCTACACTGACAGCACTTCGGGAAGAAATTGAAACGGCATGTGCTGCAATCGCTGAGGACACTTTCGCAAAAGTTGCTCAATCAGTAGTTCAACGTACTCAGAAGTGTATCGACGCCAATGGAGGGCATTTTGAGCAACTGTTGTAACTGTAAAAGTATAAGATGATTAGTGCTCGTCATTTTCTGTTTGTGTGAATTCAGTTTGTTATGTTGACAGTTTTTTTATTTGCTTGAAGTGTGTATACAGTTTTTGGCACCCTCTGTATACCCACTTTTTTCTTGGCCCAATGAACTTCTGACCCCTTAAAATCTCAGAGGACATAAAAATCTCGATTTAAATGTTTCCTGCAGACTTTAGCTTAACGCTACAGTTGGGTGATAAGCCGAGCAAGTCTCTGTAATTGGGTTTTACAGAATGTTGACGATTCTGTTGACCCACAGTAAATCAGGTTTAAGCATTGTTTCATTTACGAGGTTAAGTTTGTTCAAGAACAATAAATACTGAAGCACAGATAATCCCCACGAAGTTCTGTTACATGATAACAATTGGAGTATGGTGTGCTGCAATTCAACAGAAATATGATCAATACATAAGGTAGTGCAAATTCAGAGAAGCAATGCACACAAATACACGAATCGTACTTAAAGTTGTTCTCAGATAATGAGAAATGATAAAGGTATTTTCACCAACAATATTTTCAGTAACAGAATCAATACTAGAGAGGCTATAGCTCGAACCTTCCACCATATATTTCTTCATATAATTATTATTTGTGATAACATACTGATATCCCCCCATACTGGATAAAACACAGAATAAGAAAACATTAATTACAATTTCGGAAGCTAATTTCTGCTAATAAATAAAAATAATATAAAAATGAGAATGAATAAGCAGGCGGTTAGAGATCGAAAATGCACCGCTCATTGTAACTCAGCCAAGTACCAAACCAAATGCTGCGTAGAAAAAGGCCAAAAATGTGTCTTAATTTAGTAGTTAACATAAGCTGGTCACAAAGTTGAAGTAATGAATTTAACTCAGCATAGTGCATCATTTGTTAAATTATTGAAAAAAAAATATTTTCAACTATAGCAAAGTGCTTTGAAAGAAATAAATTCTATGTAGATACTAGTTGAAAATAAATTTAGATTCATTTAAAAAAAGTGTTTGACTTGTCGGCTATTAATGCCAGATTTACGCATTATGATAAACACTTGAGTTCTGGAAATTATGCCACATATGGTCTAAATATTGACACGAAAGCACACCAATGCTGTGTGTATAAATATTAATTAATAGCAAACGTTGATAAATAAAGCAGCAAATTAATTTCTCTGCGGAAATTAGGTACTTCCAATGCATCGTGAGAAAAATGGCTCGTGTTTCCCTTTTGCATGAATATTAAAAAAAAACAATAATAATTATACCGAGCGATCCAATGAACTATGAACTAACTTGCTATGGGAGTTTTCCCACTGAGTATGTGCATACATGTTTCATGCCGTTGACTTAAACACGGTGACTGTCAGTGTGGATCTGATTGAGTTCGAGTGATGTATTTTGTTCTCTATTTAATCGTGAAGCGAATTATGATTCCACAGCACGTGTGTTTGTTTAAAATTATGGTGTGTTATTTCAGCTCGTCAGTTTAAAGAAAGGTTCCCGAATGTGAAGGTTCCAGGCCGTACAACAATCCATGATTTTTATAATAAAACTCGGGCCACGGAGAGTGTTAAGTTTAAGAAACCTAACGCCGTAGAAAGATGACATTGGTCATAGATATTTCTTGTGGCTTTGTGCAAAGAGCTGCTGATTGTTAAAGTTAAAACCATGTACAATATTTGTGATACATGCTCTTCGACTACGTCACCCTGTAGACGCACAGTTTTTGAGTGGAATATAAATAGTGTTTGCAAAGGAGAAATAAACCCATTTTTAAATTCTTCTGCGACATGGCCTGTTCAACATTCATTGTATATTACACAAAATAATCCTTGAAAAGGAAGAATAAGACTTGAAAAAGGATGCTTCCTTTCCAGTGCCCTATACACGCCTAATGCGAAACAGTAGCGTAAAAAAGAAAACATGCCCCCCCCCTCTTTCTTATATTTGGAAAATAGTTAACAGAGTTTGCGATATATAGATAACATATTTTGTCTCAATGCGCAGAAAAGGTATCTCTTAACCTGCAGGCTCAAATACATCTGGTGTGGGGGATGGGGAGATATTTAAATATCTGTGGCAGAGAAGAGAAGTGGTCTTGCATGGTTCAGATTAGTAGTAGTTAAGACACCTACTTATGAGTGGGAGGCAGACCGTTTAAAATAACCAACTGAATATAAACACGTTTATAAATTAATACATTTTACGTTAATCTGAACATCTATTTACCACAATTTAAACAAAAAAGTCAATTTTTATATTAAGGGGGAAATATAAAACCAATAATTTAGGATTGAGCCCCTCAACCACAGCTAAGCCCCCTCCGAAATTTAAACTAGCAAGCCTATCTTATGAAACATTAATTTTACACCGATTCATTAGTACCACAACCTTTGTTTGCACTTGGATTAGTCGAGAGTTTCGAAACACCTTGTAGGTATTACTGTCCAGCCAACAATGAGGTTCATTATGAACATTTAAATTTTATAAAAATGTAACATTATAATTTAAATCACATAAAGTTGTACTTTAAAAGTATTAACACGTCAAAAACATGTAGTTCGAAGGACATTTTTCAGTTAGAACGAAAATTATCTAAAGTGGAACTATAGTTGAGTAAGTTGAAAAATTTAGATAATTAAGATGTATCATTTGTTTAGACGATGAAGCAGATAAAGATCGAAAATTACTGATATTACAACACACGGGTAAAACAATTATAGAACTTCATAGAGAAAACTAGGTAGTATACGAGGTGGTATCCAGAATATTCGAGACTGATGCTGCCATCTGGTCAAAAACTTACTTTGAGACTAATGACCGCCGTCACCCTCGAAGTAGTTCCTTTCCACACGTACACACCGGTCCCAGCGATTCTGCCATTTTCCAAGTGCATCTTGGAAGTCATGTTCTTTGAGGGTGTTTAGAACAGACAGCGTTTCTTCTTGAATCCTCTCAATTGTGTCGAATCGACATCCTTTCAATTTCATTTTCAGTTTGGGGGGCAGAACGAAGTCGCAGGGTGCCACATCAGGCGAGTACGGTGGGTGGGGGACAACCGTCATGTTGATTTTCGTCAAAAAGCTCCTAGTGAACAAGGAATTGTGACAGGGCGCATTATCGTGATGCAAGAGCCAGTTCCCTTGTCCCCAAAGTTCGGGCCATTGTCTCCGCATATTTTCACAGAGCCGTCGCAAAACGTCATAGTAGTGCGTGGGATTCACTGTTTGATTTGGTGAGACGAACTTTTTGTGCATAATCCCATTGGTATCAAAGAAAACGAGGAGCATGCTCTTGACTTTGCTCTTCACTTGTCTCGCTTTTTTGGCCCTGATGAGTTCGGGCTCTTGCACTGGAAGAATTGTTGTTTTGTCTCAGGGTCATAAGCGTACACCCAGCTCTCGTCACCGGTGATGACCCTGAACAAGAAGGTTGGGTCATCGGATACGGCCTGAATAAGCTCCGTGCAAACTTCAACACGCTGCGCCTTCTGATCAGCAGTCAGGATCCTTGGGACAAATTTTGCAGCGACACAATGTATGCCTAATTCATCAGTTAAAATTCGTTGGCATGTCCCATAAACAATTCCCACTTCATGAGCAAGGTCTGTCTTCAATAGTTCGACGTCGATGCTCACGAACGAGGTGTTGAGCTTTGGCAACAATGTCAGACGTTGTGCAGCTGATGGGCCTACCGGTGTGAGCATCGTCTTCAATAGCTGTACAGTGGCTCTGAACCCAGTATGCCACTCAAACAAACGTGTACGGCTCATGCTTTGTCCCCCAAATACTTGTTGAATCATTGCGAGGGTCTCCGTAGCATTTCTCCGAGATTTGCACAGAATTTGATGCACACTCTCTGTTCTAATCTTGGATCCATCGTAAAATCGCCCGACACTACACACAGAGTATCATGAAAAGTACTATTGAATCTCAACACATCTACCCAACCGCATGAAACTTAACACTCACTAATCATATGTGCTAGTGTTGCCACCTAGCGGTACAAAATCTACTGCAAGTACTGTCGAGATGGCAGCACCAGTCGCGAATATTGTGAATACCACCTCGTATGATGTTAAAATTTTACAAACATCTATTTATACCTTTTTTGGCATATAGAAGCGAAAATTGGGGCCTGATTACAACAAGAAAATGGGCGTTTTAATTTGCAGGGATGCAGTTTCTAAGACAGTAATTAGACATATCAGCGAAGACGATGGAATAACAAAACAAATATTATAGCAAAACTCACAGAGAAGGTTAGTGGGAAACTGTCCTTATAGACTAAATGCATTTTTAATGTAATCTAGAAGAAAGAAATATTCTTCACAATAAATTATATTTTCATTCCATAACAAGAGTTATTTTTTATGTCCAAATTTTAACAATAATAACAAAAATTTAATTTATAAGGTAAAACCAGAAAACAAAGGTATTATAAGAGCAAAATCATTAAAAGTAAGTACCTTAATTTAGGGGTGCCATTTTATTTTCAAATTTGGGGACTGGGGGTGAGGAGATAAAACCTAAACTGTAATATTTTGGTATTAAACTTATCCCTCAATATCTAAAGTTACTGATTTTAATTCAATTAATTTTAAAATAAAATAAAATTAATTTTATTTAGTTGTTTAAAATAAAAGCTTTGTATACTGTTCACTTTAAAGGCAAAGAACTGACAGAGGCATATGCACAACAAAAGGCTAAGGATGGATCCCAAAGGGAGCTGTACTGATTCAAACTGTTACAGTGGATTTTGAATGAAGGAACAGTCGTGAATGTAAGCTCAAAGCTATGAAAATGTATTTTTGTTTTAATTTCAACTGCTTTCTGTTACGACTCATTTAAGGGAACCATCTGAGATAAAAGGGGGATTTTCGCCTCTAACTTCGAAGGGAAAAGCACAAATAAAAAATTATAATAATTGACCTCTTCGATCTCAAAAGAAGATTCCTTGCAGAAAATGAACTTTAAATAGTGTAGGCAACTTCTTGGCAATGAGCACACCAAGAATTTCAAAATCTTCACTAAAATAACATTACTAATCAGGCTTGCCGTGTTAGACACGCTCGATATTCTATAAACCGCACGTTCCCCAAAATGTGGTCTATTGATTTATCGTTTATTTCCGAAAACGCCATTAACGATGGCAAACTGTGCACTGAAGTTTGAAGAGTTGTGACAATACTAAACGGTGCTTTATTTAACGAACTGCAGCTATCGCGAGGTCTAAACCAAAGGCAATCTATTCGCCACATGTGCAAGGTAAACAGTTGTCGTTGTGATTAACTGACTTGTACAATCAAAGAAGCAAGCATGCGCGATTTACTTCCTAAGAGAGTTAAATCATTGTTTTATTTAGAGCGTTTGTAATATAAATATCATTTACTGGTATGCGTCAATAATAATTGTTTCAATGCAAGCGGCTTAATTTACTGTTGAGCATTGGGTCAACCCGAGTCATCTGCTTTACTGTATAGAAACATGTGTCAGGGAAAAATAAGCGGTTTAGTTATATAAATAAAGCCACCAGTGAAGATTTTGTTGCAGTGTGTGATCTTCATTTGCAGTGTAGTTATTGTATAATATTAAATGTTAATGATTCCCAACTGAAGGTAAAATATCTTGTGGTAAAACATCCCCCCTTTATTTACCTTCGCTTTTCTTCCAATGACTGCAAAATAAAACTCTAAAGATGCATTGCTATTTTAACTCCGGCACTATAAATTGCAAATAGCCATTCAGAAGTATTCTAGACCAGGGGTTCTCAACCTATGGAACACATACCACTGAGTTGAGCTACTGGCGGGTGATACTTAAAACGTTTAGCATTAATATAAATGAACATTTGTTGTACAAACAAATATTTGACAGTTCTACTACACAACATATTTTAAGCTCTTAATTTTAACATCAGTTTTGCTATAACTCAACGGAAACAAAAACCTTTTGTGCGATATTTTAAAAAAAGTATACGTTAAGTTCAATTTGAATCCTACGACAATGACAGAGCGCAACTTTGCCCAGACAACAATAGGAAATATTTGTCGTTTGTTTATCTGCGAGGCGCGTTAATACGAGGGTCATACTGAAAGTCATAGCAACCCATTGTTGAAATTCAAATTCCAACAATGTAACAAAAAAGACTGCAGGATCGTAATCTACAGACTTTACACCTCATGTTGCCATATTGTGATGTCATTAATTTCTATCACGTAACCACAGACAGTATTTCCAAAATGGCGGATATCAATGTTTCGTTTAGACAGCGTATTGTCATTGAATTCTTTGTCAAAGAGGGAAAGTCTGCTACTGAAATTCACCTCAGACTTCAACGTGTCTATGGAGATGTCTGCATGGGTACTAGCAGTGTTAGGAGATGGGTGAAACATTTCAAAGATGGGGAAAGAGTATCCAAGATGAGCCTCCTAGCGGTCGCCCGCGAACTGCAACAAGGAAAGAGTTGATAAGCTCATTAGAGAAGACAGGCGTATCACTGTGGATGAAATCGTTGCAAAACTTACAGTAGGATAGTGCAATGCAAGAAATGGTAAAAGCTTAGATTATCGATCACGTTTATTTACCGAACACCACAAACTTCAGAGAATAACCATCAGTCAAAATCATCTTCAGAGATTTCAAAATGAAGGTCATGATTTTTGACGAGTATTGTAACAGGTGATGAAAGGTGGTTCCATTATTACGAGCTTGAAACAAAACGCCAGAGTGTGGAATGGCACCATTTGGATTCGCCATCGAAGAAGAGAGAGAAGACAGTGCGATCTGCTGGGAAGGTTATGGGTAGCGTCTTCCGGGATGCACAGGGTTGCATTCTGGTTGATTTTCTTGAATATGGACAAACTATAAAAGCTGCCCGCTATATCCAGACACTTTGGAAGCTCCGTCATGCATAGCGCGATAAGCGCTCTGGAAAGAAAATCATCCTGCAACAGGATAATCCACGTCCTCACACTGCCCTATCACAATAGAGAAGATCAGAACATTTGGATGGGAAACTCTTCCACATCCTCCCTACAGTCCAGACTTCGCACCTGCCATCTTTTTTGGTTCTGTTAAGGAACAGATGCGAGGCCAGCATTACGAGACGGTGGAGGATATTCGGAAAGCAGTGCGTCATTGTCTTCGTGCAACTAGAACGGAGTTCTATCGTAAGGGTATTTTCAAACTTGCAAAATGATGAGGAAAACGTGTGGAAAGAAATGGAGACTGTGTTGAAAAGTGAGAGAAAGGGTCTGTAGATTAGGATGATGTATTTGGTTTATCTAAATAAATAAATAAATATTAAGAGGTTTAAAATTTGTTGCTCACTACTTTCAGTATGATCTTCATATTTAAGAAAGCATTATTGTAATGAATACGAGATTTATTTGTTTAGTTGTCAGATTTATATACAGTTTGTGTCAGTTAGAGAAAAGTAAATCAGAACAAGAATAAGCGGTTAATTAAAGGGTACTGCTCGGGTAAATAGTTCCACTACTTCTAATGCTAAGCATTTGCCAGAGGACACCATTGTACAAGAAAGCAAGGAAAAGTCCAATATATAAGTTCAATATAAGCTATTTTTCATGTAGTTTCACATATATAGGATATGGGCAGGAATTCACCACAATACCGCAGTAAGTGATTCATCATAAAACACTTTCAAACCATTCGATGAAACTTACCCTTTTGAAATGTCATTTTGACATCAAGCATGGTGATTTGAAACACAAACATTTGGAATATTTTCAGAGAAAACTATCAAATTTGTCATCAAGGAAAAAACCAATAATTTCATTTGAAGGATCTAACATAAATACTCTGGATGCAGGAGTTTAACATTAGCTAAGGCGGAAAAACCTTACACGATCGGAGTGTCATTAATAATACCAGCAGCAATAGATATTGTTAAAATACTGTTGACAGACAAGGGAGCAAAACAAGTTTAAGCGTTTCCATTATCCAATAACACCATATGCCCATGAGTTATAGATTCATCTGCAAACGTTACGAGGGTAGGTCCATAAGTTTCCGGCCTCGCCGCTAAGAAATATCGTTTTCACAAATCCTTATCTGGTGTCTTTCCTTATCTGTTAAGTAAATAATTACAGCTCCGCTGTGTTCCGTTGTTCAGATATAGTTGCATTAAGAAGGTTATGTGTAGAAAATTGTGACATGATCAAAATGGAGTTTCGAGCTGTTATTAAGTTCTTCACAAAAGAAGGACTTACTCCAAATGAAATTAAACAGCGATTGAACGGTGTAAATGGTGAAGCATCCCCCTCATATTCTACCGTAAAAGAAAGAGCAAAACTTTTTCGAATGGGTTGAGAAAGCATTGAAGACGAAGAGCGTACAGGTCGGCCCTTGGAGGTACCCACTCTTGAAAATATCGCTCTTGTGGAAGGAGAAATTATGGAAACCGGAGGCTTAAAGTTACAGAAATAGCAGCAAGGTTGGGCTTTTCTAAAACAACAGGCCTTTGAATTATTGATGAACATTTAAATATGAATAAGGTTAGTGCAAGATGGGTGTCTAGACTTGTTTCCTCAGTCCAAAAGCAGCAACGAGTCATTTGTTGTCAGGCATTTTTGGAACTCTGTTTTGGCAACGAGAGAGAAGTTCTGCAAACCATTGTTACAGGAGATGAAACTATGGTCCTTTACTATGATCCCTTGTCCAAAGGAGAATAAATGGAGTTGCAAGCGTAAATCTGGCGAAGCACCACCCCTAAAGGTCAAGGTCGGTCAACCAACAAAACCATGGCCACAATCCTTCGGGACTGTGAAGGAATACTCTTCATTGACTTAAAGGAGAGGAACGCCACAGTAAATGGGGATTACTATGATGGTCAGACCACGTGCTTCCATCAAAGAGAAAAGGAAAGGAAAGCCGATTGGAGGTGTGCACCTTCTTCATGACAACGCGCCTGTGCACACAGCTCTTGTTGCAAAGGAAGCTGTGAAGATATGCGACTTCAAGAAGATCGGCCATTCACCCTATAGCCCAGATCTAGGTACCAGTGACTATTTCCTCTTCTCAAAACGCAAGAAGGACCTTCGAGGAAGTAAATTTCAATGTGAAGAAGTAAAGGCTGCTGTTTATGCCCATTTTGCAGACAAGACTTCTACTTTTTGGAGGGGGGGTTGAAATTAACTTATTTATACTTAAAGGGTAAGTATATTGAAAATTGAAGTGTAGTTTTTATCTTTATCATATGTAGAAAATGGTTAGACCGGAAACTTATGAACCTACCCTGCCTACCCTGTCTACTGGAACAAATTCAAATGAAGCAATTTCAAAATTAGATTAATTTATGAAAATTAATGGTAGAGAATAGAATAAATGTAATGGTCCACGTGCAATGACAGGGAAACCAGTGGCATTGTTGCAAAGATTAAAGAAGAAACCGTAGAATTGTAGCATTCATCGCGAAACTTCATCAGCAAGAACGATGCCTGTTACTCTACAGACATTTTTAAATGAAAGTGTGAAAGTTGTCAACTTCTTTAAGTCCAGACCTATATATTCACTTGTGTAATGAAATGGGCACCGAACAGTGTTCTCTTTTACTTCACACTGAAGTTAGGCAGCTGTCGGGGGGAACTGTATTGAGTCATCTATTTGAGCTGTGGCTTGTCCAGTTGATTTACTTGACAGATATATTTTGAAGTCTCAATCAGCTGAAACAAGCACTTCCATGTTCTTGGTACAGGACAAAATTGCTGCTCTTAAGAAAAAAACTAACTTTATGATAGATAAGTTGGTGTTTGGTATGCTGTTACAGCTAAAGCCCTCTATTATAATGGCATGGACACGCTTTGCGGCGGAATTTGTGTACAAACGAGCTTCGTGATTGCTTCGCCAGCATCAGCCGCCATTTTGGGCCTGATGTTATGCGTTGTGACATATGTTTACATGGAGAACATTTTTAAAGTATAATTTTAATTTAGTTAATATGTCTGGGTGTTGTACATTTGGTTGTACAACTCAAGGAAAGAACGGCTTTGCGTTATATCGCATTCAAAGTTTATTTGACATCCAAAATAACTTATGTAATAAAATATTTTCAACATGGCTATGTTGTATTTAGCAGTGACCATTACTAAATGTATTATGCTTACAATATTATTACTGTATTACAATACACTCTGCGTTTATTCTCGAATACATTATCATAGCTTTCAAAAATTAAATGAATGTATGTAATTTGTGAAGGTGGTTTGATTTTTTTTTACCTAAAAATAGTTTGTCATAGTCATGTAATTCATTTGCAATGCCACTATTTCAGAAAAAATAATTTTAAAATGCAACGCGCTGCTGTAAGATAACTAAATGCATGTTCATAATTGGAAGAAAAGAAATGGAAAATGGAGATCTATGGATTATGAATACTTAATTTTTTCAGGCATATCATTTAGTTTATTTATCTCTTGTTTTCACACACCAATTAAAAATATAGGTTTATGATTGTCATAGCCATTCTCATTGGACCGATTTAAAGCAGAATGCATGAATCGTGTTTAACGCCCGTTTTTGCTACAGAGGCACCGCAGGCGATGGACACAGATGATACATGAAATGAAATGATATATTGGGAAAGGCTTTTATTTTTAAAGAATGAGGATTGAGGAAAACCTGGAAAAATAAAACTGAGTCAGGGAGCACGGTCCTGGCGGGATTCGTACCCAGACCTCCCGCTCACGAGTCCGCGCCTTAACGACCTCGGCCACCCGTAACAGAGAAATGTTAAACTACATAACGTTTTTGTTCTAAATTGAATTTGGTAGGAAGCCCTCTTAAGCCCTATAATTCATTCTTTACTGACAGGTCAACTATAGGCCTTAAACAGCTCATGTCAGCGTTGACATAATAATGATTTACAACAAATAATTTAAATAGTGAATAGACAAATAAAATGAGAAATTCTTATTTTAAGTTTCACGTGTTAAAAGGATGTAATTAATAAGGCCTACGTTTAATTTTGCGATTTCTGTTTTAACCGATGACAGCCTTTTCCTCTGTCGGCAAATGCTCCGTCATTGGCCGCTCAGTTCGTATGCGGTACTACGTGAAAGTGCCGTAACTATAATTGACATACTCTCAAAAGTATGCACTTTCTGTCTGACATAGAACTTCTAATGCAAAAAGAATAACATGAGCAGACGCAGAAGGTATCATTCAACAGTATAACAGAAATCTTGTAGGAATTAACTGCATGACAATCGAGTAAAAGGACAGATTAACACGTAATCTTATGGGAATTAGAGACGGTTAGACCCAAAATGGAGCTTGTCCATACTTGTATGATAGAGGACTTAAGTTAGAGGAAGGCATATTATCGGTAGGCGTTGAAAGGTACAAAAGGAACATTTTCATCCCATTTTTTAGCAGCTTACGGAAGAATACAAATCATATGACTGGTTTCAACAGAACTCTGCAAGCCGAGTCCATGAATAAAATTAAGTAAGTGTAGTGCTGGTGTATGTTCTTCTACCTTTAACAGTGTGTAACTGAGGGGTTGCCTGAAGGACAGAGTTTATAAAACAAACCCTCGCACACTGGAGGAGATAAAGGAAAATACAAAAAAAAAAAAAAAATCAGAAACATTACAGTGACCGAACTGAAAACCTGTCAGTCAGGATGTGTTTTCTCGATACAATGCCCCTTTAGCCGAAGGGAGACATTTTGGACATTTTCTATAAGGTAAGATTTTATACTCAATTTTAGAAAAGTACGTTCTGGGCAGCCGCGACACAACCAGCTGCCGAGAATCAAGACACCGCGCGTGTGGAATAGTTTTTACGTGAAAGCCCGGTAGCCCTTTTGGTAAAAATGTCCCCTAAAATCTGAAGCTAAATTAACATATGTTTTACAAGTGATTGTAGGGTGGAGTTTCGAGGACAATTTTGAAACTCTTACAAGCACATATCGTTTTATGATTTTGGGACAAGGCAGGATAATGGTAAAACACGGTTATCTGTTACAACTTAGCAAATTTTGTTTCATTAACGCCTGCAATAGCGGGAAGTGTAATGTTTCCATTCCGGAACCTGCGGTTTTAACATCATTTAGGGTTTGTGAAGACGGAAAACCCAATTGTTAATGGCTGCTGGTTGCTGTGGTTTCCAACACCACTTGTGAAACCTGCGGTTTCCCCGCACGATACACCCTTACATTCCACAGCATTGTTAGTTGATGTTATGTTGCTAAGTTACCGAGCCTCCTCTGAAAGAAAAACAAGCCATGCAAGTTTACAAGAGCCCTTCACCAAAGGCAACACTGAACACAAGAGGAAATTACCTTTGGTTTAATTAATTTATCGCAAACAAGAGGTATTAAGTTACGCACTAAACTAGTAGTGCTGAAATTCTGAAGCAAAACTTGTGGCTGCATTATATGGGGAATGTACCAATTACAGTAAGCTTGCGTTTTAACTAGTGCCAGGACTTGGTTACTTGATAAACAGCTATAATGTATAGCTGTGACTGTTCTAACGAAGCACTATTCCAAACTAACATACATAAAACGCACCTCGACGTTATGTATAGGTAGATACTAAACCTCCCAACTGAGCATAAACTGTCTCTCCTGTCTTTGGGCAAAGACAGACTAAGGAGAGCGGTTTAATGTTCACTGAACATGACTACCTCGCTTATGGGCAATATAACGTCTTTAGAATACGAAAATAAGGAAACTGGTGGAATAAAATTAATAAACTGAATCGATCAAAATATCAGATTTTGTTCTTTGTGTTGGGAAATTGGACATGTTTCTCTAGAAATACGAATACAGTTCTTATTTTTGCCTTAAAAATAAAGCGCACAGCCAGAATATAAAATCTTTTCAAATTATATGGCAGAACGTTATCGAAACTCCAGGCAATAGAGTTAGAAAGTTTAACATTGCTACGAATGGATTCGGAAAGGAAGATCATACATGAATTGCATATTTCTCGAGCCTTCCTAACTCCCAACTTTAATCAGATGGCCTCTCGATCCCCGACCTGCCTCTTGCGATTTTTATCTCTTGAGTTAATTAAAAAGCACCATGTATAAGACAAACCCATTCCTGGAAGAATTAAAACAAAAAAGTAAATAGCCACAATTACTTAACGTGAAATACAGCATATGATCCAAGTTTTTTTATGGATAATGATGGTGGCAATGTTCAGCATCTCCTTCCATAAAGTTGCTAAGTAAAACCTTGTAAAATAACTAAAGCTACACAAGTTGGTTCAACTTTCATAGGAACGATCTGTAAACGTATACTATCCCAAAAAAGTACACGTATACATAAAGGACGAGGGCTTTTCAATAAAAAATGACTAATTTTTTAAAGGCATACTTTCCGCGTTAAAATTTAACTGTATAGTATTTTTAGCTTAATGTGTGGTTTACTAATGTACTAATTTCATTGTTGTCACTTTCGGTTACCTCCTGTGAGAGGGGTGCAAGTTCAGACACGTTCAGTTCCACCTACAACAAAATGGAGGTGCAACGAAAACCATGCTGATTTGCTTTCGTCTCAAAAATATCTCAAAAAAAAAAAAAGATCCGGCGAGAGGCCGGAAACTTATGGACCTACTCTTTTATACTCGGTATACATACCTGACCATTTATTTTTCAAATATTATTACTTTTTAAATATTTGACAAAACTCTGTAATCAATATTTTGGGTACAAAATCCCTCAGATAGTACTCTGAGCGAATGATATGTGAGTATATATTTAGCGACTGAACGAAACGTCTGGGAAAATGGAGAAGATCCCCATTAGACCACGTCCTTACAGCCCGGATGACTCAATTCACATAATAATTACTAAGCATCGGAATTCTTAAGCACTTAACTTGTAAATTTAAATACAAATTATGTTGTCATGTGCATACAGAATATATTGATAATTCAATATTCAATAGTATTAAAATTTTCAATGGATCAGTGCAATTATTTATGATGAAGATGATGATGATAATAATAATAATAATAATAATAATAATAACTGTAATACGTCATCCAGGCACCTAGATGCCTCTACCAGTACATATATTATAGTTTCTATAGTTAATTATATTTTTCTTTTTTCTTACATTTTTAACATCATTTGTACAGTTACATCCATTACTAATTAAACAAAAGTAAATAACAAAAACGCAAATGAACAAAACAACCTCAAATTAAAACACTCAAGCAATTCTCTAACTGGAAGCCAGTTTGCAAACAAAACTATAACTGCTAGCCAGCTATATTTAAATTCAAAACAAAGAACTGAAGCTAAAACTACCAAAAACTATAAAACTAAAACTACCGTCCGTCCGAAACCGACGATTACAGTGCTGGTAACCAGCACCCCTAAGCTAAATTTTTATTTAATCTATCTGTTCCCTTTATCAAATTTATTGGTTTATAAATATTTATGTTTATAACTATTTATGTCACTTTCACCTTATTCACTTGAATTCCATTTCCACTTTCTATCCAAAACAACACTTCACTTATCTTCACTTCACTTCTAAGTGTTCAAATTAAGACGGAAAAAATTTAAACTTTCAATTTGAACTAATCAATACCTATTTACTCACCATACACCACACACTTGCACTTTCACCATTTATAAACCTTCGTAGTTTCCATACTTTGTCCTCTTCTCCTCCCCTCTGTGACTCGCCAGTCCATCACTTGATCCCTTCTGCTCCTACCTGCATCTTCACACAGCAATCACTCCTGAATCCTCCCTTCGCCGCCTCCATTCTTCCCCTTTGATCACTGGTCTGTCCTTGTTTAATTATAGTCCAATGGGTATTATTGTTAATGTTAAAGTCGTTATTTTATATGCTTTATTGTCACTGATTTGTTGTCATGTCATGTTATTGTTTATAATTTCGAGTATTTATAGTTGTCATTATTATAGATTATATGGTTATTATTGTCAGTGCTTTTAGGTTGTCATTATATGTGTTATACCTCCATCTTCTTTGTTCTTCGCCGTGACCTTTATACTTCTTGTTCATGTCATATTGTTGTTTATTGTTAGTTATTTATTGCCTTTATTATTAATAATAATATAAAAATGCGAAAACGAGCATTTTCAGCAAATGTTAACTAAACAAAATTCGCGCTATTATTGAACCTTTGCCAGTAAAATCACTTCCTGAAATTAGCACAACAATGTATTATTTCAGAAGGTAAAGCAAAGTATTAGCAATGGCCGAACTCAGCCGATAAAATAGGACGATAATTCTAGCAAATTCTATAACATAATATTGTATGACGTTTTAGAAAGTGCAGTTTTAAGTGCATAATAAACAAAAAGTGAAAACTAATTTTCGTAATTTTTCACATAATCCAAATGGTACATTTTCGGAGAAATCGAATCATTGCAATAATTACTTTTTGAATATAATGTTATATTTTAAACACCACTTAATTTTGTTTCTTATATAAACTTTATTAAGTACGAAAATAATTTTATATTTACGATACTTGCATATATTAGACATTTCCCTCCTGTCGACGTCAAGCGCAAATATCGATACAGGTCATGCCCAACGTATATGAGCACGTCGCAGCAAAAGCTCTAATTCTATACTGTAAACAGTTACGTTCATGTCAATGGCGCTATAACTTCACTTAAGGATATCTACTAATGCTAGTGTTCGGAAACAAATTTAGGAACTAAGGAATAGGTATTTGATTGGAGTAGAGAACCCGGAATTGCACAATCTACGTGCTTCGATCTCTTCCAAGAAAAGGTGGCTGAAAACAGCTTTACAAGAGAAACATTTAATAATTTGTTAAAACGCCTTATGACCGCAAAAGTATAGGAATAAAGGCAGAACACCCCAATAGCTGTCTCCATGTAATATCAAATAGCTATAAAATTCGCTAAATTGCTAAGGGGCTAACTTTAAGAGGTGGGCGGCTACAACGATTCAAGGACAGACAAGGAATGATTTTAAAGTAATTGCCGATGAAGAAATATCAGCATCTTTAGCAGATATCGAGCTATGAAGGCATTTATACGGCTAGACAATGAAGATAGAGCAAATTTAGTGCCAGCAATGAAGATGGTGGAATTCCACTCTCTTCTACCTTAATACGCTTATGAAAAATGTTCTCTCCTTGTTCAATGCTGATTACTAGCATTGAAAGGAACATTCCTACAACTTCATTGTGAAAAATGCTTACAATTTTCTGATGGAGTGTGGCATCTAACACGATGGGAGAAAAATACCAAATTTGCCAAGAGCGAGAATTTTGTTGAAAATAAAAAAGAGGGGGGGGGGACGATGGAGAATGATGCTCAAAGTGTACTTGATATTTATTCAGCCACAACTGTGAAAAAGTAGAGGTATTAGTTGAAGAATATGTAAATGGATCACAATAGTGCTTCAAGAACACTCCACAAGTTGATAATACAAACAGAATGATGAAAAGACGATTATATTGATGTGGCAACTGTCAAGTATTCTCCATTCTTGCAATTGATCCGCAAGTTGAATACCATTCAGCCACAAGTGTTTCAGCAAAGTACTTTATTATATATCTAAAAGCATTATTTACAAGAGGGCCCCTTAAAAGAGTGCAATGAATATCACAAAATGTGTAGTATAAATAAAAGTTAAACTATGTTGCGTATTTAATTTGCTTTTTCTGAAGTAACATTCATTTTCAGATAAATCTAGTGTTTTCAGGAATAGTAGCGCAAAAACCTCGACGTAGCAATTATTTTCCTTAGGTATCTATAATAATTTTATCCATATTCGTTCTATTTTTTAAGTTATGATTGATATGTACGAGATAGATCCATAAGTTTCCGGTCTAACCATATTCTATGCATGATAAAGACAAAAACTATATTTCACTTTTAATATAGTTATTCTCTATTGCAATACATTTCTCACATCTTTGAATTAGCATTTCAATCTCCTCCCCCCTAAAATAGTCAGAAATCCTGTCTGTAAAAGGGCATAAACAGCATCCATCACTTCTTCGTCACACTTAAATTTCCTTCCTCGAGGGTCCTTCATGAGTTTTCAGAAGGGGAAAATTTTCAGAATAGTTACTGGGAGCTAGATATGGGCTTTAGTGTGGATGGTTAATCTCCTTGAAGCCACATTTCTTCACAGTTCCCTTTGCAACAACACCTGTGTGCACAGGCGTGTTGTCAAGGCGCACACCACCACTAGATTTCCTCGCCTTTTCTCTTTGATGGAAGCACGTAGTCTGTGCAGTAGGCCAACATAGTACTCCTCATTTACTGTGGTGTACCTCTCCTTGAACTTAATGAAGAGTATTCCTTCACAGTCCCAAAAGATTGTGGCCGTGATCTTCTTGGTTGACTAAGTGACTTTGGCCATCAAGGGCGGTGCTTGGCCAGATTTACGAATTCCATTGATTCCCTTTCGGACAAGGGATCATAGTAGAGGACCATAATTTCATCTCTTGTAACAATGGTTTGCAGAACTTTTCTCTCGTTCCCACGGCAGAGCTCCAAAATGCCTGAAAACAGATGACTCGTTGCTGCTTTTGGACTGAGGAAAGAAGTCTAGGCACCCATCTTGTACTAACCTTATTCATGTTTAAATGTTATGAATAATTCGATGGACTGTTGTTTTAGAAAGACCCAATCTTGCTGCTAATTCTGTAACTTTGAGCCGCCGGTCTTCCATAATTTCTCCTTCCACAAGAGCGATGTTTTCAAGGACTGAGCATCTCGAGGGCCGACCTGCACGCTCTTCGTCTTCATTGCTTTCTTCAGCCATTCGAAAAAGTTTGGCCCATTTTTTTACGGTAGAATATAAGGGGGATGCTGCCCCATATACACCGCCCAATCGCTGTTTAATTTCATTTGGAGTAGGTCTTACTTTTGTGTAGAACTTAAAAACAGTTCGAAACTCCATTTTGAACATGGCACGATTTTCTACACATAGCCTTCTTTATGTATCTATATCTGAACGGAACACAGCGGAGCGGAAGTAACAGCTGCAATCATTTACTTAACAGATGGTATGACACCAGATAAGGGTTTTATGAAGGCGATAATCCTTATCGGCAAGGCCGGAAACTTATAAATCTTGTATTTTAAGTTAATCTGCCGTATTGCTAAAAGTATATTTTAGCCTTAAGCTGCATCTGTATCCTGTATGCGAGAACATCGTAACAAGCAATGAGCATGCATTATTCATGAATTGTAGCTCATGACAATAATTCTCTTTTTCTACTTAATAAATGTATCTCTCAGGTCTTAACACTTTCGGGAGGCGATCATACGTAGGCTGGTGCGGGGGAAGTATCTAGATATTGATCGTTCTAATTAATTTCGAGGTGTGCAGTGCCGAAAGCAGTTGGTATAGCGAGTGCTTGTAATACTGTACATGGTTGATGTGGCCAGTATTGTAGAAGGCGCTCTAATGCTTGCCTTCGAAACTGGAACAGCGTTCTTTAATAAAAAAGGAGTCAAAGCTCTGGCAGGTAGCGGAAAGCGTGTAGCAAAAATGAGCTATCGTATTGGATAGTTGCATGTTGGATCAAGGCGTTTCAACTGCATCGCAAATGTCTACATTTCTTGTGATGGTTCAGCAATAAAAACAGCTGTTAAACACTATTAAAAAGTCTAAGGGACACTTCACTCAGCATTTTGCAAGAAAAAGCTCGTTGTCATGCAGCAAGCGCAGGAACTCAAACATTGGTCATGTCCATTAGAAGGTCTTGGAACACACAGCATACTTGAGCTATGTGATTTCTACCTCGTTCTTCGGTTGAAAGAACCCATCCGATAAACCAGGTTTCCAGATATTTCCGCCTTGCTACGAGCTGTAGGACGGCCCATCGCAGATAACAAATACCTTGCCAACTGCACATAGCGGCTACAACCAATTTGGGAAACAGTGCAGGACAACACAAGAGATTATATAGAAGATCTGTAAATGTGATTGTCACTTAAGTTTACATCCCACTACCTTCTCTTATCTTCCGTATAGGCATGAACTACACTGATAAACTATTCCCCTTAATTATCAGTACATCAATAATAGTGTATAAACAATTTTGAAAATTGAAACTTTTAGATTTCCTCTAACATGTGAGTTAAAGGTTTGCATTAACTCGCATGTTTCCTTTAGCATTTGTTCAGCTGCCCCTTCTTATGTTATTTAATCATTGTTTCCTTGATTTTCCTCTTCCCCTTGATCCCTAAAACAGCCTATTCCATCGTGTTATTCTTTTTATGTTTCCAGACCATATTAATCTTCTATCTCGGTATGTAGAGAACATTTTCTGCATCTATCATTTCTCTTGAAAAATTAATGTTATTCAATTTTGATTTACTGACTGCCCTATGACAACTATTATTATTATTATTATTATTATTATTATTATTATTATTATTATTATTATTATTAAAATAATCAGATTATGAATTAGTTTTAAGTCTTGTTCCGGGTCCTAACAAGTAAACTAGTCACCAAAAGATGTTAGAGGTATAGTAAGTCAGCCTAAAGTGCCGTCTAGTGCAATGCTAACGAATAATAATTGCAATAAGAAAGTTTTCTATGCTGCGACAGTTTTTTCCCCCCTTAATCCAAACTTTATCTTTCTTCTCCAGAACGTCGTCTTCCAGTCCATAAGCAGCCATTCTGAGCTGTGCCGCATTGATCCACTTTTTTGCTTGGGCTTTCCTTCTTTCTCTCTCTGTGCTCGCAAATTAAAAAAAAAAATATAATTCTATCTTGATAATAATTCTGTAATCTGACATAAGATTGATGTTTCCACAATGATCCTTCTTCAGTTCTAAAATGCCTTATATTTGAGAACATCCCAATTATACTTTCTAAATTTTATAGTATATATATATGTTTAGCAAAGCCCGTTTCGACTGCAATAAAAGTCTTTTTTCTTCATTTATTACTATTTTTGTTTTCTACTCCGAATAATAGATTATGTTGAACAATAGTTTGATAAATTTAATTTAATATGAAAATTGTTTCATAAAACTGAATTCAACATTTCAGGTGCTGTCATTCCTAACTATTTATGCTATTATTTGTGAATCTTTATTACACTGAGCTGCAATAAAAGCGAAACACTTAATTTTTAAAAACATTTTGAAATAAAAAAAAAGTGTTTAATGAAACGAAAACATAAATATTAAAACATAATTTCTTAAACAATGTTTTATAATCTAAGTAACGCATGCGCACCATTTTAAAAGCAAATTCTACCCTATTGTTTATATCATTACATAGTCAACATCACAGTAAAGAGTACAGTTTAAAAAATGTTGGAAATTGATACTTTTGTCTATCTGTGGTCCTCAGTAACGATTGTTGCCCCCTTTAGCTCTAATTGCAGCTACGATTCGGTCATACATGCTCCGGATAAGATCTGCAATCTCCTCTTGTAGTATCAGTTCCCATTCCGCTTGAAGTGCAGCCCGAAGATCTGCTATTAATTCGTTGAATCGGCCCTTAGTATGCCTTCCAAGCATGTCCCAGGGATGCTCTATTGGGTTCAGTCTGGACTGCGTGCTGGCCATACCATACATTCAATCCCAACCACATCCAGGAACTCAGAAACACACAGAACAATGTGTGGACGAGCGTTATCGTTCATAAGGATAATGTTGTTGCCTACAACGGGTACAAAAGGCACTACATTATCTGCAAGGGTCTTTTTGACGTGCCGATGAACTGTCAGTGAACTCCAGTTCCGTTCTTGCTTCAATGCTGATCCCTGCCCAAACCAATACTGAATCTCCATTAAAAGGTGTCCTTGAAGAGAAAGTGCAACATACTTAACGTGTTCCTGGCCTTTCCCAAACTCTCTCCCACCTATCTGGTATCCTAAAACAAAACTTGCTCTCAACGCAGAGTGCTCCATTACTGCATAGTCCAGTTTTGATGAATGCCACAAGCTACGTCTGATAGATAGGGTGTTACCTAGTCAGCAATAGGTTTCCTGGACCGTAAAGTCACTTCATACAGCCTCTGCCTAACTTCCTTTCACTCTGTTAACATGCCGTGCTTGCTGCAAATTATTCCTGGCCTCCACTGATGTTGCGTGCCGAACGCAGAAAACTTGCAGTAAAAGAAAGAGGTCGTTGCGATCAGAGGAACCCCTACGATCTGAACAGAGCTACCTTTCTGACCTCTGAACATTCCTGCGTGCATTAGAACCAGAAGTGTCAATTACGTCAGAAATGTAACGTATATTTCGTCCATCCTCCATTAATGCCACATCCCTGGCTGCATTTTGCATGTACAGCAAAAAATTTAATATTTCACTGCTACATGAGAATGGGTGGCCAAATATGACCGACATCAAAGTGATAGAGAAAAGGGGGAGCAGATATGTTGAATCCATATCCGATTAAGTTAATAGTAAATATTAAATGTATTATATTTAGTAAAATAGTCAAATTCTGGGAGATATTAAGAGAATATACCAGGTTGAGGAATCAATAAATATGTAATAAATATGAAATATATGATAATTATTACCGCAATAGTAATAATGAATACAATAATTAATATAGCAATTGATATAATAATAGCATTAATAATAAAAAATAATAACAAACCTGATTGTAAACGAAAGCACGCGGTATTCGCGGCGAGGGAACAGATAGACAATACTTTGTGCATTCCCCATCTACACGACGTAAAAACCTCTAATGGCGAGTGGACTGTTGCGGCATGACGATGGCTTGCTCTTTGAAAAAGTTGTCTGGTGTGAAAGCGGTTCTTCTCAGGGGATGGGGGTATATGTTGGCGCCCAAAACATCTGGAAACCCGTCTACAACCATGCCTAATTACCCATAGATCCCCGCCACACGGTCCATACCTTATCCCGGAGGTGCCTGTACTGGGGCGTAGGTAAAGGGGCCAGCGCTTGAGCAAGTCTTAAGTACCGAAATGTCCTCCTCTTTCCTTACCAATCTAATTGTAAACGAGCCGCATCTATTAACATCGTGGAAAGTTAGTGAACAGGATGTCAGCAGATAATGGAAGAGGTTAAGACAGTCCATGATGCGGTGTTTGGAAACCTGTATTGTGACCCTTTAGTGCTTTTTCTGTAGCATTATGTGTAAGTAAAACAAATTAATAAGCGAAATTGACGTTTAACACCAGCGGTTAAGTATATTACAGCTTATAGCAACTTATTCTATAAACCGCAAATACTTAAGCATAAATTCTCCTGGTTTACATATGAATGTGTCAAAGTGATTGACTGCAAGCTTAATACTTGTTTCATATTCACATATTTGATATTTAGGGGTCAAAAATCATGAATAAAATCCGAAAATCAGAAACTCTTAATATTTAATCTCATAGTACCTAAATACCACTTTTCCTAAAACCTAATGGATGCGACAAAGGCGAAAAAGGACGTATATCAGAAACAAACTGTACACCGAGGAATAAATTCATAATTATGTAATTATAATCTCTACAAAAACCGGATTGAGCTATCATTAAACCCCAGATAATGCCACTCTAAATATTAAGCCTAACAATCACATTAATGAGCGGGTTAGCAGAATTAAGAGTTATAAATAATTCCATGTGAACGGTTGTCACCCAGCTCGTTTCATATTTCATAAAGAAGCTCAGTTGGTATTTTAATGCGTATCCTATAATTGGGGTTTGTCACCCTTTAAAATAACTTAATCCTGACGTAATTATGTTTTTTATGACTATGTTAGAGGAAAGCGAAAAACAACACACGCTTTAAAGTGTGTACAAAGTGATATAATATGAATATGTAGCTGATGATGGTGGTGTTATCTATAACATGATGTATGATTCTTTTGAAGCTGTGTATTTGTATGCTTGTTGCTTAAAAAAATAGAAAAATAAAAATTCTGAAACCTATATTAATAATAATAATAATAATAATAATAATAATAATAATAATAATAATAATAATAATAAATGGATATTTTATTTCACCTGTTTAAAAATACACTCAACTGTCAAAATACGACCGTTGCGTGGGCCTTACGGTACTACAGGCCAATATTGTACTTATAACAATCATAAAGCCCATATACACACACATAGATAAATACATACATACACACAGATCTACACACACATAATAGGCATCGAACTAAGGAACTTTTACATTGAAAGGGCACACTGAATAAGATGCTGCACATTGGCCCCTGGCAAATTGAAGGTGGACATACTACGAGATGCCAGATTTCTCCAGGGCATGGGAATCAGCATTGTAGAAGATTTCAGCCGACGGATCAGGGAGGAGAGCCACTTCTTGAAACGACAATTGTTTGAGGCGCGAAGACAATGGTGTCACGCAGTGCTTCGCTCCGATAAATTAATTATTGAGAATGCAGGAGTCGGCGGAAGTCGACGGTGGAGAGCCAACCACGGAATACAATGATGGAGGTAGGTGAAGGAGGAGGGGACGAGTCAAGGACAGAAGAATTCAAGGAATAAGGCAAGGGTCAGTTACCGGAGTAAGACAGGAGATTGTGTTGAGGCAGCCCGCAGCCTCCCTCTATTGAAGGCCTATCGGCCAACAAACAGCAGAATAGGGGAGGTGTGACTGCTGGGAGGGGGCAACGAAAATGAAATTGAGCAATTCATATATTCATTTGAAAGCGAATAACGTTGGTCATAAGATGTTATTCTTGAAATGAAGAGTGTCTTCTATAAAAATGTTGAAATGCCCTCCATCCTGCACAAGACAAACTCAACCTGTCGTTCCTGTTATTGGCCGCTCGTTGGAGGATTGTGTTGTCAATACTAATTTACAAAAATGAGATTGTCCAATGTCTGGGGGCGTGTGGCGTAAACTCCGTCTTTTAAGTAACACCCTAGTAAGAAGTTCGGTGTCGTTTAATCAGAATATCTCGATGGCCACAGATTCTTGGAGATATCCGGTCGTCGAAGAAAAGTTCAATTAGCGCCATGAATTGGTTTGATTTATGGCATGTAGCACCATCTTGATGAAAATGTCCATTACCCGGCTTTAATCGTCCAGTTGCTCAACAAAATCCATGAAAATCCGGCGGTACTCTGCCGTGTTCACAGTCTGTCAATCCATTAATCTCTGTGCGGATATTGTGCTTCAAACCTCGACTTTACCCGGGTGCACAGGTGGTTCATGAACAACATGTGAATTTTGGATAGCCCAATAGCTTGAGTTCCGAGATTTCGCTTAGCCCCATAAATGAAACCCTTCACCTGTGATTCATGCGATGACAGACAATATACCAGGATTTAGCACAATGTACGCCCGGTTGTGTTGTCTCATAAAGGAGGGAGCATTTTCGACATTTTCAACATTTTCTATAGAGGTTAATAATCTTCCAAAGATACTCCACATTTGATGTATGATAAGCTGTGATTAGCATGATTCGTTTTGAAATAACGAAAGGAAGAAAAGAAAGAAACAAATGTCTTAGTTCTATATAAATCACTTTGTACTATGTTGGGTACATTAAAGATGATGATAGTGATGATGATGATGATTATGATGATGATAAGGCAGATCTCTTGCCTCCTAAACCCAAAGATCGCGGGTTCAATCCCGGTCAGGATTTTTTCAGGTGTAAACATCCTAAGTATTGCTTCCTTCAGAAGGGAAGTAAAGCCGTGGGTCCCGTCTCGTAGATTTACTACGAGAAAAAGAACCTCAAGCCTGAAAGAGGCCTCTGAGAAAAATTTGTCGGCCGTTTTACGCTCTGAATTAAATGGAACGCTGATGACCTGAGATGTTAAAGAGCGTCCGTAAATAAATGAAAATCTCAAGATTACAATAAGCACGACCAAAAATAAAACATAAAAGTTGCTATAGAAAGAGATGCTGATAACGAGACAAAGTTAACGATTCTGGAGATACTAAAAATTAACTATGAAAATATCTAGGCAAAACAAAGCTCAAGCATAATATCGATTGAAAAATAAGTGTAAATTTGCTTAAGATGATAGGAAAAGTGCTCACTGGTAAACCGCTGGTAGTCCACCGATGCACAAAACCGAACTGCCAACGTGTCAACATTCTCCCGCCTTACAAGCGCTTTTGGATGCTGCTCTTACATAAGTTCCTTTTGAGAAATGGATGCCAACATACAAACCGGCCTGCCGCTCACAGTTAAAAGAGTTAAGTAAATCCATCGTGGCCAAACAGCTATGTACAATTAGCATTTCGTTGCGTTCAAGCCTACGAAATAAACGTTATTTACAACCATACAATCCAACACTCTAAGAATTGGGTATTTAAATCGATTCTGTTTTCAACACGCTAATGCAAAATATAAGTTTCAATGTGTCTAATCTTGACTGTGTTCAACTGGAGAACCTTGTGCGTGCACCTATGCGTAAGACACCTTGAGACATATCCTGGTAGAATGCTTTTAAGAAATGAACATTTACCACCACAATTTCTGATTCGGACAGAAATTTTAACGCCTACCTGGGAGTGTTGGTGCATGAGAGATACATAAGCAAATCTGGAATATTTCTATCGAAGACCCGACAAAGTAGGTTCATGACTATAGAGAACAGAGGGGAGTTGGAAAGAGAAAGGAGTAACGATAAGGAGTCTCAGGGGTAATTGATCCACCTATGTTCGTGTACATCTATATGAAACTATTCATAGGAAATATATGATGTATAGACATATATTGGTGTGCATATATGAAGGCAATCATAGCAAATTTTGCCCTTCTTGGGTGTTATATCTTGTGTTTGTTAAAAGGATGGTATTAGCATGTACAGCCGCTAGGTGCCTGTGACCGTTATATTTATTTGTATACTGCCACACATTAAGCTTCCATTACTACTATTACTAATACAGAAGATAGTAGTGATATTGTTGGTGCCAACATTGTACGCACTATGTTTACACAAGTATTTTTATTAGGCAACGTCTTAATTAGTGCTATTTTTTCCTAAAAAATTACACTGCCTACTGCATACTAGTCTTTGGAAGTTGCAACCTGACTGTCTGACTGTGGTAGAATGCATACATCTCTCGCTTTTTCCTCCTGAATGCCCCCTCAGCTGCAAGTGATAACAATGGCTAATTTGGAAAGAGTTTTGAAAAAGCTGTAGAAGGAAGCTAATGGTTTTCAAGTTAACCGAAAACAACATCAACTTATTATGAAGATTAATTGGGTAGTGGAAGCTGTGAGGTGTACTGGAGGCCAAAATTCACTACTTGGAAAACCAGTCAACAAGAAACAATTTAATGTGATGTGCTGGAGGCTCACAACGAGGACTGGCAAGAGACAGTTACAATTACAGCAGGATACTATCAGACGTATAATCTGTAAGCTGCTTTTTCATAAAATTAAATAATAGATATCTTCGTGGTAGGGGATCTGCCACAGGGGAACAGTTTAGTGAGAAGATACGGCATGATCGACAATTTCTCAAGCGGCAGGAATATTATGCCGTCATGCGGTTTAATAAGCTGCACATCGACGGCCGATTAAAAGGCAAAGAGGAGCTGGTGGAGATTGATATCATAGTTTGTCCCAGGAGTAGCAATAACGGGACCGAACAGCCACCAAACAGTGCAGGTAGAGAGCTGCCGGGAAACAAACAATGGAAGAATCAAGTGTACAAGCGGATCCAGAGCGCAGGAAAACGCAATGAACCTTCGGCAAGGAACACTAGAACAGGTAGGAAATGCTGCCCATTTCACGATTGGGCTGTGGAATCTTGGAAGTCTGAAGAAAAAGTTTGCAAACGACAAGTTCATTGGCTTTGTAAATGGTGTAGACAGTACGGATTAACAGAAACTTGGCTAAAAGACGATGAAAGAGTAGCTATTAGCGACTTCAAACTTGTGTTAGAAAGTGAAACAAGAGGCCTAAGAGAGAGAGATACACAAGGGGTATGGCATCTACAGGCTTAACATTAAATTAAATGGAGATATTGAGGTTTATTGGCAGACAATGAGATTGGATTATTTATAAAAGTTTTAACCCGGCAGCCTGCAACGTCCCGATATGCCAATATCAATTATTTTATGGACTTGACTAACACCGTAACGTAAATTCAAGACACGTATGCGCACTTGGGTTTAGCTAAAATTATATTTTCATACCAGAATTGGATGTGAAAACATAACAATAGGATGTGGGGAAAATGACCATAGGAGAGCAGTGTGACGTAGTAAAGGCGCAACACTAAACGCGAACTGCCCTTTTAGCTGGAATATGGATCAGACATGGTGGGAAAATTAATTCATAAATAGTAACAGTGCAGACACAATTAATTATATGTCATGCTCACAGGAGATATTAACTTTCATTTAGGAATTCAAAACTGTAAATAAAGTGGAACTGAACTACTCCTCTATCTTTCTAACGTCATATCAATATCTAGTCACATAAATGTTGTGAAGGAAGTTAATGACATATTTGTGTCGTCATTATTCCAATCTATACATCTCAGAGGGAATGTGGAAATTTGTGGGAAGTTTGCATGATTCGCTAAATAGATTTAATTTTTGGGAGGGGAAAGAAAGTGAGGTAGATATTGTTAAAAGTCTGACAGAAAATTTAAATGAGCAGAGAAATATATGAAAATTAAGATAATGTCGTACAAAAATAGGATGATACAATACAAAATGTTATCAAGCGAAGGAAAAAAGCTAAAAAAATCTTAAGACTTGCAGAATGAATGAATAGTGTTTAACGCCCCGCTTTTACTACTGAGGCACCACAGGCGGTGGACACTGGTAATACAGGAGATGAATTGATAAATTTGGAAAGGATTTTAATTTTTAAGGGAGGAAATGTTCCAGGCCTAAGTTTTAGGGTACTTCCTGTTATTTACCATTTATGAATGAGGAAAACCTGGAAAAAACCTCAGTCAGGGAGAACGATCCTGAAGGGATTCGAAGCCCAGACCTCCCGTTAACGACCTCGGCACCCGCGACGGTAAGACTTATAGAAGGGAAGGAGTTGAGGAAAAGAGTATTTCATTGGTCCGATTACGAAAATAATATAAAAAAAACTTAGGCTTTTGCCAAATCGGAATGATAAAGCAAAATGGCGGAGGATCTAAGAACTGCAGCCGATTGGAGGGATACGATAAACTCGTGGAGTTTGCTCAGAAAAAGTAAAGTACAAAAAATAGTAAAACAAATGTTGAACCTGGCGTATATGAAGAAAACAGCACAACTGTCACTTAGGGAATTGCGTTTAATTCCCATGTAGGTGGAGAAATAACAGCTAACTAAATTATACTGGAGATTAAAAGCTTAAAAAACGAAAAATACCTGTAATTTAAAGAATTTCAGCAGAATTGGTAAAATTATCGTATGAGTTTCGGAAGGAATAGATGTCCTGCGAATAGTATTTTTAAAAAAAATATGTAAAAAAGATATCCAGGTGTCAATGGCGATGATACGACCGGTGTTCAAAGGGAAGGGTAACCCACGGGAACTAGTGAACTACAGGGATATATCGCTATTACTTGTGTTAGATAAAGTATACTGCAAGATTCTGTATAATTAACTAAGGGAATGGGTTAACCAATACAATAAAATATATGCGTATCAAGCAGATTTCAGGGAAGGGTTTTCTACGGTGGATAATATATTCGTTTTAAAATGGCCTTCGACAGTGATCAGAGAGGTGCTCTGTGGCTAAAACTGTGTCAGAAAGATTTTCCAACAAAATTATACTCTGATGTAGATATAGACGAAAACGCTATATCGGAATTTAGATAAGCCAGTAAAAGAGTACGTCAGGGATGCATTCTATCTCCATTATTGTTTAATATATTTATAGATGATACCTAGGATGAACTGTTAACAAAGCAAATCAATCCTGAAGTGGACGGTGCATAAAATGCTGTACCTTTGTATGCTGATGATCCAATTCTTTTCTCTCTAACAAGAGATGGTTTGCAGAAATGCATTCAATCCTAGAAGATTATTACCTGAAATGGGGTAGTAAATGTTAACAAAACGAAAGCAATGACTTTTAAAAATGGCTACCTGTATGGCAGAGATGAAAAATGGTACTACAGTGGACAATAAATACAAAAAATTAAAAATAAATATATTATTTCGAAGAAACCTTTAATATAAATGCGAAATAGAATAATCGCTTATCTGTTATTAATTATAAAGCACGAGGTCAACTAAATGGGTTACTACGTGTTCTGACAGATATACCAGTAGATACACTATAGTGGGTGTACAATGCTATGATTAAGTATATTCTGTTATATGGAAACTAAATTTGGGGATAGGGCAGAGCTGAACTTATAAATACAATAAAAGTCCATTTTTGAAAAAGGGTTCTCGGGCTCTCCAAAGAAACCTCAAATTGTGGGGTCCTGAGGGAGGCGGGTTACTATGAAGAAGCGGTTAATAGTAAAACAAGGGCGGAAATATTGGATTATACTATTGCAGGTAGACCAGTCCACAATTCGCGCTAAATGTTATAGACACCAGAAGCAAATTATAAGATTAACGTTTTAGGCTGCAGAGGTGGAAAAAGAACTCGGAGAACTTGGCCAGAGTGCAATATGGCAACGAGGTAAAGAAAATAATAAAAAGTATGCAAGAGGTTGAAACAAGGCTAGAGGTTATCAGCATGCAGGAAATGGAGACAGAATGCAACACGAAAGTCTCCTTGAGCCTTTCGAATGAAATTAAACTAACCTGAGGTGAATGAATGAATGAATGAATGAATGAATGAATGAATAGTGTTTTAACGCCCTTTTCACTACTAAGATACCACAGGCAATGGACACTGATGATACATGGAAATGAAATGATATATTGGGAAAGGATTTATTTTATAAGGAAGGGATCGTTCCAGGCCTAAGTTTATGGTACCTACCCGGCCTTTGCCATTTATGAGGACTGAGAAAACCTGGAAAAAACCTCAGTCAGGGAGGACGGTCCTGGCGGTATTCGAACCGAGACCTCCCGCTCACGAGTCCGCGTCTTAACGACCTCGGCCGTGGCGGTCCCTGAGGTAAAGATGTGTATATGCTCGTTCTAAGGAGAAAGGTGAGATCAGGAATGGCGTGGTTTAAACTGGGAGGGTGAAGGGCTAAAAAATAACGGACAGTTCTGGTAGGAGAAGTTTCGTTATTTGTGAAGGAAATGTATACATATTCTGACTGAATGTACCCACTGGGAACACCTAAAAAATGTTTTAAGGCAATTAGTGGGGTTCGCAAACAGATCCCAGCACGCCAATCAATCTCTAATTAGTTGAATACGGTAATTTTCCTAAACAAAGAGCACGAAACCAGATGAAATATATTTTCTGGTTATAACCAATAGCTAGTGTAATTGTAACAATATGAAGTTGTTTCTACTCGTATACTTGTAAATACCGTTCTTGCATTTTTACATTATATGTATTTATTAATATTATTTTATGTTTTATGTTTTTTCCTCTTCTAATTATGTATCATACTTAAGCATGTACGGTCGACGACCCATGCAAAATTTAATATATTTTAATACGTATATAAACATGTATAACAATTACAATACACCTACTACTAATTTTCATTGTCCTACCAGTTTTATAAAAAATCGGATTAGGATCCTGAAATAGCCCATTCAATTTAAGCTTGGAACTAAACTTGGAAAGTAATAAGGCTGAATGAAAGCAAATAACTTTCTATAAAAATATGACATTAACACAACTAATTAATTAAAGAGGCTAAAGAAGTCCAGAGTAGATAGGAATGGATCAACATAGTCCTTCATTAAAAAGAGGTATATATTAACTCTTAGAAATATGAACATGGTGTCATATGTAAAGTAAAATGAGCAAAAATACTCATTAGATAGCAATAAATATACCAAAATAAGGAACGAAAGAAAATAATCGGCAATTAGACATAGCTTAAGATTACCAACTAAGAAAAGAATAAGAAAACAAAAAATTGGAGAGCTACTGAATAAGATAGGAAAAAAACACAAAAGATATAAATAAAGTAGTAGTAGTAGTAGTGGTAGTAGTAGTAGTAGTAGTAGTAGTAGTAGTAGTAGTAGTAGTAGTAGTAGTAGTAATGGATTTCTTTTTTTTTTTGTACTAGTTTTAAAGTACATGGGCCTTACGGACGTATTTGCCACTATCGTCCTTATCGTCCTCGTAAAATTCAAAATATACATACAGATATACAGGCATACATTCAAATATACAAATACGTCGGTATACTTATATCACACGTTTTCTCCGAGTAATTTTATATACAAATACATAAACATGAATAGAATCCTTAATCTTGAACCCCCTTTCCACTTACCCACTCCCCCTCCCCAACTCCACTCTCTTCACTATAGCTATTAACCTTCTTTGTCGGGACTTCTCTAGAAATATTCACAAATTGTGCACCAACACTTCCCGGCAAATGTTCACGCTAAACAAAGTAAATAAAATAAACAAGGCAAGCCTGATAAGTTTAGATGTACACAAACAGCAATTAATAAAAATATAACGGCAGAAGTAAAAAAGATATGCAACAATCATTTTGGATAAGTGCAAATATTAACAATAATATGATACTAGTACCCGGAATAGCAAATTTAGGCTATGATAGACAATATAAACTAAAAATATAATAAATAAAGAGAAAATAAAAAAATTAAATATAGAAAAGTGCAGCCCATATAAAATAACGTATAGAAAACCCAAGGATACATAAACATAAAACAAAGACAAAGAAAACCAAGAACAAGCGAACACAATATGAATAAGGTAAGATAGACAAATAACGTGAGCGAAAAATACAAGACAAATAATAGGCAATTACAACGCAGAGAAGTTACGATAACAAAAATAACACAAAAATAAATCAAATAAAATAAGTGGGAGAAAATATACTAGACATAATTAGCAAAAGCATACAGGTAAATGTAAATTAATGAAATACATAAACGGTAAAGATAGATGTTTCACGGAGAAGCTAAAAACAAACTGTAAACAAAGCAAACAAGCAATATAAATAGCAAGACATCTGCAAGGTAAGGGGCAAATTATAAAAAGTACCTGCTCTATGGTTTTCTGATTTGTGATGACTTCATTGTGATGATAGAATAAACAACACCCTATAAAATACATCTTATGATTTCTAAATATAATCAAGTTGTTTGAAAACTTATTTGCCCCCTTATAATGTAAGAAAGGGGCTTGCTGGTGACTTATAGAGCAGAATTTCACGCACTATATTTTCTACTTAATAGAGCATCGCCTAAGGCGACAAGCTGACAGCCCTGTACGCTCATAATCCACACTATTTGAGATGTAGAATAAAATTAAGAACAAAGATAGTGCCTTTGCTTTTTCTCTCCCTCTCTCTTTGTACTAGAATTGAGGTGAAAGAGATGGTCATCCTTTGGGACCGAGATTCAAAATAAAGATAAAAAAGAAAGCTTTGTTCTACGTATACGCCATGCAAGACTGCCTTTTTTGTGGCCTATGAATGTGCCGTTAAACCGCTGACCTTTCCACAGTTCTAAAAGAAAAAAAATGGTTTTATGCCACAGTATGTTTAAAAATTATATTACAGGGTTTCTCTTGCCCCAATTATACACAGTTGGTCATTACAATTACAACATATTGTGTGTATTCATAGTAGTCACACGGAAATTATGTCATTCTTTTCGTTCGGTTGTTTGGCAACACCCTTGAGATCCTTCAAGTCTGTGTGTTCGTCCTACCTCGATCCACTGGTCTTATATTCGTTTCGCTGTGGAACGAATTTCGCCTAACATGAGCTTTCTCGGTATGAAATCCCGCACTCTAAGCATGTCACAATTATCCCTTGATCAAACTCAAGACACCTACTGGTTCCGTCTGAGAAAATGTGGGATCTGTTTAACGCGTATTTTCAGAACGTTGCAATTTTAATGGCCAGCAGTGTAGTTTCACCCAATTCTTTGCCAAATTATTTTTTGTTTCCTTTTATTCCCACAAATCTATCTCTCGATAAAATTTCTGTACTGCAAACACTCTGAATGTTTACAAAAAATAAAACCATCTATTTGAGTCCCAGTAGATTACATAAAACCGTACTACAGGTAAAAGTTTTTCATGTTACAAATTTTGTTCCTAAATGCAAAGCTTCTGGTAAAATTATTTTAATTTGGTAATAAAACGTTAATGACCGCTCCCGCGGTATAGGATTGCCGTTGGGACTATTAATCCGATGTTCTTGGGTTCGAAGCCCAGTCAGGTCGGATTCTGAAAAGCGATGTTTTCAGGAGTGAATACCTCCATGGACCGACCTGCATTCTCTTGGTCTCCAATACTCTCGACCCAATCGAAAAAGTTTGGCCCATTCTTTTACGGTAGAACGTGATGGGGATGCTTCCCCACATATAACTGTCCAATCGCTGTTTAATTTCATTTGAAGTAAGTCTTTCTTTTGTGAAGAACTTAATAACAGCTCGATACTCCATTTTGAACATGTCACAATCTTCTACACATAGCCTTCTTTATGCAACCATATCTAAACAACAGAACACAGTAGAGAGGAAGTTACAGCTGCAATTATTTACTTAACAGATAAGATATTGCACCAGATAAGGGTTTTGTGAAAGCGATAATCGTGCCTCGAAAATTATCCAAACAAATATATAGAATAAAAGATACGGAAACGAACGTATTTTGGTGAATTGGGGGGGGGGGATTAATTTTATATCTTAAACTGTGTTTAGCGCTGTTCGTAATACTCGTCACACTAATAGTTTAAAATAATATTTTGTATTAAATATCTCTCTGTGCATTACATACAATGAAGTGCTTATAGTAGTAGTAGTGGACGTTTTATTGTACGATTTTAGGATACACTCAAATAAAGACATCTGTCGCATGAGTCTTACGGCCGTACATGCTAATGTCGTCCTTTTAGCAATCAAAAGAGCAATACTCACACATACGTATATGTTGCAGCGATGTTTAATATGGGGAGGTTATTAAATGTGTAATAGATGGAGGGAAAATGTTTGGAAAAAGGAAAATTGAATTGTTAGGTTTTGGATGTAATCTCAGGGGTAAATATTCCTTCCTCTCCGGCGATGGTTACCGCTGTCTTACAGTTTTGCCACGGCTGTTGAGGCTCTGCTGCTGGATATTTTTACGGTCCTGTGACCATAGGGGAAGGAGTCTTGTAGATTAATAATATCTTGTTATGGAAGATGGAACACAATTTATTGTTCTTACACTATTGTACATTAACTATTTCACCAGGGCACTTAATTAATAAAGGTCGTCCTTGCAAAACTAACTATCGCTTTCCACTAATTTATCGGAACTCAGAAAGCCTTTCCACTGACCTTGCCCCTCTCAATAATCTTGCCACACTGCGGGCCTCAAAACTGCAAAACTAAATAAAATGGTCTGCGTGACTTTTCCATGCAGCGGATGGCTTCTTCCCTTTCTTTTCATTTCTATAGTCGCCAAATGTTTTATGGTACCTTGCTACAAAGGGCTACAGAAATTTCCAGGTCCGGTTTTATGACTAGTGCGCCTTGGCAAGAAACTAACATTTTAGACACAATATTCAACACTTGTACAAGAAAAAGAGCAGTATACAAGGCTATAACGAAGTTGTATAAAATTATTTGTTACAATCAATCTAGTTAAATGTGGGGGTGGCAGCTCATAAATACTGCGTCAATGTATATATATACGTATGAATATATACAAACACACGTACCTACCTACATGCATACATATAAATACACAAATACTTCGATAAATTTAAGTCTTCTGTTAATAATTCATATACAAATACATAGACGTGAATAAAACCCTTACTTTTGATCCACCATCCCTTTACTCACACCCCCTCTTCATTATGGCCATTAACCTGCTTCGTCGGGTCTTGTCTAGAAATATTCACAAATTGTGAGAGTATCTCGCATGCACCAACACTTTCCGGCATATGTTCAAATTTCTTTTGGAATTCAGAAATTGCGGTGATAAATGTTTTATTCTTGAAATCCCCGTTTCCCTACATTCTGTCAGAATATGTCTCCTGGTATCGCTTTCTCCGCACAATGGGCAAATTCTTTTCCCGAGAGCATCAACTGTTTTGCTTCCATTCCAAGCCCCTAATCTGAACCATGAGAGACCACTTCTTTCTTCCCTGCCACAGATATTTAAATAATCCCTCCTCCCCCACACTGGATGTATTTGAGCCTGCAGGTTAAGCGATACTTTTTCTCCACATTGAGACTCAGTATATTGTCTATCCATATCTCGCAAACGTCTGTTAACTATTTTCCAACTATTTCGTGTAATGTCCTCTTCTCTTAACCAAATACACCCCAATCCAATTTTGTCTAAGCATTATAAAGATTCAACTGCCATCTATCGCAGTTTAAAAGGAGACATAGCAAGGAGCAATGCTACAAAAGAACATGACAGCTTACCATATGAAAATTAAGGATCGGCTTAAGTATCATCAAAGTCGAATGTGTTCACTAACTGCATATACTTGCGCTATGGTGCTAAATAAAGTACAAAATGTACAAACAGCTTCCGGCGCTGGTTTGTTATTTATCAAGAGCTATCATTTTCTTTACAATGACCTGGCCTTTGTACACGGAAGAACTGTTTCTTTGTAAGTTTTTTAATAGATTGTTTTCTATGGACCTTCGTTCATATTGATACAAGTGTATTTCACTGAAATAACAGCATGCCTTGTTAGTTCCGTACAATTATTACTATTGGCTTTCTTTTCCTTCCAGATATTTGGTAACGAGCTAGATATTCCTCCTTCAAAACTCGTTCTGAAAGACGTAAACAAAATAGGAAATATAACGAGATAAGGTTACTGGTAACAGGGAGTTGTTTGTTCCTTGATTTAAAAGGGTTCTGTATACTTTGAAACTTGTTTCGGCGTCTAAACTACACTGGCACGCAGGAAAATGTTTTACCTTTGTATTTCTGAGTTCTTCTTTAGTAAATTTGTCAAAAGTATTTTGTTTAAATCAAATACCTTGAATTTTAGAAGTGTAATTAGACAATTTCCGTACTATCGTCCCTCTACGCTTAGTTTCATACTTCAGCGTTTAAGGAAAGTTACGATGGAAGAGAAAATGTGTACAAAATGCTCCTAAATTCACTTAACAAGCTGCCATATCAATTTAAGAAGCCATCCCTCTATGAATTACTTTCTAAATTCAAATATAAGAACAAGAAATTGTGCACTAACATAATGATTACAATGAAATGCATTTCTTCATTCACATAATAAATATCCAGGAACAAGATAAAATTAAACAATACGACACCGTTGTCTAGTGGTAGCGTTTACGACTACAAATCCAGAGGCCCTGGGTTCAAATCCCAGGTCTATTTGTATGGGTAAGAACTTTTTCAAATGCTTTTCTTACTCTGAGAAGGTAAGATATCTTAAAGGCGTCAAGGTCTCCGAGCTCATTTACGTAATCATAATTCATTTCATTTCATTCATGACTACAAACTTACACCTATAGTATTTACCTTCCAATCTACAGAGGTCGCTAGAAGACCAATGCAGTCGAAGTGACAAAAAATAGAATATTAAAAAACATATTAAACCAATAAAACCTCCCTCAGAATAAGAAATAAAAATTCACAACTAAATGATCTTATAACAATATAATATTACTATATCTCAAGTTAAAAAAGCATGTCAATTGAGTTCAGCATGGCTTCACTCACAACAAGAAAGGGGAAATTATTTTCTCAAAGCACAATTGCTGAAGGAATGTTCCATAGTTACTCTGGCAATTATTCACTTACTCCAAAATATTTAAAAAACAGTAGCGCCAAAATATTGCAAACAATTTCTATGTATTACAGTAAATAGAAACTCCCTTATCTATCTTGCTCAAAATAATATCAGAGTTGAATTTGGTTCAACACCTAAAACCCTCAAAAGCAAGTTAACACAAAAATGGATAAAAATAATTTAATCTAAGAAATTCAGTGATACAGCCAATTTGACACAAAAGTCCTCATTATTCAGTTTAGAGAAACACGTGCCAGGGCGAGGGCAGTAACATCCACACAGTCAAATCTGTTCACTCTCATGATATATAACATTTTTTCCATGACTAGTATGTCGGTCCTGGAGTGTAGTGGTAACCATACTTGCCTCCTAAACCCAAGATCGCGGGTTTGATCCTGGTCAGTATCGATGGATTGTTTCGGGCGTAAAAATTCTAAGTATGGCTTCCTTCGGAAGGGAAGTAAAGCCGTGGGTCCCGTGTCGTACATTTACGGCATGACAAAGAGCCTCAAGCCTGAAAGAGAGGCCTCTGAGCAAAATTTGTCGGCCATTTCACGCCCTGAATTGAATGGGACGCTGATGACCTGAGATGTTGAAGAGCGTCCATTAATAAACCATGACTAGTGTTTAAACCAAAGTAATGTTAATATTTAATTTTAATAAAATATTATATGCATTATTGTGGTTTAAACGAGAGTCCATTCTTATTGATAGCAATAATGTCAGCTGTTAAGGAAATAAAACTAAAACAGTTCTAATTGATTAAGGCTAAGCGTTGTAAATTAAAATGCTCGTACCTATTGATATACCTATTGATTCCTTAAGAGATTTTATTTAGCAACAGACGATGCTTCATGATTTCATGATTACCCCCCAAAATGCACCTATTTCCCTTAATTCTTAATTTAAGTATATATTTAGGAGTACAAAAACATTTATTTGATTCTCTGCTATGATTAAATTGTTAGGTGCTAAAGACGATGAAATAAAAAAATAGCTAGTGATGCTGGAAAAATAGTAATCTATTATTAGAAATATTTGTATTTATAAATGAGTTCCAGTTCATTCATATAGTATGTACACAATTATTCGTAGGTAACAATAGCCGATTCTTTCTGGCAGATGAAATTAACAAATGAGAATAGCTCGATATTTACTAACAGGATACAACAACAACAACAACAATAATAATAATAATAATAATAATAATAATAATAATAATTCGTTGTTATTATTATTATTATTATTATTATTATTATTATTATTATTATTATTATTATTATTATGCAAGTTCCGAAAAAGTATTTCTTGAATCACCAACGGTGTGTTTACCGTCACGGTTGACCGAGGTCGTTAAGGTGGGGTCTCGTAAGCGGGAGATCTGGGGCTCGTCCTCCCTGACAGAGGTTTTTTCCAGGTTTTCCTCAGTCCTCATAGATGACAAATGCCGGGGAGGTACCCTAAATTTAGGCCTGGAACGTTTACGGCCTTAATTAAATCCTTCCCCAAAATATCATTTTATCTCATGTATCATCAATGTACACCGCCTGTGGTGCCTCTGTAGCAAAAACGGGCGTTAAACACCATTAAAATAAATGTGTTTGTCTTTATCTGCGTGAGGATCATAGTGACTGTTTTAAATGTTATTTTCAGCATATTACGTGGTTCTTGCATCGTACATACCAATATAATTTCTACAAAGTAGTGTAACTCTAATGAGAGTTCAAACAATTTGAATATTTACGCTTTTCTTCTTCTTAATTGCAAATACATTGGCACTCCCGCATCAGGTGAGCTCGGTTAACATCATTAGAGAGCGTACGAAAGAGTAACCAACTGCTACTACGCGCTTCCATGTGCACTTTGTGCGCATGCGCGCCTATTGCAACTGCTATTTACACTTTGTTCGTTTAAACGCAATTTTTTACATAAAAACAAAGACATTCTTGAAAACTCATCAGCAATAAAAGGAATCACAAAAGAAGAACTGATCAATTCCCTGGTGATACATTCCAAATTACAAAATTGAGAAAAGCATTAAATTATAAATCTCATTCTCCATCTTCTTCTTATTTCCCGCACTGGGTTTACGAAAATGCTCCAATCGTTCTTTCCTGGGCATACACGTAACATAAGCTTAGAAAGAGAAATTTACGGAACAAAACGTGGATTTCTGTAATAATTATTGGCGTTTATGAACGAAATTTAGAAACAGACGAGACCAGAAGGGAGAGAAACATATCAAAGAGAGGAGATAAAACTGCTTCCTGTTAATGCTATAATTAGTACGCACACATTTGTTAAACACAGTAAAACCGACACTTCAGTCACACGTCCGTTAGCTCTTATATTATTACGCTATTTCTTTTGAAAGAAAGTTAATGTGTGCTCAAAAAAAAAATTATTTTAAAAAAAAAATCTCTGGTGCTAAATAAATTTAAAATGTGTGCCTGAAAGCAATGCATTTACATTGCAAGGTGTTTGAAGCAGAGATAAGTGTAGTTTTTATTCACGGCTGTGAAAGAGATTTATTAAAAGGACAAGGAGGAGCAATGCTTCAAAAGGGACTCGTTAGACTTGCATTTCTTTTAAAGCATCTTTATACTGCAATGATGACCTCTGACCTGGCAGTAGATCAGCCATGTATTTCATAAATAATAACAAGAAGAGAGGCAAGTGTTTTAAGTTCGCAAGTAGAAACTTGTTTTTGTTAATTAAAAATTGCAAACCATGGGATAAGCTGGGAAAATCAAGAAACTGCATACATCACTAATGTCCAAATTCATAAAAAATACATATTCTCTATTCATGTACTTTTCAAATAAATAAAAAGTTTTGACATCTCCTTTACTTGGTTTACGAAAACAAAATCAATGTTTCTACGTGCATCTTTACTACGATGTTGAACCCCTCTTCTGTTTCTGTTACTCTTTCTTATTAACCTATTTTATATTTGTTGCAACAAATGAGATATAAATCATAGAAGATAATCAATGAGATCAAAATGAGAGTTTAAATTCTAAACTAGTTGTTTTAACAATATTCCCGGAAATATGTCTGGAAAATCTGTGCAAAAGTAATGAAAATGATTTGCCCTGCGTTGGCAGTTCAGCGCAATACATGTGCACTCAGTCGCAGTTTGCTGTTCGAATATTTAGAAATTAAATGTCTAAATCTTGCAATTTTCAAATTAATTTGCTTAAATTTTTATCACAGGCTGCTTTAACAGTATTTTACATTGAATACAATTTCTGGATTAATAACTCTGATTTAAACATTTAAACATGTTAATGTGCAATTTAAAATATTAACTTAATGAGATTTTTCAAACTGTCCTAGTTACCAAAAAAAAAAAAAGCCTAATCTTTTTAATAGGTACTATATTTTTCACATTATTTGTAAATTTATCAAATTATCGTGTATCTTCAGTAATATTAAAAATCTCCCGAAAATTATATTAGAGTTTTTGTACATCTTTTATGTTTAGATGTTCAAAATCTGGTATAAAAGTTGCATTATAAACATTATTTTAAATGTAGAAAAATGCAAGAAAAAACTCTAAAATAAAAAATACATTTAATGTAAATAGAATACATTATAATATTATACAAGCATATAAAACAATCTTAAGTTATATAAAATACATTTATATACCATAAAAATTAAAAATTTCAGTTTTTTAAGTTTTTAAACAAAACAGTTACTTTTTCAAAGAATTTGAACAAATTTGACCTACGAGTACATTAAGAGAGCAAAAATTATATGTTATGTTATAAGATATGGCAACACAAAGTGGTAGTTCGCCAGATTCAGCAAACAGATTCAGTAGAGGCCGGACTACTTGAAAAATGCAAATAGTTTAATGTACACCAACATGAAGAATTGCATCAAGCCGTTTAGCGGAGAAACAGGCAAAATATTCATGTCCCATAATAAACCAAACCAGAACGCGATAACAGAAACACAAAGCGTCTTGCATTCCTAAAGATGAGTCACTATAGAGCTTTTAAGATCTGAAAAGAGCAACTACGCTTAGTTCTGCAGTAATGAAATCAGATATAAGACTTATAAGATTTAATTTCTTCTGTAAAGTACTATGCCTTCATTACGCTACGCTTGGAGTTTCTATGCACTAATGTAAACCGAATAACCTTAATATACGCGTGATTCCCAACAAAATTGGAGTTAAAAGTTCTTGCTCAGTCGTGTTTATTATGGCAACTATTTCAGTTTCATGTGCATGTTAGACTTTCTACTGTACATTGTGGAGTATGTCAAGAGTGAAATATACTTTAGAACAAGAAAATTTTAATAATTATTATGTGCAAAACAAATTGCACAAGCACAGTAGAAAAAAAAGTTCATGCTAAATATCCTCTAGGACTAACAGCTGCATCGGGCAGTTAAATTTCAAAACTAATAACGTTTGATCTCAGGGCGTTTTTGGTTGACAAGAAGCAGAGATAAACAAAAAAAATGGTTTTTAACAGAGGAGAAAGTTTATGGAACAGGCTATCGATTAAACCCTCTCCTAAAGGGTTTAATGCGATTAGCAAGTTAGTATATCTGTCGGCAGTGCACATAAAGTCACTCAGCTGCCGCATTTTGATCCATATTAAAATATTGCTGTACCTGAAATATAATCTGTAGACTACGAAACTGGTTTATCGACCATGTGCACGAGGGACTTCTTGATCGTAATGTGACATTTTTCACAGATTAAGTTCATTTCAATCTCTCAGGATATGTGAATTTGTAAAAGAATGGCAATTCTGACGAATAATTAACTTCCACTTTATGATCCAAAGATGGACTTGTGTTGTGCTATTAGTAGGAAGCGAAGCATTCGGCCATATTTTATGAAGGTACTGTTATTGCTTCAGGTACATGCTGAATCCGTTTTTTACTAATACGGTAGCTGCAGAAGAACGCCAAAATTTTGCGGCCTCGCAGATAAGAATTATCGCTTTCACAAAAGCCCTATCAGGTGTAATATCTTATCTGTTAAGTAAATAATTGCAGTTGTAATTTCCACTCCGCTGTGTTCAGTTATTCAGATATAGTTTCATAAAGAATGCTATGTGTAGAAGATTGTGACATGTTCAAAATGGAGTTTTGAGCTGTTATTAATTCCTCGCAAAAGAAGCACTTACTCCAAATTAAATTAAAGCAGCGATTGGACGGTGTATATGGGGAAGCATCCCCCTCATATTCTACCGTAAAAGAATGGGCCAAACTTTTTCGAATGGGTCCAGAAATCATTGAAGACGAGGAGAGTGCAGGTCGGTCCTTGGAGGTTCTCACTCCTGGAAACATCGCTCGCTCTTGTGGAAGAAGAAATTATGGAAGATCGGCGGCTCAAAGCTACAGAAATAGCAGCAAGGTTGGGGCCTTTCTAAAACAACATCCTTCAAATTATTCATGAACATTTAAACATTAATAAGGTTAGTGCCTAGACTTCTTTCCTCGGTCCAAAAACGAGTCATTCTGTTGTTAGACATTTTTGGAGCTCTGCCGTTGCAGCAAGAGAGAAGTTCTGCTAACCATTGTAACAGATGATGAAACTATGTCCTCTACTATGATCCATAAACCTGGCGAAGCAACGCCTCTAAAGGCCAAGGTCTCTCAGTTAACCAAAAAGATTATGGCCACAATATTTTGGCATTGTGAAGAAATGCTCTTCATTGACTTCAAGGAGAGCAACACCACAGTAAATGGGGAGTAAATGGCCTGCTGCACACACTACGTGCTTCCGTCAAAGAGAAAAGGCGAGAAAAGTTGAGTGGTGGTGTGCGCCTTCTTCGCAACAACGCGCCTGTGTACACAGCTCTTGTTGCCAAGTAAGCTGTGAAGAAATATAGCTTCAAGAAGATCGCCCATCCACTCTACAGCCCAGAACTATCTCTCAGTGACTATTTCCGCTTCTCAAAACTCGGAAATTTAAATTTGAGAAAGAAGTGATGGATGCTGTTTATGCCCATTTTGCAGACAAGACTTCTGACTATTTCTTATGAACGTATGCAAAGCAGCGAGACTTCACACAAGTTTAGAAGTTTATGTTCCTATAATTGAGAGCATTTATGGTGAAAAAAGGGGGAGAATAGAATTGTTAGTTTGGGTTTGTGGTTCCCTAGAACCCCATATTTAAAATTGTGGGGAAAACTCCAAAACCATTATATAACAACAGTCCACGTTATCTGGAGGCACTGAAACAAAATATCGAGAAGGCAGCTTTCAATTTCGGAAGGCTCAATTGCGACGAGTCTTAAAATGTTTTCAAAAGTATCCAGGCATGTTGCAGAGCAGACACTTGGAGCATCTGCTATGACGGTGAGTACAATATAAATTGCATCTACTTGTAGGCGGCGAGGTCATTACGCGCTAACTTCCCGTTGGCAACATTAGGTTCCAATATTGTGTGCAATGAAGTTCGTTTATAGTTCCACATATCCCAGCGCTTAAGGCGCCATAATTTGTCTCAAATGTTTTCGCAGGTGAAAATCAATATTTCCAGAAATAAAAGCGATCTAAATAAGCTGAAGGTGACGGGTGAAGAGATTCGTCTCTGTGCGCGGCGGATGCCAAGATCATCCATAAAATAACAGAAGAAATACGAGGGGCAACACAGAAAACTATAAGACCCTCCTATAAGCAAACAAAACAACATTGAGCAAAGATGCCTGAGGTACTCAATTCTCTTAAATAAACAACTGAGATACACGTACTATAAAAATACGGTCAGCCAGAAAATTGAACAAAAAGACAAGGAGAAACCATTTGGAATGCTCCAAATAAAACAGAGTGGTCGTGATATAGGCTTGCTAGCAGGTGTCTAAGACCTGCTTCAAATAAAAAAACAGCTCGATATTGTTTTACTATAGAAAGATGTTCTGAATGAGATGGTCAATAAACGAACAGGTATGTTAGAGTAAAAATTACTTACAATGTAAAGAATACACAATTTAGTTTTTGAATCAGGTGTTTAAATACCAATGGAACATTTCCCTATTGGCCAGTTATTGACTTTGAAGTGTTTTCTAAGTCCCTGAAGATATAAAATTTACAATTAAAAAAAATATATGAATGTTTTGCAGAAAATAAAGGCAGGAAGATTTATGTTCTTGTTTAAGACTTTGGCAGTGAATGTTTTGCTGTGAATGGAAATAGAAAATTGTGTAAATCTCAATGTCAAAATAAAAGTTAATCGCTGATACGCACAGAGCCCCCATAATACACGGAGACATAATTTGCATTTGAACTTTTTGTCCCAATAACGGAAGTACAGCAATCTACATAATATTCCCTTACAAATAAAAATATCTGCATTTTTCTTAGATCTTTATGAAATGATGCTACAAATGCAAAGGGTGCCAAAAATGTATACAATTTCACGCAAATAAAAAATGTGTCAACAAAACTGAATTCACGTAAACATAAAATGATGAGCACTAATCATCTTAGACTTTCACAGTTACAACAGTTGCTCAGAATAACAACCATTGACATCGATACACTTCTGAGTACGTTGAACTACTGATTGAGCAACGTTTGCGAAAGTGTCCTTAGCGATTGCAGCACATGCCGTTTCAAGTTCTTCCCTAAGTGCTGCTAGTGTAACTAGTTTTCTACGGTATACAACATCCTTAAGGGTTCCCCATAGGTAGATGTCCAACGGCGGTTCTGTTCTGTACACACGTCTCCATTGTCTTTGAACTTCAACAACATTCTCGGTTTTCCAATACAACTTCAAAATTGCTTTCCACGCACAAACGATAATCTTGACTCCCTTTTGTTGTAACAACGCTAGCACTACGTTATGTGAGTCACATCTGTTTACAGACCATCATACGATAATGTTGCCTTCATTTGTTTATTGTTGATTTCCTTGTCGCGTAGCAACGCTGTCATAACGTAATGTGAGTCACATCTGTTTACAGAACATCATACTACACATTACTGTTGTTTTTCGCTCCAACTTTGAAATATATCAAATAGATATCTACTGTGAAAGAGTGTACATTTTTTGGCTCCCTATGTATATCATTTAAAAAGTGAATAAGAAGCATTCATGGAAAATATACCTACCTAATTTGCGGAAACTTATTTGCAAAATACCATAGGATACTGAGCAAATAAGACAATGTGTAACAGGGAATAATATCTTAAATCTATTGTATGTGAGCAGCAAATGTTATTGTAAATACTATTTTGACAAATAATCCGAGAAAAAATTTCTAGTAACTACTGAGATTTTAGAAAACACCAATAATGAGTCTGTTGTGTCTATTTTTAATAAAGCAATGGATCTTACAGCTGGACTAAAATCTACTTGTAACTGATATGCCTACATACTAAAAACACCAAGACCAAATAAACATAATGATTCAGTAATATTACGTTTAAGATGTCTAAATTTATATATTCTCCGCTGGCTCAAGAGATACAAACTGCAGTTAGTAATGGAAAATATTTCATTTCAAGGTGCAAGAAGATATTCTTAAAAATTCCTTCCACAAAAATGAAATTTAAGGAAATGGTACCCGCAGATCATCTTTCAGAGCCCACAGTAACCCACAGTGGAGGAATAAGGCTTGATGCTTCCAAATATTACTCGTAATACATTGTTCAGATAATCAACACTTTGATGGATGGCTGTTCTTCCTTTCGAGTTGTAAAATCTCAGAATTGGAAAACACTGAAGAATAATTTGGATTCATGCAGCATGATTTGGCCAGAGCATCCAAAACAATCATCAAATAAAGATATGCTTGAAGCTCTAGGGTTAATTAAAAAATGTCATGAATAAATTAATCATCAGTTACAACAGCCGCTGAAACTGTTACACCAACATTGAAATTAGGTATAAATACAAATAAAAAATGAGTAGTGAAGATTCGGGATTAAACGGTTGGGTTAACGATAATTCTGCCAATAGGAGTGCCAGTGTCGCTTTTAATCCACCGTTAATCAATTTTGGATTTCCAACAATGTCGTAAGATTTTTTTTTGTTCATTTATGGACGCTCTTTAACATTTCGGCTCATCAGCATTCAATTCAGGACGTGAAACGGTCGAAAAGTTTTGCTCAGAGGCATCTTATTTAAGGCTTGAGCTTCTATATCGTGCCGTAAATGTACGACACGGGATCCACGGCTGGATGCCATACTTAAGATGTTTACACCCGAAAAAATCCATCGATCCTGGCCGTGATTGAACCCGCGATCTTGGTTTAGGAGCCAAGTATGGGATTATCGTTAGGGATGGTGAGTTATCGCAAATGCGATAAAGTGCGATTAAATGCGGAATTTACTGTGTTAAAATAAGAAATACATGCAACATTTATTCAAATAACACTTTTTCTTTGATTTTCTTGAGGTAACTTAAGTAAGTAGTTTGCACATCCTTGAAATGTTTATGACGCACTTGACTATAACCGTTCTGGAACGCGTAAGGTGTAAAATTCCTGAGAAGTGAAAACCCCATGAAGCCCAATTGTTCGATCGTCATATATTTTACGAGTTTTGAATCCATTCATGCCCTTCGCTTAAGCCAAGTTAACAAGTGCTAAGGTGGTGAAGTCGAAAACATCGGCAGGGTGCAGAAAAGTAAAAACAGGAAAATGTTTATGTAATGTGAATATGGAAATCGTGTAACCACCCCTGGATTGGTAAAAGAAGGTCGTTTTAGACAACATGTCAAAAGTTGGGGACATGTCAGTGCAAAAGAAGAACAACGTGGAGTAAAGCGGCAAGCCACCATCCAAATAATATACGATAAAGTGACAAGTGGTAAATTTGGAAAGGGTACGTTTTTTTTTTTCAAGGCACATTGAGGAGGTTTTAGAGACTAACATCCCTCTTCACAAAATGAACCATCCAGCTTTTCAGGAGTGCTTGACAAAATATGTACCCTATTTTAAGATTTATGCATGTATTTAATTTAATCTGATTATTATAAACGAAGAGAGGGCTATAAATTTAACGTCATTTCCACTTTTACACTTTAGCAAAAACAAACAATGGGCATAAATAAAAGGAGAATTCAATTTAGGAACATTAACGTTATTTCAAGACATACGTGTTTATCAGAATTAACTCAAATTGATTTTTTTCGAAATGCTATAAAATGCTAAATTGAAAATATATAAACGTTATAAAATGGAAAATTTATAAATAAAAATGCTAAATTTCAGACATTGAAAACAATGAAGCACATAAATACAACACAAAGCGTGTTTTGGGGGTGTATCTAGAACTGTCACGTTGTTTGTAATGATAGTCGCACTTAATTACACTCATGCTATAAATGCTGCAAAGACAGAAAATAAAGAATTAATAATTTCAGAAAACAATGTAACACTTATACAGAAGAGCACTTGCAAGTAAGTATTTGTGTTATATAAAAACGTTAATGTCCCTACTAATTATTTAAAAACAATTTATTTAAACATTATCCTCTCATTCAACTTGTGTGTGTCAAACACAAAATCTTTATCATGGAAACCGCAATGTTTAGATGTTTCATTGTTTTCACACTCACTGTCAAACAATGGTGTTGTGTTTCAATTTACCATTTTGTTTTAAATAGTAAAAGTCATCAAAAACACAAAGCTCTAATATTTTTTTAGTGTGTTATAAAAACACAATCCCCTTTTTTTTCTCACTAAGCTTTTTTTAAACTATTTTCAATTGATTTCGGTGTTAATCGAAATTCCTTGTAATGTCGGTTGAGGACGGATTCTCTTGATTATTGACCACAACATTTCGTCATATTCGTCGCCCAAGTAGGTGTTCATTTTTCGGTATCCCCCGCTGCACTGTTGGTAAAATCCAACTTAATGTGTACAGTTTTAGGTGTTGTTTGCATGGAGGGTGTGCACCACAAATTTGGAGAACAGCGAGTGCATACAGTATTTCTTGCTAACGAACATCTGTTGAATGCTCCTGGAGTGCACGATAGTAATTCAATAAGGATTGTGACTATGGACAAATTTAATTCAGCCTATTAATATCTGCAGTAATTGAATTACGAAGACCAAAGCTTGCTAACCCTGTGGCTGATCGGTAAACAGCAGTTGGTACGGCTACGCTAGGTATGTGTATGTGCTGGTCAAAGAGCTGCTGCAAATATTGGGAGACGTTACATTTTGGATTTTACCGCTATGCGTATATGCAAAATTTAAAAAAATGTAGTAGTTGCGGGTATTTACAGGATGAAAGCTAAATGCCAGGGCTGTCCTCGCTGGTGTCAGATGTGGAGATGGTATATGTGCTGCAATGTTGCTGTTGTGTTAGCAAAGGATTTTCAATGTACTCCTAATGGAAGTTCAGATCCGTGTAAATCACAGAGAATAGTTTCTGAGCCATCAATATTTGGTACTGTGTTACTGTATGTTGTTGTAGTGATGGTGGTGGTGGTGAAACGCCTTCCAGCCGTTGTGGATCGTGACCTATTACAGTTGGTTGGTGGGCCCTACGATATATTGTTGCTGATGCAAGTCCAAAACACCTTCATTGTAGTAACGCTGTGAAGTAAAGTATAATGGTAATGTTTAATCAGCAACAACAGAAAAATAAATTGCTCAATGACGGCGACCTGCACTACATGTATGCATGGAACAATGAATAATGAAAAATGGTAGTGTTTTTAAAATGTTACCATATATATGTGCGTATGGTGGCAGAAATAAATGGTTACATTATAATTTTAAATATAGTATGTGGTTGCGCGAGCACAAAACTCTTTAGCAAAGATAAACTGTGGTATGTGCAGAGGAAAAAACATTGAGTACCTACTTCGAAAGGTGTTACTAATTGTTAAAATGGAAATGGCAGGTTATATGTGCACTGGATACTGCGGTAAATACGTGAACCCGAAAATTCCATTGGAAAAACACAGATTAATTTTTTGTAAGTTGCGGGAGAATTAAACGAAATTTGTTCATGACATCCGGTAATGGTCTTTTAGAAACGTTGTTGCGATGTTGGCAAGCCCTGTATAAATATCCCTAGTCGTGAGAAAGCTACTCTTATTATAGCCAGAGCTAGATGTCGTATTTGCATTGGAAATATTAATTTAACAGGATATTATTTTTAACATCTTTTATTTTATTTGCTCAAATTTATAAGGCGTGGTCAACATTTAATGCAGAAAAGTTTATTCGGTAGAATTTCACTTTACTACGTTTTTTTAAAAAAAAATTAATTTGATTTAAGTAAAAGCAATACACTATTTTGATTAACTTAGGTACTTTCAACCACATTTAGCAATTGCAATTTGCTAAAAGTGTTTATTTATTTTAAAGCTCTTGAAATGAACACATATAACGGACAACGCAGGAAACCAGTTGCACTGCAGGGCAGTATGGCATATACTTACTATTCCGCCGTGCAACCTTCGTTTGAAAATACAGAATATATGCAAAGAATATTAAGAATATTTTATTTTAGTTTTACCGAAACGGACTTTATTGTGAGTTCGATGGCCGAAAAAGCAGGCTCTGCACAGCCGGTTTCTAAAGTGTTAAGGAACATTTTTAAATTTTGCTACATAAAAAAACCAACCTGGTTTTATACACATCACCATTCATACCAACCAAAACGATAGTCCCTTCAACATTAATATAGGCCCGATCAAGTGAATATCTACATTATATTGAAATCCATGGGAAAAGTGATGCAGATCAATAAAGAAGTTTTGTTGGGTGGACAGTAAAAAATTCCTATGTTTGCACCAACGAGTTATTGGGTTTGAGCTACTTGCATTGCGATGGCTATAGCAGTAGCAGCAAAGGAATAATTAATATCAAGAACAAAGACGAGCTATTGTTAACCTAGAACCGTTGCATTGTGTTAAGCCAAAGTGGACGGGGATGTAAATTATAACACAATAAGTCGTTTTGAATTTATGCAAAAGCAAAGGGCTGCAGCGCTGTTTGAGGGTATAGCCAGGACCCAAAGCAGCTTTACTCTGAATGACGTCAAACGATTTGAGAATGAATTAAAGGATTATCTTTGGTGATCGTTTTGGAAAGAATGTGGTGTACAAATCAAAAAACAGCTTTGAAAAACACATTGACTTAATTTTCACCACGGACATTTAACGCTACTGTTAACGTACACGGAGCATTTAAAAGCAAATGGTATTGCCGGCATTGCAAATATACCTCTAAGAATAAAGAGGAAAAACATCGCTGAGATCACAAATTCACAAAATGTTGTCTACTCTGTTAAGAACGTTTTATAGATACATGCACTAAAATGCATGCCGACCTATTTTGGAAATCAGTTGCAAAAGGGGGTATTTTATTTGCGTGTAAAGTAGCGAAGCTATACCCTTCTTGCTATTACTGAATTCCGAATCAGTGCGGGAAATATTTTGCATAAATTGCAAGACACACGTGAATGCTAACCACATGTGTTACATCCAGTCATACATTCGCAAAATTTGCGAAACAATTTCTTTTACATGTTCATTGATTTTGAGTGCACGCAAAAGACATCTTATATTGGTACAGCTGGCGTGTTGAATGCATTCCAAATCTTTGCGTGCTCTACCAAACTTTCCCTCTGTACATCGACGAGCCTCGCAAGTTGAATTATTGCACGCAAGAATGGGTGTTTGATAAAGACCCGGTGAAGCAGCTATTTGCTCACGTTACGCTACCTGCATTCGAATCTTAGGACGCTGTCGTCATGGCTCACAATTTGAGGTCATTTTTTGTTAAATCATATGGTGGACAGTCTTAATAATTGGGCACATGAGCACATTATAAACAAAAGCAAATTTAAAGAATGCATTTTGGGGATGTAACTTTTCCAGGGGCACTCAACTTCATTCCTAAGCCACTGTCTCGGTTTTAAAGGACAGTTCATCTTTAGCAATGCACATTTTCCTTATTTATTTAACACTAAGGATAAAGAGAACTATATGGCCCTATGCCTAATCAAAAATATTACTGTCCTAACAGAATGACTGTAGAGGTACGCAAGCTCTTTCTGCAGTGGCACAAAGAATAGTATTCTATTAACTAAGTTTTAGTATAAAGTATTGCAAAATGTATGAGTTGCATTTGAATATAGGAGTGGCAAAATTGATTTAATATTCAATATTGAAAATTCTATAAATTATAGAAGAGAACGGAATTGATCCGCTCAAAGAATGTGTTACCATCGCGCATGCATGCATGACTGCACACCGAAAACTATTTATACCCCAAAACAAAATTCCATTTAAACAGGAAGGCGGGTAACACTTGGCAGATAAACAGTCAAGAATTGCATGCATCTGGCCTTCTTGGCTAAAACAGCTAAAGATGGTCAGTAATTCAGCACGCCCTCAAGGACAGAGAAGTCAAAATTTTGGGGCACAAAGTAGACGGTTGCAGAAACTACAATTTTTTCTGATTCTTTCACGGTTGACTTTTAGCTTGACTACACGCATTGCTTTCCAAACCGCCATGCAATGCTCTGCTGACGGGACGCGAAACCATTGCCTCCAGGAATGAGGCATAAAAGTCACAAAGATGAGTATACCGGTTATCACGTAACTGAAATGCGAAAGTGCGAGTTTCAGGCCTCAATTAAGGTCGACGGACGTTGGCACAATTTATCAAGTCTTTTGACAATACTTGCACAGAGCCCCCCAAAGATGCTTTTTAGGAGGTCGTACAAGTTATAAGGAAACGTACGGCGAAGTATTTGGCTATATGAAAAAGTTCTACTGTTAAATTTTCAGTTCAAGACCACTGGCAGAAGGCAGATTAACGGACTAATGTAGAATTAATTATTTATTGCCCTTGAAAGCATACAGCGATTAAGGGTAGGCAACTCGCAAAAAGAACGCTTAATCCGGGATTGTAACTACTAATATGCAAAATTGTGCTATATAAAAGACGTGATACTGGGTAAGGGAGCAACGAGATTTCTGGGGTGTGTAATATAGACTGTAGTGATTTTATATTTTTTTTTAATTTTGCTCCTATCATGTCGTATGATTTGGAACATGGTTTTCCCCAGTATACACTTTGTATTGCCGACAACCGAAGATTTGGTTTTGAAATTTTGAAAATGTATGTTGAGTACACTGTAACATTAAACAAAAATACCTTCAAGAAGAGGAAAAGGAAAGAGAGAAATATACCCAAATTAAGCACTATTTCACTTTTAGTTATTATTAGATTGATGCATAAGTTCATAGCCTTTTGTTCGTCATCACAAAACTGCGTTGCAAGGACATTGCTTACCGTTTTGCTTGTAAATACACCTTAAATGTTGCAGATTTGAAGAGAGTTTGCGGATTTGTGAACTTTAGACTTGGAGTGTCAAGTGGGGGGGGGGGGAAAAACCACTTCCAACAAATTTTACTTTTTGAGTTTAATAGAGGAGCTAAAGCAGCGGAGGTTACTCGAAACTTTGTGCTGTCTATGTAGATAATGTCATTGGAGAAAGAAGAAAAATTTTCTTTCATTTCAAAGATGGCCACTTTGACGCGACCGATTCTCACGTTCAGGAAGGCCGTTGGGATCTGACGAAGACCTTTAAACTAGTCCGAGAATTAGTAAATGCGAAGAATTGTGAACAGTCAGTCTTCATGCGACATGTGCATTCCATGGGCAAAGTTCAAAATCCTACTGTATGGGTATCGCAGGCAAATGAAAACAAAATTAGCCCGTGGCCATTTGTGCATCTTAATTTGCTCGTCATAGGCTATCTCGTGAACAATATCGACCATTCTTATCCAAGATTAACGTTGGGAGAGGGTCATAGATAGTGGAGAATATATTACTTATTAATTTCTGTATGCCATGCATATGAAATATTTTTCCCCACGGTCAAATAACGTATATAACAATCGGATATAATGAATATCAGATATTGAACCTACTTCTATGAAACAAAAGTAAAGGAAAAAAAGAAAGTATTTAAATTTGTTGAATGATTTTTTTTTTCCCCCATATTCATTTACTCCGATTAAAATTTCAAAGCATTTTTCTTTTGTACGTGACTGTACAGTATATTTCAATCTTCTTTTCTCGTTTCCAATCCCTTAACACAGCTAGGTAAGCTGTATACACTAAATGCGTAATACCTCAACTATATTATCGACCCTAAGTTTCGAAGCTTAGTGGTGAGACAACTTAGGAAGTTATTGAAATGCTTTCGTGTTACTCAATTGATACCTTTAGAAAACACCTAAAAATGATTCGAAGGATCAGTAAAGCCCACAGACATTGCGGAACATTAAAATACACACCAGGTCATAAATGATAAATGCTCATTTGTTTATTAGACCAGTTTGCGGAGTAACTTAACATCTAAGACAATAAAAGTAAATATCGAAATTAAGAAAATGACATCTCAAATATTTCATTTTTTTTTTGATTGATTTTAATTATGGGCACTCTTTAACATCTCAGGTCATTAGCGTCCCATTCAAATCAGGGCGTGAAACGGCTGACAAATTTTGCTCATAGGCCTCTCTTTCAGGCTTGAGGTTCTTTTTCGTGCCGTAAATGTACGAGACGGGACCCACGGCTTTACTCCTTCCGAAGGAAGCCATACTTAGGATTTTTACGCTCGAAAAAAATCCATCGGTCCTGGCCGGGTTCGAACCCGCGATCTTGGTTGGGTATAGAAGGCAAGTATGATAACCACTACACAACCAGGACCGACTCAAATATTTCATGAAGTGAAGTTAAGGAAGGCTGGTGATTGGATACAGAAAAGCAACCTCGTTATTGTTTCTGGTTTCGGTTTATATAATCCAAATCTAAATTATAATATGCACTATATTGCTAAATTGAAAAAATAAATACATACATATATATGTTTTCGGACTTTAATTGTGATATTACACCTGAAACATCCTGTATCGCCGTTTGGCCTGCTGAAGACAACATCAAAACGTGATTCCATTTCTACTAAGACAACAGAAAAATGCGTTCTTGCTTACTTTAAAGCTTCGTTTGTAGCCAAGTAGACTATGGAATACGGTAACTAGCCCTTGCCTTTCATATCCCAGCAAGAGTAAAGGCAAATACTTCATCTTCTGCTAGAAAGGGACATAAGTGTTACACTGAGATTCGCCCATCTCTAACGGCAACTGCTTCAGCTTCTGCGTGAAGCGGGTCGTCTATTATGGAAAAGCCGGCGTACAACGGGCAGTCGCTTCTCTGTAACCTGAAGTTACCAGAACTGAAGATAATTACCATAGATAACCTGCCCGGAGGACAAATTAAGTAACGGAATCCTATAGTTAAAGTTAGGCACAGTATATTATTCCAAAACTAACGCACGTGTTTTGTCATTCGAACATGCGCGTGTATAAATTCTGTGTAGGCAAAGAGTAGAACTAAGGGTTTCAGCGAATTCGGCAGTTTATTTGGAGTGTGTGGAAACATAACTCAACTATTAAAACTATAATTTCTCACGAAATCAGCCATGTCACTATTATTAAAATCGAGTTTTCGGCTGATTATTGTTCATCGTTACCATCATCGCAATGATCTCAATTATTAATAGTAATAAACTCTGTAAAAAACGTTCTAAGCTAGTCCCAAAGCTCCGAAAAGAGAAATATCAGATACTATTGAAAACATGTCATTTTACTTTTTATATAAACACTATTTTATTACTTCGATTACATGTTTTTGCACGTAATGACCATGTTAATTCCTACAGTAGCAAGAAATGGGTTATCAACTGTTGGCAACTATTTACTCCAGAATAGCAGAAAGCAATTGAATAGGAACTGTGGAAATTTCACAGAATATTGTAAATAGACGTTTAAAAATAATAAATTCAAGCATTTTAGCTCCATTATGACGCTGTTTTCTGCAAGAGACTGATAGTACACTCAGTAAAGAAAAATAATTAAAAGTATTATAAACTATTACATTTACGTCTAAATACAAAGAGAAATAATTGAATTTAAAATTCTAGAAATTATGAAATTTTAGTTACAAAAATAAAAAAAAAACTACATTATATCCACCGTATTCTCTTCTTAAATATTTGGTTTTTTGACATTCTCTAAATTTCCTTATTCAACCAATCGGTGACCATGCTTCTGATTACAATATGTTGCTTTCTTAGAAGATAAGTATTTTATTTATGTGTAAAAAATAAATATTTAAACGCAATGAACACATTCTACTGGATAAATTCGTAGAGAAAACTTGTCGACTTAAATTTCACTAAAATATTTCAGCGCAATAATTTAATATTTTCAATTGAATGAACAACTAAAGACACAAAAAAAAAATATTTGGCAGATTTATTAAATTTATTATTCTTTTTTTCCCTGAAACTGACATTACATTAATTCAGATGTTAATGTTACAGTGACGTGATACGCGTGAAGAATAGGCGTGTCACAGTTCGGAAAGGAAAACAACGTTGTCACTTCTCTGGCATCTCTCTCAGTTCATATTTAGTGCCAACAAATATCAGGCGTGGAAATGACAGTTAAAATGTTATTCATTCATTCGTTGTTTATTAATTAAGACACCCTCAAATGTCCTTAATAACATGAAAAACAGTTACTGCTCAATCTCTGAGATCGAAAGTTACAATGACAACGCTTGGAGAACATGTGTTACTGTTTACACTTCATGGGATACACCAGACACTGTGACGGGGCGAGGTTATTAAGGTCTGTCCCTCGCTTTATCCTTGTCGCATCTACAGTCGTTAACGTTGCAGTGTTTCTGTACCCTGGCCAGTTATAATACGGGCAAAACAAAGCCCAAACAAAGCCCAATGTGTTTACTACCAGCTCTAATCCTTGGCATATCAGCCTCCTGGAAAATTATGCTCTTTAGCAGTATTTCATTTTTAGCAATTAATAACATGAGAAAATATTTTCTAAAATATTTGTACAGATATAGAAATTGTTCAAAGATCGCTTCCCATTGTTTTATGAGCTTAAGAATACATTGAAAAAACTTGAAATACTAAAAGTTAAATCAGCAGTTTCAGGACAGGGAAATTCTCCTATTCACTAGATATGTTTTTGTTTTCGTGTTTAACTAAGACATGATGTAGGTAGTTAAAGCTAAAACGCATTACGACTGACCAGTAATTCTACGCCTTTCATTCTTATACGCCATATAGAAAAGGTTTTCATTTCTGGAAATCCTCAACTTTACAGATTTTGCCCCCTTTTCTTTTTTGCAACATTTTGTTTGATGTTTGTGAACTATCAGCCGTATCACATTTATTTAGAAAAAGTAAAAATATTGACCAAATTTTTTGTTCGTTTACCAAAATGTTCGTTTAATGTAACTTGATGGTGATATGTGATCAGAAAATAAATTTCATAATTATTTTTCTTAGAAGGCTCAAACTGTGATTCGTCATCTATAACACTGGCTTTTCATTAAGCTGCTAGGAAAGAATGTTAGAGCTCATTGCACCGCTCGTTCCTGCTTATCAATCATCGGGTTGACATTTTCTTGTGCTAGAACATAAACGACTTTAGCGCCGACAAAAGCCTTGCTTTTTGGCGAACTCCAAAATCTTTCTGAAATTGCTTTTTGTCCCTCGGCCCTTTGCGCGAGTTCGCCGACATCGTGTCTCCCTATCGTTCTTTTTATAGGAGCTAATGATGCATGCATGAAGAAAATTCACAGGAATGGAAGAAAGGACAAAGAATTTGTGGAAAAGACATACTGAGGTTAGCGAATGGAGAATAAAGGTCATTATGCGACCTTCTTCCACCTGAAAGAAATGCAAGGCTGGCCGCATGCAATATATTTTATAATTCTTTCACAACTACGTTACAAAACTTTAAGGAATTTTGAAACTATCATTTTTCAGGAATGTGGCTATAACAATAAACTAAAAGCAATTAAAACAAACGGACCTAAAACAAATTTAATATTTTATCTATGAAATTAATAAAGACTTGGAAGAAAATGCTTTAAACTTTTATTTTAACCTGCCATCCATTTGTTTGAGCTTCGCTTTTCGAGGTAGGATATTCACGGCGGTCAGGTCGGTTATAAACAAGCGAAAGGCTATAGATACCGTACAATGCTAGTGAGGTCATGTTGTATTTCCTTCTCTGTAAGTGTGCCTTTTCTGTCATGATGTGGAAATTTTGTAAAGAAGAAATTTCGTTCCTTATAACTTTATAAAAGACGAATGAAATGCTCAGATTAATAGGGAATTTTAAGAAAAGTTTCACCTAGAAGAGAACTTTTAAATTGGTCAACATATTGTAAACCAAAGGATTTCAGGATCAAGATTTGAAAAGAAAACAAATAGATGATGTCCAGTTTTACACATATTCATAATTTATCACAAGCAATATCACGAGAGGATCTGAGATTACCGATAAATTTATCTGGAAAGCTCAGACCCTCGAGTGATATTTATTAGGGACTATTTTACGAATAAAATAAGAATTTAAATATAACTCCCGTAAACTTGATTTACAAAATAGTAATAATAGTATATTTGTGCTGAACCTTTTTAATCTTACGACAGAAGAATGTCGACTGTCAGTAATATCAATAGAGAAGAGCAAAATACGGGTTTAGGATTATTTCACGAATAAAATAAAAATAAAGTGATATATATATGTATATATGTATATATATGTATATATATGTGTATATATATGTATATATGTATTTATATGTCTATATATGTATATATATGTATATATATGTGTATATATATGTATATATATGTATATATATGTATATATATATTTCCCGCACAGAATAGTACACTTGTATAAAATGTTATAATTATGGATGTGTTCTATTCAGAAACCATGAGACTAAAATGGACAAAAGTGGATTATTACAATCGCTACAGTTCGATTTTTAAATACTAACTGAGAAAAACAAAGCAAAAAAAAAAAATAGTTTACATATAGTGCGTCTATTTTTCTCTGTATTCTTTGGTTTAGAATTCCTAATGATAAAATCAATTTGCACATTTGACTAATCACCAAAACGCTTTGAAGAATCATTCTTTTGTTGCTATCAATAGCTCCCCACCGTCTCTAGCAAAAGTGGTTAGTGATGCGTGTCCAGGAATTATATAGTGGAGGTATAGAGTTGGCTACATTGACCTCAAGACAAATGCACGTTCGCATGAAAAAAAAACTTTTGAGCCGCCGGGCTTCCATAATTTCTCCTTCCACAAGAGCGATGTTTTCGGGTGTGAGTAGTTCCAAGGGCCGACCTGCACGCTCTTCGTCTTCAATGCTTTCTCGGCTCAATCGAAAAAGTTAAGCACATTCTTTTACGGTAGAATATGAGAGGAATGCTACCCCGTCCCTGTTTTTGGAGTAAGTTCTTCTTGTGTGAAGAACTTAATTACAGCTCAGAACTCCATTTTGAAATGACACGATCTGTTCAGTTATTCAGATAACTATATCTGAATAACTGAACACAGCGGAGCGGAAGTTACAACTGTTGATGATTTGGTTTATTGACGCTCTTTAACATCTCAGGTCGTCAAACAGCCGACAAATTTTGCTCAGAGGCCTCTTCATTCAGGCTTGAGGTTCTTTTTCGTGCCGTAAATGGACGGGACCCACGGCTTTACTTCCCTTCCGAAGGAAGCCCATACTTAGAATTTTTACGCCCGAAAAAATCCACCAGTCTTGACCGGGTTTGAACCTGCGATCTTGGGTTTAGAAGGCAAGTGTGGTTACCACTATACCACCAGGACTAAAGGTTACAACTAGAATTATTTACTTAACATATACGGTGTGACACCAGATAAGGATTTTGTGAAGGCGATAAGTCTTGTCGGCGAGGCCGGAAACTTATGGACCTACCCTCGTACGTTTTCTTTTATTTACTCTAAAGTTTTGTATTAATCTTTATTTCTTAATTTATTCCACACATTATTTCCCGGTACTGTTCTTCCTTACTGGATTACATCATGTGATCTAGGATATTTCTATATTACACACCCAGGTGTGTCCTTTAGCACACATTATCACTCTGTACTTTTCCAACTTTCTTAAAATATGATTTATACGGTCCAATCTTGCTACATAAAGTAAAATTCCCTTTGATGCAATTATATATCTCAGCTCTTACTTAATTCTATTTCAGCCCATATAAAGCACGTCTCAACCTTACTAACAAATAAATTTAGCAAATTCCTATCAAAAGCAATATAGTTAGTGTTGGTGTGTGTACTTTGTACCTGTACACCTGTTATAACTTTCCTCTGTGACCGTCTAAGCAAAGTTTTACTTGAATCTGCCTTGTCTTATACGCCCATACGCCTTCATCGTATCCTATAATTACTGTATTGAAACTGGTGTGGTATATTTTGATAGCATTTAAAAGTACTTTAAATTATCTCTATCCTATAGAACCTAATTTCATCGGTTTTCTGCCTTATTCCTAAGGTTTCTGTGTGTCCTGCATAAATGGTCTCTCGTCTAATTAAATGCCCAAATATCTTATTTATTTTGGCGTTTTTGTACTCCGTCCGTTTTTTTTTAATTAAGGAAACTATTTTTTAGGCATCATGTATGCTGATTTGGCCTGTGTTATTTCTAATTTAATTTTTTTTTTCACCATACCTCCAATTTCTGAACGACTACTGTGGATTTCTCTTCATATTCCCTCCTACCTTTGCCTTCACTGAGAATCATTAAGTCTTCAGCATATGTAATGACTTGTGCTGTTTTCATCATATTGTATAATTCTTTCAGTATCGGTTCCGTCGATATATGGATCCTTGTGGGCATCTTATGTAATTTCTCCAACAGTTCTTGCAATTTTACCTTTTATATACACACGTTGGTACCTATAAAAGCACATAGGCTTCTTCTCAAAATTTGGAATGCTTCCAGATACCAAAGATTATCAAGAATCCTGAAATGTCTATACCATTACTGTAACGGTTTTTGTCTGAAGAACTAATAGTTTCTTTTGCTAATTTATCAGCATCCTCCTGTCCTGGAACCATATTGTGTAATGCAATAACTGGCACTATTTATATATACTCAGTAATTTGGTATCCTGCAAAACGTGGCTACTTTTTGTAGAACCATGGGTGACCAACATAAACATTTTTGTGCACTATGGAAAAAAAACTATAATTTAAAAGTGAAATATAAAGACTATTAATTTTTAACCTCACGTTTAAGAATCTTTATTTATTGTTCCATTACTTTAATATATAATCTGAAAATTTAATATCGATAACTAAATACACAATTTTAGTGGAAACAGTTCATTAAAATGTTGTACCAGAAATACGCAACAGGCATTATTTTAATCTGGAAATGCCTTATTTTTTCTAATAAAATTAACATTCCGTTAAAAATACAGTGAAAAAATTACTGTTATAATTTTCATATACTTTGTATACAGTAAACTGATTAACCCAAGGATGTTATGATTGGTTCAGAAAATATTTAAGGTAAATTTTTGTATTTTAATTCCTTACCCCTCAAGTATTTCTTTTAATATTCCAAATGTTTCAGAAAATATTTATTTATCTCTTGGTAACAACGAAACATTTTGCCGTTTTACTTCGGCAACCTGTTAAATTTATTTACTTCAAATAAACCAGAACCTCGTGTGATATTTAGATATTTATGAGAAAGAGGCACAAAATGTATTACGGTTATATTTTCATTTAATGTTACAACTTTAAGAAAAAATATACAAAATATCTAAACATTATGCGCTTACTGATAGTTTCAAAGTTGAATTTAGTATATATTTCTGAAATCTACATACTGTATACATCCAGCCTTTCCATCCGATAAGAGGAAGAAAAGCAAATTCATATAATTAAATATATTCTTCTCTCACTTAGTGGAATCAAGACCATAAGAAGTTAGTAGGAGCAAATGGTTAATTTTAACAGTTTTAAATAAAAATATTATTTATTTTATATCTTGATTACTATATTATATTCTGTACCAATGTGGTAATCTTTTAGCACAATCTAATGTTTAAAAAAAGGTTAACGTTCACCGATATAATACTTTAACATTAAATAATCTCATTTTAGAGAACTATTTCATGCATAAACATCATGCTAATGCAAAAATTACATCTGAATTTTTTAATGCTGCAGTCGATATGATGAAATATATATTCCGGTGCATATTTAATATGTTTCCTTCATAATTTCTTAAAACCGATACATTACATTACAGTTTTGTCGTCAGTAAGCACAAATACTTAAAATTATTGAAATATGCAAATACGTCTGCATCTGCCTTATAAAAAGTTGATTACCTGGAAGCAAATGTAGAAGAAAGTACAGTTTTTGGATGCAGTAGTTCCTCCCAGTATTTGCTATCGCCACTGAGTAGAAGAAATAGCATGAGCACTTACATGGGGCCTTTTGAATTCTAAGCGGCTGTGGTGAGATTGATATTCTCTTGTGTTGCAAAAGAAAGAGGTGTGATGTACTAGAGAGAACACGTGTGTTGCTATGTGACGAAAATCAATCATTCCGACAAGCAAACAAGTTAGAGAAGCACCTAAACGCAACGAACCGTGAATAAGAAGTGTGAAATAAATGCAAAATCACAGACAAACTTTCGGCACCGGGACCACAGTTACTATGTTGCTGTTCTTGCCTGTTTTTTAAAGAAAATTATAATGAAAATGTTATATGCATATATTGTGTCCGTTAACGCTCTAGCGGTAAATTGTTTTGCTTTTTCTCAACGCACTCATTATATATGACTATCAATTAGCAAAAGATTCGTGGAGTTCTTTGACTAACAGAATACTATTGGATTGTTGATTTGTTTTATTTACGGACGCTCTTTAACATCTCAGGTCATCAGCGTCCGTTCAATTCAGAGCGTGAAATTGCCGATAAATTTTACAAAGTATGTTTACCACTACACCACCAGGACCGACAATACCATTAGGGTGGGGGTAAACCTAAAGAGAAAAGCTTAAAGAAAATTTAAAAATAGGCCTAGCGACCGTGATAATTTTCCCCCCCTCAATGAAACTCCGTATATGCCATTAACAGAAAATTAATAAAAGTGATTTCTGAAAATCAGGAAAATAGAGCCATTTGAAGTGAGGATATATCTGAAAACCGAAATTTAAAGAGTGCGAAATTTAAAAATCGCTCTAGCAGTCACAATTTTAGTTTTTTTTTAAAGGAAATGCCATTGAAATCTAATAAAAATAGTTTCTGAAAAGCAATTATATTCAGATTATTAGGAGGGGGTTTACCTGAAACTCAAAATTTAAAATTCACTCTAGCGGCACTAATATTTTTTGGAAACGAAATTCTGTATATAACATTTAAATAAAATCATAAAAATATTTTATGAAAATCAGAGAAACCCAGGCTATTAGAAGCAGGGATAATGTGAAACCCAAATTTTAAAAAAGTACTCTAACGTTTATCTTTATATAGTTTTGAAATAAAAGAACATTTACACACTCGCGCATTATGTTTGAAAGAGCGCCCTGTAATAACATTCAGAAAAAGATTGCATTATCATGCTTTTATTACAATAACGTTTAAATTCAATTTCAAAGTCACTGAAAATCGTTGTTTGTTGTTGATTGTGTATATTTGCTTAGTACATTGTGATTGTTTTTAAATATTTATATGTTTTTGTTTTATTGAAACATATGAACATCATCTGAAATACATAAGATAAATAGAAACTTTCTGTTATTTCTCCCTATTTTAGTAAATGTAAAGATGATATAAAAGGGTCGGATCATAAACATGGTCACATTTAAAAATGTTGAAAAACACCCATACTATGTAACTTTGTCTATCAGTGGTCACATATTTCATTTAATTAACTGTATATAATTAATTTTGTGGTTTAATCTCAATAATTATGATAATGATGATAATGATAATAATAATAATAATAATAATAATAATAATAATAATAATAATAATAATAATAATAATAATAATAATAATAATAATAATAATAATGGCGATTCTAAATGTATGATTTGTCTTTTGTAATACTTAGAGATTCCAAGAATTCTAATTTTGTTCCCAAATACCACACAGTAATGTCATAACTGATTTCATTCATTAATAAAGCCTAGTTTGGATTTTATTCATTCTTAAAGCTATTCAACTTGGTGAGCAGCCCCTGCGAGACGGACCTTTATCCCTATGTACCCTGAACTGCTATAATTTCCTTTAAAGTAATTCATTCTTGAAGAGCAAACATAAAATTTATCTTTATGCCAGTACTTGAAAACAGTTCAACTTGCTTTGGAGTTAAGCACAAAAAGCTTACAGAGTCTCGTAAGGTAGGGGTCGATTCTGATGAGAACTTATTCACTGTTTGCTGACATCAAGTACAGGAAAGCAGAGATAGGAAGGGGGAGGGGGAAGGGTTATGTCGTCAAAAATAACTCAATAAAAGGAGCATATTGTCTCTAGTAGCAATACACGTTCCACCTCCTCCCTCTCCCAACCACTCCGCTTTACTGCAGCTACACTGCACTTCTAGAGATAAAAAAATCTGGAAATACTGAGGTTGATAGTATAACACGAAATTCGGTACACTTATCTTCAAAGGTAGGTGCGTGTATTTAGTTGCAAGTAAGACTTTGAACGCCAAGATAAACGAGACAATTGCCTTCCTACAAACAGTCAGTTCCGAATATTAGAAATGCTCCCATGAGTACTTCCCCGCATTTCTAGCGGCTATGTTCGTAGTTTGAATTGAAAACAAGATTTTTTTCTCTACTGGTGGCAATAGTGTCATTGTGAACATTTATTCTTAGCTTGACTACTGAAATTCTTTGTACAGTGCGTTCGGAAAGTCCGTGTACTACGTTAATCAACAACCAACAATACACTAAAGATATTTCCAATAATTTCAATATAATAATATATAACTTGGTAATAAGAAAATAGTAAAGCACACGGATATACGAACTTCCTGAACACACTGTAGATAGTACTTCTTAATTCTTAACAAGTTCAACTAAAACATCACCGTCATGGAAGGCCGAGGTCGTTAAGGCGCAGACTGTGAGCGGGAGGTCTAGGGTTCGAATCCTACCAGGACCGTCCTCCTTGACTTTGGCTTTTTTTTTTTCTCAGATTTTCCTCAGTCATCATGAATGGCAAATGTCGGGTAGGTATCCCAAACTTAGACCTGGAACGTTTCCTTCCTTTAAAAAAATCCTTCCCCAATACATCATTTCATGTATCATCAGTGTTCACCGCCTGTGGTGCCTCAGTAGTAAAAATGGGCGTTAAACACTACTGAAAAAAAGTTTTCTCCTTCTATATTAAATATATGCCTTTCAAATGTACACACTAAGCTCTAAGTAACGCACTATCTGAGTGCTGTGTTCTACGCATTTTAATTCACACCTTTTGATACTATTCAATTCTTCGCTCGCTCTAAGAGATTTTTATAGCAGAAGAGAGGGGCTTACTGATCTACATGAAAGACTACACATAACATGCATCATCGCGATAGGACACAGAGTTCTGCGTGCTTTTGCATATGTCAACAGCTAAATAAGGTAAAACACAAGCATAAACAATAAGGAATCTCTACGGAAATATGCAGAACGTAAATGCTAAAATGGAAAAGATTTTACCAAAACGAAGCAGAGAAAGAAAGCATAAAAAAGGCAAACACAAAGGAAGTTAGAGAAGAACTGACACAAGAGCATGGAATATTTTACTGAAAAAAAAATCATAAGTATGGACGTAAGCTGTTAAGGACAGGAGTTTTATAAATAAGAACGGGTTTATTGTTAATTGTGGTGATTATTGAATTGTATAAAATGTTTAACCTATTCTTATAATATTTCTTTGAAGAAGGTGGTGCCAAAGTCTTCTGGATAATCGAAAGCTGCGGCTTAACAAACACTTTTAAATATACCAAGGGTGCCAAAAAATGTATACACACTTTCACAGTAAATATTCTATTTGATATATTTCAAAGTTAAACCGAAAAACAACAGTAATGTGTAGTATGATGTTCTATAAACAGATGTGACTCTCAATATGTTATGCTAGCGTTGCTACAACAAAAGGGAGCCAAGATTATCGTTTGAACTGCAGAAAGCAATTTTGAAGTGGCAAAGGAAAACCGAGAATGTTGTTGAAGTTAAAATACAATGGAGACGTGTGTACAGAACAGAGTCGCCAACGCGAGTAACAAATGCACTCATTCCAGACAAATTTGAGACTCGTGGTACTGTATGTGATGTTCACAAGGGAAGATCTGGGAGACCTCGCACAGCAAGAAATTGAAACGACAGGTGCTGCAATCGCTGAGGACACTTTCGCAAACGTTGCTCAATCAGTAGTTCAACGTACTCAGAAGTGTATCGACGCCGATGGTGGGCATTTTGAGCTACTGTTGTAACTGTAAACGTCTAAGGTGATTAGTGCTCATCATTTTCTGTTTGTGTGAATTCAGTTTAGTTATGTTAACACGGTTTTTTCTTTGAAGTGTGTATACATTTTTCGCACCATCTGTAGTTAGTTGAATGGTGAAAAATTATTTAATCTATTGATTTATTTATTCTGGTAGAGTTTAGATCATTAGGCCTTCTCTTCCGTTCTACCAATCTAATGATAATTACATGAATTTATAGCGACAATATTACATAAATTAATATGTTAGTAAATTAGTATGTTAATAAAAATTCCCTTTTGGAATGAATTAAAATATTGGCCTGGGTGTTGCAATATTTGTAAACTTAGTACTGAAAAAATGCGTACTGTGTTTTGTGTAATTTTACGACTATTTTAAAGCGTATTTAAAAATAATTTAATATTCCTGTAGTTATTGAATAAAAATTCAATTAAATCTTGAACGTCATTTAAAAAAAAAAACTAAATTGTAGCCCCGAATGTCAGAGATTGAGAGGAAAAAGGCAGTTTAACTCTTCATTAATATACGTAACCACTGCTGAGTAAACAGGTGCACAAGACCGCAAATTTGGATTGGTTGGCGCTCTTAATGCATGCTATAATTAACTTTTTATTCCATTTACTTGAATAAGAAAATGTTAAAATACTTTGTTTTCTAAAATCAGTTTATCTGGTGAAAGCACACAACGTAACGCGCAATACTGCCACGGGGTTGCTGTGCTCATATATAACGCGCATCGATATCTCCTCGGGCTAGGAATTCCATTTTCAGTGCGTTAACTGAAGTCACACGGGTCAGAGGAAGAGAAATCCATTGTTTTATTTGCTATGAAGCTTCTATCAGTGTAAATATACCATAGCGTGCCAATTTGCTCTAAACTGGTTTGAACCTGGTAGGGCCAGGTCAATCCAGAACTGAAGTCGAATAGGCTTCTGTAGACCTGGTTAACTATGGAGGAATATGTAAGATAGAAGATTATGTGGATGTTTGTTTGTTAATAAAAGATACCGCCATTGGTTGCCGAGATTGTTACGGCGCGGACTAGTGAGCGGAACGTCTGGGGTTCAGTTCCCACTATGACCTCCCTGACTGAGGTTTTTTCCAGGGTTTCCTCAATCCTCATAAATGGCAAACGCTTTGGTTTGTTTACGGACGCTCTTTAGCACCTCAGGTCATCAGCGTCCCATTCTATTCAGAGCGTGAAACGGCCGATAAATTTTGCCCAGAGGCCTTTTCTTTCAGGCTTGAGGTTCTTTTACATGCCGTAAATCTACGACATGGCTTTACTTCCCTTCCGGCCCACAGAAGTAAGTTGATCATGTTGGAATTAAGGAGGCTATCAGAAGAACTGCAATTAGATATTCTGTGCATACAGGAACCATATTGTATAAACGGTAAATCAGCACACATATCGACAAATTTTAGAACAGTAGTAGATAAAGGAAACCCTATGTCAACAATAGTAGTTATTAATTCGGAAATACATGAGGTGAAATTAACGCAATTAAGTAATACACATACAAATTGCATAGAAATAGCACTAGGAGGGAAACATTATATTATAGTAAATCAGTATTTTCAGTTTAGCATATTTTCAGTTTAGCAAACGCATAGAACCATATAAAATAGAATAAGAGATATAGAAAATGGTTATAATAATTCTCCAGTAATTTACATGGCGGATGCTAATACACATTTCCAATTGTGGAACAGCAACTACAAGGTCAAAAGGAGAGAACTACTGGAGGAGGTAATAGCGGAGCTACAGCTAAATGTAGAGAACAAACCAAGTAACCCACCAACTTACAGTAATAGAGCAGGAGCTACATCTAACATAGACATCACATTGACAAATGAAAGAGCAAGCAAAATTGTTACAAATTGGAAAGTAGGTGAATCACTGACGTCAAATGATCACAATATAATTTATTTCGAATTACAAATTAATACAAACCAAGAACAGAGATGGAATGACCCTAAAATATAAAGAAAGCAAATCGGGATAAACTAAAAACGGAATTTAAATTGCCTACAATGCCTAAACCTCAAGATGATTTTAAGAATAAAGCATTAGAACTAACCAAAGTCACCCAAAAAGCTATGGATTGTAGCATACCCAGCCAGAATTAATAAAAAACATAACACTTCACCAACATTTTGGAACAATAATCTGTTAAAATTAAGAAGATAAGTTAGAAAAGCTAGAAGAATTTACCAGAAATCTATTATTGGCTCAGAAAGAGAAAATAAATAAATATAGAGAAATTAGAAAAAATATAAGGAAAATATAGATGAATATCAAACTGCATGGAAAACTTCGTAGAGAAAAACCTTACAGTATGGGGTACACCTTACAAATTAATAATGGAGAAAGTAAAAGGCCCAGAAGTAATATCCACTCTGGATAAAGGGGAGGATAAAATGACTGCCAAGTGGATGGACTCTATAAATTTTCTACTTCTAAAACTACTACCTAATGATATTAAAGAAAATGATAACTCAGAGCACAGAAAACCAAGAAAAGAACTCATTACTGTAAAAATAGATGAAGGTGTCATTTTCCCCTACCATGAAGTTGAAATAAGAAACTATAAAGGAATTAAAGAAGAACAAATCAATAGGATCGGATGAAATAAAGTCGGAAGTGCTACAACAGTTGGAAGATCAGATTACCCCGTACCAGTGTCAATTGTTTAATAACTGTCTATGGCAGGGAAGAGTAACTTACTGCTGGAAGGAAGCGAATGTGATTATTTTAAACAAAGGGGCTGACAAAGATCACGAAATCCTATAGGCCTATTTGCTTATTAAATGTTTTGGGCAAAATCCAAGAAAAACTATTGAGCAAAAGAATAGATGAATATAGATCAATGATTGGTATGGCCACTAAACAGTTTGGATTTAGAAAAGGCAAGTCTACAGAGGATGCCATAATCGAGGCAATAGAAACTTCAAAAATAACCAATAAAAAATACGTAATAGCAATACTTTTCGATATTGCGGTGGCGTTTGATAATTTATGGTGGCCAGTACTGTTTCAAATATTAAGGAAAAAGAAATATCCAAAATGTATATATAATTCTTTAATAGATTATTTTAAAAACAGAAGTGTGTATGTTAAGGGTGCAAACCAGATTATTACAAAGGAAATTACCAAAGGATGTCCGCAGGGATCAATTTTAGGGCCGATATTATAGGACATATTTTTGTAATCTCTAATAGAAAAATTAGAGAGATTAAAAAGTATAAAAAAGATTATTGCATATGCAGATGACTTACTAATAACAGAAGGAAATAATAGAAAGGAAATTGAAAGGGGATCAAATATAATAACTGACCAAGTAAACAATTGGTGCATAAAAGCAAAATTGGAAATTGCTCCTCACAAATCATCATACATGTTTTTAAATGGAAACTTAAACAGAAATCCGAGTATTAAAATTAGCAATAACAATATTAAGAGACAAGCAGTAAATAAATATCTAGGTATTTATTTGGATGAAAAATTAAATTTTAAGAAACACGTAGAAAACACAAGAACTAGAGCAGAAAAAGTTATGTTCAAGTTGGCCAATATTAGACAAAGATATTTCAATATAAAAGCTAACGGAATAAAAGTCTATCGTAATAGCATCTTTGTAGCCATATTAAACTATGGAGGAGCTCCCAAAGGAAAATTTTATTGAGATGTACAGGGGCATTTTCCACATCCCCAACAATGGGACTATTAGTAATTTTGGGTATATGGCCAATTGATTATTTAGTTCGATTAAGGGCAACCTCTTATTGGCTTAAAAACCAAAATAACAAAAAAAAAATAATGGTCATTGTTGGTAAAAAGTGTAAAAATAAAAAAGAAATCAAAGATTCTTTATTACAAATATGGCAACGAGAATGGGATGAAATAAAAGAAGGTAGAAGAGTGCATGAAATCTTCCCATCCATAAAGGAAAGATTACAATTTAAACATATTCATCTCAATAAGGGTTTAGTGCATTATGTAACAGGACACGGTCCATATTGCTCATATTTGCAAAGATTTAAATTACAAGTAAACAATACATGAGCGGACTGTAACGTGATCAATACACCGGAAATTGTCTCATTTGAGTGCCCTAAATACCAGTCAATTGTAGCAGAGAAAAGACTTGCAAGGAAACGCATCTGGAACATGAGACACGAAGATGATTTTAGGGCATTGAAGGAGCTAACAATAAAATATCATGTAAAATGGCAGAAGAGAATAAAAATAAACAAGAGAAAGGTCAGAAATCGTATATTCCCCTTGAAGACCCCAGAGAATCAGGGAAAGATATTTACAACTAGAATTATTTGAAGAAAAAGACGATAAAGAAGATAACATCCACATTGAATAAGAAGAAGAGAGCAGAACTGACAGAAGAAAGGAATAATGGCAGTTTTCAGGCGGAAACGAAGCAGTTGAGAGAAGAAGAAGTAGACAGAGATAAAAAGAAGGGAAGAGAAGGAAACTGCACTGTCAACACACCATGGTCCAGTACAGCTGCTGCTTGAGACTGGCAGCAACCTCATTGATGTCCAGGTGCTGACGCCAGGAATTCCGGTGGGGAGCAGCCCGGATACCGAGCGTTAGCAGAAATGCACAATGTAAATATTAAATTGGATAAAAATTTGTAAATTAATTAATTTTAAATATAATAATTGCTACTGAGTACCAATAATAATTGTAGATGTAATTATAAATCATAGCAAAGTAGCCGTAGTGCTGGATTCCAGTACCGGTTTAGTTTATTAAAGTTTTAGTTGTGTTTAATTATAGTATTAGTATTGTAGATTTTAAAATCAGTAGAATTTAAATTATAATTTTAATATTACTGAAAGATATAACAGGAATAAATAAAGTAAATCTGGAGTATTATGTTCAGATGTGGAAACAAAATATCAGGATGTAAGAATTGCAGAATAAAAATAAATAAAAACTTTACTTCCGAAGGAAGCCATACTTTGGATTTTTACGCCCGAAAAAAATCCACCAACCCTGGCCGGGTTTGAATTCACCATCTTAGGTTTAGAAGGCAAGTATGACTACCACTACACCACTAGGACCGACAAATGTTGGGGAGATACCCTAAACTTAGGCCTGGAACGTTTCCAAAAAACATAATCCTTTCCCAATATATCATTTCATTTCATTTCATGTACCAGAACTGCTTTCAAAAAAAAAAAAAGTTTGCTGCAATTAATTGCAGCTAACCCCATACTTAAAAGGCACTAGGTTTGAAAGACATGTTTCTTGGTAGTCCCGTACCCAAAGTCCTATCCTAGGGAGTGAGCAATGCTTGACGCAACCGCGGGACAGACTGGCAGCGCTATGTTGGTGGAGGTGGGGAGTGTATATTTTCCTTCCGGTGCGCGAGGCTTCAGTGCGAGTATAAATCTTGCGCAAATAGTACATCGCCGACGCAGCAGCCAGCCTCGCCGGCCGACCGCACTCCCCGAAACCGGTTGCGTGAAGGGTTGTTCACTCTGTATAACACCCTGAGATGTTAAACCTATGCACCGAAATGATTTATACTGATAGGAGGCACTACTCCCGGATGAAATTTTGTTTAAAAACTATGGTGACAGAGTGCTTTCATAACTATGCCAAACATTGTAAATAAATTCGTTTTAAGTTGCTTTGATTTCTTCGATTGAAACAATTTACAAAAACTACTTTGATTACTGAGATTAAATATAATTACACAGTTATCTTTATATTAAGCATGGCAAACAAATTAATATGATCTAGTTAACCTGCATCATATTTGGATGCACAGAAATGTGACCTTCTGCTTGAGACATGACCTTGCAGAGTATTCAGGATATTTCTGTAGTATTGCCCAGTTACAGCTAAGTGTGCTGGTAAACTATTCCTTGAATATTGGGAATGATGCTGTTTGCTCTCAGGATCGAAATTATGTAAGCATAATTCGACAGATTTTATTTCATAAAAATCTCAATTCTAGGCATTACGATATGAACTAAATTCAATGTGGTCGTAAAACATTTGTGTTTAGGAACATTGGTGCAATATAGAAAAGAATTGGTAATCATTTAATAAGTAAATTGAAATATAAAATATTCTCTGGCGAATTGAAGAGGAAATAGAAGAACCATAACGCAATGCAGCTGAAATATAAAAATGACATAATTTCCTTAGTTGTAACCGTGTTGTCCAAATTGTGCATTGTAAATATATGTCTTGTAATACAAATTGCTTTTCTAGTAAACAAATAAAGGTCCTGTTTGGAACTTGTCATATGTATGTTAATATTTGAAAGGGATGACAGGGGACAAATTTTAATTGTTTTATATATATATATATATTGTTTTCTGAAATACTATTTTATTGTTTACCATTTAATTTCGTACTACTAGAAATTAAGTTCTACATAACATTTAAAGTTTATATATCTTTATTTTTATAACTTACTATTGCATTTGTTCTTTTCAATTGCATAAGGCGTAGTGTACAGCATACTTTTCAGTTAAAGCATCTGGGTTCACAATCTAACCTGACTGAACCAAGAATTCTATTTTAAAGCCTTAATGTTAAATAAGGAAAATTTCCAATAATAATAATATATAATTGTTAATTTTAAGAAATTTAATATATTCCACCTGACGCTGAAATACAGGCATTTTATGAAACATCTTTTCTATTCCTTATTTTGCAATTCTGACAAAAGGTTTGATCTGTGTTGCAATATGTCCAATTGTTAAGATCGAAGTTGAAATTAAATTTTACCTTTGCAAACATAACGCAGTTGTCTCGTTGTTTTATTTAGAATTACAAGCAACCAAATACAAAATAAAAATTTATATTATAGTAAAATACAAATATGTGTAAAATTATGTTAAATTATTTTTGCAAAAGTTGCAATTTAAGTTTATGTTTAAAAAAAATTAAAACAGATAGGTCTCGGTGGCGTACAGATCAAAAGGTTTACCAGGACATAAAAATCTAGAACGCATGTACTCCGGGAAGGACTTAAAGTCGAGGATCCCGTATCATAGATTTACGGTACGATACAGAACTCCATATCTAAAAAAGAACTCCCTAGATAAAATTGCCATCTATTTCATGTTCCAATAATACATCACACTCGATGCCACTTGAAGTGATTATGGTGATCACATATCCTCATGGCATCCTATATGCTAAGAGTATCTAAAATTAAAAGGTTCATCTGACCAGCCAGGAAAAAGCCATAGACATAAACCTTTTAAGTCGATGATTAAAATAAAAGTAACATAAATACGAAATGTTAATTTATTGTCTGATTCATTCATTTAGAATTAGAAGTACTCAAGTAAAATTAATTTATTTTTCTAAATATTAGTAAAATAAAATGGGAAAATGTATATTCAAAGTTTACACTAAATGACTCATTCGTTACCACTCTTAAAAACAAAATAAATTTAAACTTTAAAAATTTAACCTACAGACAATTTATTCATATACCGAAAAACTTGTACATAGTATTAATTGTTTTTACCATTCACCGCATCATACCACAGGAGGTGCCAAAAAGGTACACACACTTCAAGCAAAGAAAAAACTGTAGTGACATAACAAACCTGAATTCACACAAACAGAAAATGATGAAGTCTAATCATCTTAGACTTTTACAGTTACAACAGCTGCTCAAAATGTCCACCATCATCGTCGATACACTTCCAAGTACGTTGAACTACTGACTCAGCAACGTTTGCGAAAGTGTCCTCAGCGATTGCAGCACATGCCGTTTCAATTTCTTCCCGAAGTGCTGCCAGTGTAGCTGATTTTCTACTGTATACAACATCCTTAAGCGTTCCCCATAGGTAGAAGTCCAACGGAGAACGGGATGGAAACTCAATCGGACCTGTTCGTCCTATCCAGTGCCTTGGATGCAGTGCTCGGGGATTCTTGCTGTGCGAAGTCTCCCAGATCTGCCCTTGTAAACATCGCATACGGTACCATCAGTCTCAAATTTAGCTCCAATGCTCTGCATGCACGTCTCCATTGCCTTTGAACTTCAACAACATTCTTGGTTATCCAATACCACTTTAAAATTGCTTTCCGCTTTTCAAACGATAATCTTGGCTCCATTTTGTTGTAGCAACGCTAGCAAAACGTAATGTGAGTTACATCTGTTTACAGAACATCATACTACACATTACTGTTGTTTTTCGGTTCAACTTGATATATCTTTACTGTGAAAGTGTGCATACTTTTTAGCACTCTCGGTATGTGCGTGTATGTATAAAGACAAAATTTAATACGTAACAGTAATCTCCCTACCACAAAATAGGAAAGAACGGACGTGGATAAGTGGTCTACCATTAAAAGCGCTAGGGAAGGGAATCTTCTTTATCTGCCGCTTCTTGGAAAATTACATCGCCAGAGAATGGTAAGGAAATTGAAGAACATGAAAATGATATCATAGCAATACACTAATGAAATGATTCATGCTCTGAATATCAGCCGTTAGTAATTTACGACATTCTATTACATATGAATGAAGCTAATTTTAAGTATTTTTTCCAAAGTTGAGTACAACTGTTAACATTCTTCCATTCTTGACCTTACGAAAATGACCAATTACTACGGTATGTGGTCGGCGTAAAGTCAAGTCAGTAATTGCAGGAAGTGAAATTTGGAGACTGAGGGAACTAGCATAGCTTAGTGATGCAATGTTGGGATCACCACAACCACTACTACTACTAACAACAACAACAACAACAATAATAATAATAATAATAATAATAATAAAAATGCGCACGAAACCAAGTAGATCTGTAGTAAGAATATTTTCTCAATCCTTCCACCTCTCTCACTTCTAATGTTAATAAAACACGCTTTATTTTGACATACTGAAACCACATAAATAAAATTAAAACTAAGTACTAAGCTTTTCTATTTAAAATACAGGAATTCAGTACTTTAGCTGCAAGTGGTTAAAATACTAATTACAAGGGTTTGAATTCATTGCAGAAGTTTTGATATTTCATCTTGATAACATTTTGCTGCAAACATAGTGTCTGATAATTTCCTATGCTTTGAATATAGTAATCAAATCATATAGATATTTTAATGCCATTAGAATGAAATAAAATATATGTATCATGCGGCAGTGCAGTGCAGGGCGGCTTATACAAAGTGATTTTTCGGAAATCTGTATCAGTCCACATTTCCTTATTATGTATTGGTTAGTTTCAAAGTAAGTGACGTTTTACTTTTATTCAGGGTTTAAAATGAGAAAAGCTTGGACAAGTATCAATGTTACCAAATGAATTACTGAATATTTTTAGGTTGTTAACCTCGGTTATAGATCTGTCTATCCCTTCGAAATAAACAAATCATCCATTCGGTATATATAAACTTCTACGAGTTATATATCTGAATATTACTGCAATAACAACAACACAGAATTATGTCGCTTTCTGTTCAAGAATCTCTGTATCTAATCATTTACTTTGCAAATGGGAAAAATTACAGAAATATTCACCTGATGTTTAGAGCATTTATCCAGAGAACATAGCTCATATAACAATGAAGCTAGCCAAATAGAGAAACCTTTGGTTACCACAGAAATTTGCAGTTGAATTTCAACTTGCCATCTTAGACTTGGGTGACCAATGTCTCTGTTACCTTTAGGCTAGAAATGAAAAGCCTTATTAAGGGGTTATGCCTTGGTTTATCTATTATTCTGGAAATTATACAAATAATTGAAGAAAAAAAAAACACTCAAGAAATGTTAATCTGCCATTAATATGACACTTTCTATACGGTGAGTATAAAAGGTTTCACTATGTTAAATTAACTATTGCACAACATCTAGTAGAAGAACTTTATAAAGATATATTGATAATAAAATCACAATCAATATAAACAAGTGAGTTCGTGGGCATCGTTGCTATTAATAGTGTTTGAGCTGCACTGTTAGGAAAATTTGATGTGTGTAAAGTATAAAGCACCTAAAGAATTCAGTGCTACAGAGCAACACATCAGCTGACAAGGGTAATGTAGTTTCAAATACTACGCAATAAAAATGTTTTCGAGCAACTAGCTTTTTAACAGCTATTGCATCTGACGTGGAGCATTTTTGGAGTCTACAGACACTTTAAATAGGAGCAAACACTTGATGTTAATTTATCACATGTAATATCACGAAAAGGTTTGAGATTGCCGAAAAATTCACGAACATAGTCAGTTCAGACCCACGAGAGATATTTATTGGGACTATTTCACGAATAAAATAAGAATTTAAATATAATTTCCCTAAACTTGCCTTATAATATTGTAATAATTGTACAGTTGTATTATGAATACTAAACCTTTTCAAGCCATCTAGTAACATATGAATGTCGTTGCAAGTAATGTCAATAGAGAAGAGTTTGAGGCTATTTCATGAATTAAAATTTGTTCATGAATAAAATAAGAATAAAAGTAATATATATTTGAAATTCGCGTACAGATTAACAGTTGTATAAAATGTTATACTTACGTATGAATACTTATCTATACAGAAACCGTGAGAATGAAATATACGAAAATCGACTATTACGTCCCTACCTTTCGATTTACTAATACCAACTGCGAAAAACAAAACAGAGAAAACATTTTACCATTCTGAACAATGTGTTTATTAAGATTAATTGTTGCTTAGGCAGATATTGTTACATAATTTACAAAATGAGATCAAAATGTTTGGCTGAATACGCAATAACAATGCTTGAGGGAATGCACATTAACGTAGTTAAATTTACAATTAATGAAAACAGAAAAGCGGTCAGTGATGTATGTTCATGAATACAGCGGAGGTATAGAGTTGGCTACACTAACCATAAGACAAATGCACGTCGCGTGATAAAACGGATTTTATAATTTTTTCCCCAATAATTTCACTCCCTAAAACGGCTGTTATTGGTCAAAATTCAAGATATTGTTTCGTTTCATTGGTTGATTTTAAGATCACGTCACATGAGTGAAATCGTCTTCGTAAAAAAAGTTTAAGAATTGTTTTATAACAATGTCTTTAAGTGTTTATATGCTTCAATCTTAAAATAGTCCAATTCAGTTGAAGAAATACAGTGAGATTATTTCAGTTACGGGACCCCTAAGAGGGTGTTTACGAGAGAGTATTTAAAATTGATAACAATAAACACTAACTTGTGTTATGAGAAACGCTGCAAATGATGTCCCTCAACGGCAATACATTGCTGGTATCTGCGTTGGAAATTCCTGTATTTCATCCTTTCTTTTGTAAGAATACGAAGGATAGGAACATGTTTCTTGTCACCGAGGGATTTTGTTCTCTCGTAACTTTTTAACCAATTGGCGAACATTGTCAGAATATTTTCTTGATAATCGCTTTATCACTTTTCTGCAAGAATCCCTTTTCACGTATGTATTGTAAATAAAACCCCGTTCATCAAGGTTATATTTATTTAGTGGCGTAGCTAGCAAATTAGCGGACAATTTTTATACAATGAAAGGAATGGGAAACTACTTGCTGACAAAGTATTCCGCAAGCTGCTACCTACATATGGATTATGCGACTTTGACGACTGGCTTCTCCCAGCAATGAAGTCGCGCTTGGAGGCCCATAACTTATATAACCTCACTGCAGTTTTCATTCAAACTCAGTGAATGTAATTTTGTGTTGATTCACAGATGTAAGCAAATAAAAGTAAGTTTGAAGAAGCAAATCTTACGACACATTTCTCGGCCGTAGGAATTTAGTAAAGAGGTCAATAACCTCTTACGGTTTGAAAGACGACGATGCCTATGAATAATGAGGAATAATTTTATATTTGTGAATAAAAAATAAAGTTTAACTGAATATTTGTTTTATATACTTCCATATCTAACAGAAGAAATTACTGTAATGCATAAACAGATAATTCTATACATACAGAGAGGTGGAACTTTACAAAGGCGAGTTTAAAATACTGCGTGCTATATATTCAGTCCCTCTGACGAATTGGGGAATGCGCTTGTTAGGCAGGAATGTTAAAGCAGCTCATTGGGCGAATAAAAAAACCGCTAAAATTTCATTTAGTTCTCGTTTTTTTTTCAGGATAAATTACAAATAATTCACTTCTATTCACTTTTTATATAAAAGAGTTTTCTGCAATGTGACGCACTGTTCGATAACACACTATGTTAACAACTTGTTAACATGAATTAAAACTGTTTACTTGAGCCTTTTGCTGTCATAATGAAAGATCATATACAAGTTCGTACAACACCCAGCGTTTTCGGCTAAACATTAAAGGACCATCCAAAATGGAAACAAAAATCAAAAAGTTTAATGAATCATTTCACAAGAATTAGTAAATAAAAAAATAGCACAGACGTAAGGTGTAAATTAAATGCCTCCAAGGGTTAAAAGTTTACCTTTAATTTAGCTGAAAATATGTCAGTTTTTGTGATGAAAAAAATTGAAAAAATGATAACTTAAAAGTAATCAAACTAGCTATAAAACATGCCCTTTATCTTTATCTCCTGTCAGACAGGAACGTGTACTTCTTTTGTTTCTCTTGTTGCTCGAAAAAGTATTACTTACAAACTTTACCGCCGAGGTCGTTAAGGCGCGGATTCGTGAGCGGGAGGTCTGGGGTTCGAATCAAACCAGGACCGTCCTCCCTGACTGAAGTTTTTCCAGGTTTTCCTCAATCCTCATAACTGGCAAATGCCGGAAAGGTACCCTAAACTTAGGCCTGGAAAGTTTCCTTCCTTAAAATTTTTCCCAATTTATCATTTCATGTATCATCAGTGTTCACCACAGTAGTATAAACAGGCGTTGAACACCATTAAAAAAAACTTACAAAATTTTACTCTCCAGTACGAACAAGGAAAACCTTCAGGTTCGATAAAGCAGTTGTTAGTTACCCTTTGCTCGCCTCATGCTATCCCAGTGTTTGAATCTCATTCTACTGTGTAGTACTTCTCTGTAAGAAACCACAGCCAGTCAACGTCAGGCTTTATAGAAAAACGAATGTCAGCATTCGGATGTGAGTCGGTAACCGGTGGGGTGCAGACAGGTTGCCACGCGACAGCTGAAGTGCATATAGGTGAAGAAGAAGACACACATTACAAAACACAATTTGGAACATTTTAAAATACAATTAAATTTGAACAAGGTTGTGTATAGTATAATTAAAATTAATACTGGTTACCATTAGTTGTAGTTTGTTAATAAATGTGTCATGTAGTTTTAGTTAATTTAGTTATTTAGTAATGTACATTCAATTAATTAAAAAAGGATATAAATGTAAAGTAAAATCATACAGAAGCTCAAATAATACGCCCTGATATAACTACCAGAAATCAGGATGTAATAGCTGCAGAAAATAAAAAATAAAAAACAAACAAACAAAAAAGCCTATAACTGAATTTTAGTGAGGTTTCGTTTACTCAAGATCGAGGTTTTCTTACAAGTAGAAAGACTCTATTTCATATCAAAGCTGTACCTAAAAATATTGATTTAATTTTGGTCTAGCCATCTTGGGGACCGGATCATCTTGTTACCATATTTCTAGCGAACCATCATTCTGGGTGATTTAACTGCTGATGATCATATAGGTTCCACTTATGGAGGTTCGCCATCATGAAAAAAAAAAAAAAACACCCAAATTTTTTATTATAGGGGAATGTCTTCAAGTAGCCGTTTGATAGCTGCTGAAATGACTACTAAAAATAAATAGCTCCTGGGGAACGCTGAGCAACAAACAAGCATACACTGAAATATCTCACAAACAACTTAAAATTGGTTCTTCCATATTATAAGTACAAAAGCGTGCACTTGCCGAAGGAAACGCTTCGAAAAAGCGACTTTTAGTTCATAATCTGCTTCAGAGATGAAAAAGAGTAAGCAAATAGTTCTTCCTATCTTATGCTCTCACAGCAATCCACTGGGGCATTCCGTTAATGTCCTCTTCCTTTAAGATCTTATTCCATTAAATTCGGCATTTTTTCCTTCCGCGATGCTCATTCTTGTATGCAGAATACTTCGATAGAATATGTAAATGAACATTCCAGGATGCGATATTCTTGTTTAGGAACCGTTCTAAATAAATTCTACGGCCGCAGTCGAACTCAAATATATTAACGAATTTCGAAGGAATGTAAGCAATTGCGGTTGTAACAATGGATTACGTTTTGAATAATCTTTCCAAAACTCCATCGATCCTACCTACCACGAAGGGAAAGATAAAAAAATAAATTATAAATTTCTCTCCCCCCTCTGTGTGTGTGTTTTTTTTTTTTTTTTAATGCTCTAGCGGTTGCAATTTTTATATTTTCTCAACGAAACTCGGCACATAACAATTAATTAACCACCGATTCATCCAGTTTGTTAAACCAGCAAAATTCCATCGTTGGAAATGGGGGTTAACCTAAAGCAAAAGTTTTTTAAAAAAAATGAAAATTTGCTCTAACTGCCTTAATATTTGCTTTATTTCAAAGACACTCAGTAGATTTCTTTAAAATAAATTTATAAAATTAGTTTTCGAAAATCAGGGCGATATACGTGAAAAAAGAGTAGGGGGTTAAAGCGAAATGTAAAACATGCTCTAGCGACAAAATCAGCGAAATCTATTAGAAGAGGGGGGGGGGGGGTTTACCTGAAATCCAAAATTTAAAAATCGCTCTAGCGCCACCAATGTTTGTTTCTTCCCAACAAAAGTCCATGTAAATGGAATTTCTTATTTTAATAAAATAAGCAAAATAGTTTCTGAAAATTTTCGGAAATCGCTTTAGAGCCATTAATTTTTTGTTTCCCGCAACAAAACTCTGTATATACTATTTAAATAAAATAAGAAAATATTTCCCTAAAATCGGATCATTAGAAGAGGCGTTACCTGAAAACCCAGGGGGGGGGGGGGAAGGCAAATTTAAACATCGCTCTAGGGGCCGCATTTTTAATTTTTTTTTTAAAGAAACTCGGTATATGCCATTGAAATAAAATAAGAAAATATATTCTGAAAATCAGTGAAAAAGGACAGTGAAAAGGAGGTGGGGTTTACGTGAATAACCATTTAAATAAAATATGAAAAATATTTTCTGAAAATTGTGGAAATTGGACCATTAAGAGGAGCAGTACACTAGAAAATCAAAATTTAAAAAGAGCTCTTGCGTTTAATTTTCTCTATATTATTTTAAAACTAAAGAACAAATTATTTCAGGATATAAATTATATTTTAATGTATATGTTTTATATTTAACAAAAGCATGGTGGTGATGTTAATTATATTTGTATGTAAGAGCTTTCTGTCATAACCTTCAGAAAAAGTTTGCGTTACGCGTATTTACAATAATAACATTTAAATTAAATTAAATTTCAAAGCCAATGAAAATCGATGAAACGTTCGAATGTTCTTTGCTGATTCTGTAATTTTCTTAGTACATAGACATAGTTTTTAAATAATAACATGTTTGTATTTTATTGAAACATGTGAACATCTTCCTCTTAAATACGCAATCTAACTTGAAATGTTTTGCTATATCTCACCATTTTAGTGAAAGTGAAGATAAAGTTGCCGGAGCAATGACATGCATAGTAATGCCTTACACTATTGTTAGAAGAAGTGTGAGAACATTTTAAATCGATTCAACTTTTCGGGGTGTACTATAGAGACATGCTGTCTTAGAAGTCTATTGCATTCATATTCCGTCCCACATTGCAGGCATACGAACTATTTTGACGCACTCATTATTACATATGTTTTACACAACACTTACACTTTCTTATTCACACTCCACGCAAACAAAGAAAAGTGCACTCAATGTGCATCCCCACTATTCCGCTATCTCCCGTTCGGGACTGAGGAGCTCGGCTCTCTCCGCTGTCGTTCGGGGCTGGAGCTGCAGAATTTGCCCTGCCTATAACGTTCCTTGTTCTGGCATTCCATTGATTATCTTTTTGAAAGAGGGTCATAGAAGAGGCCATACTTTTGTGCCCTTTCAATACTGTTCTGTCATTACCACTGCAGTGGTTCAGAAATGTTTAGACAACATTCCACGCCCACTTGCATTTGAACGGAGCACTCATTTTGCACTGACCTTATGCATTTGCAAAAATTTATGAAAGCCTCAACTTTACAGTTATTTCTTTTGTCGTGAGACGTCAGAACTTCCTCGTGGACAAGAAAGAGTTAACTTTAAGACCTCCTCTGCCAAAAAGAAAGTATTAATATCACGAGTGCAAAATTATTCTTTAATTAAAAATGTAACAACTTCTCTGAATTCAATCTTGGAAAATCTGGTCCGACCAAATGAGTTCTCCCAGAAAATTAATGGCATCGCCGGAAAGGAAATGCATTGTTCACATTCCTGAAACATGTAATATCAGATAGGGATGTTGCAACAATGAATAATGTCCTATGTTCTGGCCGAGAATTTATGGACCATACCTCAATCTTGTACTGTGTCATTCAACACCCAAAAGCCGCTTAAGAAGGGACACGATGGCACTAAACAGTTTGGTTCAATGCATTACAAAAAAATAATAATATTCATTTGGTTTGATACTTCGGTAGATGACTTAGAGGATGTTACCATGACACAATCGTCCGCGTAGCAACCAGCTGAATTATGCTGCACTTCGGATTCTTCTGTTACTCACACAACATATTTCCATTGGCTACTATAATTTAAACTTAAGGAGTTGATATACCATAATTGGTAAACATTACAACATAATGTAAAGACCCCTCTATTGCGGAGCTATATTAGGAGGTAACAGAACCTCAAGATGGTCTATTCCACGCCTGTTTCTTCACTCCCGCGTGGGCCGCTCTGTACCCTCAGCTCTACGAGACATTATCCCCAAGGTAACAGCCCGTTCGACCTGATTTATTGCTATCCAGTCACTATGTGTTACTTATACCTGTGAGTGCTCCCACTGTTACGTTCCCCTAGCTCACACCACAGGTGCGGTACTTTAACATATAAAGAAAAGCAAGTTTCCAAATACCCGTTACTGAGCACTAAAAACGAATTAGTAGAACATAATTTTGAAACACTCTTTAGTAACTTTAATGAATATCCTTTCGAATTTTTCAGTCTTAACGGTATAAATTCTAGTCATGAGAGGAGTGTTCTATTCTGCTGTAGAGAAGTTCTATTGAGGCAGAAGTTTAATGTTCACGAAATCCTCTCAAGATCCTCTGATGTCGAGAGAGAGAGACGTTTCCAAGTTTGTTTATTCTCTTATAAAAAGAGGTAACGAGGTTTGCACGCGTTCTTACTGCTGTTGACACAAACTACTCGTTACAGATGCTTGTGCCAGCAGAGCACAGGATTGTGGAAAGAAGCTGCCGACAATAAATGTGTGATGTCAGTGGCTATTAGACATTCCTGGGGCAGGTGGAGTGACAAGCTACTCTCATTAAGAGAACAAATTACATACCACCCTGTCAGCGGGGTGGGCAGTAACGGACACATGCCCCTAGTGAATAATTGATGTTTGAACAGCAAATATTTGTGCAAGTATTTACACAATCTGAAGCAAGAAGCATGCCAACTTAGAAACGAATTTGAATTGATTTTTCCTTGGAATGCTGTACATTTATTTTTATTTTCAGTTTTTATCAGTCACGCTAACTCATGTCAGCCGTTCACGCACAAGCTTCTACATATTGCCAGCCATTCTAGTTGCCTGAGCAATGACTTTACTTATAATATAACTTACTTTATTCTTCTGCTTGGATTATGCTCGGTTATTTATTTTTTTATGAATAAGGTATTTTATTAAATACGTCAGTTTCTGGTTTCCACTTCTGTTACATAAAAATATAAGACACGCAAAAAATACAAAAGACTGCTTTAGTATGAAATTAACTGCATTATTTTGTAGCCCAAACATGTCATTCATATATTATATATTGTATATTACCTCGTTATCAGGACTAGATTCGTTTAAAATATATCAAAATATTCAAAATAATGTTCAAATATATACGTGGTTGTTGTAATAGTAGTAGTAGTAGTGGTGATGATAGTAGTAGTGGTAACAATAGTAGTAGTAGTAGTAGTAGTAGTAGTAGTAGTACTAGTAGTGGTGATGATAGTAGTAGTGGTGATGATAGTAGTAGTGGTAGCAATAGTAGTAGTACTAGTAGTAGTACTAGTAGTAGTACTAGTAGTAGTAGTAGTACTAGTAATAGTAGTAGTACTAGTAATAGTAGTAGTAATAATAGTAATAGTAGTAGTAATAGTACTAGTAGTAGTAATAATAATAATAGTAGTAGTAATAGTACTAGTAGTAGTAATAATAGTAATAGTACTAGTAGTAGTAATAATAGTAATAGTAGTAGTAGTAGTAGTAGTAGTAGTAATAGTAGTAGTAGTAGTTGCTTAAGTATGATACACAATTAAAAAGAGGAATAATAATAATAATAATAATAATAATAATAAAACAATATTAATATAAAAATGGGTATTTAATAATGGGAAAATGGGCATTTACAGATATATGAATAGAAATATGTTACATATTATGTATAATTACACTAGTTATCGTATTCAAACCAGTAAATAAATGGCTTCCAGTTTCGAGAACTTTGGCTAGCAAAATGCACATATTCAACCAATTAGTATGGAATTTCTGGAAAGTGTTTTTTTTTTTTTTTTTTTTTTTTTTTTTTTTCCCACGTGTTACCAGTGAGGACCGCCTGTGGTGCCTCAGTAGTAAAAATGTGCGTTACATACCATACAAAAAAGTGAGTACATTCTGCCAGAATATGTATCTATTCCTCATTCCTTGCACAAAAGGGGCAGATTCTCCTACCAGAACTATCCTCTATTTTTTGAGCCTCCCAACCTCCCAGCTTAAACCAGGTAATTCCTCATCTCGCTTTTCTCCCTAGAATGAGAATACAGGTTCAACCCAGGTTAGTTTTATTTCATTCGATAGGCTCAAGAAAACTTTCGTGTTACATTCTGCCTCCATTTCCTGCCTACGGATATACTCTAGCCTTGTTCTAACCTTCTTACATAACTTCTTGCCCCATTGAACCCAAGCCAATTCCTCAATATATAGGTAATTGCATTAGTTTTTAGGGGACAGCTAAATTTAATATGGGGATGGTTCTGGAAAAGGCCAGAAAGGTAATAAAATTAAAAGTGTAGGCGGGAAGAGAAATGGTAACCAATAAGCATTGTCCACATGGGTACGAATCGGACCCTACATACATAGAAATCACTACTGAATAATCGCCAGTAGGGAAGCTAGAAGTAGAGTTTAATTCACGGTAATAACAGAAGTATTTTTCGCGAAAGGCGTGGCTTATTGATAGTAAAGCCAGAACCAGAAATCAGATGGGGGTCAGTCAGTAAGCCAGTCAATCAATAAGAGGTAAAGAAGGGAAATATTGGTTAATACTCAGATAGCTAGGAACTCAGGTCTTTTCAAGTGTCTATATAGTGTTATTAAAAAAATGAGTTAAAGAGACTGTTGTGGTTTTCTCTGCAGCTAGTGTTCAAAACCTTCTAGTCCCGTTGACTCCAAGTCTCAAAATATCCAGTACAGCAAACCCCGAGAATTTATTACCCACAATATTAATACAATCCTCCTTTCAAAGTCAGAACTTCAAGAGCACCGAGAGCTCCAAGAACATCCGCCATACACACCGAACATAGCACCCACGCACTAAACAATCCCGGCTTCAAATTGACGCTTCAACATGGGGCATTATAATTATCGGAACTATTAAAATTACGCCCCCTCCATCCTAAACAACTCCTTCAGAGGTGTGAATCTATAAATGGAGAACTGCTAAACTTGTAAAAATATCGCGTAACATTTAAGATCAGGAGCTAGGAACAATGAATGTTGTGCGCAAAGGCCTGGTTGAAATACCTCAGTTTCTGTTTCATATTGCATGCCCAATATGCGTCTGATTAAATCATCTATCCCCGGTTTCCGTAAGTCGAAAGTTTATTAGTTGGGAAAGTACCCTAATGTAATTTACATTATTTAAATGAACTTATGATCCAGAACTGAGATGCTTCCATAATGATGAACAATGCCTTGAAAAAAATGGCCGTTGGAAAGGGGGAAAAGCAAAAGTGTTTCTTTGTTAGGAATGCGCACGCACTAGAAGTTGGATGGTAAGGCATTCGTGGAATGTTACTCTGGATGGGATAATGTGGTTAGCCCTAAGACCCGGGTGCATATCTTCCCTGAAGAATTCGCAGGAAAGGAAATAATTATTTGAATAATAAGATGAGCGAACATGGGGCAGTGAGAATATGACATAGCGGAGAAAAATCCCTGGACTATCCAGGCGAGAAAAAGATATACTTGGATTTCCTAAATAACTGCGAAATGAACCTTAATTTCCATACCATTTCTGTGCATAATACAAAGAGTGCAAGCCTAGGGAAAGGTAATATAAAGAATTATATGTAGCATGTGAGGAAACTCCGAGGAATCTAAAATCAAGCAAAAAAATACATGCTCCATTCTGCTTAGTTTTTTTTAGTCACACGGCGGTACACTGATAATAAAGTAACTGGTAGTTCTGTCCTTTGAAAACAATGATGTGGATGTGGCAAAAACCATCTGTTATACACGACAGTTGACATGATATTCAAATCTGAGTTGACAAAACTACCCATCAGATTTGGGAACAAGACAAAACAATTCAGCATTAATGCATAGACTTGATAATTAGCGACGCATTAATCCGTAATTTTTATTTGCAATATTGACAAGAATTGTGAATTTTTAGCGGATAATTTAAATGTTTTGTTGGATGAAGTCCCGCTGAAGTTGATTCGCCATATGATAAATCAGTGTCACATTTTAGCGAATCCAGAAGAAATGTAAGCCATTAGTGTTCTACCAATGGAAAAGAAGTTTTACTACTGTATTCAAATCTGCAACGATCGTACCTGCTAGGCACCCAAAAACATTTAAATATTTCGAAAAAAAAATATATAGATCCATAAGTTTCAGGTTTAACCATTTTTAAGATATGATAAAGACAAAAACTATATTTCAGTTTTCAATATAGTTACCCTTTATTGCAATACATGTCTGACATTTTTTAATTAACATTTCAACCCTCCCCCACCCAAATAGTCAGAAGTGTTGTCTGCAAAACGGGCATAAATAGCATCCATCACTTCTTCGTCACACTTAAATTTCCTTCTTCGAAGGTCCTTCTTGAGTTTTCGGAAGAGGAAATAGTCACTGGGGAGCTAGATCTGGGCTGTAAGGTGGATGGTCGATCTCCTTGAAGCCACATTTCTTCACAGCTTCCTTTGCAACAAGAGCTGTGTGCACTGACGCGTTGTCCTGAAGAAGGCGCACACCACCGCTCAGATTTCCTCTCCTTTTCTCTTGGATGGAAGCACGTAGTCTGTGCAGTAGGCCAGCATAGTACTCCTCATTTACTGCGGTGTTTCTCTCCTTGAAGTCAATGAAGAATATTCCTTCACAGTCCCAAAAGATTGTGACTATGCCAAGAAAATGATTAGGCCGGAAACTTATGGACCTACCCTCGTATATAGCACTTGCCTGCAATACCATCAGTATTGCCCTTGCTTATTCGTGAGTGTACAAGCTACTTCAGAAGAGCGGTTGAGTTGGTCAACGCTGGTCTAGTATATGTAGAATGACTGTGCAACTAATTTACTTTATATGAAGTCGCAATGAACGTATTTTGAAAAGGACGCAACAGAGTGTGTTCTAAATTTGAAATCAACTCATTACAGAAACGGAGAAAGTGGTGCGGCAATAATAATTTGCATTTGATAGCCCAATTTCTATAATTTTGCGGAAAATCAAGCAGCAAAGTGCGTTAATAGAATATAAATAAAATCATTGTTGTAGTAGCTTCAGGGAGATTCTCATGTTTATGTCCTTTAGACTCGTGTTGCCTCCTTAATAAAAATAAGCCCACAAGGGTTATCAAAACTGTTTGTCACCACCGTATTTTCCTTTCTCTTTTTGTGACACTACTGTCCTTTTGGGAAGTAGATTACACGACAGAAAACTCTAGGAGTGCTAAAAAAGGAAACTCGCAGAATTCAATCTCAGAACGTTGCCATAAAGGCTGGAGGACAGCTCCTGTCAAGCTCATAACAAAGGAAAATCGGAAAAGAGATTTTCTATAAAGGACGTGAAAAAAATACTCGGTTAAACGTCACCCATGTACAGATTAATCCTTAGCAAGGCTGTATGTCAGCAACGTGAGGTTTTTCGAGGATGTATACGTGACAGTTGTGCGTCGAGAAAGCATCGAGGCCAACAGAGATCTCGACCAGCCATAAAAATGTACATGCTAGTTCTTTACACTTGGGATCCAGTAGCGCATAAAAGAATATGATTCTGTTGTAAACGTTTAATACTAATCTTGATTTTCGTAAGAAATTTCCATTTTGGGGTTAAAAATTTTATTTATAGGAAGACCATTAGGCATTTCATTTTAACATTGATATTAATATATATATATATATATATATATAAAACACATAATAATGTTTTCAACCATTACATACTAAAAGTAGTCCTTTAAACACTTAGCGCTGTAAAAATGGAAATCACTGCCATGTTACCCGCTTTGGTATAACACAGAATGTGATTATTAATAATTTAAGTGAATAGAAATATTTTACTTGTTTACATTTCTCATGCTGGTTTCGTAATCAGACCATAGTGTTACTAGTGGTATGGCATAAATTATTTCTTCTTCCTAACTTATCTCTAAAATGTATTTTCTAATCCGAAAAAAAATCAGCCACATTTCTCAAAAATTTCATTTTAAAACTCTGTTTATATATTTGTTTTAAAGCCCAAACTGTATTTCAAACACTAGAGAAGGAATAGAAATCACCTTTTAAAATTACATCATAGTATACCAAGGGTGCCAAAAAATGCATACACACTTTCACAGTAGATATCTATTTGAAATATTTCAAATTTGCACCGAAAAACAACAGAAATGTGTAGTATGATGTTCTGTAAACAGATGTGACTCGTACATTATGATAGTGTCACTACGTGACAGGTAAATCAACAATGAACAATGAAGCCAAGATTATCGTATGATGTTCTGTAAACAGATGTGACTCACATTGCGTTGTGCTAGCGTTGCTACATCAAAATGGAGCCAAGATTATCGTTTGCAAAGCGGAAAGCAATTTTGAAGTGGTATTGGAAAACCGAGAATGTTGTTGAAGTTCAAAGGCAATGCAGACGTGTATACCACGTTCTCTGGATCTAACTCCGTTGTACTTCTACCTATGGGGAACTCTTAAGGATGTTGTATACCGTAGAAAACCAGTTATACTGGGAGCACTTCGGGAAGAAATTGAAACGACATGTGCTGCAATCGCTGAGGACACTTTCACAAACGTTGCTCAATCAGCAGTTCAACGTACTCAAAAGTGTATCGACGCCGATGGTGAGCATTTTGAGCAACTGTTGTAACTGTAAAAGTGTAAGATGATTAGTGCTCATCATTTTCTGTTTGTGTGAATTCAGGTTTCTTATGCTAACACAGTTTTTTCTTTGTTTGAAGTGTGTACACATTGTTGGCACCCTATGTGTTTTTTGACATTATTCCACAGACTTTTTGGAATTCCATTCATATAATTAAATATTTCATTTTTTTTCCTTTCGTCTCTACTTCATCCAGAGAAGAAAACGTTATCCTCAGAATTTAAATTTATCCACTTGGTCTACAACGTAGTTCCCTATCATATTATAGAGGATTTTCATTTAAGTTCATAAACAATATGTTGTCCACTGCAAGCTATCTTCACCATTTGCAATTATTATGCAGTCGCCATGTGTAACTTATTAAACTACAAGTAAAAGAATAATTATTTATTTTTAAATTTCATAATCTTAGAACTTTGTTTATATATGCTGAAAAGAAATAACGACGAACTTGAGCCTTGTCCTAAATTAACATCCAATATTCCTCTATATATTCTAATTTTTGTATATGTATATATGCCGGATCTCACCTAACTCTGCGACTAAAATATTTTCGACACGAAATAAGATGTGAAACATACCCATGTCAGGGGCTCACACAATGGGAAAGTATGCACAATCCATACATTTTAAAAAATATGGTTTTCTACTCAATGGTAAAAAAAAAATTAAATGGAAGATATATGTTTTTTATAATGAATCGAAGACTACCAGTAAACTTAGTGATAACAGAACTGTTTCGCTGTTCTAAACCGTATACCTTCTGAAATAGGCAAACTTTTAAAGATTGGCTATGGATGCACTGTTTCTGACGTTATGCAAAGTATAATACTGTATACAGAGCATGGGTCTGTGCTAAAAGCATGCAGTAAAACTATTTATTGCGGTGTTCCCTCCTTGAAGTCAATGAAGAGTATTCTTTCATAGTGCCCACAGAATGTGGCCATGGTCTTCTTGGTTGACTGAGTAACCTTGGCCTTTAGAGGGGGTGTTTCGCCAGGTTTATGCCGCTCTATTGTTTCTCTTTTGGTCAAGGGATCATAATAAAGGACCATAGTTTCATCTCCTATAACAATGGTTTGCAGAACTTCTCTCTCATTACCACGGCAGAGCTCCAAAATGCCTGACAGCAGACGACTCGTTGCTGCTTTTGAAATGAGGAAAGAAGTCTAGGCACTAACCTTAACCACAAATAGTTCGAAGGACTGTTGTTTTAGAAACACTCAACCTTGCTGCTATTTCTGTAATGTTGAGCCGCCAGTTTTCCATATCTTCTCCTTCCACAAGACGATGTTTTCAGGAGTGAGCACCTCCAAGGGCCGACCTGCAGCTCTTCGTCTTCAATGCTTTCTATCCATTCGAAAAAGTTTGGCCCATTCTTTTACGGTAGAATATGAGGGGGAGGCTTCCCCATATACACCGTCCAATTGCTGTTTAATTTTATTTGGAGTAAGTCCTTCTTTTGTGAAGAACTTAATGACAGCTCGACATCCATCTTGAACATGTCACAACCTTGTATATAGAAATTTCTTTATGCAACTATATCTGAGCAATTGAACACAGCGGAACAGAAATTACAGCTGTAATTATTTACTTACCAGATAAGGCTTTGCTGGCATTCTACGTCAATACTCAAGCAAAGAATATTCATGTTGTCAACAGCTATTGAAAACTCAATGACCGTTAAATAACCACTTAATTGAGATAGAAGAATGTGCATGCGAGAGTGGTTGCTCTCCTGAATAAAAAATTTTAGCAGGGCAAGAAAAATGAAGCGGTGCTCCATTCTGCGTAACTACAACCGTATATTAAGTTCATTGGAACTTGCTGTCAAAACATTTAATGAACATTAAAATACACAGTATATTTCTCTTGTCAATACTTCAAAATAAATTAAAGAAGTGAACAATGAATTGAGAAATAACCCAGTCCATAAATTAATACTAAACTTGTTTCTTTGTTGTAGGCAAACCTGCTTGTCAACTTTCGTCAATTCATATAAACATACTTCGAAAGATGTGCACTCCATTCTATAGCAGTTGTGGTCAATGGCAGAAGGCTTTTGACTACAGCACCAATAAACCGCCAAGGGTGGCCGAGGTCGTTAAGGTACGGACTCGTGAGCGGAAGATCTAGGGTTCGAATCCCACCTGACAGAGGTTTTTTCCAGGTTTTCCTCAGTCCTCATAAGTGGCAAATCCCGTGAAGACACCCTAAACTTAGGCCTTGAACGATTCCTTCCTTAAAAAAATCCTTTCCCAATTTATCATTTCATCTCATGTATCATCAGTGTCCGTCGCCTATGGTGACTCTGTAGCAAAAACAGCCGTTAAACACGATTCATTCTTACAGTACCAATATGCAAAGAACAAAAATACCTGCCGTTTGTGTCACAATACAAACAAAAAATATATTACCTAAAAAACCTAGCAAAATCATTCCTATATTTATTGAACTCTTTTTGCTTTGTTTTAGGTCATCCAGAAGTTCCCGGACGTTGATCGACATGCTATGTTTATAAAATTAATGCGAACAAAATTCTAAAATGATCATTAAGTTACCGGCCTAAGGAAAAATAAGGTTGAAGGCTTATTAAAAGTTAATCTTTAAAGAAATGAGCAAATAATAACACTTTTTAATTTACTGTGCAGTTTCTTCTTGGAAATACGACACAATATCGTTAAAACTTTTTACAGCAACCAGAAAGACTTAGCGCTAAGAATGCAGAAAGGTTATTAGTATCTTGTTATCTCTCTCTGCTGTTCTGAAGAGTGGTAGTGACATCTGCCTCTTCCTGCGATACATCACATCACTTCTCATTGTCAACTCTGAAACTTTCTCCTTGTTCATAGCTATATTTTCCGTGATGAAATTACTTCTTTCTAATCCCACTCCCTTGTTGGCATCAAAAGTTAAAACTCACTTCTACTTCAGCGACAGCTACTGAAGAAAAGTTTCAGCTTATCTCCTCTGTCCTTAATATTAAGGGGTAAAATCTTTCTCGACATTGCACATTCGTTACCCGGATAAAAACGAAATGAATTTAATGCAGTGAACACTTGTTCAGTATGTATTTTAATTTACTATTAGTGCGTGTACTGAACTGCATAAATATCCAAAAAGAAGTGTTTTAAGAACTAGGTTAGGAAAGAATGCACTACCAACAAGTCATCCGTATGATTGCGTTTCGCTTTCCAAAGCAAGGTGGTTCCGGAGTCATGGCTGCAAGCGAGGCCAGGTGGCCCTCCCAAAATCTGTTAAAAGAAGATGGGAATTGGTAGATGGGGTACAGTGATATGGAGTGTAGTGTTATTTCTTTCTCCAAATGTACATGTTTTGATAATTACTTCAGACACTTAAATTTTTGCAACTTTATAAAAAGCTATTGGTAGTGTATAGAAATCTAGAATATTTCAATTAGATCAAAATTCGCAAAAAATAAATAAATAATAAATAAAAATTATAGAAAGAGTACAGATCATTTCCACATCTAAAATTGCTAAAATGTTGTGTTAATGTAACACTGTCCCTTATCGTTTAATGCTGAGATTTATTCACATATTTGTTACTTAGAAGAGTGGTGGTGGTCGTCGTGATCGTAGTAGTAGTAGTAGTAGTAGTAGTAGTAGTAGTAGTAGTAGTAGTAGTAGTAGTAGTAGTAGTAGTAGTAGTAGCAGCAGTACTAGTAATAGTAATAGTAGTAGTAGTAGTAGTAGTAGTAATAGTAGTAGTAGTAGTAGTAGTAGTAGTAGTAGTAGTAGTAGAAGTAGTAGTAGTAGCATTACTAGTAGTAGTAGTAATAGTAGTAGTAGTAATAGTAGTAGTAGTACTAGTAATAGTAGTAATAGTAGTAGTAGTACTAGTAATAGTAGTAATAGTAGTAGTAGTATTTATTATTTCAGTTAAACTAGGTATACATATATTGCACGTCACAGTCGCATGGGTTGCAAGAACGTGCATGTTCCTGTAAAATAGTTCATTTCTGAAATTAATTCCAACAAAAGAAAACAAGAATCATATAATTTTTTTATTATTTATGTACAATGTTTATAGAAATTTCTTGTCCCTAAAACTATGTATTTCATTTAAGGAAATGCCCAGGTTCAGCCAGTTTTGTCTATTTACAAGAAGTCCCAACATGCCAGCCTCCCCTACTGGAAGTCAAAAATGAATCATGGAGAAATTTGATCCTAGCGTCTTCTGTCTGTATACACCCAATCTTCCGGTTCTGAGCATAATGGGCAAATCCTCCTGCCTTCCCCGTCAACAACCTTACGTACCTTCCAGCCTCCCAGTCTATGCCACGCTCTCCCCGACCTCTCTTTCATATCTAGCTCTATGATATAGGTCTCTTCACCCCATTTAGTTTTAATTTCCCTCTGCAGGTCCAAAGATGACATTTGCATGCATCGCGCCTCTATTTCCTGCCGTCAGACAGGCGTCTTTTGACTTTTTTCATTGCGCCATGTCCGTTTTGAACACCTCTCAGCCAAATATCGTTTAAACCGATTTTGACAACTCCCACTGTACAATAGTCGCCTATCATTTTGAATAATGCATATTGTTTAATTGTTGCCGTTATCATATTGTGACGACCCACCTCACATAATTAATTACCTCTTTAACTAGCACACACCGTATTAAGGTACCGGAGTATAATTGGGGAAAAAATGGTTAACTGAAACACATATTGGTTGGTAAGTCGGATTAACATATTTTATTATTCTATTTACCTCACAAAGTTCGATGAATCCGAAGTGGCGTGCTAGACATCGCTGGGCAGACGAGCCCTAAACTGCTGCTGCTACTCCTCGATTGTCATTAAGCAACCGTTACGCATAATGCGTCGACCAATCGCTATCCTCCCCTTCATTGTTATTTTAACGGACTTGTCTAGCCTTTTAAGCAAACTGTCCTACACTCAATTCCTAAGAATGACTCTATAATACGTAGTACGTTGACAATACTATTGTAGTGTCATTTTTATAATCGCCAAAATATTGCCCTCATGATGGCTTGTTGACCTTTAGTTATTATTAGCCAACAGCTAAATGAATGTATATTTCTGTAGACTGCATCTTCCCAGCATCCCACCTCTCGTAATTCAATGTGTACCTTCCCTCCCTTATAATTCGCTTTCAGAAATCACTAGACTGTCTATTTTATCCCACCTCCAAACCTCACTTCCATATAACAACAAGGCCTAACCGTTGCCTCATACAAAGTTTTAATGTTTTGACTGGCATATCCGCTATCCGTTCTAGCAGTGTTACTCAGTACCTCAGAGATTTGACCGTTCCCCTTGTGCCTGGCAAAAATTGTGTGCTTATTCCATTTTCTACTCATGTTAAATCTATAAGAATAAGTATATGTCTATTGTTCTCTCCATCCGTTCGTAGTGTGATAATGTGGACTTTAAGCTTTAGCAAGTCAAACTACCGGGGTAATAATGTGGCTTAAAACGAGGTCTAAACAAATGGACGAGCGGATCATTGCACGAGTCAGGTTAATCAAATAAATATATTAAAATGTATTCATTTCATGGTTAATGCTTTGTATTTTATTGTGCAAAAATTTTTCTCTAAAAGAATGACTTTGAAATTGTAACAACGTTCTTACAGTAAGCAACAAGATTTTTCAGTAACTGGATTATATATATATATATATATATATATATATATATTTAATTTTAAATGGCACGTTGACATCTCTTTGAAATATTCTCCGTTCTAAGTTCTAATTGTCTTTTCTTTCTACTGTGGAAATTTTTATATATATACATATATATATATATATATATATATATTTACAATAGAAATTAAATTGAAAATTGAAAACAGCTAAGTTTATCAAATTATAAAATAGGAATTCAGGAAGAATGAAATATCGCAGTAAAAAGGTAAAGCTCAAAATTTAATTGAACTGTTCATATCTCCAAAAGCAAAATTTGGTTATTAATACTTAGATAAATATCAATTGCATTTTGCAAGCTAATAGTTTATAATTAAAACATACCTGTATAGTTGTACTTTTGCAGCTGGATTTATCGACAGGATATCCCAAGTATAAAAACAATTTTTCTACACAATATTCCCTCTCCTTACAATAAATTGTGTTATAATGCCCTGATTTCCAAGACAAATTAGTAAACAGTTAATGAACTTATCCTTATAGATTTGTTATCGGTGTATTTTGTACAAACCTTACCATAATAGACGTATTGTGTAAATACACAAAATAGACCAAAAGCAAATTGAAGTACCCTATGCAGAAAATGTATGTGTTATTATTTTCAAAATTTTCAGAAGAAACAACAATAACAAAAAGGATATTTTTGATTTCAATATGACAGTTAACAGTATGTGATTTTATCCAACAAAAGCTAGTGAAAACGTTTAACTTTCTATGAAGAAAACACGTAATCAATAAATTTGAATTTAAGTACCATTTTTGAACAGTCCATGTTTTTGTGAGTAACTTTACAATAATATAATTACATTTACGAGGTTTTATTTAATAGAGAAAATTAGTTCCAGTTTAAAGAATAAATGGTACATTGTACCGTAAATTTATTGATTTATTAATACAAGATGATGTCGGAAATTATTCCATATCCAGGTAAGATTAGAATAATACAATAATTTTACTTGTTCCTATGATTATATTTATATTTTATGATAAAGAATAATTACAAACCGCCTACTCCAGGCGTTCTCAACCTTTTTCCAGTGATGTACCGTTACATTCAACGCAGATGTCAGATGTATCTACCAGCAGGCAAATTTTACGAGAAATGCGTGATCTTGTGGCACAAGGGTCAAAGTAAGCATGTTTATAATTAAATATTTAACGAGGAAAAAACGTTTCAATCTATTTCTATTTAATGGATAGTTCTGTGAAATGTCTTAAAATTAATTTTATTAATGTTAAAATAGAATGAATACATAAACAAACACTGGCAAACACATATTCCTGATTGCAGCATGCAGACTTACAATCAGTTAAAATCTATTAACTTTATAACTTTAACTAATTTCTGACCTAATCATTTGTTTCAGTGCGAAGGTTCTGCTTGTTTAGCTAAACACAGTTCTTTAATATTTGGTTTCAACTGACTTAATTTTGGTCTTAAATCGGAATTAACATTTAACTTATTCCTGTACTTAATTAGAGAAATAAATTCATATTTACAAAAGCTTCAAAAAGTTTAATGTTTTTTCTAAGATCATTGTATATTCGTTTATGCTTGTCAGCCACAAGAACATCATGCATAGTAGGCGAGAAATGAACGTTTCACTTCTGAATGAATTGACGTTTCTGCTGCCACATGGCCGCGCCAGCACTCTCTTGCCATATCCCACCATTCTCTGTCCGTCTCCAACGGTTGCACTTCATCATTTTCTGCTTCCTGCTTCTCTTTGCTGTCCATTTCCATTTGAGTATGTTCACTATCACTGTCAATGAAATCACATTTATATACTTCTTCTAGAATGCCTTCTTCTTTGCACACATTCTCTTGAAAGCACGTTGCTACTACATAATTTCTGTTAACTGTTGCAACGCCGATGATGTCATGCTTCCGATTATAATGAGTTTTTATTACCTGATTGGTCAACGAGATAGACGAGCCTCTCGCCAGCTGGGTCGCCGGTATAAACCCCACCCAAGTGTCAATCACAAACTAATTTCTCACCTATTGTAGTTATTCAGTTTAAATAGATATAAGCATCTTTTAAGCTCCTCCTTAAGTATAATTGCCAAATAATAAATTTATCCCCTTTTCTGCGTAAAATTTACATAAGGTATTTATAGTTTAGAGCAAGACACGAAAAGTACTATGCCCTAAAAGTTAGTTGATTCGCTAGTGCATTGGCAAAATAAAGAGCCTGTAGGTCATGTTAAGCAACATTGACAGGAAACCCAGGATGCAGCTTTAACCATTAATTTCAGGTTTATCTTGATCTTCAAAAGACAATTTTATTATACGCTTATGTGAGGTGTTAGCATCAACAAATGTGCGATGGGCATGTGATACAGAATTCAGTATTTAATATATTTATTGAAGATATCAATGACCTACAGATGCCAGACAGAACATCCTTAGGGAAAAAAATATTTGCTGTAACTATGTCAGGAAAAGTTTGTATTTTTTTATAAAAATAATACGTAACATCTATCTTTTAGTTGACGAAACCATAGATATTTCGTTCCATTGCCAATACCATGGTAGGGAAATTATTAATTCAAACTAACAGAATTTGCTAAAGCCCCTTCATATTATGCAAGACGCTAGACGAAACGAACCACACGGAGATCAGCAGAAACCCAAGATGAAAATGTTCTACCACAGTATAACCTGCCAGTCCGAATAATTGGGATCGAAACCTGTTCGGATTGGGAAAAATTCGAATTAACGGGGTTAATTTATAATATATACAATTAGGGCTATACAGTTGTATATGAACTTTATTAGTTAATTGTATTTGGTTTTTGTAACGCGCGGTGTTATTTTTGTGACGCGAACGCCATTGTTGAATGCGAGCTCGCGAAGGTCATTCACACTTGGCCGTATGACTCATGAATATTTTGTTCATCTTCCCATGGGCGCTCGGTCCGTTGTTTGTTCTGAGTTCAGTTGAGTATCAATAGCAAAATGTCGTGAATGTTTTGGGTGCATTTACTATACTTCATCGTACTTAATTGTGTTTTTAATCTATTGAGTGGTTTTAATTGTTACTGTTTGATTAAAAATGGAAGGCAAGCAAAAAATGGTTCTTATTTATTAACAGATAAACTTGAAGTTTTAAAACACTTGGATAAAGACAAAGGTGGGACAAACATTGAATTGTATGAAAATGAATTCGGTGTCGGAAAAGCAATAAGCGAATGGAAGAAAAATCGAGTCAAGATGGAACAATTTTGTGGAACTGTGACCAAGAAGGTAATCATAATCGAGTAACGCCATACATGAAAATAATAAGAGTTGACCAGAGTTTTTCCATGTCCAAGTAGAGGAGACCAGGATTGAAGTTTTACATCTCACGAAGTAAATCCCAGGCTGTGAAGAAGCAGAAGAAACAGATGTGGTGGAGCGGAGCGAATATCAGCTGACACAGAAGATCAAGTTATGACTGATCAGCAAATAGTTTTCAGATGAAACAGATGCAGGCTCACTACCTGGAATTTCTCATCCTGACGCAGCAAAACCTTGGAGACATCCTGCACTAAGTACAGCAACACCCCAACGCTACAGCGGTCGACATAATTTTATGAAGCGATGGTGAAGGATTCTCAATATTTTCGCCCTTGCATCAGCAAAAAGTGGCTGAATTTTAGGGTAACAATTAGTGGTGTAAGATAGTGATCTAATGTGCAATACAAGGCCATTTTAATCTGATATTTCTTTGGTAATTTTCCTTTCGTCAATTTGTTGGTGTTTACATGATCAGAGCGAGATAGATATCAAAAAGTTTCTACCCTTATATACTTCATATCACATCTTGCTCATGGCTTAAACCGATCGGCTGAAGAAGTTGGAAACAATTTTTCAGAAGTTTTTTTTTTTTTTTTAAGTAGTGTTTAACGCCCGTTTTCACTACTGAGGCACCACAGGCGGTGCACACTGATGATACATGAAATGAAATGATAAATCGGGAAAGGATATTTTTTTTTAAGGAAGGAAGCGTTCCAGGCCTAAGTTTAGGTACCTCCCCGGCATTTGCCAGTTATGAAGACTGAGGAAAACCTGGAAAAACCCCAGTCAGGGAGGACGGTCCTGGCGGGATTCGAACCGCAGACCTCCCGCTCATGAGTCCGTGCCTTAACGACCTCGGCCACTCGTGGCGGTTTTTCAGAAGTGAACAACATTATTTCAGCCGTGAAGAAAGTATTCCTGAAGGCTCGCAGTCGCATTCATACTTTCAAGGAAATGCCACCATAAACACCTCTTTCACCCGCTCTGGAACTTGGCTGATGACAATCACTAAGCCGAATTTTGAAGATGTCAAGAGTGTTCTAGACGCATTTGACATTTAACGATGCAGGCTGCATAGCCAAGGCTGAAACCGCTCTTCAGAATAAGCATTGCATCACTTCGCTCGACTTTAATAAAACCAATTTCACCTATCTTCCTGCGGCTGTTCATCCGCATCCTTATCATCAAAATGGTCAATCAATGCTAGTCACTGACACAATGTCAAAGAAAGAAATATAAAGGCCAATGGGTGCAGGTTGTTCATTGAAGCTAGCCAATATTCTGCAGGGGAGCCATTATTTGGAACAATGAAAAATATACGAGGGTAGGTCAATTTCCGGATTATCACCTTCACAAAGCCCTTATCTGGTGCCATGCGTTATTTGTTAATAAATACTGTAACTTCCATTCCGCTGTGTTCAGTTGTTCAGATATAGTTGCTAAAGAAGACTATGTGTAGAAGATTGTGATATGTTCAAAATGGAGTTTCGCACTGTTATTAAGTTCTTCACAAAAGGACGACTTACTCTAAATGAAATTAAACAGCAATTAAACAGTGTATATGGGGAAGCCTCCCCCTCATATTCTACCTTAATGGGCCAAACTTTTACGAATGGATCGAGAAAACAGAGCGTGTAGATCGGCCCTTGGAAGTGCACACTGCTGAAAAAACATTGCTCTTGTGAAAGGAGAAATTATGGAAGACCGGTCGATCAAAGTTACGAAATAGCAGCAAGGTTGGGCCTTTTTAAAACAACAGTCCTTCGAATTGTTCATGAACATTTAAGCATGAATAAGGTTAGTGCAAGATGGGCGCCTAGACTTCTTTCGTCAGTCCAAAAGCAGCAACGAGTCATCTGTTGTCCGACATTTTTGGAGCTCTGTCGTGGCAACAAGAGAGAAGTTCTATAAACCATTGTTACAGGAGATGAAACTATGGACCTCTACTGTGATTTCTTGTTCAAAAGAGAATCAATGGAGTGACGTAAACCTGGCGAAGCACCACCTCAACCAAGAAGATCGTTGCCATAATCTTTTGGCACTATAAAGGAATACTCTTCGTTGACTTCAAGGAGAGGAACGCCACAGTAAATGGGGAGTACTGTGCTGGCGTACTGCACAGACTACGTGCTTCCATCAAAGAGAAAAGGCGAGGAAAACTGAGAACTGATGTTAGCCTTCTTTATGACAACCCACCTGTGCATACATCTCTTGTTGCAAAGGAAGCTGTGAAGAAATGTGGCTTCAGGGATCTAGCTTCCAGTGACGATTTCCTCTTCTCAAAATTCAAGAAGGACCTTCGAGAAAGGAAAGTTAAGTGAGACGAAGTGTGATGGTGTATGCTGTTTATGCCCATTTTGCAGACAAAACTTCTAATTTTTATTCTGGGGGTTGGATTGAAATGTTAGATGTGAGAAATGTAGTGAAATATAGTTTTAGTCTTTATCATACCTAGAAAATGGTTAGGCCGGAATCTTACTGACCTTATATATCTGCATTTCTTCAGGAGGGACAAATTACAGACGATTTACTATGGAAATTGACAGCAGGGTTTCATTGAAACATGTTCCCTAGCAATGTATTTAATAGCGTAATGAAGCAGTCACCTGAATAAATGAAAAATCTTTTTGGGTTTAGGCATTTGTAACTTGTTTTAAAATGTTCAGTACTTTGGTATTATGTTGTATAGAACTGTTGAAAATTAACCAAATGGTTCATGGAGAAAGTGGGTTAAAAGGTTACCATACTTGTACGAAAAGCGTTTAACGACCGTTTTTAATGATGAAGAATCAAGGCTGTGACAATGATGATATAAAAGATGAAATTATAAATTGGGAAAGGAGGTTTGTTTTAAAAAGAAAAAAAAAAGGAGTTCCAGGCCTAAGTTTAGGGTACCTCCTCGGCCTTTGCCATTTATAAGCATCGAGGAAAAACCGGGAAATAATCTGTCAGAGAGAACGGTCCTAGCAGCAATCGAACCCCATACCTCCCGTGCTTAATCGACCTCGGCCATCCGTGTCAGTAAATGGATGGCGTGATACATTACCTGAAAGTTTAATAACAGTATATTAAAAAATAGCTATAACTGCGTTTCATTCGCTATTTTTCGTGTACCAATAATTAAATGTCGATTTTCTAATGAATTATTCAAATGTAGATGTCATACTTTATTATACCTATGGCATTATTGTGTGATAAAGTTTATTTAGTTGATTTGTTTAGTGTTGTTAGTGAAGATGGATTTCTCGCAAGACATTTTCGCTCGAGCTGAAAAGGCAGAGAAAATCTTATTTACCAGAAGTAATACGATAAGTTCATTAATTGGATAAACGATAAAAATATTAAGCATATTTTAGAAGCTTTAGTGCTGGCATATATTTCCAAAAGGTTAGTATTATCAAATTCTATTAATTCATTTGGTAGCTAATATTAATATTAGAAACTTTAGTGCTAGCATAAATAAATACATGTGGTAGCTAATATTAGCCAACTTATGTTTTATTATGTAATTATATAAATTAATAGGTGATTCTGTTTTCAGTAAAACATAAAGTATTTCCTTAAATTTATCGTAACATAACATTCAGTAAATTACAGACCTTTAGCAATGAAACCAATTGAAGGACACAGGGAAAAAACAATCAAAGTCTCTTTATGCTGAAATTTGAGATTTTGGTTCGAAATTTGCATAGTTTTTGTGATTCGTGCCCAGGCCAAAGTAAAAATAATAACGTTATTTGCATCATTCATGCTATGGTACATAAGTACAACATATTTGAATAAGTAAAAGCGACTTTTCCCATCGTATGGCATGTAACAAAGATATCGGTTTAATAAAATAAAAAAAAAACACGCTGAAAGACCCAGAGATTGGAATGAACACATATAAAGATGCCGTATGAAAGCATCTCCTTTCAATATCATTGAATATTCCTCGGATATTTTTAAACCTTGGTCTTCATTTCTTAATAAAAAATTACAGAGAGACATGCCCAATGAAGATGAAAGAAATACGGGAAACTGTAGCTGACAAATCCTCTCTAGAACTATAACCAGTCGAACAACCTGCAATGGTTCCTGGCAGTCCCATGTTATTGTTGACAAAATATCCTGCCCCTTTCTATTCAAGTTTAATTGCACTTTCCAAGGCAAACTATGATGACCTATATACCTGAAGAGATTTTATCCCAAAAATGCTCAGCTTTCTCTTTCAATGTTACCTGTAATATACACCGAATATTATTGATTAAATGACAATTTTAAATAGTGTTGCATTAATGTTTATATTTTATTGAGCAAATACCAAATATAATTTGCTACATTCCATAATATAGTAAGTGGATTTTGATTATTTTATCTACAAGTGTGTGTACTTGAATTTTTAATGTTAACATGAAGAAATAACATATTAACTAATTTAAAAGAAGGCTTTATTAGGAAATTACCTTAAAAATTATTCTAGAAACAAACATTTCTATACAATGGGCTTAATTTTCTAGCGTTTTAAACTTAAAATTACAAAGTGGACTTCGTTTTTCCCTTATACCCTTCAATTTAACGAGTAATTAATAATATTGCAACTTTATGTATCATAATATTATTTTATTAACGATTTTGCATTAATACTGTGGACATTCTGGTTTAAAATAATATATTATTGTATTCGTTGTACCTACCATTATTATAAAAAAATTATTTAACCGTTATGTTGGATTTAGAGCTCTGACTGGTCGCAGCTAACTGGACATTAAGAGAAGAAGCCGCTATATTCGTTAAGGCATGCGCAATTCATTCCTTTAGGTCAGGCAGTGCTTTAGAGAGTGAGTAGGTAGTTTTATTATTGTTATAAGTGTGCGAGCTTGTGTTTAGTGACATCATACGCTGCTGTTTTAAACTAACGATGAATACATCTGCACTTTTCATGATTTCAGCTTGTTTTACGAACGAAGAATATGCCATATAAAAATGGGTTGGAGGCTAAGGTTAAATTGATATACTATCACAAATGCGGATAAGCAGCTGCAACTAGAGTCTTTGTTCTTGTGAAAATGTAACTGCCACGGGTGGCCGACGTCGTTAAGGCGCGGACTCGTGAGCAGGAGGTCAGGGGTTCGAATCCCGCCAGGACCGTCCTTCCTGACTGAGGTTTTTTCCAGGTTTTTCTCAGTCCTTATTAATGGCAAATGTCGGGGAGGTATCCTAAACTTAGGCCTAGAACGTTTCCTTCCTAAAAAAAATTCTTTCCCAAAATATCATTTCATGCATCATCAGTGCCCAACGTCTGTGGTGCCTCAGAAGTAAAGTCGGTCCTGGTGGTGTAGTGGTAACCATATTTGCCTCCTAAACCCAAGATCGCGGGTTCAAACCCGGCCAGGACCGATGGATTTTTTCGGGCGTAAAAAGCCCTAAGTATGGCTTCCTTCGGAAGGAAAGTAAAGCTGTGAGCCCCGTGTTGTATATTTACGGTACGTAAAAGAACCTCAAGCCTGAAAGAGAGGCCTCTGAACAAAAGTTGTCGGCCGTTTCACGCCATGAATTGAATGGGACGCTGATGACCTCAGATGTTAAAGAGCGTCCGTAAATAAAACAAAAATCCTCAAAAGTAAAAACGGGCGTTAAACACTAATCGAAATGTCGTCGGGTGAGCTCGTGACAGAAAACCCCTACAGAAGTGTTTCATTCACGTTTTTGCGCTCGGGCACCTTTGTGCATCATCTGTACATGTCTACGGATTTAATACCCAAATAAAAGCTTTTTCAAGCAACCTTTTCCACCCCATTTGACTATCCACTATCCCACCCAATCTCCGTGTATCCGTTGCTCTCAGCACGCATGTCTCCAGCTTCAATTTACTTAATGGCACACAAGCTCTCCCTTGTCGCTATTTCTGGCAGTATTCGGTCTCCGTTAGCACACATTTCAACAATTTGATGGCTGCATATTCAGCTAGAAAGCGGAAGACAAATTGGAAGCAATTTTCTGCCAATGTGCACATATTTAGATGTTTAGCAAAGCAAGCGTGAAAGGAAAAATATTGAACAATTTAGGAAAAAATGAAAGTTTGTTTTTTTAGATATCGACGATGAAATATTAAATATATCGAACCATTATTAATCAATAAGCAGTCCATATAACTAAACAAGATAATGAAATGGTTTTCTTTTGCTTATATCATCAACAGAAAACAGTGAATATACCTGTCAATGAGCATCATCATCATCATCATCATTATTATTATTATTATTGTTATTATTATTATTATTATTATTATTACACAAGTTTAAAGCAAACATTAGAGGCACCCAAACAACACACACAAAACATATGTCAATACCCATAGACGAAGTTAACATGTGTTAACGTGTATGCTTTCTGAGATGAAACGATTTGCCAAAATACTACCAGCACTGCTTTTCATTTTGAGAACACGGGTATGTGTTAATAAAGCTAATGATTATTTAATTACAACACACAGTGAGAGACACACTCTTAATTAAGAAGCGGTTTAATAGGCTCCGATTAAGTGACCCAGGTTGTCAGCAATTTTGAAGCGATTTGGTAAATTGAGAAATGATGGCTGTGTTTTTGCCCACGCTTCAATGACAGCAATGTTTCAGGGTGATATTTGGCTAATTTGTTTGATTCGTACTCAAATCAAGTAATCGTTGTCTTAACGACGCCAAAGGGGATCACATAGGCACGCGCAAGTTTCGCGCCTATCTTTTAAAAGTTCAAACATACATTTTTCATTGGCTGGTTTAAATTCACCTGCCATACGGGCCATTCCCTATTTCGTAAAGTTTAAAACATTTTGCTGGCATTGGCTAGTTTAAAGGATAACAGTACTTTTCGGTAGTAATGTAGTGGTGCACCATCCTGTTGCAAGTAAAATTCCTCATTTCCATAGAGCTTATGAATGGTAGGTAAGACAGAATTGTTACTCGCGTCTCCATTGCCTTTGAACTTCAGCAACATTCTCGGTTTTCCAATACCACATTTCAAAATTGCTTTCCGCTGTTCAAACGATAATCTTGGTTCCATTTTGTTGTAGTAAGGTTAGCATGCCGTAATGTGAGTCACATCTGTTTACAGAACAACATACTATGCATTACTGTTGTTTTTCGGTTCAACTTTGAAATATATTTTACATACATTTTGTGTATACCTTTTTTTTTTGGCACTCTAGGTATTAACTTAAAGTATATTAAGGTCCAAAAATTATTTATTTATTTGTTTGTTTACTTAAAATTAACTTTTACATTATCAATTTTATGAATGAAAGAACTCTGTTTTTTAATGTTAACATTGTCTTAGTTACCAACAGTGAACTAACAGTCTGTAAATTTCCAAATGCCTTTAAGAGGGAAAATGTTTATGCAGTAATATATTCATACTGTCGTATATTGCAAATTCACAGAATTACAAGATACTATCCCAAACTCTGTGGTTTTTAATAGATTCAGCAGTGAGTGGGTATTCCAAGCTCTATGGTCAATTTACGTAGCCTTGTGACAGTTGTCAGGATATTAATTTTGGATTTTTTTTTCATATGAACCACAAAAATTATCAGATAACTTAAATTCAGATATAGGTCGTTTGCTAACCTCTAAATTTAATGGATATTTGAGTAAACCCAGGTGCTTACTAGAGGGGTTTTTCTTCGATTCAAACAATAAAAAAAAACACAAAAAGTCAATTATATGCCATTCACTTACCTCTGAATTCACTGGTAACAGCTGTTTTTCTATAACTGCCAAAGTTGCTCACTAGAGAATTGAGTTTAGTCACTCTTTGCTCGTCTTTTATTACGCAGTCGATGTATTTCAGAGACAACTGCGGCGTTATGCAGAGAAAGGAATATCACTATTGAATTCAGATGCAAGTAAATGGCCTATAGTAGAATTCTACAGTTGTTTTGTGTGTTCGAACCCAAGCGAAGGCAATTAAAGGACTCTAGTGAGCAACTGTGGCGTTTTACAGAAAGAATATCGCTATTAAATTCAGAGGCAAATAAATTGTCTATAATTCAATGTTGGTGGTTTTTGTTCGTTCAAACCCGAGGGTTTTCCTTCCGAGTACGACAGGTCTACCAGACATTTGGTAACAAATAGGGTAATTAGGAACGACGAATAGTAGTTTTAATAACTGAACACAAATATCTGGGAAATGGCGGTGAATATTAATAGCCTTACGAATAATTGATCATATTTAAGACTCCGTGTTAATGACGTTCACTTTGTCCTTAAAGACAAAACACGACTAGGGAATAAAAGTTTGCAAGTGCGAAGGAGATAGAGGTACCGTTATATTTGGTGAAACAGGTCACAGGCCTTTTCATTATTATTCTTTCTTAGTAAAAAAAAATCCCCTCATTACTCTCCTTTACTCTCCAGTTTTGTGCCAAATCTTTCCATTCTCCAACATCAATTCACTTTTTCAGCTGTTCTTTAACCCTACTACTCACCCTTAAGCTCTTTGCTCGACAAGTTTGCGCCCTCCGCCTTTCCCTGTAGTTTGATATATGAACCATAACTTCCTAAGCCAATGTCATTTATGACAAAAAGTGGTAGAGATCTTTCCAAAATACAAAAACTTTTTGCATGTGCTTTCTTTCTTAGACTTTGTACGTGAAAGGGTGTTCTCGTGTTCCTCTCAAAGTCTTCACATTTATGCGTCCTTTTTTGTGTTATGTTAGCTGAACTAAGTTATTCGCTCATTTGTGGAAATGCTTAGGATTTAGTGGTCGATTTACATATAAAAATATACGATCATGCTTTATACCGGGTGATTCAACGCCACTATTTCGACCCATCAGCGTATTCATTTTGTATACTGTTATTTCCCGAGCTATAGAGTTCAAACCTTTTAGCGGGAACGCATTATTTATATATTCACTTTGCTAGTTACTACGTTCTGCATTGAGTGCTTCAAGAGTTCTAGTAAATGGAGCCCTTTCCAAGCCTAGTCTTATGAAACAGTTCCTACAGTTCGCTCCCACTAAAATATAAATATAATATACATGCTGTAAGCCTAACCAAGCATTTTAATTAGAAATATAGATATCATGTATATATATATAGATATATGGGCGTGTTTATCATGAGGTAAAACTTTAATATGTTAATTTTATATCGGAGAAAGTTCCCTGGTGCAATTATCTACGGTAGCCCAGGCACAAACGGTGCAGAGACGAGGAGACAAAGGAATAGTAAACCCAAGGGTCAAGCCTATGCCACTTCGTAATAGATCTACCATTAGTGATGACCTATAAAGTCCAGGCCTTGCAATACGTTAGGGGAATAAACTCACCAGCCGTTTGTATAGTTAACTTTAAACCCACCAATGTGAATGGATGTTTTAAACTTTGAAATAGTAGCGGGTTAGGTTAGGTTAAAAATATGCAAAATTTTACTGTTAAAACCGTAACAACTATTTCCTTTACTTCTTACATTGCTAGATTATCGTTTCCCATTTAATTTCGCTGTGTGGTAATTTTTTTAAATGGTGTTTAATGCACGTTTTTACTATAAGGCACTACAGGCGGTAGACACTGATGATAAATGAAATGAAATGATATATTGGGAAAGGATTTTTTTTTAAGGAAAGGAACGTTCCAGACCTAATTTTAGGGCACCTCCCTGGCATTTGCCACTTATGAGGACTGGGGAAAACCTATAAAAACCTCACAATCCTGGTGGGATCCGAACCAGTTCATGAGTCCCCTCCTTAACGATCTCAGCCACTCGTGGCGGTGTGCTGAATGTGATCACCTATTAACATGCATCACAAAAAGTTTATTTTTTTGCCTTCCGTTGCTTGGTTCTGTGGTTACGACTGCTACATCCCGCCTGTATTTGTTACGCTCGGTTTTCTCCGCAAAGGTTGGTGGTATGAGATATGACTGGTTCCCCAGGGTGACTCTCTGTATGGGTAAGTTATCGATACACTAAACTAACTTCCCTGAACCTCTGTTTGTACACACTCAGATAGGAGAGCTTCGGAGTTGTAGTCCAACAAATCCCCGTAACTCTGATGGAAGAAGATCGCGGCACGGAAGCCGAAGATCCATGGTTGGAGTCACTTTTTTCCTAACCGACTCTGATTGCAAACTTTATCCTAACACACGGCTTGTATAAAAAAAAACACACAATGCATTTAAAGACTCGGAGGTATGACAGCGTTTCCATTAAAATCTTACGACGATTCTCCAGAATAGAATACCATCCTTCTCCTTCTGGCTTCTCTAGCCAGAATTACCATCCTAGATATATTCTATTATTTCACTGAAAAATCAACAAACATACATAAACTACACAAGTACCTACTTTCTTTTATAAAAACCTCTCTATGATTAACTTCTTCTGTACTAGCCTGGAGTTAGTTAAAGCTGTAAAATAAATAGGTGCATAGCGCTGTTCTTTCTGTCAACGTACTCCTAGCACTGCCTGTACATAAAAATTCCTTTACCTTGCTTCATGCCCACGAAGAGGAATACGAGCAAACTGAATTTGGCTTTTAAACGCGTCAAGGCTCCCTGAACGGGGCGACAAAACAGCGCCAAGCTACACCCTGAATTTAACAAACATTCCGTGTTTGAAAAACTACTCGCTTATATGTACGTGGTGAGCTGCATTTTTTTCACGTAACGTTATAACATTCTGGTATTTTGGTTGACAGAACGGTGCTCTTCTTATTCCTCCTTCACTGAAGAAAATACAGAAAAAAGGAAGAGGCATACAAGAATTGCGAATGTGGGGCATAACATGCTAGTGATCCTTATATTCCCTGTCTCTCTTTCTCAATACTAGAGGATATACACCTTCCTCCCTTTGTAAGCGCCTCTTGCGTTTATTGTCTCTGTTGATTAAATTGTCTCTCTTCGAAAAAAGAAACAAAGAAAGTAAAATATTTTCTGAATGTAATGTGTATTTTTTTAATTTATTTGTTTTTTTGAAATACTGGCATCTTCTTTGCTGATTTTTTTAAAGGTAAGTTAATATTTTATGCAGATAGCCATATATCCACTAAACAAACAATAAATAAATAATAATAAATACAAAGTTTATAGGTTTGTCTATCTAAAAACATAAATGCATCTTCTACAAAGAACTTACGGGTAGAAAGTGAATCGAAGAAAGAAGCAAAAATCGGTTCTTTCTGCAGGAAATGTTATGACGTCAGATTTTGGGATGCTAAAGGAGCTTTTTGAATCGATTATTTTCTGAAATGTAATATATAACGAGATAACTATTACAATCTTTTAAACCAAGTAGAAGAAAAAGAAAATTTCATTAAGACAATGCAGCTACTCATAAAACCATTTTAGCGATGGAAAAAACTGAAAGATTTTAAGTATGAATGCTGGAGTATCCAACCTACTTCCCCCTATTTGGCCCCTTCTAAATTCCATCTGTTTCTTCAATAAGATTAGCTTGAAAAATAAAACAATGTTCAAGTTAATGACGCATTCCTTCATTGTTAAGCCGAGAACTTTAAAGCTCGAACGAGTATATTTAGTAAAACACCTGACTGAAAAAAAAGAAAATATAACATTTATGGGTTACTTGAGAGCTTTTGACGAAATAAATAGAAATTTATTATGAATGTTCTTTTTAAAGAAAAATTATTGTAGAATTTATAGAAAAATAGTAAAAAGTATAAATTGAATCTTCTAAACAGTTTATTTTCTTATAACTAGAAGTTTCTTCCAGGCTTGAAAGCCATGGTCTGTTGGAGCTAAGGAGCCCAAACGTTTCGTCCCCATCAGCGGAGGACATCTTCAGTGGCGCGGTCTGAGTCTTCTGGGAGAAGGTTCAGGGACGACAGAGTTTATACCTTATTTGATTCATTTGGTTATTTACAAAAAAATAATTCTATTTTCCAGTCACCATAACTAAATGAAACATTAAAATATAAGAATATAATAAACCTGAGGTAAGGCAAGGATGTGCAATATTTACAAAATATTTCATTACTTATTTAAACAAAGTTAACCAATGTGAGTCTTTTTTCAAATAGGAATTTAATATCTAAAAGAACATGTTTTATAGCTTTGCTGTTTGCAGATATCAAAACTACAAATAACAGTTTTTACAAGCGATTTTAACTGAAACATTTAATTAGTTTGGGTCATATTTCCATGTGGTTAATAAGATAATTATTGATAAGATGATTGAAAAACTGAATTAATTCATATAACAGGTTTTAGAATGGAAAATATTATAGCTAGAGAATAGAGATACCCAAATACAATTTTTTGATTTGCCTGTTTTAATGTGAATAATTAAAACAAATCCTCTTGAACTCGGTAAGCAAATGCAAACGTTTAAAGTGGTATGGCATAGTGAAATTGACATTGGAAAAAAAGTATTGAATCAGCAGAAATTTATTTATTTATTTCTCACGAGAAAACGAAGTAGAATAGAGACAAACTTTGGATAAGAAACACAAAAAGGTATAAGAGGAACATTGTTAATCAAGAGAAATATTTAAAAGTTACAGAGAAATCGGTAAAGATAATGTATCAGAAGTGCAATGAAAAATCATAGAAATGTATCAGCCAAAGAGAGCAAGGTAAGAAGACATCCTAAGAAAATATGGCATGATCTATCCTAAATAGATAGACTCAAAGTATTAAACAAAAAAATAAAATAATAAAAAAAAAGTAATGCTTGGTGAAAAACGTTTTCATGGTTGGTCAGAATTTCAGTAAATAAGTTGTTTTGTTGTTTGGGTTGTGTATCTAGTAACATAAAACTAAAAGGAATACAAACTTAGCTATTTGAACACACTTATCGCAGCCATTGTTACTGCAAATATACAAGTGTTTCATTTCAAAGTTTGTCAGTATGAATAACTTTCCATTTAATATAAATTTAATTTAAACAAAAAAAAAAAAACGTCCAACTAAGTACTGAGAGACCTAGGGTTAATTGTAATGGGACACGGAAAGAATGCAACTCTATAAAGTCAGGATGAGCAAGTGGAAAGGAATTTGTTTATTTTTATTTTAATATGTTTATTTGTTTGTAAAATTTAATGAAATTGGTTTTATTTACAGGATAAAATACTTTCACTTTATTTGCATGCAAATTGGAAATTGCAAGAACTAATTTTGTTTACATACGTTGTTTATGTTTAGGAGAGCTAAATTCAAAACAGTTATGGTGACATTATCTTTTGTTTATTGCATGCAAAACTCAAGTCCTTCAGATATTCCAATAGGAAACTGCTGATGGGCTGAAGACAAAGGTTCAGTAATCAGTTAAATTAGCAAAACTAAATGACAATTTATTGAAAATGCTTAATTGTGTAGTTATGAAACTAGTTTTAAAGGTAGGGGGAGGAAATGCACATTTAATTGTCATGTTATTTGTTGAAATTAAATTAATTCATGCAAATACTGATCCGAAGGCCTATAACTTGCTAGGTGTCATCCCCACTTTGAAAATATTAATGTTAACCCTACCTTATGGTACTTAAATTTTAAAACTGTTATCACATCTTTTATTTTGTCTTTACCTAACAACCTGGAATTTTATTGTTTAAATTTGGACAGAATAAAAATGCGAGCGTTAGCCAAATATGGAATGAATTCGTTTCGAGTAAAATTAAATTTTCATTTATTTAAACGTTCAAAACGCGTTCCATTGTAGACTAGACAGTAACACGGCCAATTTGGTATTCATGACATGTTCGATTACATTTTATGCTTTCTTGCAAGGTAGAATTTTAATCACTTTATTATATAACACTATTGCATTAACTGTTCTGTAATTTGACTCCTATCAAAGTGAAACAACAAAAACAAATCAGGTTTCCAGACAACGATAGAAAAAAGGTGATAATTGAATCCTCTTTAATTTAACTATTACAAAGGTTAGCGGTGACAATTTTTTTTTTCCAAAGTCGGGGTAGCTGGAGGTGAGAGTGTAAAATGTAATCAATAATATTGCAAGGTCTCTCTCTCAATAAATTGACGTGTTTGTTTAAATTAAATATGTGTTAAATGAATTATCATTCAGACAAGAATATTTTTAAATGAAAGCCCTGTTTTGTTACCTTATGAGCTATTTAGGAATTCTGTAATTCTTACATTAATCTTTGTAATGTTTTAAAGTTTTGGCTCAAATAATTCACGAATTTTTTAATATGTTTATTTTAATGTCTGTACATTGCTCTTAAAGCCTCTAAAATACAAAAAAGTGACTTTTTTGAACTATTTCGCCTGTTGTATTACTGATATAAATATATGTGCTTTATTAACTAAAACTGCAATACTTTTGTGAATTTAGTACCTTCCTCCATTACTCATAAAAACGTTAGCGTGTTCATGTGACCAGTTGGAGTTTTTACAGAAATGACAGTGATTTAATGGATATGCCAGAAAAGCATCTGGGTAATAAATCAAACCACAACATATATTTGATACACTTGGTCTCGAGAGCACTTTTCATCCAAACCCATTTTAAACCTTTCTAGAGATGAGGCTTAAAAGTGCATTTTGGTTGATGAAAGATTATAAATCACAAAGGATAAAGCAATGTACAGGATGGGTCAAAATAACAGAATGTTGGTGGTGGGGTGATGCGACCATTGTGCTGCCTTATTCACGACATTTAGGAAGCATGGGGCATGATGTTCCATTTTCTATAAAATAGAGATGTAAAAATGGCGAAGACGCCCAAGCTAGACTTCTGCTATTCAAACAAGTGTTTGCGCTTTTGAATAAACAGGCTCAACAAAAGAAAAACTCACAGGGAGCAAGCTATTTAAGCTCGCAGACATCCACAATTGCTTAAGCCACAAAGCAAAAATTAAAAAGTTTCGCCCATGCAGCTACCGAGAGTTTAAACTACGTGACTTCACAACTGAATCGGTTTTTTCAAGAGAATTGTTATAGAAGTTGTTCTTTCCAATTTCCGAGTGTTTTATCAAGCTAGCTTTCACAAAGAGATTTTAACAAAATAAAAAGTTCTGTATTTGCTCAAAAATTGACGACTTCTTTATCGACATCTCCTACTCAGAAAAACGGTTTGGAATAAAGAAATGAATTACTGTGCCATAGAAGCAAAACAAAGCAATACACTGCACACATCGCTATAGAAGTTATCGGTCCTGGTAGTGCCCCCTAAACCCAGATCGCGGGTTCAATCCTGAGCAGAGTAAATGGATTTTTTCGGGCGTAAAAATCCTAAGAAGGGAAGTAAAGCCGTGGGTCCCGTGTCGTACATTTACAGCACGACAAAGAGCCTAATGCAAAAAAAAAAAACCGTTTCAGGCCTTGATTTGAATGGAACGTTGATGGCCTGAGGTGTTAAAGAGCGTCCTTAAATAAACCTAACATTTCATGGTTTACAAAATCTATGAATTTGTATGAGATAACTGTTGGTTCTAAAACAAACATGAAGAAATTGCAAACCTCGCAGTTTATAAGTTGTAAGATGTAATGAATAGATGCAAGGAGGATTTCTTCTAGAAGTAGTTCATTGTTAGTTCTGGTTAATGCCATACTCGTACTAGCTAACACACTGAGGTTATTAGAAATACAGGCTTATGATATACTTGCAGGTAGCGGCTTGTAGCTAGTTTAAATAGAGGCTTTGTAAGGAGCCTTCCCTTGTTACCTGGTGCTTTCATGTGTAGAATCGTTAGTTATTTCACTATATACATACACTCTTTAAGAACGAGACTTCATGTACGCTAGATATGTGAAAACGGATTCTTGCAGAGATGTGGCGAGGCGTTTCTCAAGAAAATACCCTGTAAAAAGTATTCCGCCACTTGTTAAAAAGGGGGAGGGGATATTTCAAGGTAAGGAAACCGTAGTATTTTTATGGAAGAAAAGTTCGACGAAATATGCAAATGCCGGCAATGTATTGCCTCTGAGGAATACCATTTTCAACATCTCTAAACACAGACTTATTATTATCAGTTTTAAATACAGTATCAATTTATGCTTTCAGTAATATATAAATATTGAAATAAAATATTAACTTTACCAGCGGTGACTCTCTCCCTTTATCTGGTTTCGGCAGCTGTAGTTAAGTAGCCCTTTCAGGAAGGCCAAACTCAAACACCAAGCTACATGTGGAGGTCTTTAAAATAAGCATTTCCAACTTTAAGTTAACTATGAGAAAGGGAAAAATCATCCTGGTTTGGGTAAAAAAAATAGCGGTTTGGATTTTAATTTTATTTTTCTTTTGCATTTCATGTTATTATTTCCATTAACACATTAATTATTTTAGTAAGAAAATAGAATTTTTAATTTCTAAGCCATGGTGTACCATTAAGTGTTATGATAAATCTGGTTCAGTGCTATTGTGGAAACAATAGAAATATTTCCGTATTTCAGAGAACGCCCATGCTCTATTATTAATCATGTGGGTTTAATCAGTAAGTTAAGAATCTGGTCCCGCTACTGAAAGCGAGTATTTCTAGTAAACCCAATAACTCTGCAGTAAATGCAATTACTATCTCAAAGGAATTTGTAATATTCCATGATATCTGCAAAATACGGTTGAGGGAAACATCCTCCACAGACATATCAATGTTGTTGTTCAAAGAGCAACTCTAAGAATGGTATTTTTGTTTTCTCCTATCTCACTTGTAATGACATTGTAACTCTTTAATTTTTGAAGCGGTTTTTTTTTTAAATGATCTTGGTGTACTTACAATTTTTATATGAGCTTCTAAGTTCTTATTTCCTCCTTAAAGTTTTCTGTTTCTTTTTCCTTCCTCTGGAAACCGGTCTCGCCATTTATACAAGAAAGTAATTCACTGCACTTCATGCTAATTCACGTGGTGCGGAAAAAGTGAAGCCTTGGTTAGAGCCAGTAATTCCGTTAAGCTTTTCCGTGATTTAGTTTGCATATCTATTTTCTGTTCAGAACCACGCGCATGGAATACATTATTTTTATCGCACAGCAGTGAGCAAGTATAAACAGATTATGTTCTTCCCATAGAACTTCCTGGCACTTTTCGTGATCTCTTCCGCTTTCATATTATCTAGTCATTTTTTAATACAGCATGCTATGTCTTAAAAAAAAGTATTAAGCAACCCATGCGCATATGAAAACTATTTTTACCACTTTGAGGTGTGTAGTCCCCAAAATAAATGCTGAATTAAAAGTAGTTAAGATGATTTGTTTCCAAAATAGGGTTTAACTTTCAACCAAAAGCTATAAGGATGCATAAAATTAATCTACAAATAGACTCTTTTTCGTATGTGCCAAGGTCGTATATCAGACGTAAAAGTTAGTGGTATATGAAGGTGGTAGCGATTTTGCCAAACTAACTGGGCGTGTGCGGACGGGAATTCTGCACTCCATAGTAGGTCTCAATTATTAATGTTTGAGTTCATAAGAGGAGACAATGCTCTGTAATGCACACATCTTAACTCTGTATGTTTACATATGCATCTTGAAAGGGCACACGTCACCCTCTTTGCTTAGATTGTATTTAGTTTACCACTGATCCTCTGTAACAAGAGTCCAATGTGAATCAACAACGAATATCTCACATTGTACAATCAATTGACTTGCACCATAGGTTCAGAATTTTATGTCCTTTCTGATAACATCCCCGCAATTTTATTTTAAATATGTTTTCGATGTAAATTAGAAATCCTGCCCGATCAATTATTAAAGATAACAAGTGCTAATAGACGTTTATTGTACTAGTTTTAGAATACATTCAAATAAATACGACTGTCACAAAGGCTTTACGGCCGCATATGTTAATGTCCTACTTATAACAATTAAAATGGTCATACACACAAATATATATATATATATATATATATATATATATATATATATATATATATATATATACAAATATACATACCTACAAACATAAAACATACAAATCGATACATTTACATTTTCTATTAATAATTGTACATACAAATACATAAATATGAATGGAACCCTTATTCTTGAGCCCCCCCTTCCATTTACTCACACCTCCTCTCCAACTCCCCCCCCCCCTCTTCACTATAACCATTAACCTCCTTTGTCAAAAAATATTCTCAAATTGTGTGAGTATTTCGCATGCACCAACACTTCCCGGCAAATGTTCAAACTTCTATTGGAATGCAAAATTTGCGGTGTTAAATGCTCATTTCTTAAAAACTCAGTTTTCCTTCATTCTGCCAAAATATGCCTCCAGGTATCGCTTTCTCCGCACAATGGGCAAATTCTTTCCCCGATAGCATTAATTGTTTTGTTTCCTTTCCAAGCCCCTAATCTGAACCATGCGAGACCACTTCTTTCTTCCCTCCCCCACACCGGATGCATTTGAGCCTGCAGGTTAAGTGGTACTTTTTCTGCGCATTGAGTCTCAGTATTTTGCCTATCTATATCTCACAAACGTCTGTTAACTATTTGCCAACTATTTCTTGCAATGTCCTCTCCACTTAACCAAATACATCCCAATCCAATTTTGTCTAAGCCTTTTCTTCCATAACTATCAACACAGCGGGGCGAAGATTACACATGATTGGAAGCTGTCGGTAGAATGCTCCGCCTGCAAATTCCATTGTTATGAGATGCTGAATAACTAAGAGAAACATAGGAGCTTTGTTCATCATGACTTTTCAGTCCTGTCCTTGATATTTTATACAACGGTCCATTCCATTCTCTGCAATCGCCACTCGTTTTCGACACAACAGTCAAATCATCTCCGTAGGCCGCCATTCTTTTTCAGGGCTGAAAAATCCCTGCCCTTGGACGTAAATTATTCATAGTCGACAAACTGGTGCCAGGTGGAGTCTGTAACTGCTCTCTAAAATGTCACTGTTGTGTTCGCTGGGTGAACAACATTGTCAAGGTTCAGTTCTTGGCCGCCGTTCATGAATTTCGTTGAACACCATGGGAGGGCAGATTTCGATACCACTTTGCAGTAATTGATTTTCATTTTCTAGAGCAGTCACAAGTGTCCACTGATTGAAAAAAATGGGACAGCCATTTTTTTTTCCTAACATTCTTTGATCTTTTGACTTGTATAGCGACTAATCAAGACCCTAATATAAAAAAAAGGAACTTTATTTCAATATTCGATAGTCCATATGTGAATTCCTCGAAGCATTTTAGTTCCGTTTCAAAATGCAGAATTTCTGCCTTTTGGTTAATCGTCTATTTAAAAAAAATTACGCATTAAGATTTTTTTGAAGTTTTTAACGCCCGTTTTTACTACTGAGGCACCACAGGCGATGGACACTGATGATACACGAGATGAAGTGATAAATTGGGAAATGAGTATTTTTTTTTAAGGCAGGAAACGTTCCAGGCCTAAGTTTAGGGTACTTCCCCGGCATTTGCCATTTATGAGGACTGAGGAAAGTTTGGAAAAAAAAACGCAGTCAGGGAGGACGGTTCTGGCGGGTTTCCAACTGCAGACCTCCCGCTCACTAGTCCGCGCCTTAACGACCTCGGCCACCCGTGTCGGTCCTGGTGGTGTAGTGGTTACCATACTTGCCTCCTATACCCAAAACGCGGGTTCGAACCCGGCCAGGACCGATGGATTTTTTCGGGCGTAAAAATCCTAAGAATGGCTTCCTTCGGAAGGGAAGTAAAGCCGTGGGTCCCGTGTCGTACATTTGCGGCACGAAAAAGAACCTCAAGCCTGAAAGAGAGGCCTCTGAGCAAAATTTGTCGGCCGTTTCACGCCCTGAGTTGAATGGGACGCTGATGACCTGAGCTGTTAAAGAGCGTCCTTAAATAAATCAATCAAATCGGCCACCCGTGGTGGTTTCATTAAGAATGGATACATTTGGCGAACTGGCCCTTAGATCCAACTCTGATTTCTCATAGTTTAAACTTATTTCTTCTCTAATAATTTGTTCTACGTATGAGAAAATTTCCTTTCGTCCATTTCCGTTGTTGGTCAGCTCATGTTTAAGAGATTGCACATGTCTACAATGCATTTTACAATATCAAGTATTTTATATAAATTGCAATTTGCATACTGAATCCAAAAATAAAATATTTAATTGTATCACTTATCCCTTTTAAAATGTAATATGAATCGTTATTTCCTAAGCAAAGCCTGAATCTACATGAAAGTACTAATTGAGTGTTCTCAGATTAATAGTAGCACATTCGATGAAGGATATTTTATATAGTCAATGCAGTTAATACATGTTTAAAGGAAAGACTTCGATTATAAATACGTTAACTTTGATACCTGCACCATATGTAATACAGAGTGATCTAATGAACTACGAACAGATTGCAGTGTTTACCTATTGCCGTCCGCGGATATCAGTAAGTGACGCAGATCACCCTATAATTTCCTCAACTACTTTAAATGTTTCTACTTCCAAATTCATGAAACGATATGTGAAACGGGTCTCCGTCGTTATTCATACTTACATGACACCTCCTTAAAAAAACTACCACGTTGAGTAATGCCTGCTATTTCTTGGCCGAGATTTTGTTTCAATACCGTGGGTAGTTTTAATTTATCCCACAAATGCTTACTAATAACTCTGTAATTCTGAAACACACACGAGTTTTTTCATCGAAATATTCACTATATGATCTTTGGCATGGTATTGTTGAAAAAAGTCGAATCCCTGCTCCCTTTTAGTTACTTATTTTTTTTTTTTTTTAAAAAAAAGAGGCCTGGAAAAAAATTGTTTTCGCATGTACCACAGTTATTTTATATGGTTTTAACAATTAAGTAGTTCTTTGTACACAATCATAAGCAATGCCTACCATGAAAGATGTCTAAGTGACTTTTGGAGAAATTCTCCGATGTCAGCTTTCTTAGACTGAACGCTACGCGTACCTGAAATTTATTATAAAGATTTGGACGGTTATACGGCCTGACACTTTTACACTTGAGATCTTTCAAATAGTTTGTGAATTTAGCGAGCTGACTGAGATAATACATATGAACCATAATTAAATAAAAGTTATGAAGTAAAAAATCATATGCTGAACCATAATTTACTTCGCGATTAAATGCAGACCAAATGCATTACTAGAAATAAATGCGTTGAACTGAAGCACCTTCAGCTCCACACTGACCGATTAGAATCTAGCGTGGCCTTGGTCCAATCAATGGAGGGAAATACATATGCACACTCAGCGGAAAAACGCCGCAAGTTGGTTCGTAGTTCATTGGATCGCTTCGTAATATGAGTATAATGAAACGCAGGCTCTGCTAAAATAATCCTATTTTTAATTATATCTACGACACGTTTGTTGTGAATGAACAAACACAGAACCTAATCTCATTGTTGGTAAAAACTTATAAAGCATAATTTGCAATTAAATTAGCAGATCAAATTCAGCAATGGGCTTCTAATATTATTTGCAGTGTTTGTGCTCAACACTTGAACATTTGGGAAAAGGATGCTGCGTTTTAAAATGTCTGTGGTTTGGCCTGAGTCCAGAGATTACACCATCAACTGTTACTTTGTTCTTTCAATTGGAGGGTTTTAATTAAAAGTACAAGAAAGGAATTAACATAATTTATTATTTGCTATGAGATCAGTGCGTGATGGCTAGATATCCCTAGCCTAAGACCCCTATAAATAGTAGAAGAGAAGGCCAAAGTTAATGAAATCGCTGCTGACAGCAAAAAAACGTTCTATGATAACATACGAGGTGGTAAACAGAATATTCGGTACGGTGCTGCCATCTGGTCAAAAATTACTTTCAGACTAATGACCGCAGTCACCCTTGAAGTAGTTCCACTCCACACGTATACACCGGTCCCAGCGATTCTGCCATTTTCCAAGTACATCTTGGAAGTCATGTTCTTTGAGGGTGGTTAGCACAGAAAGCGTTTCTTCTTGAATCCTCTCAATTGTGTCAAACAGACGTCCTTTCAACTTGATTTTCAGTTAGGGTAACAGAGCGAAATCACAGGGTGCCAAATCAGGCGAGTACGGTGGGTGGGGGACAACCATCATGTTGTTTTTTGTCAAAAAGCTCCTGGTGAACAAGGAATTGTGACAGGACGCATTATCCTGATGCAACAGCCAGTTCCCTTGTCGCCAAAGTTCGGGCCGTCGTCTCCGCACATTTTCACGGAACCGTCGCAAAACGTCATCGTAGTAGGTGGAATTCACTGTTTGATTTGGTGCGACGAATTCTTTGTGCACAATCCCCTTGGTATCAAAGAAAACAAGGAGCATGCTCTTGACTTTTATCTTCACTTATGTTGCTTATTTTAGGTATTGGTGAGTTCGGGATCTTCCAATGGGAGGATTGTTGTTTTGTCTCAGGGTCATAAGCGTACATCCAGCTCTCGTCGCCGGTGATGGCCCTGGACAAGAAGGTATGTCATCGGATACGGCCTGACGAAGCTCCGTGCAAACTTCAACACGCTTCAACATCGTCAGTCAGGGTCCTTGGCACAAATTTTGCGGCTACACGATGCATGCCCAATTCATCAGTTAAAATTCGTTGGGATGTCCCATAACCAATTCCCAATTCGTGAGCAAGGTCTTCAATCGTTCGACGTCGATCCTCACGAACGAGGTGTTGAACTTTGGCAACAATGTCAGGCGTTGTGCAAGCTGATGAGCTACCGATCTGATAGCACCGTCTTCAATAGCTGCACGGCCTGCCCTGAACTGAGTATTCCACTCAAACACACGTGTACGGCTCATGCTTTGTCCCCCAAATACTTGTTGAATCATTGCGAGGGTCTCCGTAGCATTTTCTCCGTGAATTGCACAGAATTTTATGCACACTCTCTGTTCTAATCTTGAATTCATTGTAAAATCACCACAAACTACATACAGAGTATCATGAAAAGTACTATAGAATCTCAACACATCTACCCAACTGCGTGAAACTTTAAACACTCACTATTCAGATATGTTAGTGTTGCCACCTAGCGGTATAAAACTCTACTGCAACTATTGTCGAGATTGCAGCACCAGTACCGAATATTATGGATACCACCTCATACAATACTAAACTCTAAAAGAAGACCCAAGAAATATGATTCTATCGGTGATTTGGAGATAAAAAATGTTGAATTATGAAAGAAAATGTTTATTTTGCATCCTATAAAAGCTCTAAATTGTGTATAAAATCTGAAAAATTAACTCCTAATTGCTACAAAGTTTTAAGTTGTAGAAAAAATGGAAGTAATTTTTAAGACAGCACTACTGAAGCATTTAAACTCATTACTGACAACTAAAACAGCCATCATAAAGTTTAATTTTGTAAACTTGTTTGGTTTTCCACTTTTTAATTTACCGAACCGAAGGAATATATTTGAAGTGAAGGAGAAAGTTCCTAAAGCCTGGGGTAAGCTTTCAAATGACTACCTTATTTAAAATAATCGTTAAAAATGCTCTTTTATTCTCCATGTCTCTACACTATAATAAACCGAACGATTTCTGACACGGCAGTAATATGCAAGAATGGGTAATTTTCGCTACATGGCAATTTCTAGTGTAAAGGTTCCCAGGAATTTGTGTGTGAAAACTTCTCTATTGGCCTACATTCTAAGATTTTGTGTAACGTTGTAACAGAACGTTCATTATTTGCTTTAAAACATGTAGGGGAATGGCTATCAGAATTTCATGCAGTTCTGCCTGAACCCTTGAGTCACCAACATACCATCATATGTACGAATATTACATGAAAATACTTTGTGGAATGCAGTACTTAAATTGGGACAATTTATTTGTTCATAACGTATAAGGTATCATCCATCACTCTATTTAAACTGTTAAAATTTTTGTTATTTAAGAGTAACCTTTAATATGAGCGGGAAATACATTAAGCACTTTCCTGTTATTAATTATAAAGCACGAGGTCAACTAAATGGGTTACTACGTGTTCCTACTCGCGTTTCAGTAGATACACTGTGTACAATGCTATGATTTAAGTCTATTCTTATATGGAAGTGAAATGTGGGCATGGTGGAGAGTTGAACATGTAAATAAAATTCAAGACTTTTTGGAAAAGTACTTTCGGGCACCCTAAAGGAACGTCAATCTGTGGGGTCATGAGGGAGGGGGGTTGTTTTGAAGATACGGTTAACAGTACAACAAGGACGGTGAAATACTGGCTTTGTTCACACTAAGCGGTAAATGCTATAGACTCCAAATACAAAACATATCTCCAAAGTTTTGGGCTGCAGAGGTGCAAAGAGGGCTCAGAGGAATTAGCCTAGGTTCAATATAGCAACGAGGCAACGCAAATAATAAAAAAGTATGACAGAGGTTAAAACAAGGCTAGAGGTTATCAGCAGGTAGGAAATCGAGGTAGAATGTAACACGAAAGTCTCCTTGAGCCTATCAAATGAAGTGAAAGTCATCTGGAGTAAAGAGGTGTACATGATCGTTCTAGGGAGAAGTGGCCTGGTTGAGACTGGGAAGTTAGAAGGCTGAAAAAAATAACGGATAGTTCTGGTAGGGGAATATATCCGTTTTGTGTAGGGGAATGAGAAATGCACCCACTGCGAACAACTGAGAACACAATGCTGTTTCCTGAAAACCTTTTAAGGCAATTAGAGAGCAATTGTCACTCTGTGACCTGTTTGCGAACCACACTAATTGGCTGAATATGGGCATTTTCCTAGCCAAAATGCGCAAAGCTATTTATTTTCCGGTTAGAACGCAATAACCAGTACAATTATAAATAATGTAATATGCTTCTATTAATATATCTGCAAATATAGTTTTTCCCTTTTTAATGTCGGTCCTGGTGGTGTAGTGGTTACTATACTTGCCTACTAAACCCAAGATCGCGGGTTCGAACCCGGCCAGGACCGATGGATTTTTTCTGGCGTAAAAGTCCTAAGTATGGCTTCCTTCGGAAGGGAAGTAAAGCCGTGGGTCCCGTGTCGTACATTTACGGCACGAAAAAGAACCTTAAACCTGAAAGAGAGGCCTCTGAGCAAAATTTGTCGGCCGTTTCACGCCCTGAATTGAATGGGACGCTGATGACCAAAGATGTTAAAGAGCGTCCTTAAATAAACAAATAAAAAATACCTTTTTAATGTTTATTTATTTATTATTATTGTTGTTATTTTTGTATTATTTATTTGTCCCTCTTTATAATTTTGTTTCATATTTAATAACTTATAAAATATACTTGCAATGTGTATATAGAAATAAATGTTTATGTTTTTACTAAATGATTAAATGAAAGAAAAAAAAATTCTCTACTTTGTTACATAATTATGCGATTTTGTATCACCAGCATGCACCAACAAGTCTACATATTCTGGTTATTACGAATTTTCAACGCATAACGAAGTTTTCGAAAAGTTAACGTTGGTTGCTCCTTCGGCTCGTTAATACAGCCATATTAATTCACGGACATGTCAGAGCCGCGCCCTGCAACTGCAGTTAGCAGTGTTCTCGCTAATCGAGCGAATATAAAGTTTCGTGCTTTCACCAGACGTAAAAGTAAACACAATTCTGCTTCTCAGCTCTCGTTTCTGTTAAAGACGACAATATCAAGTCAACACTATCTGCATCCCTTTTAGGCGGTGCCTAGGGCTCCAAGAAAGAAAAAGGTACATACAAAAAAATTTATTTGACTATTTTGGTACTTGTTACAATAATTGTTTACTTTTCAAAACAAAAATTATTCTAGGCCGGCTGTTCAGACAGGCTGCAATTCAATATTTTCTCTTCTGCGTGTCTCACTTAACTCTAAAACCTGAAATATTTTCGAAATGAAACAAGATGTGAAAAATCTACTTCCTCGGAATGTACCCACATCAGGGACTCTCACTGAAAGGGTATGCACAATTCAGAAAATTATATATATATATATATATATATATATATACTATTAATAGAGTAATCAAAACTTCTAAAAAGCATAAAAACTCATAAAAAACACTCAGAGTGCAATATAAAAAGGTTCACATAAAGTTTCACACTAAAAACCGTAAAATTGAACACTAAAATCACACTATATTTCGAGCTTGGCTCTTGGTCACGTGATGAAAATGAACTGAGCTCTGGCAGCCAGCGTCTGTCGTTGTTAGGTATAGAGATGTGACGTGGCAGCAAAACTGCCAACTCTGGCTGAACAAAGTAGTTTGGCAAACCTGGCGGTATTACAGGGAGTGTGTTTAGTGTTCAATTTTACGGTTTTTAGTGTGAAACTTTATGTGAACCTTTTTATATTGCACTCTGAGTGTTTTTTATGAGTATATATATATATATATATATATATATATATATATATATATATATACACACACACAATTGTCACCTAAAATGCATTTTTAAATGCAACATGTATGTTTCTTCAGGCGAATCAAAAATTAGAGGTCAAATTAATGATAACAAAATTGGTTTCACTCTTCTAAACCACATAACTTCTGAAATTGGTAAATTTTTAAATAGTAGCAATAGTAGCAATGTCTGACGTTATGCAGCATGGGTCTGTACTAAAAGCATGCAGCAAACAAACCATCATCAGTCTGCTCAATGTACTGGTATCTCCTGATCTAGTCTACATTGATTTTTGAAAGCAGTTGTAAGACAATAATGCATTCCTAAGTAATATTTTGTTTACATATGAAGAATCTTTCGCAAATCATGGTAATTACTCTTCTGGCCCGTACAAAATCCCTCTGACTTCACCAAGTTGCTCCTCAGCGACAGTGCAGTGTGAATGTTTGGTGCGGTATCGTTGGCAACCACATTGTAGTCCCCTATTTTTATCAGAACAGCGATACGCATCATTTTTGCAAGGCACTCTATCGATAAGGTTCCAGCATGATGGATGTCCCACAGACTTCGCCCAGAGAAGTTGTGGATGCAAAGTAGAATCGGATGGCCCTGTGAGATGGCTAGCCCGGTGCCCCGATTAGACGCCATTAAACTACTTTGTCTGGGGCGCAGTGAAAGATAAAGTGTATCAGGAACTGCCAATGTCAATAAAGAATATAAAAGTGGCGTGTAGGACACTAAAATCTGTGCAGTGATCGCTCGTTCGCCATCTCCACAAGTGTGCAAACGTTGTAAATGTGTTTTCTGTGCTGGATATTATTTACAAACATGGAGTTTCTTTGAGTTATAGGCAATTAGTATTTGGCTTAGGAAAGTAAAACCCATTCTGTTATCACGTTTGGAACTCTAGTTTTCAGTTCGCTAGAAAACAAAACGTGTGTTCCATTTAGAAAAATGTAACTAACTTGAGAGCGATGATTTCTCTCTCTCTCTCTCTCTCTCTCTCTCTCTCTCTCTCTCTCTCTCTCTCTCTCTCTTTCTCTCTCTCTCTCTCTCTCTCTCTTTCTTCCTTTCTTCCTTCCTAAGCCACTAAGGCCAAACCAAAATTATGCAAAACATCCAAACCAACTTATTAGAGCCCTCGGCAACTATGAATCCAAGCGAATATGCAAATATTTGGCTCATCCACTGCCATGGGAGATACTGGACAGAACCTAACCCCCATGAGCACAACTGCACCCTCGTGAATTGCGGCTCGGCATTCCGTACTCACAACGCTGTGACAAACCCTCACTCCTGAAAACCTGACAAACTTTATATTCCCCACACAAATATACCATTCTGAACTCCACTGACAAAGAAGGGCAGATACAGCCCCAGTGTGGCTAGGCACTAACGATTCGGCACCCTCCTTCTGGGGGGACCAGCCCGAGACCTGCCTGCTGAAGATAATATCCTTATAATAAGTAAACGAGATAATGTAATTGGGAAGTTCGGCAGATAATTAGGTGACACCTTGGCACAATTGTGCTCCATCTTAATGAGTTCAAAAGCAAGGTCATATTTTAAAAGAATATCTTAAACTCGGCAAGAGCGCTGAAGAAATGTTGTGGCATGGAATGAGAGATATTTGGAACAGGAGAGAAGAATTAACGAGAGGCTTTTGGAGACTGGTTAGAATGAGATTCGAGAGTATAGACAGACAAGTGATGTATGCTGTATTGATAGAGAACAATCCTTGGCGCTATATCCGGATTTAAAGGAGGATATTAGCAGTGAGGCATATATTAACATTGCAATGTTTTAAGTTAGGAATTTGGAGATTAAAAGGTGTAAGGAAAAAATTTCAAGCAGAATGTTTGTCCGATTTGTATGAGAATGTATATGGAGGGTGCCAAAAATATATATACACTTTCACACCAGACATCTAATATATTTCAAAATTGGACCGAAAAAATTCAGTAAAGTGTAGTCTGATGTTCTGTAAACAGACGTAACTCACATTACGTTATGCTAGCGTTGCTACAACAAAATGGAGTCAAGATTATCTTTTGGACAGCGGAAAAAGCAATTTTGAAGTTGTATTGGAAAACCGAGAATGTTGTTGAAATTCAAAGGCAATAGAGACGTATGTACAGAACAGAACCGCGAACGCGAGTTACAATTGCACACATTCGAGACAAATTTGAGACTCGTGGTACCGTATGCGATGTTCACAAGGGCAGATCTGGGAGACCTCGCACAGCAACAAGCCCCACACACTGGATCCAAGACACTATCATAGGCACTGGATAGAACGTGGAGGTCCGATTGAGTTTCCATTGCGTTCTCCGGATCTAACGCCTTTGGACTTCTACCTATGGGGAACTCTTAAGAAAGTTGTATACCGTAGAAAACCAGTACACTGGCAGCACTTCGGGAAGAAATTGAAACGGCATGTCCTGCAATCGCTGAGGATACTTTCGCAAACGTTGCTCAATCAGAAATTCAACGTACTCAGAAGTGTATCGACGTGATGGTGGGCATTTTGAGTAACTGTTGTAATTGTAAAAGTCTAAGATGATTAGTGCTCATCATTTTCTGTTTGTATGAATTCAGTTTTGTTATGTTAACACACAAAGTTTTTCTTTGCTTGAAGTGTGTATACATTCTTGGCACCCTCTGTATATTTTTTGAAAGAGCGGGAATAGCAATGGGGGCAAAAATTGATAAAGGTGCAAAAGAGAAAGGAATGCGCAATAAAGGCAAAATGGTGGGATCCATATCAAATGAGAAATGTATGAGATTATTTATATAGAATTAAAAATAAATGAATGTGGGCGGTTAACAAATAATTGTCTCGTGGTTTATTAAATTAGCTTTTAAAATTGGTACTCATATAATATGTTTAAGGTTTTAATAATTATTCACTAGATGATATTTTGAATTGAAGCTGTGTAAAGTGTGCTTAATTCAAGAAGATTTGAAACAGAGTGGAAGCTTAATAGAGAGAATTAATGAAGAAAAACAAGGAGAAAATGGAAATAGAGCCCTCTGATTATAAGTACTACCTGAATTGGTGACTGTGGCTCTGTTTTCGGGAGTTCCTATAAGAGACTATTGATGAACCGCAGAAGGAGGTTAGTAAAGATCGTATATGTTACAGGATACTTCTAATTATAGTCATTATTTTATTTGTATCATTTCATGAATTAAAATAAGAATAATAATGTGTGATTCAAAATTTAGTAATGAAACTTATTCTAACAGAAAAGTTTCATTTGCAGGGGGGTCACACCTAAGAATGACCACAGCCCAAGAGATGAAGATGTCCTGTACCAATTTTTTTATCTTAGTATTCCAATAGATATATTCATATCTTTACAATTCTTCACGATTATTTGCATAGTCGCGTTTGGGCCGTCCCGTCTCTTGACCTTGCAGCAAAAGACTATTTGAATGAGATTGTTGCAAGAGTTACATGAGCAAATACTTTTCTCGAAACAGTTATCGCCGATGACAAGTCATGGCTACACCAATTCAGAAATTAAACGAGCCAGCACCGTTTGAAAATCACCATCATCAACACCAAAGAAAGCGAATCGCGATGGATGGCGGCTTCATCATGACAACACCAGGCCTCATGTGACCAAACTGTGATGGAATATATTCCTGTATACAATAATAACTAAGTACTAAGTAACGTCAAACCTCATTGTAGACTAAAAATTGAAACATTTGAGATATTTATGTCATCCCTGCATAGTTCATGTTTCTAAAGTATAGTAATGGACGTTTTATTGTACGTTTTAGGATACACTCATATACATACTACTGTCGCATGGGTCTTTCGGCCGTACATGCTGTCGTCCTTATAGCAATCAAAAGGGTCATACTTATACATACACACATACAAATACTTCCATATTTTTACGTTTACTATTAATAATTTTATATACAAATACATAGACATGAATTAAACCCTTACTCTTGAGCCCCCTTTCATTTACCCACAACTCCTCCCCAACTCCCCTCTCTTCTCTATAGCCATTAACCTCCTTTGTCGGGTCTTCTATAAAAATATTCCCAAATTGTGTCAGTATTTCGCATGCACCAACACTTCCCGGCAAATGTTCAACTTCTGTTGTAATTCAGAAATTGCGGTGATAAATGCTTTGTTCTTGAATTCTCCGTTTTCCTACATCCTGCCAAAACATGCCTCCAGGTATCGCTTTCTCCACACAGTGGGCAAATTCTTTCCCCGAGAGCATTAACTGTTTCACTTCCTTTCCAAGCCCCTAATCTGAACCATGCGAGACCACTTCTTTCTTCCCTGCCATAGATATCTATACAAACCCCTCCTCCCCCACAGCGGATGTATTTGAGCCTGCAGTTAAGCGATACTTTTTCTGTGCATTGATACAAAATATTTTGTCTATCTATGTCTCGCAAACTTGTGTGTGTCTAAATTAAGAGTGGTAGCTACTACAAAAAAAAAAAAAAAAAAAGTGCTGAAATAATTTAAATCCACTCTTTTAATTAACAGCAAAATAGTGCGTTAAATTCAGCAGTTATGTTTTAGCCACTAAGATTACTCCAACTAATATTCTTAAAACTTTTTAATACAACACTCAGTTCCACATAAAATATATGACGCCAGAAGAAAAAAATGCGAATTATATATCAGAATTCAGACAAACAGTAAACTCGCAAATAATTTTTATTTTCTTGAAACAAACAACATGCTGACCACAAAATAAAACTCACTGTATATCTATAACCCACGGATTAAAGCACACTTAAATCGCCATTGCATCTAAATGTGTGGTTTCAAGGAAACATGGCTAATTAGGAGCGAGATTTAAGCGGGTTGCCATGCTGTTGTGGCTGCATTAGCTGATGTTGAATGTAGTTAAAGCACTTATAGTGGATAGCGTGAAAATTTCATATCTGATGTTTCTCGACCTGAATTTGCTTTTATGCTGTCACGTAAAATTTACCCCTGAGACTTAAGGTGTGGTTTTTCCTGGCAAGGTCACGAATTTTTCATACGTTTGAATAACGGAGATCGATATGAACTGGGCATGCACCACAATAGTTATAACCATCGAAAATTCAAAGCGCATTTCACATGATTCGCATCTTAAACTAGTTATATTCATTACTTGGATTTCGCTTTTATCGTGTCTAAGTGCATTCCTTATAATGAACTTTTAAACATTCTTAGCCTAAAGGGCTCTGCGGCATTAAAGTTTTCGAGAGAGAAGAACTGCCGAGTGGGCAGTTCGGTGCCAAGGGCATAACGTTGTTCACAAGGCTCAATCAAACACCTACATTGCTACGAGAGTAGGTCCATAAGTTCCCGGCCTAACTCTTTTCTAGATATAATAAATAAATAAAATCTGTACACACACCCTGGTGCCTGGTTTCCTAAACAATTAGGGCGTGTATATCAAATTTTCCATTTATTATAATTATACAATTCAATGGTCTTTTAATATATTATTTTACAGATTTTCCTAATAACTAGATTAAAATAATATTATAAACGGTAAGAAAAAAACTGAAAGTAATTAAATTAATCAAAAATATAAATTTACTTAACAACTTCCGAAATTAATCTTCCAAAATCTACAAAAACTACCAAATTAACAATATTACTGGGAGCCAGTAAGAGTTATAGCTGGTAGCCAGCTATTCTATCTTTTAAATTTATTCTATTACTATACAACTATACTAGTACCAACCACTGGTTACCAGCGGTAGTACTGGTACCCAGTACTCGGCAGAAATTCTCTTAAATTAAACATTATACTTCATTGTTTCAATTATCCTTAATTTATTACAATCATAATAATATCCTTCTCTTTAACAACTTACTTCACATAAAGTTCATTTAGCATTATTAATGTTTCTACTCATTTATTTGTCCCAACACTTGAACTCATTAAACACTATCACCTCGCTTCCACCATCACTCTCCATCTTTTCTTCGCAACCATTCCTTCTTCCATCTCGCTTGATCCTCCTGGTCCCCTGGTTGCACCATTTCTCGCGCTCTGCTCCTCCTCTCCGGACACCACTTCTCCATCCTCCATCTCCTCCCGCGGCTCATTCCCGTGTATCTCCAACACCCTTCCATCTCCTTCTGTAATCTCCTTCTTCCACCTTCTTCCCGGTGCCAAAACTCTATTAGGTAAGAGCCTTTATCTTCTTCCCCATTCTCATCTTCAGGTTATAAATCAAAATTATTCATGTCTATTATAAATTTAGGTATTTTCGTTTCCATCATTCCCTTCTTCCTTACCTTTAACTTCTTCTAATATTCTCTTCCTGTTGATTTAAATAAGGTTATTTTGTATATTTTCTATTCTTGTTAAGTTATTTGTGTTTGGGGGTTGTCTTTGCATACGTATGCGTTCTGATCTTCTTACCTCGTCTTCAGCTTTTTCATTGCATCTTATTATCTGCTCTTGTAGTATTACCTCTTCCCGTGCTAGATTACTTATTTTGAGTGCGGCCTCCTCGAGGTATTTATATAGGCCCTTATTTCCAAGTATATGTGCCACCTGATGGCCACTTAAAATTTCTCTTTCTTCTCTCACATGATCTAAATAGCGTGTGCATTCAAATAATACATGCTCTGGGTTATCCTATCTTTTGCAAAGTGTACAGATATCGTCCTCTGTTCTGTAATTTTCTTCCAATAAGTTTTGTAAGGCCCGTGACCTATAAGGTAATGTATCATGCCTTTGATAGGTTGTATAAATTTTAGTTTTAATCTCTCAAAAATGTTGTTAAATAAGTCGAAAGTTCTCCTGCCTATCTGAGCATTTTCCCATTCGTGCTGCCATTGTTCTTTTAATTTATGTTTTATTTAATTTAAATTGTTGCAGTGACTGCCGATTATTAACTTACTTTCTCCAAGTTGCCTTTCTTCAACCAATAAACAGCGCCTCTTAATTTAATCAATAGGTTAATTGGCCATATTCCTGTGACTACTAAAAGGACCGTAGTGGGTGAGGTGCTTAATGCCCCTGTAAATCTTAATAACACCTTCCTTTGTGATCTTAATAGAGTTTTTATTTGGACATCCTTCATCCTCAGAGCCCAGACTCCTGCTCCATAAGTCATTATTGAAGCAAAAATGCTCGTGTGGTATGCTGTAATGACGTTTAATGGAATTTCAAAATTCCACTGAACTAATCTTGCTAATTTCATCATAATATTTTCAGATTTTTTCCGTACGTATTCAGTGTGTTTCCTAAAGTTTAGTTTCTCATCTAAGTAAATTCCCAAATATTTTGCTTCGTTTGGCGTCTTATATTTTGGTTGTTATATTTTATGCATGGATCTCTTTTGAGATTACCTTTCAAAAGCATGTAGCCTGATTTAGCTGGAGCGACTTGGAGTTTAGTTTTACTACACCAACTACTTAATTTATTCGCTCTTCTTTCTATATCTGCTCTATTGTTTCCTTCTATTAGAAATAAAACATCGTCAGCATACGCGATGGTTTTGCCACATTTTCATCGTTGTTTAGTTCGTCTAAAAGAGTTTCCAAAACTATGTCCCAAAAAATTGGTCCTAAGATCGAGCCTTGGGGACATCCTTAGTTATATCTTTGTAAATTGTTTCTTCAGTACCTTTTACATGAACCCTTCTGTCTTTGCAGTAGTCCATTAATACTGCATATAGGCATTTAGGGAGATCTATTTCCGGTAACCTCTCAAATAGTACCGGCCACCATAAATTATCGAAGGCGCCGGAAATATCAATTAGAATTCCAATTAAGTATTTTGAATTTGAGTTATTGGCCATGATGGTTTATTGCGTCTTGAATCGATTTTCCTTTTCTAAAGCCGAATTGATTGTTGTTCATACCTGTCATTGTTCCTAAATTCTTTTAATCTTTTACAGACGAGTGCTTCTAAGAATTTTCCAAGAGTATTTAGGAGACATATAGGTCTATATGATTTCGGCTCCTTAGTATCCTTGTCGGCACTTTTCTTTAAGATAATAACAGTGTAATTTGATCTTCCAAATTTATCAGAACTTCATTCATTACTCCATCCGGGTGTGTTGCTTTATCCCTTTTTAGTTTATTTATAGTTAACTTAATTTCCAACATATCAAAGGGGTAGATTAGTATATTTAGTATATTATTTCTATATATGATGTGAAATCTACTCTTTTTTGCATGTACTGAATATTATCCATACTCTTATCATTCTGGGGAAGTAACTTGTCCAAAAGAGCATTTACAGAACTTTTCCAATCTGTAGTCATTTCACCATTGTCTCTTTTTATTGTATTTAGAATATCCGGTTTCTTAATTTTTTCATAATAATTTTATAGGGCATTCCACATACATTGGTGTCTTAATTCTTTTTCTACGAAAGTTATCCATGAGTTTGTACTTGTTTCTTCTAAGGTGGTTTTATATTTCTTTAGCTTCTCTGTATTTATTTAGGTTACTCTCCCTTTCTTCCACAATTATGGATCTTTCATAAATTCTTCTTAGTTTCCTAACTTTCCTTTTTGCAATGCATCCGTCCAAATAGTATCATAATATTTTTTGGGTATGGTTGTGGGAACAGATTTCTCCATGGCCTTTCGTATTGTTTGGACAAGGTTATTGGCGTCCTTATCAATAGACTCTCCTTCGTATTGTAACTTTAAGTTTTCAAATTCCTGTCTCAGAAGATTCCAGTCTGCTTGTTTGTAATTGTAAATTTTCTCTCCTCTTCCTTCTTTAAATTTTGTTTTCGTGTGCAGTAATCGAAGTAGATTAATCTGTGATCACTGGTGGTCATTTCTTGACCTACTTTCCAATTTATTATTTTATTATTTGAGCTTAACTTACATAAGGTTATGTCAATGTTGGCAGTAGCACCGGCTCTATTATCGAAAGTAGGAGGGTTGATGGGTTGATTATTGACAAAAAGATTTAGTTCAGAAATAGCTTCTTCCAGTTTTTCTCCTCTTTCGTCTTTGATGTTAACTATGCCACCAGTCAGATTTGGCATTGGTATCGATTGTAAAAATTAGCTCAAAAATTTTAAAAATGTTACTGACCTCTTTTATTTTTGTTATATATAGGTCGATTGGATGGCTATATTGAAAATATTGATTTGATAGAATAAATTTTCCGCTGTCATGTGTTACTTCAATACAATTTGTATGTGTGTCTCCTAATTGTGTTTTATTGACTATTTGTAAATTTGGATTATATATTATAATTGATGCCATGGGATTTTCTCCGTGACTAATAACCCGTGCTCTTGCTGGGGTATGTGCTACTTTGCCTTTAAAGGAATAAGGTTCCTGAATGCATAATAAGTATAACCTCAGTTCTTCTGCAATTTTATTTAATTCCAACATCACTTGTTTACTTCTCTGGGCGTTTATTTGGCAAATTTTGATTATTCATGGCTATGAATATGATGGTATGATAAAGACAAAAACTATATTTCACTTTTCAATATAGTTTTCCTTTATTGGAATACACTTCTACAACTTTTGAATAACATTTCAACCCCCGCCACCCATAAATAGAAGTCTTGTCTGCAAAATGAGCATAACCGGCATCCATCACTTCTTCGCACCACTTAAATTTCCTTCCTCGAAGTCCTTGTTGAGTTTTGAGAAGAGGAAATAGACGCTGGGAGCTAGATCTGGGCTGTAGGATGGATGGTCGATCTCCTTGAAGGCACATTTCTTCACAACTTCCTTTGTAACAAGAGCTGTGTGCACAGCCGCGTTGTCGTGAAGAAGTCGCACAAAATCACTCAGCTTTCCTCGCCTTTTCTCTTTGATGGAAGCACGAAGTCTGTGCAGTAGGTCAGCATAGTACTCCCCATTTACTGTGGTGTTCCTCTCCTTGAAGTCAATGAAGAGTATTCCTTGACAGTCCCAAAAGATTGTGACCATGATCTTGGTTGACCGAGTGACCTTGGCATTTAGAGACGGTGCTTTGTCATGTTTACGCCACTCCATTGATTCACTTTTGGACAAGGGATCTTAGTAGAGAACCATAGTTTCATCTCCAGTAACAATGGTTTGCAGAACTTCTCTCTGTTGCCACGTCAGAGCTCCAAAAATGCCTGACAACAGATGACTCGTTGCTGCTTTTGGACTGAGGAAAGAAGTCTAGGTACTAATCTTATTCATGTTTAAATGTTTAAATGTTGAAGAATAATTCGAAGAACTGCTGTTTTTAAAAGGCCCGACCTTGCTGCTATTTCTATACCTATGAGGGGCCGGCCTTACATAATTTCTTCATCCACAAGAGCGATGTTTTCAGGAGTGAGCACCTCCAAGGACTGCCCTGCACGCTTTTTCGTCTTCAATGCTTTCTCGACCCATTCGAAAAAGTTTGGTCCATTCTTTTACAGTAGAATATGAGGGGAATGCTTCCCCATATACACCGTCCAATCGCTGTTTAATTTCATTTGGAGTAAGACCTTCTTTTGTGAAGAACTTAATAACTGCTTGATACTCCATTTTGAACATGTCACAATCTTCTACACATAGCCTTCTTTATGCAGCTATATCTGAACAACCGAACACAGAAAAACGTAAGTTACAGCTGCAATTATTTACTTAAGAAGGCGATATTCCTTATCGGTGAGGCCGGAAACTTATGGACCTACCCTCTTAGATCTTTGCGTCTTAAGGGAGAGCTACTGGAGTACTCAATAGACGATCATCAATGTTGTTTTAGAGTTTTAATACGTTTTTTTTGTGTAATTGAATCAAAGGCTTCTAAAGAAACATCAGAAGAATAGAAGAATATAAGCAATTCATTTAGATGTACACTGTCCTACAAGAGGGTTTGTAATTCTATATTATAAATGTTAGTTTAGCTAACTTTATAAATAAATTCGCCCTGAATCACTTTGCATATATTTGTGGCATTTAACTATAGCTTTAATGGATAATATCAACTGTTAATAGAGACGTTTTGCTACCGCATTCGAGGAAAAAATTAAGTTACACTGTTATTATTATTCATTTGGAAAAATTGAAATAAACACATTGCGGTGAATAACTATGCTTCAAAAAAGTTGTTCATATCAATATTATGAAGTTCTGTTAATTAATTTCGTAACGTATTATGAAAATATGCAGAAAAATTAACTTCTTGCTGAAATGCCCCTGGAATGTTGTTTACCAGCTTGTACGTGCATGTTAGTCTTTTTTGGGTGCACCAGCACATTCATTTTAAGCACAACTCACAAAGGAATATCACATAAATTTACAGATGACAAGAAACTATTTCTTCCAAATCTCTTATTATATTCATAGACAATGATAAACACTCCCTCACCTGTTTCCTCCATATTGAAATTTATAAGCATCCCTTACATAAACTTTGAAGAGGCTTTAACTATATATGACTAGTGCTGAATATTATTTAAATGCAAGGAGTATTACTGTTTCATGAGAACGCCCACCTACACACAGCTGCGCGTACAGTGAAGGCACTAAATGATCTACAATTTAAATGGTTCATCGTTCAGTTTGGACCTCATGCTATCACACTTTTACTTTCAAAGATCACAGCTTTACAGATGACTGAGAGGTGATAAAGGCGGTGCAAAGCTGTTTCAAGGTTACACTAAACACTCTTTTCTTCCAGGACATCCGCAAAGTTATGCATAGGTGGATCAAGTGTGTTGCGAAACAAAAAAATAGTCGACAAGCAATTTTTATAAGAATCTTTGTAAATGGGTTTGCCTCTTATAAATAGTTTGTACCAAATGCTAAAGTGCTAATTCCTTCAACACATGCGAAAGTAACGCAGCTGTTTGGTTTACTCAGTAATTTCAATAATGTAACGCATTAGAGCTAGTTTTCATGTTATTACTGTTGGAAATTAATTTTGGCAACATCGCTCCATTATGAATGTAAACTATTATTTAGTAGTGTTATTTTATTAAAGGCTATAGCGTGTTTAACCGCAATTAATTAAAGCTTAATGAAAGGAAACTGCGCCGCATTTGTTAATGTCGCGTTATGTTTGCTGGCACCGCAGATTTGTTTTGGCGGTCTAACGAGCCCTTTGGTCTATCGAGTTGCATGTGCAGGGCAGAATTAAATCCTGTAAGTCCCCGCAATATGTGAGCTAGCGTTGTACAAACATAACGACACTCAAAACATATGCCATGGGGTTATTTAGAGTAATCCGCCCTAAACAACCCCCTCCTACATGAATATGCAATAATCCAGATTCAGCAGATATTAATATATATAAATTAACAATAATTAGAAAAGCATAAACAAATAAAACATTAAGAAAAAGTCAGATTTGCAATCACTTTAGAGTTCTTCTATGGCAAGAAGACAAGTGACGGTGATAAAAGTAAATATTGAGTATCGAAGGTAACGCTATGTATGGAAACAGATGAAACTAGAAATATGAGAGTGGGGAGGGGGTTAATACGTAAGATTTAAACCAGGTAGTATACGCGCTTTATGTAAAAATATAGCTGCCATTTCTCTATCTCTGAGTAAACTTTCAGAGCATTGTGTAGGTAACGCATCAATAAGAGTTAAGACTAAAAGCATCATCAAAACCCTTACAGTGAGATAAGCCATGTTGGGCAACCGGCAAGGGAGACTTGGTTTTAACAGAACGTCTATGATTGTTCATACGTGGCGAAACATCAGTAGAAGTTAAACCAATATAAAATGTTTGCAAAGCTTACAAGATAACATATATATATACGATGTTCTTGGAAGAACAGGTAGCAAATGAAGAAATTTTGAATTTTCTGGATAAATTAGGGCTACGGAATGAATGGCACGGCATAATCAGCGCAGAGGTTTTGCATCTAGGGCGTTGGCTAGGATATAAGCCTGCAACGGGAGAGGTAAATTCGAAGGAAATAGGTTTCGGCGAAATATAATTTTAAGGTTAGGGGATGTTCTAAGTACAAATTTAGAAAAAATCATTTAAAGATGGATGCATTAATAAAGTATCGTGACATTCTTTCAAAATAGGTCTGATACTTTCAATTCTAGGCTGTAAATAGTAACAAGGTTAATGAAATTCTTATTAGAAGTTTTAGGTTTGCATTGGGAAGTTTTGTGCGCTGGGATTATACGAGATTTTAAAAGAGAGGAAGGATAATTTTGATCTTGGAATTTTGATATAGTACTTATTGTTTTATCCTTTTCTGCTTTTTAATTATTGTTAATTTAGTTACATTATATAATTATATGTGCATATAAAGTCCTCTAATCAATATTTTATATAAAAATGTTCATGAGATTATTTATACTATCTACTGATAAATTAAATATTTTAATTTTCCTTGGCCAATGTAGATAATAGTTTCTTGTTTTCAATTCCCACACGTCCAGGAACGCATGCAAATCTAATTTTGTAGTATTCAACTGTTAGCCAAAAAGCTTTCTTTTCATTACAAATGTGGTTTTAAACTGTAATCGATATTTACACTTAGTATCAAGGCTTATATAATGAAATGAGGGTTTAAGTGCATTCATTATAATTCCCGCGGTCGACAGATTCATTCTTCCTATTTAGCAAGCGAGGCCATGTCAATAGCAGTATGGAAATAAGTTTTCTGTAGCACAAAGAGCGTTAACGTTAATATTCTTACGCATTATAAAAATCGGCTTCAACATTTCGAACTAAATTTGAACTAGAATTTCTACCTCTGAGGCATACGAAAGAAATTGTCACATATCCCGTGATAAAATTGCCCAACCTTTCCCAACAGTAGATTGCAACTGGTGAGTACAAATGGGGACAACTATTGAACCATTCTAGCATATCCTTTCTTGTAATCGATAAATCATCATATTTATGCATTTAGATTAATAAAAATTTGAGAAAATAGTTTGCAGTTGCATTATTGACGCTGAAAAGTTCCTGTAACCCTCAACTAGCGTGCGTGCGTGAGTATTTTATTTTTATTAAAAGTTACATAGAGATACAACTGAACAATTTCCCGTTTATTATAAAATTCAGGTTGTTATAATAAATTAATCTAAACTTAAAATCCAGTCAAAGACGACACATTTTTCTGGATGTAAATATCTCGAGTGAAGGACCAACGAGAAGGACTTAAAAGTCGTAGGTCTGTCGTAGACCTACGGCACGTTAAAAAACTTCATACCTGAAAAATGAGATTCCTGAACAAAATTACTGGCTATTTCACATTCAAGTGGTACTTTATTACAACTAGATGGCCCCTTGAAGCAATGGGCACACCGCCTAACACTCTTGGTGCTCAAATGTAACTTAATTTGAATGGTTTATATGGCTCATCAGGGCCCGGAAAGGCCAGCCTTCTTGACCTTGGGTTCTTTCGTGGTTGCTCAAGATATTTCCTTTCCACTAATTTTTCAGTTTTCAACTAATTTCATCGTGTTGGGTCAGCTTATTCCTTCCTTCTAGAGATGCCTCCATTGTGGCCGTAGACACAAACGGCCAGCTCTTGAACACGGTTGAAGTTATTTTCTATACAATCCAGTTTTAGATCCTTTTAAGGTCAGTGATCCATATCTCCAAAAGAAATAAGTTAAAGAAGATTGTATCCCACTATTTGCATTTGCTACCGACATTAAAAATGTTTATCAAAAGTTATCTTCTAAATTTACGTAATGACATATTGGCATTACCATAAATATAAAAATAATTGAATAATACAATGTTTCTGCTCACGTTATACTGTGCGATCACTTTTAGTTCCCACCGGAATGTTTTGCATATGGGCGAGCCGGTTAGCAGGCAGGCCGGGTCTCGATGGTTAGTGGTAGGATAAAAACCATACATAATGAACCAACCTGCAACAATACAAAAACAATATAAGAGACGCATTACTTACCAAATTATCCATTGAGTTTTGAAACTGATAGCCTTCATTACCATACATTTTTAACATTTCTTTAGGAAATTATTCTTCACTCTCTGTACTTCGTTTTGAAAAATCCGGACAATTTTCTGGCGAATATTATCTTTGAGTTCTCGTATGGTGTGCTGGATCGTCTTTTTAATTTACCCCAGAGATAATAATCGCACACTGTTAAATCGGGGACAGAGAGAACCACAAACCCCGTACTAACAATTCTGTCTTGTGGAATTATATTGTGAATTGCTGTCATGTACCATCACTATTACATTCACAATATATTTCCACAAGGCAGAATTGTTAGTATGGGGTTTGTGGTTCTCTCGGTCCCCGATTTAACAGCCTGCGATTATTTTATTGTGCTTTTTTTTAATACATTCAAATAAATACAATAGTCGCATGGGCCTTACGCCGTATGTATATGCTAATGTCGTCCTTATAACAATCAAAAGGGTCATACACATACATACATATCTACATGCATATATACAAATATACAAATACTTCGATATGTTTACGTTTTCTATTGATAATTTTATATACAAATACATAAACATGAATGAAACTCTTACTCTTGAGCTCAACTTCCATATACTCACACCCCCTCTCCAACTCCCCCCTCTTTATTATAGTCATTAACCTTCTTTGTCGGGTCTTCTCTAGAAATATTCCCAATGTTCTCATGTAATTATTAGCAGTATGAGCAGTGGCAGAGTACTGTTGAAAACATGCATGATTACGCTCCCTGTCTGTTAATTCTCTAATGGTATTCATAAAATATGTAAAATCAATTGTATGCTCAAAAAAATTGTCCTATGATTCATTCACTAACACATATGAGTGTACATACAGACATGTGCGATTGTAAAAGCATTAAGCACAATACACTCTAAGTATACTGTCAAATTAAGAAACGAATAACACAACGCACACCCGGGAACAGCTGCGACAGTTAGAAAGGTCAACAAGTAAGCAAGCAGGCTTAAAGGAAAAGGGGGGAAAAAAAGCATCACTGATCGCACGGTTGACAAAGTTAACGAAGTTTAGCTTAAGTACAATTTGGTTATTAAAGTTTAAAATTTAATTAAAGCTGTACAAAGACTAATAAACATATCTGAAATACATTGTCATTACAGAGTAATCAGAATACTTGCTTAAGTTGAAATTTAAGCCTATGCCGTAAATTCAAACGATATTACCAGTTTTGACTACTAGTGTTAAGCAGCAACCAAACAAGCTATTTTAACTGGCAATATCGTTAATATTCCTAATTTCAACTCCCAAATTCGCTGGAAGCTATCTAGTTGTATTAGAATTAGAATTTAAGGCTGTAAACAACTGAAAAGCACCTTATTAGTTTATTGACAATAGTACTCGGCGATTCTACAATTACGCCGCCATGCAATAATGAAATAGTAAAAGTCCGCGTGGGAAGGGGCGATACCAACATAACCACCTTGTTCCCGAATAATTTTGCGGTTTCGTGAGCGCAGACAGTAGATAGCTGGCGTGTCTTGACGCAATGATGAGCATGCTGTCTCTGGAACAAGGTTATACCGCGGTGGAACAAAGTTTAGAACGATGTGGGGTCTTGGAAGTGTTGGCACTTTGAAGCACACTGCATTACGGGTGTCTATTTCAAAGTTTCACGCTAGGTAAACAAACTTGGCAATAATTTGTACCAGAAGTTTTCCTAGCTCTGTTCTCATGCATGTTGAAAACTACGTCAATAGCGGGAGCGAAATAACTTCAAACAAGTGAATATAATGACACGTTGTCTTCCGCCTTTGTGTGTTCTCAGAGTTAACAGAAGAACTAATTTAATCTTGACTCGTTCCCAATGTTTACAATTTTCGTTGAAAAAGTTTCACAGTGTATCAGAGAAACGCTGAAGGTGCCCCGTTGTCTGTGATATCTGTGGGTAAATAAAGATTAAATTATAAGATATCCCTGAAGAAGAAGATTCACGAAAACATGTGATATGTTACAAAAAATGTTTACAAAATTAATACTATAAAAATAATAAATCAACGGAATGTCTGCCGTTTGCTTACAATTTTAAAAGAGAGTGTAGTAACTGCGGCACACATAAGCCGGAATAAATGAATGAATAGTGTTTAACGCCCGCTTTTGCTATAAAGGCACCACAGGCGATGGACACTTATGATACATGAGATGAAATGATATATTGGGAAAGAATGTATTTCTTTTAAGGAAGGGACCGTTCCAGGCCTAAGTTTAAGGTACCTCCCCGGCATTTGCCATTTATAAGGACTGAGGAAAACCTGTAAAAAAATCTGTCAGGGTCCTGGCGGGATTCGAACCCCAGGTGAATATACAAGAGCCGGTCTCTATACTCAGCATCGAATATGAAAATACTATTTATCCTGAGAATCTACTCTGTTCTAGTAATTAGGAATTCTAGATGCACCAATACCGTGCCGTTGTTCCGCTAAGTAATCGGAGTTTGTATACACTAGTGGAAACCGGTTGACTTCGTGCAATTTCCAGTAAGACTGGAGTCAAGTTCCGCTGATGCAGGCGATTCCGTTTGATCAGTTGAGCTTATCACGCAACTATTCCAGTTTCTTCCCGTAGGAAGTGCATGTTACACTTTCTACCGTGTATTTGTGCATAGTAGAGTATGTCAAGAATGAGATATACACTGTAACAAAAGAATATTTAAGATTGTTTTATATATATATATATTATATACATATAATATATATATACATTACAATTACTGTAGGAGAGAGAACTACGTGTTAAATTTCCAGGAGTAAGATCTCAATCCAGGAAATTGATGAACTACATTCGAATCCAAGGCTTTTCGTTGACAAGAAGCAGAGACTAAAGGGCCGAGTTTTAATAGAGGAGGAGCTTGAAGAAACAAACTATCGATTAGAATAAAATGGAGATCTCCGGCTTGTTGGTGTGGTCTCTCTGATGAAAGCATGTTATTGGATCAAAGCCTAAGCACATATTTCGATTAGAAACTTCTACTCACGATTGGCTCAGCAAGTTGGTGTGACTGTTGGTAGTGCGTATAAAACCATTCAGCTGCTGCTTTTTCATCTATATATAAAATATCTATTGCACCAATTACAAAATCCGTGTACATTGAAAAAGTGAATAATTAGGAATCAGTTTATAATATTTGGGAAAATGAAGTGCGGCGAATATTTTCAAAAGGATTCGGTATATCTAACAAGGCGCTTCGAGCATCTATTATTATGGTGAAATTACAAATAAATAAATAATAACAAAAGAAACAAAACCTGCTCGCTATGGGCTCCGATCGCAAGGCGCGATTTCCTTCTGCAGGTGGCAAGACTGTTACACTAGCTTTCCGTCAGCAAACTCAATTTCTTGATTGAGCAGTGGAGTGAGGACCTTATATAAAGGTTGTATCAAAGAGCTAGCTGCCTTTCTCAAACTTTATTCTGTGAAACGTTGGATATTTATCTAGAAACTAAAAGAATTTTCTTTGCTTTTGACAGAAAATAAAACGTTATATGTTAATATATTTAAAAGCGTATATGATATAACGTAATAAATTTAAATGTATGCTTATTTTATTGTTATATGTTTTAATGGTATAGCAGCTCTACCTGAATCTAACAGACTACTCACTAGTCCACTATTTGCTAAAAGTGCGGGGAGAATTCCAAACTCCATGCTGCGAAGTTTGTGGATAAGGGGTTTTACCGTATCACTTCAGCATACCTCAACTGTTTTTTCCCCGTTCACTTTTTTTCTTTCTTTTTTCATTTCATTTCAATTGTTGGCCACTATTCTGGCTAAGACTATGATAAATGGATAAGTATAATTTATCTCTTCGCTTTGACACCGAAATTCCTAAGTGGGCGAGAGTCTCTTTCTCCCACTTAGCCCTCATCTGATTTCCGAAGCGATAAGATTCACTAGAGAGGTCTGGTGGAGTGACTGTAGAGGGCTGATAGTTGGTGGGGTGTTGTATGGCTCATTCTTCATCAGTAAACCTCGTTCCACGTCAACTATCTGGCTCCCCATCACATTGTTGATCAATGCACCAACCAAATAGACTTCTCCGGCTGACCAATGCTCTACTTTGATGTTTGAAGGCGACAAATGTAGCGGCTTTTGATAAGGAAAGGGGTTAATCATATATCTAGAGTGGAGGGAAAGATTCTGGAAGGATTTAATTCGATTGTTTTGGATTCTCAGGGGTAATGTTATTTCTTTTTCTCCGACGATTGGTTTCCGCTGACTTATATTTTGCCACGGCTGTTGAGACTCTGCTGCTGGATATTTTTACGGCCATGTGACTATAGAGGAAGGAGTATATGGAGATATGGAGCATATGTGCCACTTTTGCACTAACTGTGGCAAGGACTCTGACGTTAACGCACTTTAATACCTCTAAAACTCTGCTCTTGAACTCCACTAAATTCAACTAATTCTGAAACACAACTTCCTACTCTTCACTGATAGTTTTCACTAACGACACTCTTCTACTGAACAAAACTAAAACAGATAATTGGACTGTTAGTGCCTACTCTTCCACACTGACTTAGAATTGAACGGAAAATGTCTTTTCTTCCAACCAAAAGAACTGAACGGAGAGTGTCTCTCGGCAGCAAATTGGCAAGACTAAATAAACATGGCAGTTTTTCGGTCTGACGAAGCTATCTTTATTCTTTCAAATATATTTTTAGAAAGATCTACAATGTTTTTTTTTTTTTCATCCTCGCATCTCTATTGGGTAATCTGTCCCCTTCATTTTTTTCTCTGTTATATGATTGGTCTGATGGCTTACGTGACTTCTTACACGTAACCCACATACGTATTACATAGAACCGTTAGGCTCTCCAGAAAATATCCGTTTGCCTTTACAAATATTGTTACAATAGGCAACAGAAATTCCCAGGTCAGATCTTATGACTGGGGTAATTTTCTGCATTCTTGCAAGAAAATAACATCACAAGCAATAATTCAATACTTGTACAGGACATAAAAATGACATTACACCCATGACTATAATAAGGAAGTTATATAAACTACTCTAATTAAATGTGAGGGTGGCAGCTTATAAATACTGTCTCACAAACGTTCTTATTCAAAGTTCCTCTCGACTTCGTTAATTCCCTTTGCTGCGCAAGTGAAATTTGTTACATTCAGCTATCTTCCTTAATCGGTTGGTATGAACTATTTATAGTTTGTTAGTGGAATAAAAGCACTGATCCAGCATCTAAGGTGGACATTAAATATAATCCCCTGCTGCGCCAATGGTTCATAGGCTTGTGGATGCTTCTCAAGAAGCCTTTTGACTACCTGTATCACATTATCCTTTTCCCACCCACGAATTCCTTTAGAGAGCCAAAGAGGTAGAAATGCGAACTGTATGGATATGATCCGAAAATATGAAGGCAAAAAATACACCGTCATTCACAGCAAATCTGTTGAGCACATCCTAGACAAATCTCCTGCCTACATACTTGTTTTATGGACGTTCATTGAGCGGCGACATTTGAAACACCTTTTAATCTCTTAATTAGCACCTGCAGACATGTCTGGTTCATGAGGATTTGTGTATAGACTGGCCCGTTTGAAGGCAACTGGACGAGAAGATATTGTTGGGAGCTGGAGTGTTGGCTAGCGACGTATGCGGGACTTGCGGAGGACTTTTATCTCCCAAGCAAAACATCACACGCAAACGCTTGCGTACCCATACAACAACATACTTCCGGTGGTCCGTTCTGATTCTGAGCATCATTGCGTTAACAAGTGCGTTTATTTAATAGCGAACAGTTGGACGTTTTGAATTGCATGATTTAGATAGTGTTAGTGTATAGTTTCATAAATATATTAATGCACTAATTATATAGAGATACAAATAATGAATCGACAACAAAAAATAAATAACTATACACAGTGAAACACGCGAAATGGCGAGCAAAGTAATCGCTGCGAGGCAAGGAAGCTAGTACACAAATTTAGGTGTATCTCACTATACCGGTGTTCCAGTGAGACAAGTACAAGGTAAGAACAGAAGGAGTTGAGGCCTATTCCAGGAAAACAGAAGTAGACCGGTGCATATTTAGTGAGAAAGGAAGTACTGCGGATAAGCAGACGAATAGAAATTTCTGAACGTGAGTACTCAACTATATATTATTAATTCTATATTAAGTTAGGAAATTTTAAGCAGATTAACTTAAGTCTAAATTAGCCAATATGAATATATGTTTATGGTACGTGCTCTACCCATGAACAACGCGCTACTCCGACATTTCGTTATAGCACATTCGTCTGACTAGCCATCTCTCCAGCTCCCAAATGTTTCCTCTGATGATTTATTTCCTTTCAGCCTTCTTACAGCTGAAACAATTAAAACCAGTCGTGCAAATGTGATTAACTTTGGAAGAATTTAGTACATCCAAACTAAATACTAAATATTTGTAGATATTATCATAACCCTTTGGAATATTGGGGCAGCTCAGTCCCCTCTGCGAAACTTTTGTGAAGCCCCATACACCTCCGGCCTCTAGGAGTCGGCACCTATTCTTCTAAAGACAGTTGGGTTAATGTAATCATGGGAAAAGAGCAGAGACGCAAGGCTACTGGAGCATGTCATCGAGTTTCATAATTTCTTTGGGAGGAGAATGACTCGAGCGACTTCAGTGAAGAAAAAGAAGACATCTCTGATCTTTCTGCTAACGCGCCGAATGGAACACCACACAAGTACAAGCTATTGTCGTGAAGTCGTTAGCTAATATGAAAGTTTATATGTTTCGGCCGTTTTCGTTGAACTTCTTGGAAAATCTCGTTGGTTAGGTTCAAGCATAAGCAAGAATTAGTAATTGTTACCTACAACTAAGTTTTAAGTTTAAGAAGTAAAAAATCTGCTTCCATCTTTCCTCAACCATAATCGCGTTAATCATTTAGTAATTTTGCACACCAAGGCTCTTTTTGGCATTTGTACACCTGAATATTTATGACCGAATTTGCCAATGGGGCGGTTTACTTAAATAGAGGAAAAAGAAGGTTAAAATTTTGCTGATTTTTTTCTAAAGGGCATAAATTCTCGATATCATTCCTCGTTTAGGTTAGCAATGTTATCATCAGGGATGTTACGAAGAAAAATAAAATTCGTTTTTAATGAAAGTGGTTAATCATTATGCTGCCACTTTAATACAGTTTATTTCCAATCAGGTAGTGAAGGCCGCTGTGGAAAGATAAATTTGAAGGGATATAAGCTGTAGGTAGCCTCACTTTACAGAGAACTGTACATTAGTCGATCCAAATTCGGGTGTACACGTGTTATACAGGGTGGTGCAAGCGCATAGGGGAACATGTAGCCACTGTTTTTATTATTATTTAACATATTTTGTGACTTTCATGTAATAAATTTATTTTCTTATTCAAGGGCACTGTTTACACATCTTTGTAATATCGGCCGTATTACCGATCCCGAGGTTGCCACGTGAACGTGAAATCTGGGGTCAATTCTAAGTAGGCTGTCCTTCCTGATAGTTTTTACAGTTTTTTTTTTCTGCCTTCATCAATGGAAAATGCTGGAGAGGTGCTTTAAATGTATTTATGGAGGCTTCCTCCCCACATAAAACCCATTTCCCAATGTATCATTCCATCTCATCATATTCCAACTGTGATTCTTCAGTAGTAAAAACGTTAGAGCGAAATCATCAGTGATAGCCTTCGTTAAGTAAAAATTCCATTCGGCACCAGTTAACCCTTTGCTTAGTCAAAATATGTAATTGAGTATGAAATTCTGCAACAGAGTGATCAGAGGAGGTTTGCCTGATGATAAACCAGATGAAAGACACTTAAGAACTTAATCTGAAATCAAACACACAAAATTGTAGAAGTTGTAGCAGCAATCCTGCCATTATTTATCAGTTCTTATTCCAAAATGTTCCCTAAAAATAATTATCTCACGGGGCATATCACGAGACGTGCAAATTGTCCGATAAAATCAACTGTAAAGGAGAATTTTATAAACAAAATATTTTGCTGATTTACAAGAAGCATGTGCATGATTGTTCTAAGTTTCCCAAGCAGTCTATGAACTGTCATTTTGACATAGGATAGAGCAAAAATTCACACTGCGAATGCGAGTATTCAGTGAATGAAAATAAACTTCAACAGAGTTTCAATAATTGGCCTTCAGATTCATGCTTATTATTCAGCATGTCGGGAAAATTGTCTTCAAACAACACAGGCCACGCACTAGGGTCATTTAGTCGCGAGGGCTCAAGGATAATGAACCTAAATTACATCAATTTGGCAGAAAATTTCCCTTGTCGACTGACTGTCATGCCTACTATGGCGGACACACAAAATACTAAATATGTCAATTGTTAGAACAGTTTGTAATCGTTTACAAATAAATAGTTTAATTGTTATAAAATAACTGATTTAAAATAGTGGAGGAAACCACCCTGTACCGCTGATATACCATGTTGATCACTTCTAGTACAACTTGAATCCCACGTTTTTCTCCGACACGTATATCCTGACACTAAATATCACACTGTTGCCACTAAACCCATAAACCGATTGGCACAAGTTTTTCAGGAACGCTTGCTTGATTCAAGTCAAAACTGCATCTAGTTGTGCGAACTGGCACCTCGAGCTGAAACGAAAACTACAACAGCGTCTACTGCCCAAAGTGAAGTCTAAGAAAGCGTCTCGCTGCCCAAAAACGGCCTACTAAACGGCCTTGGCAAAGAAGTGTCCGCATGTTGTCCTGCGAGCTCACGGGGTTCACGAAAAGGAGCCACGGCTCGTTGAGCCTTCAAAATATTGAAATATTATTTGTGAGCTCTCATACTCCCACATGCGCTCACTTTAAACTTCCCAACTCTTTGGTCTCTGATTGGAGAGTTCGTGATCACCCGATGTCAAGTGAAAGGAGACCATTCTCGCCAACACCTATTCCTGTGGTATTTTTAACGAACTTTCGAGCGTTTTCAGCACGTGAGAATACAAAAGAGCTATTGTTCGACTCGTGCCGCACACCTGCATACATTTAGCTTTGTTAGCTTTGTGACAATAGGCAGCCTTTCGCTCGAGGCCAAAAGGTACGAAACCAGGTAGATTACATACATTTTCTTGCTACATGAAACTACCTTATTCACTACATAGGCTATATAAAATATTTAATATTTAATATATATATAATATTACTCTCAGGCACACAGGGTGTGAAGACCTGTCACAAACAGAATAGATATCTGCAGGCTATCATTCTATGATTTCATGGATACGAGGGAAATACCCAGCATCAACGTTCTGAGCCAGTTCATCACAGTAAAAATGCCCTTTTCTTCCGATTCACATTCTGCTTATCTATTGAAATAATTCAACAATTCATTATGTCGACGTGGTCTCATGACGATATGCGGAAAACTTCAAATAGGCGTAGACAGCAATACCCTGACAAACTGCAGAAAGTTCTGCTTTCGCACTACATTAAATAGCAACTGCAATAAAGCAGAGAGTCACTTAAACACGCTGAAGTTTACATATGCAATTAAAATCGCAACTGTGCTTTAAGTTATAAAAACTTTTCTAACACTTAATATATCTGACAAAGGTGAGATTTCTTAAATAATAATCGATAAGGTTGTTTAAAAGCCAAAAGTGGTAAAACAAAGTGTACGTGATTTACAAGGCATAAAATGATAAGTCAAAATGAACAGTGCGGATCAAATAAATACCATTTCACTTGAACTTCCTTCTCTCAATTTTATGCAACATCTGCAAGTAGAAAAACACAAAGGAACCATGTATCAAGCTGTTATCATTTTGAAAGTGTACTTCATATAAGGAAAACTTAAATCCATCATCTTGTTATAAAAGAGAGCAATAAAATATATCGTAAGCAGCATAACGATACACCAAAAGAAAATGTTTCCTCAAAGTTCACCTAATATAATAAATTCTTCCCTAGTATCAACTTTAATAGAAAAAATAAAACTAGTTCTCTTAATTTGATTGGAACTGTGTCTATAATGAATGCTTACTCTAGTTTCAGAATGTGTATCTATCGTGAATGTGTTAGCGGACTTCAGAAAAACAGCACCAGAAAGAGATTAAAAAAAGAAGATTTAAATTCCTATTTACACTTCATGTATTGCGCAGGAATTTTAAAATTTAGAACTTATTGACTTTCCTATTTCATTAAAGAAAATAATTTAGAAATTTAATAATAGGAAAATTACTACAATGCATTTTATTAGTACAGATATCCTTCCTATCAAATATGTTATTGATGTACTTGTGAACATATAGAATCCGGAAAAAAAAAACGGACGATGTATACTATAGGAGTAACTAAATTCCTGAAAACTATTAGTAAAAAGTGACTTGTGCTCAAAACATCACTGCTTCTGATGCTTTGATGGTATATTCTAGAACTTAATGTTATAATATTTCTATAGATGAAAAACAATATTAAATAACTTTGCATATTTAAAGTTAAACATCTTTGGCATTGTTTGAAATATCAAAATAAACTAGTGTTTTGTTTCATTAAAACAGTTTTTAAAATGTGAGATTTCAAACTAAAATATTTCATTTACAGACTACAGTAGTTGCTGAGGAAAAGTACGTAAAGTAGGATACATAAAGTTTAGCTTAATTGAGTTAATCGGTTTTATTTTTTTAATTATTAATTTTTATTTTAATATTTTATGTTTATTGTTTATTTAGTGGTTATTTTCTACCTTTAGACAATTCGGGAAATTGTGGATTTACTTTTCCCTTTCCTAAGCGGCTTGTCTTGTAACAACGTGTACCCTTAGTTCCGCCCATATGTTCCCCTCGCCCACTAAACCTGTCTCGGTCTCTTACTTCCTCTCGGAGTAGTGCATTATAAAACCATGGCGTTCAAAACGTTGTGTACAGCACTGAAGTCGAAACTGGAAACTGTGCCTTGCCTTGTTTCGTCGCGGATCCCGTAATTTTTACCGGAGACGAACTGATGCTCTAAATACATTTAATTATGTGCAAAATATTTAGGGAAAAGAAGTTTTAGAGCATATGCTCATGCTTTTACGATGCTTTCCATTTTTTTTTCCCCTAAAAGGTCCACGAGTTTGTGCTTCGATAACTTTGAAAATTGTCATTGGCAACGTGACAGTATCCATTTTTTTTCCCTCAGAGACTACGATCCATCTAGGATTTTACAGCGCTCGTCTTCATTTATTTCCATAATGCAAGTGCTAGTGTGAAAGTCAGGTTTTTATGATGTCCACTTTACGTGTTCACTTCAACCATACAACCAAAGAAGAAAAGAGAAGACAAATTGGTTAGAAAATAACTTAGTAATAGTTAGCATTAAGTATTCCAGCTAAATTAGGTATACATATATTGCTTGCTCCAGTAAAATCCTACATTTCTGAAATTTATTCCAACAAAAGAAAACATTAACAAGAACACGCTGTCACACATATACATAAAAAAGATATACATGCAGTAATTCTGATTTTCATATACATTTTTGTATTATTTATGTTCAATGTTTATAGAAATTTCTTGCCCCTAAAACTGTGTATTTCATTTAAGAAACTGCCCAGGTTTAACCAGTTTTATATATTTACAATTAAGTCCAACATCCCAGCCTCCCCCTACTGGAAGTCAAATGAATCCGAGAGAAAGTTTGTTCCAGCATCTTCTGTCTGTGCGCACTTAGCCAAAATGTGCACCCAGTCTTCCGGTTCCGAGTATAATGGGCAAATCTGCCGTCCTCGTCAACAACCCTGGGTGACTTCCAGTCTCCCAGTCTAAGCCATGCTATTACTGACCTCCGTTTTATGCCTGCTCCATGATATAGGTTTCCTACCTCATCTAATGTTAATTTCGCTCTGCAGGTCCAGAGATGACATCTGCATGCATCGTATCTCTATTTCCTGCCGGCTTCTGTCAGACAGGCGTCTTTTGATTTTTGTCACTACAATACTCTTCTGTCAAATATCGTTTAAATCGATTTTTCACAATTCCCGCTGTACAACGCCGCCCACCATTTTGGATAATGCATATTGTTCAATAGGTGCCGATAACATATTGTTTGTTGTCCTTTAACTATTCCTAGCCACTATCTAAATGCATTTATTTTGTTGTAGGCTGTGTCTTTCCCAGCATCCCAATTCTCGTAGAAAGAGCAAAAGCTTGACGTGAGCAAGGGCACGTGACGTCAGAGGGAGGGGTTAAGAATTTGTGGCTGCAATGCAGAAATGATGTTGCTTACATCGAAACGCTAGGCAGAGTTCAGGATCGTGGTGGATTCTGTAAATGTATTCAACAATTTTGTAGACCCATCACTATCTCCAACTTACCTCAAATGTAACGAAAAAAGGTGCACAGTTTACGTAAAACGTACTTCTCGTGTTAAAAAAAAAAAAAAAAAAAAAAGGACTTTGGAACTGATCTCAAACTATTCAGACACATGTAACAAAATATTTAGAAACATAACAGTATAAAGAGGAAATAAAGAGGCAGCATATATACGCATTCTAATAATGATAGACAGTGGTAGAGCTTCAGATATTGGATGTTATACCTAACTTCACAAAATGTATTTACAGCTTAGTTTAGTTATTGTACAGACAAGCTTTGATGTCATTTTTTTTCCTGGATCCAAGACTACAGCTATCAACTGTTTATTTACATTACTTGCATATGATATGCATGAGAAGTGAGGTGTACCAGAGTTCGCTCACGAAAACAACTTTGTCCAGTTTCTACAACCTCTTTCAATATATGTTTAGTACTAACAGTAATCGGGTGCATATATGAGAATTTATTCTTTATTTATGTACTTATTTATTTATTAAGATACTCAGACAGAGCGGGTGCCAAAAATGTGTACGCACTTCAAGCAAAGAAAAAACTGTGTTAAATTAACAAAGCTGAATTCACACAAACAGAAAATGATGACCACTAATCATCTTAGACTTTTACAGTTACAACAGTTGCTCAAAATGCCCATCATCGACGTCGATACACTTCTGAGTACGTTGAACTTCTGATTGAGCAACGTTTGCGAAAGTGTCCTCAGCGATTGCAGCACATGCCGTTTCCCGAAGTGCCGCCAGTGTAGCTGGTTTTCTACGGTATACAACATCCTTTAGAGTTCCCCATAGGTAGAAGTCCAACGAAGTTCTGTTCTGTACACACGTCTCCATTGCTTTGAACTTCTCGGTTTTCCAGTATCGTTTCATAATTGTTTTCCGCAGTTCAAACGATAATCTTAGCTCCATTTTGTTGTAGCAACGTTAGCATAACGCAATGTGAGTCACATATGTTTACAGAACATCATGCGATAATCTTGGCTTCATTTGTTCATTGTTGATTTACCTGTCACATAGCAACGTTATCATAATGTATGCGAGTCACATCTGTTTACAGAACATCATACTACACATTACTGTTGTTTTCCGGTCCAACTTTGAAATATATTAAATAGGTATCTACTGGAAAAGCGTATACATTTTTTGGCACCCTCGGAAGATAATTGCTGTCCAATCTTTGACGTGCGAAAGTAACAGTGGCAACGATAGAGAATTACTAAGTACTATATATTACTGTTTAGATAATAGCAATAGACATTCGGAACTCCGTGGGATGGAACGAGGTTATTAAGATTTGTCCCGCTATGCACACGTATATTTACAATCTATAGTATGAGTGGCAAACCACAACCTAGATTTTAAGTAGTTACGAAAGGAAAGTTAAGATTTTGGCTGTCATGAGCTTGTCAACGGAGTAATGTGTTCACTTGGCAGAAGACATTATTTCTGGTTCATAGTTTCTCCATGCGTTTAAGCGAAGCCAGGTATCTGCCTGCCTAAGCCATATTCACCGGCCATTCGGTTTAGCTGACTTCCTGTAATGGAAGTCCACCAATCATATGCGACATATGCAATTGAATTCAGGGAAGGCAATGTTTCCACAAATTAATAATGATCTAATATTCAAGAGGATATCTCAATAGAGAGTAACCAGCAGCAAAAAGCTTTATTTCGGATATAGAACGTGCTAGGTATGTTTGTGACACGTATTTTATTACAGAACGTGAATTAAATTTTACTATAAGATTAGTAATCACTTGTTGACATTTGTGTTATTCTCCATTTAAAAGGGGGGGGGGGAATCCCTGTTCAGGAGCTGGGTAAACTAAGCGAACTCCTCATCGAGAGAATAACTTTTAATAAAAGTTAATATAAAATCCAAATTCGGCCTTATTAATTAATGAAATTAAACAAGTAATGGCATTGCTGTGTGGAATCAGGCAAAAAAAAAAAAATTATAAATCTTGCAACCTTATATTACGACAGAGAAACCACATTTTCAGAAATATGATTATTATTTGAAATTAAACCACAAAAGTTAATGGTATGCTATTAATTAAATGTATGAACGCAAAGCTATATCGTATGAGTAATTTGAAACATTTTAAATGTTACCATGTGTATGAACTCTTGATATCATCTTTACATGCATTAAAATGACAGAGAAATAACAGAAAGGTTGGATTACATTGCGTATTTAAGATGTTCATATGTTTCAATAAAACAAAAACATGTTACTATTTAAAACAATTACAAGGAAAAAAGCCAATAAAAACTGTCGAAAGTTACTTTATTTTCATTGACTTTGAAATTTCATTTAAAAGTTACTGTAGTAAAACCGTATAACCAATATAGAGAAAATTAAATGCAAGATACGTTTTTAAATTTCGGTTTTCATGTAAAGACCTGAAGGACCTTCAAGACCTTACTGTTAATGGTTCAATTTCCCTAATTTTCGGAAATAATTTTCTTATTTTATTGAAATGGTATATACGGAATTTTGTTGTGAAGAAAAATATAAGCGATTTGTAAATTTTGGGTTTCGGTTAAACCCCCACTTCTAAGGATTCGATTTCTTAGTTACAAAAAAAATTAATAAATATTAAAGCCGCTAGTACTATTTTTCAGTTTTGGCTAACCCCCTCCCATATTGCTAATAGTCTCATTTCACTGATTTTCGGAATATACTTATTTTTTGTATTTAATTTCGATGACATACAGAGTTTCCTTTACAAAAATTAAAATCCGCTGGATGGATGGATGGATGGATGGATGGAGAGACAGATTTTTTTTTTATTTTGTTTATTTACGGACGTTCTTTAACATCTCAGGTCATCAGCGTCCCATTCAATTCAGGGCGTGAAACGGCCGACAAATTTTGCTCAGAGACCTCTTCTTTCAGGCTTGAGGTTCTTTATCGTGCCGTAATTGTACAACACGGGACCCACGGCTTTATTTCCCTTCCGAAGGAAAGCATACTTAGGATTTTTACGCCCCAAAAAATCCATCGGTCCTGGCTGGGATCGAATCCGCGATCTTGGGTTTAGAAGGCAAGTATGGTAACCACTACACCACCAGCACCGCCGGACGGACGGACGGACGGACGGACGGACGGGCAGGCATAGGTAGGTAGGTAGATGGATGGATGGATGGATGGATAGATAGATAGATAGATAGATAGATAGATAGATAGATAGATAGATAGATAGATAGATAGATAGATAGATAGATAGATAGATAGATAGATAGATAGATAGATAGATAGATAGATAGATAGATAGATAGATAGATAGATAGATAGATAGATAGATAGATAGATAGATAGATAGATAGATAGATAGAGAGATGGATGGATGGATGGATGGATGGATGGATGGATGGATGGATGGATGGATGGATGGATGGATGGATGGATGGACGGATAGATAGATAGATAGATAGATAGATAGATAGATAGATAGATAGATTAATAGATAGATAGATAGATAGATAGATAGATAGATAGATAGATAGATAGATAGATAGATAGATAGATAGATAGATAGATAGATAGATAGATAGATAGATAGATAGATAGATAGATAGATAGATAGATAGATAGATAGATAGATAGATAGATAGATAGATAGATAGACATAGATCTACACATGTTTGGATGTATATTTAATTATTTATACAAAATATGTGATAATTATATTGCTGTGTTTATATATATGTAGGTATACATGTTGGTTTATGTATGTATATATCAAAATAAATCATAGCAATTAATGATAAATAATGCATTTTAAATAGATATTTTAACGCAGGTGCCTAGTAGGTACGATCGATGCAGATTTGGATAGATTATTAAAAAGTATTTCCATCGCTTATGCTATTGGTCTTTAAACATACACTTAAAGGAATAACGGCGCCAATATATTATGGAAAATGTTTTAATATTCAGCTATTACTATACTGCTTCTTCCCTTAATTTCATATATTATCATTTTATTGTTCGTTTATTTTTATCTCATTTAACAAGTTTCTTTTTAACTTCAAAAAACCCATAAAATACTGAGGGAAGTTCAGTTTCTGTATTTAGTTTACATTGATTTGAACTTCTAAACGTCATGGATACATAATTTTACCTACCTCGTAGATGTAGCCTTACAAACATTCCGTTACCTGATGACGTGAATGCAAATGCATATTTCATAACAAAAAGCTTGTTGTAGTGGCGGTCAATAAAGACACGCTGACAGTTTCGACACGAAATCTGAGCTGAATACTCGGCGGATATTCAGTATTACGATACCTTTGCCCATCTAGCACATTAAGCAAATGCCTAAAGTAATTTTTATTGCGATACAATAAAGACAGACAGCCACTTTTAAATTTATGGCTTCCTTTTTAGTACTCCATGAAAGGATCGTTATTTTGGTGCATACAATTACTTATTTTACCGATTTTTTAATGGAGATTATTAAATGTTTTTATTTAGTAACCATAAAGATGGCCAGAAATAGTTACATCCGGTTTATTACAACCCATAAAAAGTGATTTGGGGGAAAAAGGCGCAAAAATTGAGTCAATAATGCCAAAAAATAAAACTCAAATAGAACACGAAGATATTTTTTCCATTCAGCGATACGATTGTGATTAGGTTTATACAACAATTATTTCAAAAGCGCATCATATATTCTGACCGCGTAATAATTATCAGCTAGGATTTATATACAAACCCATATTTGGTTTTCTCATTAGTTACCGTTTGAATTATTGTATTAACTACAGTATGCCAGAAATTACTTTGGGATTGAAACTTGGGACGTGTATGCCGGCGACTTCGTCTAATCGTCGATGAGGTAACAAAAGTACAGGCATGACATCATCGGCGTTGCAACAGTCAACCGTTAATGGAAATCGCACAAAAGTAACGCATTCTCAAGAGAGTGCTTGGAAAGAAGAAATTCTAGAAGAACTAATGGAACGTTATATAATAAACTTATGTGGCTCCAGTGATTTCATTGACAGTGATAGTGAACATAATGAAATGGAAATGGAAATTGTTAGTGAAGAGGAGCAGGAAGAACATGAAAATAGTGATCTTGGAGTGCAGCCGTTAATATCTTCCATAGATCCTAGCTACCTCTTCAATGTCTTTTTTCATTATGTGACATTTAAAATGCAATGGAATTACTTACATTTCATTAAATCATTATATGGATTTTTCGGCCATATTACCATGAAATCAAAACATGAGCCCATCTTTCCTTTGTCTTCCCTATAGATTGTACAAGTAAGCTATTTTAGTAGTTTTCTATTATAGATGTTTTAACCATCTATGTTATTTAGCCATGTGTGTTAACATACTTTCTACCTATAATTATTTAATAACATCACTTCTACGATATATTCTATACCCCTCTTCAGGTTGCATAGTTCTAATTCTCTTTTCTTTGATTTTAATTATCCAACTGTCTCTATCATACAGCAGGCAGGTAAGACTAAAATCGTGCAATTTTAATTGTTTTATTTCCGAAACTTCTCCAAATTGTTCCACCAACTGCTTGTAATATTGCTATGTTATTTAATATTTATGTTTTGTTATTAAGTGACATTTCCCAAATACTGATAGTGGGGTACCTGCTGAATATTTGAACTTTGTATTTGTATTTTTAATCTGATCCTTATGGGCATTTACATTGACATATGTAGTTTATTATTTTTAGCTACGGTGCAGAATTTAAAAGCTAATCTCGGAAAGCCATTTTCTAAAAATGCCATCATGGCCTTGTGCTCTGCAAAAGCTTTAAAAAAAATAAATTAGAATTTATCCTTTATATAGGACATATATAGACTTGTTTTGGTAAAGTACGCAAGCAATTCGAAATATTGTAACATTTGCATTACTATTTAAGTGTTTTACTTGTTTCTGATTGTTTATTTCTTGTTATTTTAGCTACATTGTTTCAAGAGCGACTTTATGTATAATTTTTATTATGCATACAAATATATATACACGCACTTCTCCAAATGACAAAGCTGAAAATCCTACTAAATAAATAAAAAAAAACATTATATCAAAAGATTCTATTGTTAAAATAAGTAAAAAAAAACTCGATAGCACAAATATATAAACATTAAACCAGATATTGTCTCAAACTCGATTCCTTTGCTTAATAAATACAAAAATTACATTAGTGGCATCGTGAAGATTTTGCCCTAAAGGGTGTCACTAACTGGAAATACTCTCGCTTGTGAGAAGGCTTTTATTTTAAATTTAAGTGTTTTGTTTTTCGCTAACTCACATGATAACATTTTTTTTTTTCGAATTATCAAAAAGTGAGTGTTATATTTTCCACATAACGGAGTTTACAATACTGAGTTCAGTTGTGCGTGTTTCTGGGCTGGGGAAAGGTATGACACCGCCACGGGTGGCCGAGGTCGTTAAGGCACGGACTCGTGAGCGGGAGGTCTGCGGTTCGAATCCCGCCAGGACCGTCCTCCCTGACTGGGGTTTTTTCCAGGTTTTCCTCAGTCTTCATAACTGGCAAATGCCGGGGAGGTACCTAAACTTAGGCCTGGAACACTTCCTTCCTTAAAAAAAAAATATCCTTTCCCAATTCATCATTTCATCTCACGTATCATCAGTGTCCACCGCCTGTGGTGCCTCAGTAGTAAAAACGGGCGTTAAACACTACTCAAAAAAAAAAAAAAAAAAAAAAAAAGGTATGACACACTACACGTCTTACCTATTTGGTGGGCTGTTCCCAATTCCTCATTCCTTACGATTTGCTATATATGTGGGGTACTCCCAACTATCAAGTTAAAGCACAAGATTTGCCTCTAGAAATATTCTACGTAATTAACAGACTAATCGCCACTAACGTTCATTTTCCTTAATGGATTTTTTTTTCAAATAATTAGAAAATTACAACCATCCAAACAATACGTATCTACAATATCTTCGTCATGTATTGTATTCATTTTCGATAAGACTGTATGTAAATAAATATTAAATAAAGCAAGCGGCAAGGAATATCGTTTGTTTCCCACGCTAAATTGGGTATTGTATTACCATGTGAATACTAGCCAATCATTAAATTACCCGAGTGACAACTCCGGTCACACAGCGAACAGCAGTCACTTTCCCCAAATAGTTGGCCTCACCTATAAACATGGGGCCAGTAACCAACTAATGTATATCAAAAATATTCATGCAATCGTCTTTCTGAACATTTTAGCAACCAGCAAAATTAAAAGTAATATTAAATTCATAATAAAAAAAGTCTACTTATAGTGAAATATATGGTGTGATCAACTAAAACTTCTGTTTCCTATAAGCGGTGGTTGGGACCGACGAGGCAGCCACATAGAGCCCCATATCCAGTAGAAGATGCATCTGGCTTGCATCGTTTGACTATATAGTGAAGAATTAGGCTTGCATGCTACTGACAGAACATCAGCAAACACCTAACCTTCCACGCCCTGCGAAGAAGAAATTATATCGAAAATTTGGTTCGCAATGAGTTCCACTAACACGTCTGATATGAGGAAGATTACGAGAAAGACATCCTCCTGCGCACAGTCACCCTAAAGCTCTGACTTACCACCTTCCAACTTTCACCTCTCGTACTTCAGAAGATACCACTAGAGAAGGGCAAACACTTACACTAAAAAGAACTGTTCACGCAGCATCCACTATCCTTCTTTTCGGGCGGTATCCTATGCTTATGATAAAATGGAAAAATAAGTACAAAGAAGGATCTCATTAATCTGAAGAGCATTTGGGGTCCTTTAGTTTACATTGTTAGACCAAACACTAAGAAAATCACATTCCAGAGGCTCGAAGCCCGTGTTTGCTTTGTATTATTATATGGGTGCCAGACATGATTACTAACAGAATATTCAAATATGCCAAAGAAAAACACAACGCAAGATCCTGGGAATAACTTTGAAGGACAAAATACCTATAGTATTAATAAATCAGTTATCTCAGAAAACAGACATTGCACAAACAGCTACCAGAAGCAAATGGCAATGGGGCGGTCATGTCGCAAGAATGCAGGACAATAGATGGACCTACAGGATCTCCATGTGGGGCTCCCGTATAGGAAAGAGAACACAAGGCAGACCCAGAAGAAGGTGTACAGATCTCTTCAAGAAACATGCAAATCCGCAGAAGTAAGAGGAAGAGAGAAATGAAAATCTCTCGAGAAGCAACTAGTGCAATGAGAAATGGAGTAACCAAAGAGTGTCTTAAACAGCATACGAACAACTAGCGAGGAATAGCTCACCACGTTAGGAAAAAGCGAGCTTTCCCTACTTGTTACGAGGTCTTAACCCTTAAGGGACACAATAGACTATCTTTATCTTTATCTCTATCCTATGCTTGGGGAAGCAGTGGGATGCGTGTTTGAATGCCCTAACAAACTATTTCATTTTAATTCCTAAAATATTGTTATTTTGTTTGTGTTTAGTTTGTAAATTTATTGTATTGGTTTATATCAATAAGTTTTCTGTTAGTCAACCTCTTATATTTGACCAGGTAAATAGACAGGAGCAAATACCTAGCTATTCCAAAACATTCGGTGCATGTGTCCAGAATGGCTAACTGAATTGAATGCTGTTGTTTGCTACTAGAATTGACTATTATTAACACTTACTAAAACAACCTAATTGTACACTCTTGAAAGAAATGTTGACCGTAATTATCCGCTATCCACAATTACCCCATCCTACCCTTGATTGGCAAAATATTATGTAAATTATAAATACATCATAATTTGTTTGAGTTATCTTAATAAAGAGAATCAATGACATTTTAAATTTCGATTATCACATAAAACATTTTCGTATTCAATATTACAATGTACACAATAAATAGAATATATATGTATATAATAGGCTTTTAATAACCAATAATTCACTACTTAGCGTTCAAAAGAGACTGTTCACTGTTTTTAGTATTCCTGAAAATATATCTACTTAAAGAGGTATGACATTTGATTTCCATTTAATAACACAATGAGTGATCGCTTTTGATGTGAAGAAAGTTAGCCAATATTTTAATGTCGAACTAGTTAATTTCTTAATGTACACCTTCGTTAACGCAGGACGAGTCAAAAATATATTTATATTACCCCTTTCATTTTAAATTACTCGCTTGACCTTTACCTAACAGCAGAATCCACTGCAATAATCTGAAAAACTATCTTGTAGACTTGAATCCACGTATAGCACATAGCTACAAAGAGCAGAACTATCCTTGCAACCAACAAACAAATGAAATTAATAAAACAAAAGAACGGAGGATAAATGAAGCTTTGTCCTGGATTTAGATGTAAACAGAAAATAAATTAAATATTCCACATTTGCAACTAGTTGGCGAGCAGTTTCACCATTACCCCCATTCCTTTTCGCCTCGAAAAAGCAGCACATGTCAACTTGTCCTCGGCGTAAAACAAGAGCCGACTGCTTTGCGGTAACGCTCAATGCCCGTCTCTTACTTCTGCATCATTAACAAAGTTTGCCTTTATTTTCAATGTGGCGTTATTACCTTTCCGGTGCACACCACAAGGCTATATAGAGCGAATGGGTTTCCTTACCAGGATTATTCTTTGGAACACTTCGAACGAAAGCTGATGCAATCGGTCATGTGCACCATTCTTGATAAAATTCGTGTTGAACTAGGCACGGGAACGTGATAAAAATTTTGCCTCGATGAAATTGTAGCTGCGGTGCATCATAGTTAATTGTTCAACGAACCGCCATCATGACTACGAGGGTAGGTCCATAAGTTTCCGGCCTTGCCGAAAAGGATTATTTGGTGTCATAACTTATCTGTTAAGTAAATAATTGTAAATGTAACTTCCGCTCTACTATGTTCAGATATGGCTGCATAAAGAAACCTATGTGTAGAAGATTGTGACATATTCAAAGTGGAGTGTCGAGTTGTTAACAAGTTCTTCACATATGAAGGACTTACTCCAAACGAAACTAAACAGCGATTGGACGATGGGGAAACACCCCCCTCACATTCTACCGTAAAAGAATGGGTCGAGAAAGCATTGAAAACGCAGAATGGGCAGGTCGGCCCTTGGAGGTGCTCACTCCTGGAAACATCGCTCGCTCTTGTGGAAGGAGAAATTATGAAAGATCCGCGGCTCAAAGTTAGAGAAATAACAGCAAGGTTGGGCCTTTCTAACACAACAATCCTTTGAATTATTCATGAACGTTTAAACATGAATAAGGATAGTGCAAGATGGGTGCCTTGACTTCTTTCCTCAGTCCAAAATCAGCAACGAGTCGTCTGTTGTCAGGCATTTTTGGAGTTCTGCTGTGGTAACGAGAGAGAAGTTCTGCAAACCATTGTTACAGGAGATCAAACTATGGTCCTCTACTGTAATCAATGGGGTGGCGTAAATCCGCCTTAATCAACCAACAAGACCATGGCCACAATCTTTTGGGATTGTAAAGAAATACTCTTCATTGACTTCAAGGAGAGGAACAACACAGTAAATGGGGAGTACTATGTGGCCTACTATACAGACTACGTGCTTCCATGTCGGTCCTGGTGGTGTAATGGTAACCATACTTGCCTTCTAAACCCAAGGTCGCGGGTCCGAATCCGGCCAGGATCGATGGATATTTTCGGGCGTAAAAATCGTAAGTATGGCTTCCTTCGGAAGGGCAGAAAAGCCGTGGGTCCCGTGTCGGCACGAAAAAGAGCCTCAAGCCTGAAAGAAGAGGCTTCAGAGCAAAATTTGGCGGCCGTTTCACGCCCTGAATAGAACGGGACGCTAATGACCTGAGATGTTAAAGAGCGTGGTTAAATAAATAAATAAAAAAATACGAGCTTCCATCAAAGAGAAAAGCGAGAAAAGCTAAGTGGTGGTTTGAGCCTTCTTCACGATAAAGCGCCTGTACAAACAGCTCTTGCTGCAAAGGAAGCTGCAAAGAAATGTGGCTTCAAGGAGTTAGACCATTCACCCTACAGCCCAGATCTAGCTCCCAATGACTACTCTCTCTTCTCAAAACTCAAGAAGGGCCTTCGAGGAAGGAAGTTTAAGTGTAGCGAAGAAGTGATGGATTCTGTTTATGCCCATTTTGTAGACAAGACTTTGGATTATTTTCAGAGGGGGGGGGATTCAAATGTTAATTCAAAGATGTGAGAAGTGTATGACAATGAAGTCAACTATATTTAAAAGTGAAATTGGTTTGGTGTTTAATTACCAGATATGGGTAAACGAAAATAGAAAACAAATAAAGGTATCTATATTTTTCTCGGGATGAAATAAGACATTCTGTGGAACTGGCTATCTCATAGTACAATAAACTGCAAAATTGGACTGATCCTAGGAAAAGAGGGAGGTATAGAAAGATTTAGCTATGCATTTCAACATGACACCAGGCGAGTTCAAATTACCAAATAAAACAATCGCTATTTGTTAAAGTAGCGCGAGTCATCAAGTGTAAATTTCTATTCACGAGCGAAACAGAGTGATTGCAGTTAGTAGAAAACTCTAACCTCCCAGTCATTTCATTTACTAACCACCACAATATATCCTTTGATAGTCGGAATCTTTCTTCAAATTTTTTGTCCCCATACTCTTCAAAAGGGTCGCCTCTTTCCACAATGATCCTGTTTGACGCTGATCCCGATTTATATCGTCCTCAATACTTTCAAGAAAATTGAAACGAGCAGCCATTTTGTATACCTTGACCGCAATCAACGGAGTTGATCGATCCAGCACCCGTGGTTAAAGTTCATCATAATCAATTACCTCGTTTAACTTTGATCATTGGCGATGCACTGAAAAAAATGCCCATTTAACTGCCTTCAAACATTGATCGAGGATGGTGCACATGGCCACTAATATCAACTTTGAGAGCGCTGTTTGATAAGGTCTTGACGAAATCAAAAGACACAACATTTATAAAAAAAATATAGTTTTATTTCTCAATATAATCTACTTTCAAATCTATACCTTTATTCCAAATTATGTGCCCCCCATAAAACGCAACGCGATTTCTCCATTTCTGCAAAATAAACATTTGCTTCAGCAATAATCTCTTCAACTGATGCGAATTTCTTTCCTGTTACTCTTTCCCCCCCCCCCATATTGTGGAACAAGAAGTAGCCCGAGGGAGTCAAATCCGGAGATTTGGGGGATCAGCGCGGATTTCATACCTTATGTTCAATAATTTTCAGATCACAATCGCAGACTTATGCGCTAGCCCGTTATAGTGACGGAACAGGACTCTAGATCTTCGCTTCTTGGTCCAATTGTCATCATCTTTCCTGGCGAGAGCATTGTTTGTGCCTTCCTCAGAGCGCTTTATCCATTTGCAGCTCACTGATGAGGCTGTTCTTTCGTTTCCGATGAGTAATGGTGGATCCACTTTTCGTTGACTGTCACATATGTCCCCGAAATTCTTGGATTCTGTTTAAGGAGTTCCAAATTTACCGGAAGTTACAACTTGTTCTCTTTTCTGGCTAACCGATAACTCTGTTGAAGCGGCAGAGTGGAAACTTTACAATAAAATATTTTTCGGTTAGAAGAAGAAATAAACAATACAGGTGTTCTTTGTAGACTCCAAAAAAAATGAAGAAAAAGATGCGACTTATATTGATGATCATAACGAATTGTGTGAACACGAATAAAATGTTTTACCAAAGAACGTAATAGAAAATACATTGTCTCTACTTCAAAATATACCGAGAGAAGCTCTCTAAAGTTGAACAGGTGACCTAACGCAAATAAGGTGAGAAGTTTCCCACAAATTGCTATCACCATTTACGTAACAATTTCATAATTCTAGACACTCTTCAATAAGAACCGCAATATTACCATACACAAGATCTTATACGATTCATATTACACATTTACAAAGCACAATTTTACCTACCGTTCGGGACTACAATTGGAGAACAATTTGACTGACGGGAGAAAATTCACTTACTCTACCTAACAATCTTCTGGTAGTCGGAAGCTTTCACGGCCGGAGTCAGACTTATACCTAAAAGTTTCTTCCGGGCTTGAAAGCCGTGGTCTGTTGGAGCTAAGGTGTCCAAACGTTTCGTCCCAACCTGCGGAGGACATCTGAGTCTTCTAGGAGAAGGTGTCTGAAACTTCGTTGTGCCTGAACCTTCTCCTAGGAGACTCAGACCGTGCCTCTGAAGATGTCCTCCGCAGGTTGGAACGAAACGTTTGGACACCTTAGCTCCAACAGACCACGGCTTCCAAGCCCGGAAGAAACTTTTAGTTATAAATCTTCCGGTATTCTATACTTGAGAGCAGGAAACTCTACAGGAGCTGCAGTTTATAACTATCTCCAAAAACTAAAAATCCCCGTTAAGTCCTGCGAACTTTATTAGATCTTCATAAGTAACCGGACCTCTCGCAACACCCGTGAGAAGAGAAAATCAATGTATACTCATTTATATGCACGGTGCACCTAAACTTGTATACGAAAGTCGTACAAATTCTCTCTCATTAACTTTCCACAAAGAATCAATTAGAAATTTGTTGAGTGCCTGGACATCAGGATACAAACGGTATTGAAGTAACAAATTAACTGAAATATGAAGGAACTGCATAAAATCAGAACCTTTCTATGGCATTAGCAAGAAAACTAGAATCGCAGTATACCAATGAATTAGGAAAGAACATTAGATGAGATGAAAGTATTACTGAGACACCATAGGCGGTGAACACTGGTGATACGCGAGATGAATTGATGAGTTGGGAAACGATTTTTTAAGGAAGGAAACATTCCAGGTCTAAGTTTTAGGGTACCTTCCTGGCATTTGCCATTTATGAGAAATGAGGAAAACCTCGAAAAAACCTCACCCAGGGAGGACGGTCAGGATTCGAACACCAGGCCCCTCACCTAAAAGTCCCTGCCTTAACGACCTCGACCCCCCTTGGCGGTGGAAACAGGTGTAAGGCTGATGGGATTCTACCGTAGAAATCTTACATTAACATCTGAATAGAGTGCAAAGACTGTCTTACTATAATAAGGAGAAAATTAATTAACCATAAATATTTATAAAACAAAAATTTACATACAAATCAAAGTTAAAGCAAATAAACAATACGCAAGAATAAAACTTTAAAAATAATCAAAAAAAATTAATCAATCAACCATTCATACAAGTCTTCAATTAAAAGACTAATGATTAAGCTACCTGCGCACAATCAAAATAATGGATAAAATGTCCTTGTGGTATAAGTACCAAAGTGTATGAGTATTATTACACATTCCAACGTCAGTAAATCAATCAACCAACCAATGAACCTAATTACCTAGTTGTACTTTTCATCAAAAAAAAAAAAAAAAAGTTTTACTTGGGACCCATTATGAAAAAAATTAAGCTTAAAAATGCTCGTAGTGCCACAAATTAAATTTTTTTCTTTGAAAACTTGCGGCGGTATCATAAACAAAAATAAAAAGCAAGGTAAGCATTGGAAACTACAGAGTTTGTAATAATAGGAACGTAACAATAGAGAAGATCGCATTCTCTGCAAATATTCCAAAGATGAAAAGTCTAGTAGCGTAGCTTAAGACTCCACGTATTCCGATATAATTATTTTTTTCGAGCTCTTTTCAGCCTAAAATGTTAAAAGACTATTAAAAACACGACCAGGAAGATTTTAGATATAGAGGGCAAACCTACATTTGCAAGTGCTAACAATTCTGGTGATAATCCACACAAAGAAAACCCTCTCTCTCTCTAATGCTTCACGCTACAAGAATTTTCATGTACGCCCATAAAGAAAGACTTGACATAATCAACTTTCGTTACTTCTAAAGCTTTACACCAACGCATTCCATAAATTTCCCTAGTCATACAAATCTCTTACAAAAGCAAACTCGAGAGAAAGCTATTGCATGTTGAAATAGGTATCGGGGGCCAAGAAAGCGGAAATAAATTTTCAGTTTATGAACGAAAAAGCCGTGGAAACGCAGACATTTGTATCGTGTTACATTATCCAATTACATACGCGTGTTCACGCTGCATAAGAAATACGCTTTCAGCAGAAGTCGTTTTCGATGGAGCTGCCAAGTTTTACAAAGCCTTAAACTTGGCAAACGTTTCCCCACAATAATGACAGCGGGCATCGGTCCAAACTATATATTGAAAGATAACCCCTTCCAAAATTGGTCCGATAACCAAGAAATATTGAGTTTTTTATCAGCCTGTTGAAAATGAAGGATCTGTCGGAAGTTCTAAATATTTTTATAGAGGAAGGACTTTTTGTCGTAGCAGATTCATCAAGGTTCCTCTGCAGAATACATTTTTTTAACGAACTATTTTTTTTTTCTGCTTCTTCTGGAACATATGAGGGTAGGCCCATAAGTTTCCGAACTCGCCGATAAGGAGTATCGTTTTCACAAAACCATTATATGCTGTTATACCTTATCTGTTAAGGAAATAATTGCAGCTATAACTTCCGCTCCCCTGAGTTCAGTTGTTCAGATATCAGTGTCCCATTTAATTCAGGACTGAAACGGCCGATAAATTTTGCTCAAATGCCTCCTTTTTAGCCTTGAGGTTCTTTATCGTGCCGTAAATGTACGACGCGGGACCCATGGCTTTATTCCCCTTCCGAAGGAAGCTCATACTTGGAATTTTTACGCCCGAAAAAATCCATCGGTCCTGGCTGGGTTCGAACCCGCAATCTTGGGTTGGAAGGCAAGTATGGTTACCACTACACCACCAAGACCGATTCTATGTGGAGGATTTTGACTCCGAGCTGTTATTAAGTTCTTCACAAAAGAAATATTTACTCCTAATGAAATTAAACAGCGATTGGACGGTGGAAATGCGGAAGTACTCCCCTCATATTTTACCGTAAAAGAATGGGCCAAACTTTTTCGAGTGGGTTGAGAAAGCGTTGAAGACGAAGAGTGTGCAGGTTGACCCTTGGAGATGCTCACTCCTGAAAACATCGCTCTTGTACAAAGGAGAAATTATGGAAGACCGGCGGCTCAAAGTTACAGAAATAGCAGGAAGGTTGCGCCTTTCTAAAACAATAGTACTTCGAATTATTCATGAACATTTGAGGTTAGTGCAAGATGCGTGCCTAGACATCTTTCCTCAGTTCAAAAGCAGCAACGAGTCATCTGTTGTCAGGCATATTTGGAGCTCTGCCGTGGCAACGAGAGAGAAATTCTGCAAACCATTGTTACAGGAAATGAGACAACGGTCCTCTGCTATGATCCCTTGTTCAAAAGAGAATTAATGGAGTGACGTAAACCTGGCGACGCACCGCCTCTAAAGGCCAAGGTCACTCAGTCAACCAAGGAGGTCAAGGTTACAATCTTTTTGGACTGTGAAGGAATGCTCTTCATTGACTTCAAAGAGCGGAACACCACAGTAAATGGGAAGTACAATGCTGGCCTACTGCACAGACTTCCATTAAAGAGAACAGTCGAGGAAATCTGTGTGCCTTCTTCATGACAACGCGCCTGTGCACACAGCTCTTGTTGCAAACGAAGCTGTGAAGAAATATGGCTTCAAGGAGATGAACCATTCACCCTACAGCCGAGATCTAGCTCCCAATGATTATTTCCTGTTCTCAAAACTCAGGAAGGACCTTCGAGGAAGGAAATTTAAATGTGACGAAGAAGTGATGGATGCTGTTTATGCTCATTTTGCAGACAAGACTTCTGACTGTTTTGAGGGCGAGATTGAAATGTTAATTGAAAGACGTGAGAAGTGTATAGCAACAATGGGAAACTGTATTGAAAAGTGAAATATAGTTTTTGTTTTAACATACCTAGAAAATGGTTAAGGCCAGAAACTTACGTGCTACACTTTTATTTCCACCTGATAAAATTTAATCCCGCTGCAAGCTATTTTCAAACTAAAGTTGATGAAAAAAAAGTTATGTAGGGTTTTTCGCGATGCTCAAATTCAACAATATGCAACAATTAAATGTAGAACAGACAAAATTAACAAGGGCAGGAATTGTTGTTTAACTTTCAACTGTTACAGCTGATAGTTTCAAATTTTTCTACATTTAGCCACTTGGGCTAAGTTTCCATTAAAACCGAAAGTCCGAACTAGTCAAAATTAGTGTGTGTATTATTATTTTTATTTTATCGGTGAATTGAACGTTTTCTAATTTCAAGTAGTATGTAGAAAGCTAACCACCAATAATATGGTCGAAGGTTCAACGTGTCTTGTGTAAGCGTCACTGACTTTCTACGTCAATGTCAGGAAGAGTTGAAGGGAGTCTTTCATGGAGTTTTCTTATTCTGTAGGCTAACCTATGCCGCAGCTTAGGCAATTATTCTGCGCTCTTTTGAAACTTTATAGAACCTGAAGCCTAACGGAAGGACCAGAGTACATATGAAACCAATTTAAAACATAGAATTTCGCTATTTTTTTTTTTTTTTTTTATTATTTAAAATCGTAACAAAGTGGAGTTATGTTCAGAAAAGTCCCCTATTATAATGATTGTTAATAAAACAATGTATTTTAGTTTACGAGGGACTGCGGTCTTTATGATACTATTTTCCCTCCGTTTCTACGTGATTATCCATTTTATAATATTAGAGGGCCGTATCTTACAAGCATAGAGATGTTGGGAAAATTTTCTGCCGCCTACCTTTACTGTATATAAAGTTAATATTTAGATTATTATTATTATTATTATTATTATTATTATTATTATTTTAACTGCGTTATGCAATGGAGGTATTATGTATTTATTAATTTATATAATGTACTTTTTATGTATTATAAAAGGCACAAGGATTATACGTAAAACTTTCAGTGAAACATCACGGATTCACTTTAAGAGTGATTGCTCAGAAAAATTGTCGAAGGATTCAACTTACATTCAGACATAAGGCTGAACTATGGACCATTAACTTTTTTTAATATTTTTATGTAATTTAATTTAATTATCACTTGCATACTTTACAGTCACAATGCTTTTCGTGGTGTATTTAACATAAATTAGATTTTTCATTAATTTCGACACCCCTATTCTCGACCTTTCCTGTACTAAAAGTCAGGCTTCGTCAATATTCTAAGAAGAGCCATCAAACATTAGCACCTCGAAGATTGACTACATGAGCTTGAATGCTCTATGAATTTAAACTGGGTGAGCAATGCAATCGCAGTGGCTTTCCGTGCTAATGCTGCATCAGTGAATGGATGGTATAAAGATGCCTTATTAAGTTTCAGAATAGCAACGAAGCATTCGTGGATGAGCAGCTATGCAAAAGCGCCTATTGAGGCAAAAAACAGGCAGACTTGTGAGGACTTGTCACAACAATTCAACGTAAGTGTAGAAAGCAAGCGGTCCCATCAACTGGAGCTATAAACTCGATCGCTGGCTTCCAAGGCGATTAGAAGGCGGGACAAGCTGATGCCTGTTTTGCATTGTCATCAAGTCAGTAGAACTATCCCCTTTTTTGATAGGCTGCTGGCATGTGGTAAAAAGTGAATCCTCTACTATACTCCAAAATGCTCGTCACTGGTTGATGGCCCATGAAACTGTCCCCAAACAACCAATACCACCACTGCACCAAAAGAAGGTTTGCTGTGTTTTGTGTGCCTGAACTGTTGCCATCCGGTTAAACAATCAACGCCATTGCCTACTCTAACCAGCTGGAACGTGCCCGTGAAAAGTTCAAAAGCACGCGAATCGCAAAGTAGTTCCTTCTCATGATAATGGATATACAGAGATAAGAAGGCTCGTGAAACCATTATCCACCTTCGTTGGGAGGCTCTAGTGCACCTACCATATTCTGCATACATCATCAAATCTTCATATTTTCCATTCTTTGGATCATTATCTTCGAGACCGAAATTCCGAAACGTTGCCGATGTGCAAATTGCTGGATGGACTTGTTGCTTCCCACCCTGAGAAGTTCTATCGCAGTGGAATTCATTCTTCCATCACGTTAGCAGAAGGGCGTAATAATACTAAAGATACTGTTTTGTTCTGAATGTGTTCTTAAAAGTATGGTCTGAAACAGAAATAATGTTTTGGTCAGTTTATAGTGCACTCTTAAAGAACACCTCAGCATGGTTCCATTAGGTTTCTGTATATACATGCTTCTTCACATTTTCCTGGTAGGTTATTATCCATACACATAGGGCGGAAATCACTAAGGGTGCTAGTGCAACCCGGCTGCAGACTGCAGTTCTCGATTAACAGCGGAAAGAGCTGAAGATATTCACTTGCACAGATATAGTTAGATAATAAAGCATACAAGCATACCGGCATGATAGTTTGGGCGGTTAAAGCGTTACGCTACAGTTGTGAAGATAGTGCTTTCAAATTCTCATGACAACATGCTTTTTATGTAGGTGTTAAAGGAGGTTTTCTACCATTACAATGATTTACTGGTAACATAATACCACGCACAGAAATTTATGTTTACTATTTCTTTTCTGTCACTCTATCAATTTATATTTACGAAAAGGAGAAAACCACTGATTCCCCCGGTTTCTAGGATTTACCCGAGGTTAGCGTTAGGGTTAGTGTGGGTGTAAAGGGGTAAAATACTGTAACGATAAGAAATCTGCTGTTATTGAATTCGCAATTAATTCATATAAGTGAAGACTAGAACAACGCTAGGAAATCGAGGCAGAATGTAACATGAAAGTCTCCGCGAGCCTATCGAATGAAACAACTAATTTGGAGAAAACAGGTGTATATGCTCCTTCTAGGGAGAAAGACGAGATCAGGAATGGTTTAGATTGGGAAGTTGAAAGGCTTAAAAAATAAATGATAGTTCTGGTAGGAGAATCTGCCCATTTTGTGGAGGGGATGGGGAATGTGTATATATTCTAGCAGAATATACGAAAAAATGCTGTTTCCTGAAAACTCTTAAAGGTAATTAGAGGACGATTGTCATGCTGGGACCTGTTTGCAGATCACACTAATAGGTTTAAAAGGGCATTTTTCTAGCAATGGTGGTGTTTAAAGCCAGTTTTTACTACTGAGGCACCACAGGCGGTGAACACTGATGATACATGAGATAAAATGATATATTGGGAAAGGAATTTCTTAAGGAAGGAAACGTTCCAGGCCTAAGTTTAGGGTACCTCCCCGGCATTTGCCAGTTATGAGGACTGAGGAAAACCTGAAAAAAAAAAAAAACTCAAATCAGGGAGGACGGTCCTGGCGGGATTCCAAACCCAGACATCCCGCTCACGAGTCCGCGCCTTAACGATCTCGGCCACCTATGGCGATCATTTTCCTAACAAAAGTGCGCAAAGCATAATATTTATTTATTATTATTATTGTTTTATTTGTTATTATTTATTCCTCTTTTTAATCGTGTATAATACTTAAGCATGTACCGTCTGCGACCCATGCATAAAATATTTGTATGTGTATAACATTTCATGTCAATAAGGATGCACACTACTGCAATTTTAATACCTGCAATCATGATCTTATTCCGCTTTTGGTCCTTAAGTACCACTTTTATTTAATTCACTCCTAGTGGATACCCATGCACTGAAATGTACTAGTTTTCCTAATGCTGTATCTTCTTCTTCTTCTAGCATGAAGATAATTACATTATTCTCCTTTTTGTCACGTGCAACAGCGTCTGTACTCCTCAGCGTCTCTGTCAAGATTACGTGAAAACATCACCGCGACACGGACCAGCAAAGTAAGTTGGAAGGTACATTCGGGAAAAGAAAGCTGTGCAGAGAAGAGTAATAAGAGCTAAAGATATCTTTGCAAATGGAAGCGTTAGTGATACAGCGAGAACCGGTGCTATACCCACATTTTCAGCTAAAACCAATAACAATCATTTCAGAAGCTACGAGTTGATTTTTCAAAATTAGGTCAATGAAAAATACATATTTGCTACCGTATATCTAGCATTTGCCTTCAAATTCAAAATAAAAAAGTATTTCAAAACTTTTGTTTTAAAGCGGGCATGTTGGGAAACGAGAATATTTCCAAACCTGCAGCTTACACTGCTATTAAACTTGTTTAACTCTTTTGGCAGTAATGACTTTAATTGTCGTAGTTTTGAAGTACTCATAAATAAGTAAAATTGTCGCATGGACCTTAGGCCGTATATGCTGATATGCCTTTGTAACAATCAAAATATACATAAAGACCAACATGCATATACGAGGGTAGATCCATAAGTTTCCGGCCTAACCATTCTTTAGGTATAGATAAAAGCTATAAGTTACCCTTTATTGCAATACACTTCTCACATTTTTTAATTAACGTTTCAATACCCCCCCCCCCCCAATAGTCAGAAGTCTGGTCTGCAAAATGGGCATAAACAACATCCATCACTTTTTCGTCACACTTAAATTTCCTTTCTCGAAGGTCCTTCCTTAGTTTTGAAAAGAGGAAATAGTCATTGGCAGCCAGATCTGGGCTGTAAGATGGATTTTCAATCTCCTTGAAGCCACATTTCTTCACAGATTCCTTTGCAACAAGAGCTGTGTGCACAGATGCGTTATCGTGAAGAAGGCGCACACCACCACTCAGCTTTCCTCGCCCTTTCTCTTTGATGGAAGCACGTAATCTGTGCAGTAGGCCAGCACAGTACTCCCCATTTACTGTGGTGTTCCTCTCCTTGAAGTCAATGAAGAGTATTCCTTCACAGTCCCAAAAAAGTGTGGCCATGATCTTCTTGGTTGACTGAGTGACCTTGGCCTTTAGAGGCGGTGCTTCGCCAGGTTTACGTCACTCCATTGATTCTCTTTTGGACAAGGGATCATAGTAGAGGACCATAGTTTCATCTCCTGTAACAATGGTTCGACACGGCAGAAATCCCAAAAATGCCTGACAACAGATGACTCGTTGCTGCTTTTGGACTGAGAAAAGAAGTCTAGGCACCTATCTTGCACTAGTATTATTCATGTTTAAATGTTCATGAATATACCAAAGGACTGTTGTTTCAGAAAGGCTGCTATTTCTGTAACTTTGAGCTGCCGGTCTTCCATAATTTCTTCTTCCACAAGAGCGAAGTTTTCAGCAGTGAACCCCATTCCAATGGGCCGACCTGCACGTTCTTCGTATTCAATGCTTTCTCGACCCATTCGAAAAAGTTTGGCCCATTCTTTTACGGTAGAATATGAGGGGATGCTTCTCCATATACACCGTCCAATCGCTGTTTAATTTCATTTGAAGTAATTCCTTCTTTTGTGAAGAACGTAATAACAGCTTGATACTCCATTTTGAACATGTCAGAATCTGCTGCACATAGCCTTCTTTATGCAACTATGTCTGAACAACTGTACACAGTGGAGTGTTAGTTACAGATGCAATTATTTACTTAACAGATAAGGTATGACACCAGATAAGGGTTTTGTGAAGGCGATAATCCTTTACGGCCAGGCCGGAAACTTATGAACCTACCCTCGTATACACAGATACATTACGTATGTATAAACACATTGATATACATACATCACAATTTTCTACGAGTAATTTTATATACCTACATGAATAGATCCCTTACCCCTGAGCTCCCACTTCCCGTTTTTCACCACCATCTCAAACCCCTTTTCCATAGCCATTAACCTCCTTTGTCGGGCCTTCTCTAGAAATATTCCCGATTTGTGTGTATCTCTCGTGCACCAACACTTCCCGGAAAATGTTCAAACTTCTGTTGGAATTCATGAATTGCTATGATAAATGCTCATTTCTTAAAATCCGTTTTCCTGCATTCTGCCAGAATATGCCTCCAGGTATTTTCTCGCACAAAGGGAAAATAATTTCCCCCAGAGCATTAACTTTTATTTCTTTTTCAAGTCCATAATCTATGCTTTAACTTTTTATACCCTATCAAGACATCTGTACTATAGATTTTATAATGAAAATGTTTTAATTATGGATTTCTTCGATTTAGACCAAATGACACCATTCGACCCCCACAGTTGTGCATACTAAAACTGTCACTTAGAAGGCCGATGTCTATATTACGAGTGTTAGCATCCTCTTGGTGGTATATTTCTTAAACTTGACTCTGTAAAATATTTTTGTTGCGTTTATAAGTTGGTAGTGCCCCGAGAAGACATGGTTTAAGGAGAGCTGCGGCAGTACGCGGGGATCTGTTGCGGTCCACTGCAGACGGGGTCAGTAGGAGGCGGCGAAGATGGATGGCAGCGTTATGCATACACATCTTCGCTAACACCAGGGTCACTACACTAATAGCAAGCCCCAGCCTAAATTTATGCGACAGCAAATACGATTACGTCCCCCTTACGTAGACCAATAGCATTGGTCTTGCCACAGTGTATATTACACTGTTCACCATTGTTGTGGTTTGATGTGCTTTTCTCTTAAGAACACGATAATTGCTTCTTTTTGGTGCTTTTCTGTATATGGAGTGAATTTTCTCATTTGCTCTCTAATTTACAGGGTGTTTTAAAACGTGTATTTCTTGCGAAACTCTCCTACATTATGTTAAACTAGCTATGATATGGAACTCAAATCTCGTTTTTACAGATAAAAAAATCTGTAATAGAGGACACCATATATTATTGCAATTCGTATGCTTGCCCCATCTACACATTGTTGCACATTCGATAAGTTAATAAGGCAATTTATGTTAATTTACTGCCCAAAGTCCAGTTACTTCCCAATCACAATTAATATCACGAGAGGGTCTGAGATTACAACTTATCTCGAAAGCCGAGACCCTCCAGTGATATTTACTAGGACTATTTCAGGAATAAAACAAGAACTTAAATATAGTTCCTATAAACTTGACTTATAAATTGTTATAATTATATATTTGTACTTAATCTTTTCAAGCAATCTTACGACAAGAGAATGCCGATTATCAGTAATGCCAACAGATAAGAGCAAAATATGGGTTAAAGACTATTTCATGAATAGAATGAGAATAAAATGTGTATATATTTGAAATTCGTGCACAGAATGTTAACACTTGTATAATTGTTTATACTTATGGATTTCTATTCCATTCAAAAACCGTTAGATTGGACAAAAGTCGACCATTACAATCGCTACCGTTCGATTTTCGATTACCAACCGAGAAAAAAACAAAAGATAACATACAGTGTCTCTTTTTTTCTTTGTATTTTGTGGTTTGCAATTCCTTATAAGATCAATTTTCACATTTGACGCATCACCAAAACGCTTTGAAGAACTCTCCATTTTGTATTATGATTGTCCATGTTTTTGTTGCTATCAATAGCTCAATAGCTCCCCAAGTGGTTAGTGATGCGTGTTCAGGAATTATATAGTGTGGAGGTATAGAGTTGGCTACACTGACCACAAGACAAATGCACGTTACGTATAAAACTGATTTGATTTTTTTAACCTGTATCATTTCACTCCGTAATCCGGCTGTGATTGGTCAAAATTTGGTATCGTTTTATTGGTCCTTTTTAAGATGACGTCACATGAGTGAAATGGTGCATATAATTTCTACAATACCAACACTTGATAATTCTTATATGATATTAGTCACCACAAATACAGAAATGCTTAATTACCTCATATAATTTGAGTCTAAAACAACGCTAGCTCTTGACGAAACAATATCAAGAAATATAATAATTAAATATGCATTTTTCATATAAAGGAATATAAGCTCAATACCTGCATTCAGATGTTCTTTTTCCACAATAAAATGCAAACCTTGGTAAATGAGAAGAACTCAATTGTGGAAATAGTTTCATTTTTTCATCTCCGTGGAAAGAAGAAATGATAGGAACAAAGGAAACATAATTTTTGTTATAAACGTTCATAACATGATAGGAAAGTGAGCAGCGAATTTCGATTTGGGGAAAAAAATTATTGTGTATATATGAAAGTTGTTTGCAATAATCCCCCAGAACTTTGAACGTTTTCACACATTTCAGTGGATGTAGTTACAAAAAGTTCCACAGTAGTCCCAGTGACTACTTCCTCTTCTCATAACTCAAGAATGACCTTCGAAGGAGGAAATTTAAGAGTGACGAAGAAATGATGGTTGCTGTTAATGCCCATTTTGCAGATAAGACTTCTGACTATATGGGAAGGCGAGTTGAAATATTAATTCAAAGATGTGAGAAGTATATATAAATAAAGGGTATGTATATTCAAAAGTGAAATATAGTTTTTGTCTTTATCATACCTAGAAAATAGTTAAGCCGGAAACTTATAGATCTACTTTCGTATTTTAGAGCTAAAGCTTTTCTTTTCAGTTTTTCGAAACCCATCTGTTTTTTTTTTTTTTAAATTATTTTCTCCTTCCATTTTTTAAACGATTCTAGCATACTGGGGCAAACATTCTCAGTTACCGTTGTCACACATTGTTTAACAAATTCACCTTCGGAAAATGGCTTTGTTCCTTCACCTATCAGTTTTGCAATTCTGTGCCTTAAACACAATAATTTTTGGGTGCAATTTAAGGACTAGAACTACATTTACTTTTAAAACATTTTGCCTGCAATTCTTCGAGTCTTCTTTAACGGGCTAAACCAGCGATAATACAGTTACTGTAGTTCTTTGATATCATTTGTTAAAGTGTCTTTGAATATTATATTTACATGTAACAACAGTTCTTTTAAACATATTACAGAAAATGTTTAGCCTTCAAGATGGGTAACAAAATATTAAATTCCCCCCTTCCGGGTGGAATTTTTAACGGGACATATTGACCGTCCGACACAGATTGTCTTTTTGTTTTGAAAACTGAAAGTATTACCCGCATACAGCGATAGCTAATGACATTCATCTCTACTCTGCAGTCACCCGGCTAAGCGAAATGGAGTGGAAGGGGAAAAGGTGTCGGACACATTTTGGTACAACCAAGTTAAATAAATAAGTATGAACATTTAAACAAATAGTAAAAGTAATAAGATTTTACTTAATACTTAATTTCCAATGTAATTCATAAAAAACAGATATTGTTTAGTTCAAAAGTTTAATAATATATTTTATTTTTGTTACTTATTCATTTTATTGATTTGTTGTTATAAAATTTTATTTAGTTGGGGAGACATTTTACAATTTTTCAATTTACCTCATTTTCTGAAATACAGCAATTGCAAGAGTTATACATTTTATTTCGGAACCTATCCATTGTGAATTGTACGCTTTTCTCACGCTGACAATAGCCGTAGGAATGCACACAGTAGCTTCGTCGTTGCATTATGTTTGCAGAAGTTACTGATGATTTGGTCAACCGCTTTGTGGGTCGCTTGGGTTTGCAATTTTATATTATGTTGAAAAGTTTTTCATTGATGAATAGGAATTTTTATATCCATTATCAACTTTCTATATTGATACTTTTGTCAATAACCATTACATTTTATGTTTGTTTGTTTTTTTTTTCATTTTATAGAAGTTTGCTTTTGTTTTTGTTTGTTTGTTTGTTTGTTTTAATATTTTACCATTGAGTTAGATTTTTCTTTGGTGCTAGATTCCCTTAGACTGCGAAATTCGCAAAGTATTAAAAATAATGTATTAGTTTTAAGTTTTCATCATCTAATCCAATGGCTTTTAATGTGACTTAAATCTTGATATCGTTCAGCAGGACGTTCTCAAAAAAATCACATTGTCAAACGTTGAATAAGCATATTATGTTCATCATCAAATTAGACATTAAACGTTTTAAGATATTTCAAAAACTAATACTCTATATTTTACTCAGTGTTAATGGTTTTAAATATTATTTGGGTCCAAGTCGCCTTAATTAGTCTTCAATCGAAGACTAAACTCACTTCCCATTACATTCCAATTAAATACTATAAGGGCGACAGGCTTTGAAGGAGGAACTAGTTAATTCTCAGCAGAATAAACTTAAGACAGCGCGATTTTTACATTATCGTCTTAAGCGAAGGGCTTTCAAGTCATTTTTACATGATGCTTCTCATGATATTTTGCTAAGAGGTTGATAGTTGTGGGATTCTGCTGTTATTAATCAAGCTAACGCGTTCTTTTGGTATCCGGAAACACAGCCCAAAAGGATTCTATGTATTTTAAGTTTTGTAACACTGCAGTATTCCTCTTTAAATGTCATTTGTTTTCTACGGTTATACGTCGAAAGTTTATTTTGTTGGTTGTTAGATTACTTAAGTTATTTTTATTCAGGGTTCATAGCACTTAAACGTTTATATGGGCTAATTGAAGTAGATTTTTGGACTAACGATAATTTAAAACTATTAAAGATGCTCACAGGTGTATTAGATTTTCTAATTCTTCAAATATATCTAAATTGTTACCAAGTAATTTCTACATTAAATTGTATTAAAATTTGTTACTTTTTCTAAGATCTTGTTATTTAATTTTTTACTTTCTATTGGATATTTACGACAAAATTATGCTTCACGTCATAATTTTGAAAATGGAATAAACGATAACCTTATCATTATAAATCATTTTCATAGGTAGCAAAAATAAATTGTTGGCAAATATTATGTGTCTTGTTTCTCTGAAATAGCTTATTATATAACTCGTATAAATAGAGAATAAAAGAGAAGAGCTTTCATATCCCTGCCTGAGTCATGAATTCATGGCCATGATAACAAACGCAGTGAATCAACGAACGACAAATGTGAGTGCAAGTCAAAAAGTAAGTATCCCTAAAACCAAAATGCGCAACTCGCTACAACTTGTATATCCGGACGTACATAGTCCAACTGTCAGGCAGTGTACAGCAGCAAGGGAACAACACCAATAAACACAAAATGGCGAGCGCTGAAGAAATAGTCCGAGAAGAACGTGCACGTTGTTATGCGATTTCTATGGGCCGCAAATGCAGAACCTACAAACATTCACCGATGGATGTCGTCTGTGTATGGAACGGCATTGTTCAATAGATGCGAAAATTTTCAGAAGCTCGATTAGAAATCGCCTATTGCATTGGCATTGGCAACATGCTTCCAACACCTATTTTTATGATTGTGAAACTTAAAAAGTTATGAAAAATAAACATATTCACCCTGTCAAAGTTTAAGTATTAAAATAGCTAAATGAGCAGGATGCCAGTTTCTATCATGCAGGAAAGAAATTTTGTGTTTTACGCTGCGACAAATGCTTGAATAAAGTTGGTGATTGTGTTGTAATAACTAAGCATCATTTTCTTATCTTCACCCGATCACCTATAAAAAAATCACGAAACTTACTTTTTGACTTACCTTAATATTACATTTTGTCATTAATTTGTGAATTAAGTGTGCTTTATTAATATTTAGATTTTTTCGGCGTTTAAATACACACACACACACACACACACACACACACATATATATATATATATATATATATATATATATTCTTTCATTGAGCAAAATAAATAGTTAAAATATCTGGTTTGTTTTGGAATGCTTTTGTGCAGTAGCCATACACGTGCTTAAACTTTTTGAACACTTACGGACTGTTGCCATCACGTTTAGTTGTGGTCAGTGGCTTTGTGCGAGAGACCCAGAATAAAAGGCGCAACAAGGGCTTCAGAATTACACGACCGTGTCGCGTCCGTCCTCTACAATCATCGAATCTAACGCCCAATTGAGCGAAGAGAAGAGAACAAGTGGCAAGGTGGTTCTTCAGACCTTAAGAGCTCTTGCTTTTAAACAAAAATGAAAGTCAATATGGTCAGAAACGGCTCTGGACTAGGAAGCGAGACTACGCCCAATGTGGACTGAATTTTTATATCTGGGGAATCAAAATTTTTGTTATTCATTAGTGAAATTGAAAGAAAATTGGTTTGTATTTCGAAAGGCACAGAGACAAAAGATGCATCTTTTAGAAGGAGAATGATCCAATACCTACACTTAATACGTATATAGCCACATGTGAACGATCTGTGAATTTCAAAAAGTATCAGGAAGTAGGTCAACCTGATATAAGTATGCGACTAGGGAAAATTGTTTGCCGGAGTTCGAAATACCGTACTACAGAATGCCATTTTGGTGGATATAGTCCAAGATTTTCAGGGCTTTCTGGGAGTTTCTTCGTTTCTAGTTAAATGCTTATATATCACGTGACCAAGAGCCACAGCTCGAAATATAGTGTGATTTTAGTGTTCAATTTTACGGTTTTTAGTGTGAAAGTTTATGTGAACCTTTTTATATTGCACTCTGAGTGTTTTTTATGAGTATATATATATATATATATATATATATGAATATACACACGGACGGCTGTCATTACAGCAAAACCAGCTGTTGATTCAAGTGGAATTTCATTATCCATTGGTGGGTAAGGTGATCTCCGGTGTTTTCATGTGATATATTCCAATAACGAAACGTCTTCCCTATAGAGAGGCTGCAATGCAGATGGGATTTGTGGCTCCGTGGGGTTTAGTCATTCTCGCATGCGAAATAAATAAATATGTTACAACCAGATATATCTTTAGTGAATGTGTTAAAACTAAACTTAAAACGTTCAAATTAAATTTATATGACAAATAATCCCTCCACCGTTTTGAGAAGCATTAAGTTTTTTTTTTTTCTGTTTTATAACCCTTTTTGTGAAAAGTGTTTAAAACTAAAGTGCAAAGAAAAGTGTTAATGACCAACCACTTGTTATTAATGTTATACTTATTCTCCACATTAATTTATACCGAGCTTAGCAAACGTCCTTAATAAAAGAAAGAAGGAATTTAAGTGGCCATCGTGTAGCCTATATTTTAAGGAACAAAGAATTATAAACATTTTGAAACCCCAGTCAATAAAACGATTAAAATAGCATAGGAAGCAAGGACGGAGCAAGAAGAGATTCCGGTTGCAAGGGAAGAAGAAGTGGAAGTTTGAAGATCGAAAAGATTAAGAATATTAAATATAGACAACCTCAAACATTATTTACCACCCAATTCACAATGAAAGCATGATTCGAATGACGATAGAAGAAGGGGGAGAAGAAGGAAAGGAAAGGAAGGGGTGGAAATGGAGGGGAAGAAGTGATATAATAAACAAACCTACAGTTAGAAGAAAAAAGCTATGGTGAGAAGAAGAGGAAGAGGGGAAGAATATGATGAGACAGTAGGAGAAGCAGGAGATAAAGGAGTTGTTGGGGGCCTTAGTGAAGATGCAGAGGGTGGGAGTTAGAGGAGCTTGTTTAGGAAGTACAATAAAGATTGAGAGGGGTATAATATATTGGAGTGTAATGGTGTAGTAGATATAGGTGAAGTCAAGTTAGTGGTGAAAATTGTCAGAATAGTTTTACACTTGTAATAATGTGAGTATAAAGAATAAATATAATAGAGAAGTGTAAAGTATAGTAGAGTAGCGAAAGGGAACTTTTTATAGAATTGTGTATATAGAATGAGAGCAGGGTAAAGTGATTGAGGAAAAGGGGTATGGTGAAAGAGTGAAGAAGAAGAAGAAGAAGATAAAGATAAAGAAGTAAACTAAAATATAATAAAATTGTTCTAATAACTATTATATTTATTATTAATACTATCAATTATATTATAATTACTATTTTTAACTGTGTCAAAGTAATGAGTTGGTAGGGTAAATGTTGCATTGATAAATGTCAATTAGATTCCCAAACAAAAAATAGAATTAGTGTTGTAAAATTGGCTAATATAAGATATAAATGTGAAATTTACACGAATATATTTACAAAGATGATATAATATAGAAAGATGATATGACATAATATGGAAAATAAACATATATAAAATAAATAGATACATAATAGTTTTATATAAATATAGACACGAATAGATACACATAAGTAGTAAAGTAAAAGTATGTAAGAAATGTGCTAGCCACCAGTAGTTTCTACCGGATAACGGTGAATAGTAGTTTAATAATTTAGAGTTAAAGATTAAGTAGAAGTAGTAGAAGTAATAGCTGGTTTCCGGCAATTAGAAAGTAGTTGAAGGGAATGTAATTTTGTTATTTTCATTATTTTTGTAAATGTCTTATTGTAATCTATGAATAAGTATTATCTGGAAAATAATAATGTAAGAATATAATTTGGTAATTTAGAAATAAAGTGAAAGAGTTTGGAATACACGTCCCGGTATAGGAAACAAGGTACCGGGTTGCAATATTTCAGATTTTTATTATTATTATTGTCCCTTAATAGATGACTGAGATTTATAATGGGAATAGTGTGACCAAAAGTCATATCGAATAAGAATCTATGGAAGGAAATTGGAAAGGAAGTGGAAATGGATCGGGCATGTGTTGCGGAGAGAAGATGGGAATAAAGCTAAGGACGCTTTCGATTGGAGTCCACAGGGAGGAACCAGGAAAATGGGCAGCCCTAGAACTGCATGGTGCAAACACATCCAGGAAGCATAGCAGGCTGGGAAGCGCTGGCAGGAGATCAAGTCTATGCCTAAGAACAGGATACGCTGGCGTGCTTTCCCTGAGGAACAGCTTAGGGCAAGCCGTACGGAGCCGAAATCACGCTGGTCGTAGCTACATCAACGGGACATTCTCTCTCGCATTTCCGCTCGTATAACTTTGATCAATAGCAAGCATATCACATTAGTTATATCCCATTTTGAAAACTAATTCTTTTAAGGAATTGTTAGAACTGCTAAGCAAGAACTTATGAAATAAGCGTTCTTTCGCAAAGCTGTTTCCGGAAATCTTTAAGTTCCAATGAAGTATAAAGAACGTCTGTAAATAAAACAAGCCAACTCCACAGCATGGCGCTATTAGGAGGCAGATCTTCAGCAAGTGTTCATATTTTTTTAATAGATACAGTACCGAACATGAGAATATTTAAGCTTTGCAGCATTAAAGTCTTAATATTTGAAGTTTTGCGGTACAAATAAATACCTATTTTGACTTTAAATGTTTCATACTTAAAATATAAGTGCAAACATTTTATAGATATTGCATTCAGCAACTGAATAAAGAGATAATTGCACATTTTATCAACAAGGGCTTAAGATTTTGTACGCAAATGTCATGATATACATAGACTGCGTTCTATGTGGTCTTGCCAGTCCCGCGATTTACTTATTTTGTCCTTTAAATTTGAGAATGTTTTATAGATTTTTTTTGTTAAAGTGTTTTGATTATTTATTTTCTTTTATAATGAAAAGTTGAGCAAATAATTACATGTAATCCATGAAATCCTGTTGCAACAAAAAAAATTGACCCAAAGACTCCCACTATTCAAGGCGTTTGACTGCTCTCTAGTGTATATACGACAGGGTAGATCCGTAAGTTTCCGGCCAAACCATTTTCTTGGTACGATAAAGGCAAAAAACTATATTTCACTTTTCAATGCAGTTAACCTTTATTGCAATACACAATCTTTGTTATTAACATTTCAATCCCCCCCCCCAAATAGTCAGAAGCCTTGTCTGCCAAATGGACATAAACAGCATCCAACACTTCTTCGTCACGCTTAAATTTCCTTCCTCGAAGATCCTTATAGAGTTCTGAAAACAGGAAATAGTCACTGGAAACTAGATCTGGGCCACTATCCTCATCTGGATGGTCGTTCTTCTTTCACAGCTTCTTTGCAACAAGAACTGTGTGCACACGAACGTTGTCATGAAGAAGGCGCACACCAACACTCAGCTTTCCTTGCTTTGATAGAAGCACGCAAACTGTATAGCAGGCCAGCATAGTACTCCCCATTTACTGTGGTGTTCCTCTCCTTGAAGTCAATGAAGAGTATTCCTTCACAGTCCCAAAAGATTGTGGCCATGATCTTCTTGGTTGACTGAATGACGTTGGCCTTTAGAGGCGTTGCTTCGCCAGATTTACGCCACTCCATTGATTCTCTTTTGAACAAGAGATCATAGTAGAGGATCACAGTTTCATCTCCTGTAACAATGGTTTGCAGAACTTCTCTCTCGTTGCCACGGCAGAGCTCCAAAAATGCCTGACAACAGATGACTCGTTGTTGCTTTTGGACTAAGGAAAGAAGTGTAGGCACCCATCTTGCACTAACCTTATTCATGTTTAAATGTTCATGAATAATTCGAACGACCGTTGTTTTAGAAAGGTCCAACCTTGCTGCTATTACTGTAACTTTGAGCCGCCAGTGTTCCATAATTTCTCCTTCCACAAGAGCGATGGTTTCAGAAGTGAGCATCTCCAAGAGCCGACCTGCACGCTCTTGGTCTTCAATGCTTTCTTCTTCTTTTGTGAAGAACTTAATAACAGCTCGATTCGACATTTTGAACATGTCATAATCTTCTACACATAGCCTTCTTTATGCAACTATATCTGAACAAATGAACACAACGAAGCGGAAGTTACAGCTGTAATTATTTACTTAACAGATAAGGTATGACAGCAGATAAAAGAGTTTTGTGAAGGCGATAATCCTTATCTATGAGGCCGGAAACTTATGGACATACCCTCGTAACCTGCCTAGTCACGCTTTGAACAAAGTGGTAGTGAAAATAAGAAATGAATCCCCAAATGTGATAAAAAATGTTTCAATTGTAAAAAATATTTTCATTAAGGCACCACTGAGAAAGCAAGTTTTTACCTGAAGCTCCATTACCACCAGAACCCGTGCTTACATGATTGGATATTTAGTTCAAAGCTTCTAATTATAACAGTGAATATTTTGGAAACTTCAAGATGACTGTAAATGTTAACTGTAGATATTTTATATGTATCATCTGTCCAGTCTGTTGCTGAGGACTTTAACTTCCTGTCCTCAAGTATTATTGAACTGCAAAGGTTTTAAGTAAGCTTTAAGATTGTTGAAGCCGATCTGAGAACCTGGAAGAAGAATTTTGCCTTCAAAAGTCTACTTACTGAAAAAAAAAAAATACCATTTTGGTGGAAATTTAGAAAAATGCTCTTCTAATTAATGTTAAGAAAAGGGCGGGAAATAAGCGATTAATGTTAAACAATGTGATTATTCCTTTTTTATCCCCCTAGTTATCTAAACCAAAGGATGCCTTCTTTTAAAGTTAAATTCTAAACATTATTTTTGTAGTTTACTTGAAAAAATTAAATAATTTATACACTAGTTAATTAAACGGTGAGATAATAATGATTTTTCTAATGGTGGGGAAAAAATATTATCATAAGAACATTTTCTATTTGTCTTTTGCAAGTACTAAATTTAAGTAAATTTTCAGATTGCATAGTTTAAACATTCTAATATTTACTTGAAGAGGCGTTTTATTACAATAGGGACTATATATGTGGAACTTAATGACGTTAAGTCTAATTAAAAGACTGAAAGTTAAAAAAAAAAGTGTTAACAAATACTATATGAGTAAAGCCTACTTTCAGTTTTATAATATATATTTCCTATTATTTAGAGATTACCTTAGGTGTCAAAAACATTGCTTTTAATGCATAAATTCCACTGCTTAATATTTGTGAATTTTTTTAATGGTGTTTAACGTCCGTTTTTACTACTGAGGCACCACAAGCGGTGTATACTGGTGATACATGAGATGAAATGATATATTGGGAAAGGATTTTTTTTAAGGAAGGGAACGTTCCGGGCCTAATTTTAGGGTACCTCCCCGGCATTTGCCATTTATGAGGACTGAGGAAATCCTGGAAAAAACCTGTCAGTGAGGACGGCCCTTGCGGGACTCGAACCCCAGACCTCCCGCCCACGAGTCCGCGCCATAACGACCTCGGCCACCCGTGGCGGTTTGTGGATTGTGTTTACAGTAAAATTTAAATAAAGATATTGGGACGCAAATGTTATGACCAACCCTTGGCGTGACCTAAGCACAAAATGTGCTCATTTGTGATGCAAGCTAATAATACTGCTAGACATAAATGTTTATAAAATACCCAGTCATTTAAACAGCTCGTCTTGCTCAGTGATTAATAAGTATTCACCTTAGGATATTGCACTAATTTCAACTCCCCTTTCATTTTAAAAAATAGTTCCCTAAGGTCCAGAGTTAACTTGAGATTGAGCATAAAATTAGCCATCAGTTGTACTTAACTTGGAAAGTTTACTTACACAAACATTAAGATTATTTCGTCTTAACCTCCAATTAAATCTAATTCGCTAAATTTTACATGTTAAAGTACTAACTACTGTTTAGTAATTGTTAAATAAACCTTTCCCTGAATAGAGAAGCGTAACAACTTCATTTATAAATAAAATGCTGAGTCTAATTTATTGAAATTTTATGTAATTAAAGTTTCTTCAATGTTTCGAATTTCATTTCCACGTAATAACAAGGGTTAATTCAATTATAGATTACGTTAGGCTAATCTTACAAGCGGTATATTGTACGAATTTCTAATTATTACGGCATCTCATTCGATGATGAATTTCGCCGTGGTTCTCGTGTATTTCATGAGAGAAATAATCCGTTCCTAGAACTGAGTGACAAATGATTCAACACGCTATTTCGTTTAGCACAAGATGTTCGAAGTACTGGAACAGATGCTACGTCCCCGATTACAATCTCAAACTAAGAGAAATCGTGCTTTGAATTCTATCTTCATTTGCGACAGAGAGCTTCCAAATAGTCATTGGATACATATTAAAGTGGAGAAAGGAACGACCAGTAGAAACATCCATAAAGTTACTAGAGAAATAGAAGATGCGAGATACTCATTTCATAAAAATTCCAACTGAAGAGGGCGATGTAAGGAAAGTGATGCTTATATAAAATTGGTAAATTTCCTGGTGTTTTACGAGCTGCATACACACATTTTTTTTTAATATTGTGTAACGCCCGTTTTTGCTGCTGAGGCACCACAGGCGGTGAACACTGATGATACATGAAATGATATGATAAATTGGGAGACGATATTTTTTTTTAAGGAAGGAAGCGTTCCAGGCCTAAGTTTATGGTACCTCCCCGGCATTTGCCATTTATGAGGACTCAGGAAAACCTGGAAAAAACCCAGTCAGGGAGGACGGTCCTGGCAGGATTCGGATCCCAGACCTCCCGCTCACGAGTCCGTGCCTTAACGACCTCGGCAACCCGTGGCGGTACATATGGGGGTAATAATGCAGAAGTCTTAAGAATAGAATTATACCCTGGCAAAATCTCTCCTATTTATGTTTTTTATTCTTTTTTTAGATCGAATCAGATATTTTTATTTCAATTATTCCCCTATATTTCAGACCAGATCAATAATAATAATAATAATAATAATAATAATAATAATAATAATTTCCTCACATTTGTTAAACTACCACTAATTGCAGAGGACGTTAAGGCGCGGACTCGTGAGCGGGATGTCTGGGGTTTGATTCCCACCAGGACCGTCCACCCTAACTAAGATTTTTTCTAGTTTTTTCCGCAGGCCTCATAAATGGCAAATGCCGGGGAGGTACCCTAATTAGGTCTGGAACGTTTCCTACCTTTAAAAAATCCCTTTCCCAATTTATCATTTCATGTATCACCAGTGTCCACCGTTGTTGGTTCTGGTGGTGTAGTGGTAACCATTATTGCTTCCTAAACCCAAGATCGTGGGTTCGATGCCGGCCACGATCGAAGGATTTTTTCGGGCGTAAATATGGCTTCCTTAGGAAGGAAAGTAAAGCCATGGATCCCGTGCCGTACATTTACGGCACGATAAAGAACCTCAAGCCTGAAAAAAGAGCCCCCTGAACAAGTTTTGTCGGCCGTTTCACTCCCTGGTTTGAATGGGACGCTGATGACCTGAGATATTAAAGAGCGCCATAATATAAACCAAATCAAACAATCTAATGGATATGTTAATAAGAATTAATAAGGGCGAATGACTTCTTAAACAAAGACAAGAGAATGGTGTAAAGAGAGTAGTTTTAATTTGTTACGATTCTCAGAGACAATGTAAAGCGCATATGAGCAAACCTAGCGTTACCTTCATACAGCTTATATGTACAACGCGCACTTTCAACTTCAACAGCTGGGACATTACAAAGGTCGTTTGGGGCGCTTCAAAGAATAAAACGCCGCTTTATTATTCCTTTGCATGAAAGTCTGTTCTTTTGTTTCTGAAGATGCTCTAGCACAAAAGCATCGTTTCTAAATATTCTGTTTTGGAGAAACAATTCAAGAGAACGCAACTGTCTCTTATTTGCATGCTTTCAGTTAAGTAGATTTAAGAAATTCATGAAAACACAGCACTTTCTAACGCAGTGCTTTGCCATTAATTAATTAAAGAATCAAAAGATTTTGCCGAGCCTTGAGCATCTCGAAATCACAAATATTTCTCCAATAACATTTGACGATATTTCTACGTAATGTTTCCAATTTATAAATATGAAATAAATTTAGATTTTGGTTTAAATAATCGATTATATTAATATAATTAGATAGTTCAGCCTTCCAATTGAACAGTTATTTTTTTCTTATATTTTATACGGTACATATATCTCATTTGTTTTATATAAATTAACCTAAAATTTTCATAAAGATTTTAATTTTAGGGATACATATAACGTTTTAATAAAATACTATTATGGAATTTAGTCTGGAGATCAAAAAATTGCAGTTACAGGTTTAAGGAACGCTGGCTGAAGAATGTCATTGGTTGTGGGGTCATGGGGGAAGTGGGTTGTGTTAAAGATGGGGTTAAGAGTAAAACAAGGACGATGAAGGGCCGCAGAGGTAGAAAGAGGTCTCAGAGGAATTCTGTAAACAGATGGCCTGGGTTTAGTATGGCAACGAGGCAATGCAAATAATAAAAATGTATGGAAGTGAGTTAGAACAAGGCTAGAGGTGATCAACAGGCAGAAAATCGAGGCAGAATGTAACACGAAAGTCTCCTTGAACCTATCGAATGAAATTAAATTAACCTGTGGTAAAGAGGTATAAATATGCTAGTTCTAGGGAGAAAGGCGAGATCAGGAATGGCGGTTGAGACTAGAACTTCCAATTCTAGTTGTTTGGAAAACTAAACAAAATAACGGATTAGTTCTGGTAGGAGAATCTGCCCATTTTGCGGAGGCGATGAGGAATAAGTAATATTCTGGCAGAATGTACTCACTGGGAACACCTGAGAAAAACGCTATTTCCTGAACTTTTTAAGGCAATTAGAGAATGATTGGCATGCTGGAGATATGATTGCAAACGCACTAATTGATTGAATATGAGCACTTTCCTAGGGAAAGTGCGGGAAGGCAGAAGCAATTTATTTTCTGGTTAGAACGCAGTAACTAGTGTGATTATAAATATTATGTAATATGTTTCCATTCATATATCTGTAAATATCGTTCTTCCCATTTTAGAGTTTATTTATTATTAATATTATGTTAATTGTTTCTCTGTCTAATCATGTATCATATTTGATGCACGGTCTATATGCATAAAAATATTTGTAATGTGTATGTAGAATGTTATAGCAATAAACATACATCTCATCTACTATTTAAGGATTGTATTTGCAATTTCCTGTAGAAAATGAAAGAAGTCACGTCAAAGAAGTCCAGACTTAACTGAATATAATAAATCGACGTAGTTAACTTCGTCCTTGGTCAAATGTTCATCCCCATTTATGATTATAAACGGAAATGGGAAGTTGTAACGCAAAATATCAACAAAATCGTTGCTTAAAAACAAAGATTACATTTTCTTCAAGTTTGTTACAAATTATTTAGTAATCTTGATGCAAGGGAACTCTATATGAAATGTTTTGGAACTGACAGGTCTTGTACTTTCTTTATATACAAAAATATAAGTAATATACCGAGGGTGCCGAAAATGTATACACGCTTTCACAGTAGATATCTATTTAATATATTTAAAAGTTGAACCGAGAAACAACAGTAATGTGTAGTATGATGTTCTGTAAACAGATGTGACTCACATTACGTTATGCTAGCGCTTCTACATCAAAATGAAGCCAAGATTATCGTTTGAACAGCGGAAAGCAATTTTGAAGTGGTATTGGAAAACCGAGAATGTTGTTGAAGTTCAAAGGCAATGGAGATGCGTGTACAGAACAGAACCGCCAACGCGAGTAACAATTGCACGCATTCGAGACCAATTTGAGACTCGTGGTACCGTATGCGATGTTCACACGGGCAGATCTGGGAAACCTCGCACAGCAACAAGCCCCACGAACTGGATCCAGGGCACTGGATAGGACGAAGAGTTCCGATTGAGTTTCCACCACGTTCTCCGGATCTAACTCCACTGGACTTCTACCTATGGGGAACTCTTAAGAATGTTGTATACCGTAGAAAACCAGCTACACCGGCAGTACTTCGGGAAGAAATTTAAACCGCGTGTGCTGCAATCACTGAGGACACTTTCGCAAACGTTGCTCAATCAGTAGTTTAACGTAATCAGAAGTGTATCGACGCGGATGGTAGGCATTTTGAGCAACTGTTGTAATTGTAAAAGTCTAAGATGATTAGTGCTCATCATTTTCTGTTTGTGTGAATTCAGTTTTTTTATGTTAACACAGTTTTTTCTTTGCTTGAATGTGTATACAATTTTTCACCCTCTGTATTATTTGAATGATTTAAAGGAACCTCAATAACTAAATATTGTAGATAAACGCTTCTGGCAGAAAAAGTTATCTTATTGTTTGCATAATTTAATCAAACAAATATACTTTCGGAGAATAAAGTTATAAAAAGTCCACTAAATTAACAAAATGTCTTTTAGGTAGAAGGCAGCTGGAAGACAAATATCATTACAAGTAATGTGTTTAATATTGTTCATGTACTTTATGGCTATTAACGAACCGATTTAGGCAGGAGGTTATCTCTCCATAGAAAGTTGAATAGCTTGAATCCTAGAGATAAGCTATTTAAACTTCAGCTATGTGGATAATTTTAGCTTTTCTAATGTTTGCAAAAATACAAATTTCTTACTGTGTTAAAACACACAGTGTATCTTGCTGCAATCAAGCAGAGTTGAGCGGTTAATACCATTCGATCTCTCTCCAAGTTGGCGTGTTAAAAGACTTTCATCATTAAGAAGTATAATTAAAAAATTAAATCAGGGAGTAAAGGAATATTCAGAAAGAAGCACTTACTAATAGCAAATATTTAAGTTTGCGTTTTTTATCTTTTGACATCCACGTGTTTGACCTCGTTTTAGGCACTTTGAAGACTTTATATCTTATGCAAATTCAATCATTCATATTTCATATCGGAGAAGATAAAACGGACTTCGAGCAAGCAGAATATTAACAAATGAGCCTCTCCCCTTTGTAAACGTAATTTAAAATCCAGCGAGGGAAACGGAGGCTTCCGGCAAAATCTGTCTGTTAAAATCGTCGAAATAAAATATAAGAGGTTTTCGTGATATCTGTCTGTATCATCAAATAGCTGTTTATTTCTGTGAAATGGCATGTACAAAATGTTCAATAACTAATTTTAATAGTCAAATTTACTTTACGATTGGAATCTGCCAACATTCATAGTTTTCATCAAAAAATACATAATCCAATAAGTGAAAAAAATGCGAAAATTGAAAATAACCAACAGAGCTTATTAAGAAAAAAAAGAGAGAGATTTCATTAGTGTTTGCTTGACAATTTCTTTTATAAAATCCTTTCGATACCTTTCAATAAACGTGACTTTTTAACGAGTCTATGGAAGTCATAGCCCAGTGTTTGAGGAGAAAGTTTGCTTCCTGTTGCATTGTAGAAAATGCAACATGCCGTGCCTATTACGAGCTGCAAGTTCATCACAGTTTTAAAGACTGCACAAGTGGTCAATACTTGCATGGTCTCCTCTGTTTAACCTGGAATAATTTATTAGTTATTAAATACTAATGTGCAAAACGCTAGTCAATCTACGAGCTTATTTTGTTTTAATATTTAAAAAGAGTTTTGTAAATTTATAATTTAAAACAAAATGTATTTATTTTGTAAGCTTGGCGAGTAATCCATAATTTCTAAACCTTTTGGGCTTCTTGTACCCTCTTTACCCATTTTACACCGTGTTTTCATTGCACTATACAATCGGCAATCGTAAGACTGGAGTTTAAAAAACCAGTTGACGGAGGCAATCGAGATTGCTCAGTTGTGTTTACTTTACGAACTATTTCCGTTGATTTTCTGTGTCGCACTTTCGCCTATGTATTTTTACGTTTTCGGGTATGCATTGAGGAATATGTGCTAGAACAAGAAATATTTACTTATGATTGTTATGAGCAAAAGAAATGTAAGTACTGTAGAAGAGAATTTCAAGCTAAATTTCTAGAAATATTATCTCCATCGGAAAGTTGTTTTTATTTCATGAACAAATTGTGAACCTAAGAGGTTTTCATTGACATGAAGCACAGATTATCAAAATAAAAGTTTACCGCCATGGTGCCTCTGTAGTAAAAACGGGCGTTAAACACCATTCAAAAAAATACAGGTTTAAACAGAGCAAAACTTTAAACTTCAGCTAAAAGGTCCAACACGATGAGCCCAGCAAGTTAGTGTATTTGTTAGCGGTGCGTATAAAGAAATTCAGCTGCTGCAACTCCATGCAAAAATTCCTGTTCTAACTGTACTTGAAATAAAACCCATGGAGGTACTGAAACAAAGTACCCGAGAGGCAGTTAACAATATTTGAGAGGACGAATTGGGGCATCTCAGAATATTTTCAAAAGGTATTAGGCATGTTCAACAGTGAAAGGTAGGCACTTCGAGTATCTAATATGATTATGAATGCAGCATGTATTTTATTTACTATTATAAATAACCAAAGAAACCAAAAATAATATAAAAACCGACCGCGCGACATGATATCTCTTGGCAGGCGGCAAGGTCATTACACTGTGATTTCCAGTCGGTAAAATCGAAATGAGGGCTCTAAGCTTAAATTAAATAAACTGCTCTGCTTATAAGTTATTACGCTCATTCGTTAGTGTTAGTGCAATTAAATAAACATTACGTCAAATTACCTAAAGCCTGTTTCGGATCCTAATGTATCATTGTTTACTTTTTAGAACTTTTTTGGTTTTACCTTTGCCTGTAATAAGTTATTTATGGGATGAAATAAATACGAGGACAGATCCATAAGATTTTGTCCCAACTATTTTCTAGGTATGATAAGGATAAATACTATATTCCATTTTTCAAAATAGTCACACTTTATTGCAACACTTAACACTTCTCCCATCTTTGAATTAACATTTCAATTTCTCTCCCCTCCCCCCGAAAATAGTCAGAAGTCTTATATGCAAAATGGATATAAACAGCATCCATCACATCTTCGTCACACTTAAATTTCCTTCCTCGAAGGTCCTCCTCGAGTTTTGAGAAGAGAAAATAGTGACTAGAGGCTAGATCTGGGCTGTAGGGTGGATGGTCGACCTCCTTGAATTCACATTTCTTCACAACTTCCTTTGTAACAAGAGCTGTTTGCTCTAGCGCGTTGTTGTGAAGAAGGCGCATAACACCACTCAGCTTTCCTCGACTTTTCTCTTTGATGGAAGCACGTAGTCTGTACAGTAGGCCAGCATAGTACTCCCCATTTACTGTGGTGTTTCTCTCCTTGAAGTCAATGAAGAGTAATCCTTCACAGTCTTAAAAGGTGGCCATGATCTTCTTGGTTGACTGGGTGACCTTGGCCTTTAGAGGCCCTGCTTCGCCAGATTTATGCCACTCCATTGATTTTCTTGTGGACAAGGGATCATAGTAGATGACCATAGTTTCATCTCCTGTAACAATCGTTTGCACAGCTTCTCTCTTGTAGCCACGGCAGAGCTTCAAATGCCTGACAACAGATGACTCCATGCTGCCTTTGGAATGAGGAAAGAAGTCTAGGCACCCATCTTGCACTAACCTTATTTATGTTTAATTGTTCATGAATAATTCGAAGGACTGTTGCTTTAGAAAGGTTCAATCTTGCTGATATTTCTGTAACTATGAGCCGCCGGTCTTCCATAATTTCTACTTCCACAAAAGCCATGTTTTCAGGTGTAAGCACCTCCAAGGACTGACCTACATGCTCTTCGTCTTCAATGTTTTCTCGATCTATTCGAAAAAGTTTGGCACATTCTTTACGGTAGAATATGAGGGGGATGCTTCCCCATATACGTCGCACAATCTCTCTTTAATTTCATTTGGAATAAGTCTTTTTGTGAAGAGCTTAATAACAGCTCGAAGCTCCATTTTGAATATGTCACAATCTTCTATGCATAGCATTCTTTATGCAACTATATGTGAACAACTGAACACAGCGAGGCGGGAATTACAGCTGCAATTAAGTAATTAACAGATAAGGTATGACACCAGATAAGGATTTTTTGAAGGCGATAATCCTTAGGGACCTACCTCGTATGTGTAATTAATTATTCATTTTCAAATTATAATCCTTACTTCATATCTTTTACATGCTTAACCTTCAAGCATTAGAGTAACTGGAGTATTAATAATATGTAGCCTTTGTGTACGCAGAAAATTATTGAACAATACTATGGGTTAACTTCAACACCTGCGTGGATAATTAATACACACACCTGGCGGTTACCAAAGCAATAAAATTATCATGGCAGTACAATTACTTACACAACAAGAACTCAATTACCTAAATAGTAATTAATGCCTACTAATTCCAAAATTGTCATTTGTTTGCACACAGACGCATATTATGAGCTTATGATCAATATAACAATGCGTTCATTGTGATGCTTTATATCCCTGTTCATTATGGTGGCAGTGTTAAGGGAAATTAGAAGCCTTAATCGTTAAATTACTAAACATTTGTCCATTTTTTATCACAGTAATAAGACAGTGCAGAAATTCATGGAAATTTTGTTACTAAACTGGTATAAATAGAAGAAAATTGTGTTAAGATTTGTTGAGAAATGCTATAAATACGTATAAATGTTTTTATGTGAAAACTGCCTCTGTGCTTGAAAAATAGGGCAAGTTTTTTAAAGCATTTTTCAATTACTAATTTAGCATTTATGTTTCAAATCTGTTCTACAAATCTACATATATAGAATTGGGGTAGTAAATTTGCACTTACGATTATAGAAAAGAATTGTGTGCATAGATAAAAATAATAAAATAATGATATACATGAATAATTCACCTGTTTTTAAATATATAATATTAGTTCGGTTTATGTATAAAACATTTTACGTTCGCCATTTAACTTATGAATCAGAAACCAATTCGTGTAAGTAATTCCAATCAATCACAGGTGCCTTTCGCAGATTTATCGCTTTCATTTTATGCACCTAAGAGCAATTTTATGCAAATTCGTCATAATAGAGCACTGAAACCTCTTTAAGAATATTTTGCCCAAACATCATTGCACTAGAAATGAATAATCAACTTGGCGGGCAATTGAAAACGCTTTTGCGAGATGCCAGATGCACAAATTGACCTTATAATTCAAAGTTCCAAGTTAAAAAATATTAATAAAATAAAAAAACAATGTGTGTAACAATTTAAACAATGAAATTTCATTTGCAAATTGTGTTTTTAATAATTGTACATTTAATCACTTTTTTAAGTTATTACGCATTATTTGTTTTCAATATGTATCAAAAGATCTAAATGAAAAAAAATAAAACAGCATGGCCCCGTTCACAACGAAAATTAAATTTAACGTAAACTTAAAACGTAAAAGGTAGATGTTATGTATTTTAATGGAACAATTCAAAATGAATCGCGTTAACATAAAAATAAACGTACAATTAGATGTAAACTTAGAAGCTGGCAAGATCCAACGTTTTGCGTATACGTTTAAGTTAAATCAGCCAATCAGAAGACAACTTCTCTGTTTGTAGAGCCCTATGGTAGAATTTATCTTTACACGGAGCACGGAAATCGAGTGCAACGCTTGCTGCTTGTTGCTGCAAGTTCCGTAGGACGCGGAGAGAGGCGAAGGTAGTGTGATCTAGATAACAAGGCTTTCAAGCGAACAGTGGCACGCACGGAATGCGCTATAATTTGACTTTTGTAAAGTTTTTTTGCAGCAATTAAAGGAGATTTGCCAATATTACAAATATTTACCCACCTCTATCAATTTATATTTACGAATAGCACGGCTCTACATGTTTATTTACCCGAGGTTAGCTTTAGCGTGTATATATATATATATATATATATATATATATAAAAGAAAAATTAAAATAAAGTAACACTATTAACAATGTAACAAATTAACAGTAATTATAATAGTAGAAAAGGATAAAACACTAAGAAAAAGCACACTTGAGCTCGTTATATTTCGAACTCGTGGTGTCCTTCTATGGCAACAAGACAAGTGACGGTGATAAAAGTAAATACTGAGTATCGAAGGTAACGTTGTGCATGGAAACAGATGAAACTAGAAATGAGAGTGTGCGGGGGGGGGGGGGGGGATTAATACGTAAGATTTAAACCAGGTGGTATACGCGCTTTATGTAAAAATATAGCTGCCATTTCTCTATCTCTGAGTAAACTTTTATAGCATTGTGTAGGTAACGCATCAATAAGTGTTAGATTAAAAGCATCATCATAATCCTTACAGTGAGATAAGGCATGTTGGGCAACCGGCAAGGGAGACTTGGTTTTAACAGAACTTATATGATTGTTCATACGTAGCGAAACAACAGTAGAAGTTAAACTAATATAAAATGCTTTGCAAAGCTTACAAGATAACATATATACGACGTTCTTGGAAGAACAAGTAGCAAATGAAGAAATGTTAAATTCTCTGGATAAATTATGACTGTGGAATGAATGGCAAGGCATAATTAGCGCACAGGTTTTACATTTAGGACGTTGGCAAGGATATGAGGCAGCAAAGGGACGTGGTAAATTCGAAGGAGACAGGTTTCGGCGAAATATACTTTTAAGGTTAGGGGGTGTTCTAAAAGTAAGGCGGGGTATAAATTTCGAAAAATCATTTGAAGATGAGTGCATTAACAAAATATCATGACATTCTTTCAAAATAGGTCTGTTGCTTTCAATTCCAGGCACGTAAGTAGTAACAAGGTTAATGAAGTTCTTATTAGAAGTTTTAGGTTTGCATTGGAAAGTTTTGTGCGCTGGGATTATACGGGGTTTTAAAAGAGCGGAAGGATAATTTTGGTCTTGGAACTTTTGAGTTAGGTTTTTAATATACTTGTCAAGAGATGAAAAATTGTTACAAAGACGATGATCACGGATTGAAAGAGAAAAAGGAATTGATCTTATTGGAGTTCGCAATTAATTCTATTCTCTCTCTCTCTCTCTCTCTCTCTCTCTCTCTCTCTCTCTCACACACACACACACACACTAAAAGGATAAAACACTAAGAAAAAGTCACACTTGAGATCGCTATATTTCAGTGAAGTTTACTGGGAGAGACAGAAGAGAGAGAGAGAGAGAGAGAGAGAGAGAGAGAGAGAGAAAAAAAAGAATTAATGGCGAATTCCAATAAGAGCCTAACAATCCACTATCAATATATTTAAAAGTTACAGAGGACAAGCGGCCATGCACAGTAGTTCGGCTCTCCTCGGAAATTGCAGCAGCTAGCAGCAAGAGTTGCACTTGATTTCCGTACTCCGTGTAAGGGAAAGTCGACTTTAGTGGCAGTATACTGTTCGGACCTGGAGGTAAGGATCTCTGTCCATTCCGCTGAGTATATATTTGACTGGATATATCGCATTCTCTCTGACACTAAGTTGTAAGGAATCTACACGGTCTATTTATGTCAAAATTTATCTCCCATCTTGCCTGCAGTAGAAAGCATGTAGCTCAGCGAGGAAAATTGCTGAAAGTATAATTACATTGTCTTGCAGAAAAGAAAGGAATGTATGTGGAAAAAAGGAGGAAAGTTTGGAGATTTTAGTTAGTTAATTTCAAAATTAAGAATTGAAGATGCAATTCCGTTTGTAAACTATGTGAAAAGCTGCCAGAATATTTTTAAATTAGGGTGGGAGAGTGGAATCCAAAGGGTATGCCTAAAGTGCCGGACATTATTGTGCTGAAGGCGTCTGCCAACTATCAGAGAAGTACAGAGATATAGAAATCAAATTACAAAATTACACAGAGAAACAGAAATGACTGGATGGAAAGTAAATGTTGACAAAAAAAAAATTAAATAAACGCGTTGAATTCTAGTGTAGACGTAAATGAGATAATAAATAAAAGTACATTTGGGCAGGTTGATTCCTTATTCTTGACAGCACCATCGGAGGAAACAGAAGATGTAAAATAGCCCGATACTAAAAGCAAATTGAGTTTATGTTCAATTGTACCCAATGTGGAGAAACACAAATTTCTCTCGTAAAACCAAGTTGAGAGTATTCAACAATAACGTGTTATCTGTGCTTGCATGGCTATGAGACCTGGAAGTGACAAAAGGGATTATAAGTCGATCACAAACGTTATAAACAGATGTTTGTGAACTATAATGAATATTCCAAGCCCAAAAATTATATCAAGCGAAGGCCTGTGGGCAGTAACACAAAAACAACCCATTGGGAAAGAGATTCAGGTTCGTCAATGTAAATGGATTGGGCAACCCTGCGGAAATCGGAATGGGCTGTAAAAAGACAGGCTTTAAACTATATTCCCCAAGGTAGCAGAATACCAACACGATAAAAAAAATCCTGAAAACGGCTACAAGGAAGCACAATTATGGAGAAATCCTGGGCAGAAATAAAAAAACCTGGCCAAGAACTTGATATATTTACTTCTCCCCTTTGCTCCAGTGGAAATTGATTGAATGAATCTGCAAAGTTGAACTCTTTACTGCTAAACAAGATACAAAATTAGAAATGCCGTTCCGTGTACAAGAAAGTAGCTTTACATTATTTGTATTGGCTAACTACAGAAAAATGAAAATAAAATACTAAATTATATATTGAAATATGTTCAACTTTAGTTATTTAATAAACATTTTTATCAGTTTTATAATAACAGGAATGTGTGGAATTCTTGCGGTTCTTCTGAAAGACATTTATTGGACATTTAGTGTTTTATCCTTTTCTACTATTATAATTACTGTAAATATATATATATATATATATATATATATTCCATAAAGATACAGGAGATATAGGAAAAATTTCATTAAGTCTCAATTCTTAAACACCTACCTATTTTTCATTTATTTCCAATATTATTTGAATTTTTCTTTTCCTCTTTACTCTGAAAATTCATTCTTTACATTTATCATTTCAGATGGAAAAAAATCCAAATAAATGTTTTCAATTACCTCCAGGGATTTTTTTTTCCCCACGCTCTACTCCGCATATTTTACTTTTTACATCCCACGAGTTTAGAATGACACAGCTTTATTAGTTGGTAGGAAACTGTTCCCTATAATCTCAACGGCACCCTCCGATTACCGTCTTTTATTTATTCGGAAAGCAGTACGTCAGTGTCTTCGTGCAGCTGGAACGGAGTTCTATCGTAAGGGTATTTTCAAACTTGCAGAACGATAGGAAAAATGTGTGTAAAGAAATGGAGACTATGTTGAAAAGTGTGAGAAAAGTCTGTAAATTACGATGATGTACTTGGTTTATCTAAAAAATAAATATTAAGATGTTTAAAAAGTGTTGCTCATTACTTTTCAATATGACCCTCGTACATCATGATAGCGTTGCTAAGTGACACGTAAATCAACAATGAACAAATGAAGTCAAGATTATCGTATGATGTTCTGTAAACGGATGTGACTCACATTACGTTATGCTAGCGTTGCTACAACAAATGAAGCCAAGGTTATCGTTTGAACAGCGGAAAGCAATTTTGAAGTGGAATTGGAAAACCGAGAATGTTGTTGAAGTTCAAAGGCAATGGAGACATGTGTACAGAACAGAACCGTCAACGCGAGTAACAATTGCACGCATTTAAGACAAATTTGAGACTCGTGGTGCCGTATGCGATGTTCACAAGGGCAGATCTGGGAGACCCTGCACAGCAACAAGTCCCGCGCACTGGATCCAAGGCACTGGATAGGACGAAGAGGTCCGATTGAGTTTCCACCGCGTTCTCCTGATCTAACTCCGTTGGATTTCTACCTATGAGGAACTCTTAAGGATGCTGTATACCGTAGAAAACCAGCAACACTGACAGCACTTCGGGAAGAAATTGAAACGGCTTGTGCTGCAATCGCTGAGGACACTTTCGCAAACGTTGCTCAATCAGTAGTTCAACATACTCAGAAGTGTATCGATGCCGATGGTGGACATTCTGAGCAAGTGTTGTAACTGTAAAAGTCTAAGATGATTAGTGCGCATAATTTTCTGTTTGTGTGAATTTAGTTTTGTTATGTTAACACAGTGTTTTCTTTGCTTGAAGTGTGTATACATTTTTGGCAACCTATGTATAAATCACAACAAAACATAGGTAGGTTAATAATAATAACCAAGCTGATCAACATTAAATCACTCTCTTCTGAAGTACCACTTAATTTATGTGGACTCTTGATAGGTTTTTTTTTTTCCATTTTACAGGCAACTGTACTTGTTTTTCCCTTGGACACCATTTCTATATATTGATTTTTACAGACTACTCGTAATTTTTCCCTATATGAATGTATTGGAATGAGGTATTATATACCTATAATCTATTGGCACCAAAATCTCACATTTCACCAAAAGTAGGTTTTCATTGTTTTCCCCCTGTACTCTTCATTTTTTATCTATTAGAGAAAAAGTAACTACTTATAATCCACAAGGCAACTCATTATAAGCAAATAATTTTTGTTGCACTTATAGCAACAAACACCTAATATAACTTGCAATTAATCCTCTTTCAAATAATTGTTTTAGGTTCACTAAAATAGATCCTATAATCAAGTGTCTTTCCTTCTCTTTTTTTCTGTGAAATGGCAGTTTCTGGAGAGTACTAGTTTGGCATGCAGAAGGTAGCAGCAATAATAATTTATGCACCGTCTCTTTCCTCGGAAATGCTACACCTCTCCTTTAACTCATTACCTGTACACCCCATTTTACAACCTGGCCACCTGCCTTGCCTCCGCCATACCATTCAACATTCATGTGCAATTCCAGATTCTCCATCTGGGTAAACCCATTTTCAGAACTATCTCCTTCGGGTAATGTTCTTGGGTCCACCGGGAAGCAAACCCGGAATTAGACACGTTGACAACTAGAGATGCCGGATGTTCAATTAGGTAATTACATTAAGTTATGCAATTTTAATGAAAATACGAGGGGGCACAAAAATTCTTTCTCACGATATTACAGCTGGGACTGTGAAATTTTGCAGGCGTATAGTGTGAAGTTTGCGCATGCTGTTGTCGTGAGTTTGTGAACAACAAAGAGGTGTAGTTCGTTTTGGCGAAAGGACCCGAGTGAGATACGGGGGAAATGTTCATGGTTTATTGGAAAGGTTTCGACCTTAGCAACATCTTCAAGTGGTGCACATTCTTTGAAGGAGGCCTGTGAACCTTGTTGACTCGACACGTTCCGGACACAGCTGCTAAAGTGCTCTATTGTACAAGTATGGACGCACTTTGCGGAGGAAATTGCCGAAAACCGAGCTCTGTGATTGGTTCGCCAGCATCAGCCGCCATTTTGGGCCTGATGTCTGTGTGTTGTGCCATATGCTTATATGGAGAACATTTTTAAAATTTATTTTATTTTAATTAATATGCCTAGATGTTTTGCATTTGGTTGTACAACTCAAGGAAAGAAAGGCGTTACGTTATATCACATTCAAGGTTTAATTTGACCTATAAACTTTATTCAAAATAACTTATGTAATAAAATATTTGTCAACATGGGTACGTTGTATTTAGCAGTGACTATTAAGCGTGCTTAAATATTATTACCGCATTACAATATACTCTGCGTTTATTCTCGAATACATTTGCCATTGCTTTCAAAAATTAGAGAATGTATGTAATTTGTGAAGGTGTTTTCAATTTTTTTTTTTTTTTTACATAAAAATAGTTTCACTCAATCATGTAGTTCATTTGCAATGCCACTATTGCAGAAAAAATAATTTAAAAAACGCAACATGCTACAGTAAAATAACTAAATACCAGCTCATAATTGGAAGAAAAGAAATGGAAAATGCAGATCTAAAGAACATGAATACTTTAAATTTTCAGGCATATCATTCAGTTTATTTATTTCTTGCTTTCACACACTAATTAAAAATATAGATTTCTGGTTGTCACAGCGATTCTCATTGGACCAATTTAGAGCAGAGAAATGTTAACTACATAAAGTTTTTCTTCTAAATTGAATTTGATAGGAAGCTCTCTAAGCCCTATAATTCATTGTTAACTGACAAGTTAACTGTAGGCCTTATACAGTTTATGTCAACACTAATATGATAAAGTGCATTACAACAAATAATTTAAATAGTGAATAGAAAAATAAAATGAGAAATTCTTTTATTTTAAGTTTCACGTGTTAAAAGGTTGTAATTAATGAGGTCTACGTTTAATATTGCGATTTCTGTTTTAACCGATGACTGCCGTTTCCTCTGCCGGCAAATGATCCGTCATTAGCCGCTCAGTTCGGATACGGTACTAAGGGAAAGTACCGTATCACTATATCTGACATAAGTCTCAAAAGTTTGCATTTTCTGTCTGACCTAGATCTTCTAATGCAAAAAGAAGAACATGAGCAGACACAGAAGGTATCGTTCAACTGTACAACACAAATATTTTAGGAATTAACTGTATGACATTCGAGCAAAAGGACAGAAACTTAACACGGGAGTTAGGAGACGGTTAGGCCCAAAATGGAGCGCGTCCATACTTCTATAATAGAGAGCTTAGTGTACACTACGCACTAAAGTAACAAAATATTGTAAAGTAAAATTTTAGGGCGAGAAATTTTTCCTGTATAAATATTACGATCATTTGTTATTGAACAGTCTTCTTCGGCTATGTCCAGCGAACTTTGTATGCAGTGTGGATAAAATAGCGTGACAGAAATGTGCAGACTTTAGCCATAGACCGGTTAAATTAACAATCCAATGATATCCGGTATCAATTGTACAAACAGTATATGTTTTAATCAGTTCCAATTTGAATAAATGTATCATTTCATATGATGGAAAAACAAGGTGAATCCAGGAAAATTGATGTCTCTATATTTAACAGTTTAAAGAAGATTCATTTCATTTTGCAACACCAGGCCATAGTGGCAGTGTTGAAAGGCTCTTTTCTCTAATACAGACACAATTGACCAAGGAAAGAAAACACCTATCTGCAATTCTGTAAAAGAATGGTGTATTATCAGAAAATTTACAAACAACATATGCCTAGTGACAAGGAATTGCTACAAAAATGATATCTAATAATGTACTTGATACTTGGAATCCATTCGTGACGGAAAAATGTCAATATTTTCGGATTTCAAAAGAGTAGCCCTAAATAACGCTTTCCTTTATACAGAAAGTTAACATATTGGAATATTATTCAGTTTAAAAACTGAAAATATTCATCATTCTTTTCAATTTTCATCGAACTCATTCATGCTGCCAAACCCTCTTCACGTTAACTCTTGTAAGAGCCGAGTCCTGTATGGAGTCATTTTTGTGAATTAGAAAACTTCCATACAGATACATGACTGACACTGAATACAAATGTCACCTCTCTGTTTCTTAAAAGTGTCAAAACACCTATAACATGTTACATTGTATATTTCTATTATTTCTACTGATAAGCAAGACTTAAAGTAATACAAAAAATAATCAAGAAAAGAAAAAAACGCACACAAAACGTCATATTCGAGTCTCATGTACCGAAACCTATTTAAGTACTTGATGCTCTGGTGGAATCAAATAAAATATCCAAAGTTTCTAAAAAGCAGTTCTGCAAGGTGGTCAAGATTGAGCGAACACTCGTAACAGAAATATGATTTTCATGAGTCAAAAGAAATGAAATTAAAATTCCAATCGTTTATCTGATTTTAATGTATACTATTTTTCGCCTGGTTCTAAAACATATACAATTTGTCGTTCGTATTGGTCAAATTATAGGAAAAAACACTCACATCATGAATGTTGCAAATGTGCGAGATCGTCTGAAACATTTCGTACTAAAGCAAGTTAAAAGACTTTCGGTACACTGTAGTTTTCAACAAAGCTCTTATAGAATGTTACCTCGGTCCAGTGAGTTTCCATTTTTAACTCTGTAAAGTATCATTGACAGCCTCTATGATATCCAACTTTTTGGGAGTAAAAATCCTAAGTATGGCTTCCTTCAATGTATCGGTTGTTTCACGTCCTGAATTGAATGTGTTACGGATTTGATTAGTGTTTAACGTCCGTTTTCACTACTGAGGCACCACAGGCGGCGGACACTGATGATACAAAAATTAAATTACAAACTGAGAAAGGATATTTTTTATTTAAACGAAGGAAGCGTGCAGGCCTAAATTTAGAGCACCTCCCCGGCATTTGTCAGTTATGAGGACTGAGGAAAACCTGCAAAAAAATTCAATCAAGGAGGACGGTTCTGGTGGAATTCGAACCCCAGACCTTAACGACCTCGGTCACCCGTGGTGGTGGATGACCTGAGATGTTAAAAAGCGTGCGTAAATAAATCAAACCAACAAATCCTGATCCGACAAACATTGCTCCTCATTGGGCTAAATTTTTAAGTTTTAGAACAGTTAGGAACTAAATTTGGGGAATGGAACGGATAAAGAACTAACAAAAAATGCAATCTGTGTTATTTTACCATTGGAATGTCGCTGTGTGGGACAGCGCAGTTTCCTGGGCAATAGTTGGACCCCATGCTTCGTCCACTGTCGCAAATCGATGCAAAAAGCTCAGCATATTGTTGATTAAACATTTTCAATCGCTGTTTTGAAATTCCCATTCGCATTCGTTCATAGCCCATTGACAATCGGGGAATCCGCTGTGCAGATAGACTTTTCATGTACAGGACTCTGTGCTGACACTTTCGGATATATCTCACACATTTTTACTCGGAGAGCTTCATTTAATTTTTTTTTTTCTTTCAATAATATACTTTGCGCTCAACTAAACATCACAACGCGCTTCATCTTCGGTGCGAGTACGACTACGTTTGAATTTAAATTTATTTATTCCGAAATAAACAGCATCTCCAACATTGATGTATAGTCCCCTAGAATGCCAAACGTGCTTGATTAAACAGCCGTGCATTTCCTCTAATAAAAATGTTGAGCAAATTCACAAAACTAGTTGCTTTTTCCAAATGTTATGATAGATGCGACAATGGTGTATTCAGATGGCTGTCAGATGTGAACTGACCGCTACAACAAATTTTCACGCAACCTATTGGATATTTATTGTACTTTTCAAACAAAGCTTATGTTTCGCTTCTTTTTGTTCACGAACTATTAAATATTTGCATCCAAGTGCAGGTAACGCAACAGTTTGTTTACTGTGAGTAAACAAAATAGATTTACAGTATTCTGTCATGTTCATTTATTTTATTTATTTATTATCTTAGGTGCAATTTATACATAATGACCTAGCCTTAATACTAGTCCTGGGTCAAGTCATAGCAACAAAGTATTTTAAATGCATTTTTATGTTTCTTCTTTATAAAGTTCGGCTACAGATACCAGAAGACATGCCAGTTCAGCTACTAATAAAATTAACACATTATCTAAGCCGCTAGATATTGTACTCCTTATCGCAAGCTCTTTATTCCAACAAAAGTTTAATTTTTGTTTCCCTCCATAATAAGTCATCTTGATGTTTAAATAATTCTCTAGTATTAACTACAAATTCACCTCCTCGCCAGGGTCTTCAGACTAAAATAATAATTGTTTTTTATTTTTATTTGTACATTAAATTTCATACAATACTAAAGCTTCCTCCCTTTAATTAATTTTCGACTAAATGTCTCTCCTTGAGAGTTGCTCATTTCTTAGGACCTTACATACACTAATCCTGGTTATTGCTATATAAGAGTCCTGTTTAACTAATGCCAAATAACTAATCCCATTCCCTCCCCCTCTCTTTTCATTGTCCTTTCTCTACCTAACAAATCTACACCATTTTTCACACACCTTTCCTAATTATTTTGTACCTCTAACCTTACCTATCCTTGTCTCACCTTACCTATTTATGCTTTTCCCAGTCCCTTAATGTTTTCATCCAATTTTAAATATTAAATTTAAAATTCTTCTGCCTCTTGTTTCAGTTGGTACATTTTCCCACTTTCATAAGAAATTATTCTCTTCACAGAACTCAATTACTTTTACCCTCATTATTACAAACTACAACACTTCTCTAAATTTACTTATATTTATTTTTATTTACCAACCAGTCCATCGTTTGTCTCTAAATATTCCAATAATATCATCACTGACTTAAGAGAATTGTACAGTGCAGATATTAGAGTTAAGGGTAGGCAGAAGGTGGCTGCATACCGGAAGAATCCAGTCAAGGCCTGTAATGCATGTTCAGGTAGCAGCTTGTATTTAGTTTAAGGGAAGTTTTGTCACCGAAAGGTTGTGCGTTCGTGTGTTACTCGGTACTTTCATTGTAAGTTGAGTGTTTTTGTTCTTCGTTAGCATGTAGTTACATAAATATAGCTATGAGCGGGAGATACGTATGTGAAAACGGCTTATTACAGACAAAAGGTAGCCGATTCGCAAGAAAAATCGTGTTCTAGGTAAAGAGACTGCGCCAAGAAACGTGTTCCTAACCGCCTTGTTCTTACGGAAGAAAAGTTACATGAAATGTACGTATTTCCTATGCAAATACCGACAAGTCATTGCCGCCGAGGAGCATCATTTTCCACGCCTTATAATTTATCGTTTTAAATCTAGTATCATTTTATGCTTTGAGTAAAACATAAATACTAAAATAAAATGACTATGCGTTGCTACTCAATCTCCATTTTTTCGACTGTGACGATTGTAGTTTCTCATTAAGCGGCACTAAACTCAAATAATCATGCTGTATATGCTTAATTTTCCACATCTCCACAAATAGGAAATTTTCCCAGCTCAATGTTCCTTCTGACATATCTAATGAATGTACGTTTATTTTTTAAGGGAGATAAAATCTGCTTAATCTCAAAGATGACTAAATGTTTTGACTAGTGTTTAACGCCCGTTTTAACTATTGAGGCGCCACCACAGACTAGCTGGCCACTGATGATACACGAGATGAAATTATAAACTGGGGTAGCGTTTTTTTTAAAGTGAAGGAAACGTTCCAGGCCTAAGTGTAGGGCCTCCCAGGCTATTGCCATTTATGAGGAGTGAGGAAAACCTGGAATAAACCTCAGTCTGCGGGGAATCGAACCCCAGGTCTCCCACTCACGAGTCCGCACCTTAACGACCTCGGCCAACCGTGGTGGTTAACATGACTAAATGTTATAGTACTACAGTCATACCAAAAGCAAAATTGTATACTTTGTAATCATTCTATTTTAAAAAATAATCATTTCATTTATAAAAAGAATGTAGAAAAGACATTTTTTTCATTTGCGTGATCACCTTTTATGTGCTCTGCATACTCAGCAACGTATTGCAGAGCAAACGCCACTGAGTAAGGACACGAGCTAAGAGAGCTAGGTAAAGATCATGAGGGGCAATTTGGCACAGCACCAGAGCGTACTTGAAGTACACTAGGAGCGGCGATTAAAGAGAACGTGCCGCGCTACAGCTTGAATGGGAAAACAGAAACAATTGAGGGCCAAAATTAAATTCTTGTGCAGATGGAATCACGGCCCAGTAATGAAATTTTCAAGCAGATTTTTCACATTAAAAAAAAACTATTGAGCATTTTCTTAAGACTTCATAATCGCATGACGCTCGTCAAAAAAATGAAGATCGTTTTAAATGTCTCGCAAACTTAGTAAATACATAAGCGAACAGCTCTTCCAAACTTTTTTTAAAGCATTCTGGAACATTTTTCTTTTATATCATGTTTATAGCAAATTACAAACATTTTCAAATAATAGTACTATTTATGTATTTTCACGATTAGTAAAAAAATTGGAATTTTATTTCTAGAGAGAGAATTTTTAAATCAAATAACTTTAAATAATAATTTAATAGTTAATATATTATAATTCTATGCAATTTTAACATATATTAATTCAACCGTGTGACTATAAAACTCGAAGTGTGTCTCTGTTTAGATCGAAGTTTACAGTAATTTATAATTTGTTACTAAAAATAAAACAAAATAGTAGTTTGTTGTTATTGGATTTTCAGCTAGCTATGTTGTCACAGTTTCACGACATTTCCTTCGTCTTCTGGTTCTAGAACCCCAGGCGGATGAATATGTTAAACCATTGTCCAACTCTATTCCACAGTCGGTCCTGGTGGTGTAATGCTAACCATACTTGCCTCGTAAACTCCATTGCAGTTTCGATCCCGGCAGGTTCGGTGGTTTTTTTCGGGCGTAAAAATCCTAGATGTGGCTTCCTTCGGAAGGCAACTTAAGTCGTGAGTCCCGTGTCGTACATTTACGGCACGTAAAATGACCTCAAGAATTAAATTAGAGGCTTCTGAGCAAAATCTATTGGCCGTTTCAGGCCCTGAATTGAATAAGACATTGATGACCTGAGATATTAACAGCGTTCTTAAATAAACCAAATCTTACATAATTTATCTCTTTGCCTTCTCTTGGTCGGTCCCCAGACCGCCATGGGTGGCCGAGGTCGTTAAGGCGCAGACTCGTGTGCGGGAAGTCTGGGGTTCGAATCCCGCCAGGACCGTCCTCCCTGACTGAGGATTTTTCCAGGTTTTTCTCAGTCCTCATAAACGTCAAATGCCGGGGAGGTACCCTAAACTTAGGCCTGGAACGTTTCCTTCCTTAAAATAAATTCTTTCCAATTTATCATTTCATCTCTCATGTATCATCAGTGTCCACCGCCTGTGGTGCCTCTGCAGTGAAAACGGGCGTTAAACACTACTCAACAACAAAATGTCGATCTCCACTTCATTACAGATTTTAGTAATCTTTCCTCTTCGACTTCATATGATATCAACTTGATTTGGCACGGGTCTTGATATGGAGCTTTTTTTTTTTTTTTTTTTTGAATGATTTATTTACGTACGCTCTTATCTCAGGTCATCAGCGTCCCATTCAACTCAGGGGGTGAAACGGCCGACAAATTTTGCTCAGAGGCCTCTTCTTTCAGGCTTGAGGTTCTTTTTCGTGCCGTAAATGTACGACACGGGACCCACGGCTTTAATTCCCTTCTGAAGGAAGCCATACTTAGGATTACGCCCCGAAAAAATCCATCGGTCCTGGCCGGGTTCGAACCCGCGATCTTGGGTTTAGGAGGCAAGTATGGTAACCACTACACCACCAGGACCGACGATATGGAACTGAAAAGGAATATAAAGAAAAAAAATAATGTTTTTTGTAAATAATGAGTGACTTATTTTCACCTACACAAACAGGTTAATACGCAGAGTGTTTCAGGAGCAAGGTGTCAATTTAATTGCTCGTATTTTTATTTTCTGCGACAGCATTAATCAAGAAATTTTGCCACCGTTTGCTACACTCTTATCCTAGTAAGTATGTAACCCGCATTTTGTTTTGTGTAACCACTTCTCTTTCATTGCAGCTCTAAATTCGTGATCTTGAGCTCTGTCGCTGTATACGCGATCGACTCTTTCAACTAATAAATATCCTCACTGGTGACCGAAGTCGTTTAGGCGCGGACTCGTGAGAGGAAAGTTTGGTGTTCGATTCCCACCAGACTGTCCTCCCTGACTGAGGGTTTTTCCACGTTTTTCTCAGTCCTCATAAATGTCAAATGCCGGGGAGGTACCCACAATTTAGACCTGGAACGCTTCCTTCCTTAAAAAAAAATTCTTTCCCAGTTTATCATTTCAACCCATGTATCCTCAGTGTTTAAAACGGGCGTTAAACACTAATAAATAGTTATAAGTTTGCTCAGATAAACAGGTTATTTCAGACAGCCCATTGCAAGGTAAACATCTGGACGATCTCTGGAAGGAACTAAATGTATGGGCCAGAGATAGTAGAGGTAATAATATTACTTTTGCATAGTTAAAATTAATAAAACACACTCTCGCTTAGGTTGAAACAATAATTTAACCATAATAATTAGAAGAAGCAAACTAGTTGCCATGGTGATGCAAAAAAGTTGACGTTATAAGCAAGGCTCAAACCATAGGCTGCTAATGGAATCGTTGCGAGCCACAGCGGAGAGAGCCGAAGGTAGTGATTTGCACAGTTATAGCCAAAGCCCTCTATTATACAAGCATGGAAACGCTTTGCGGCGAATTTGCCGAAAACCGAGCTTCGTGATTGGTTCGCCAGAATCAGCCGCCATTTTGGGACTGATGTCTGTGTTTTGTGCCATATGCTTATATGAAGAACATTTTTAAATTTTATTTTAATTCAGTTAATAAGCCTGGGTGTTGTGCCTTTGGTTGTACAACTTAAAGCAAGGCATGACCTTACAACACATTCCTTCAGAAAAATACGGCATCGAAAGACGAAATATTTGGATTCAAAAAATTGGAAGGAAGAACTCTCGGCTATGTTATGTAAGATTATGCAAGATTTTTCTTAGTATTTGATGTTAAATAGAATAGGCTATCTTAAATTTAGCGATTATGTTTCGGTGATTACATATATGAAAGTGCATAATAGAATGTCGAAAAAAACTGCACTTGTAGCCTAAAGTAAGATTATAAGGTTATAAATGTTTTTAAATTTAACGGAATCTTATTTCATTTCATTGTTGAAGAAGATGAGACATTTGTTTTTACAAAATTCTGTACTAAATTGCATTTAGTAGGAAGCCCTCTAAGCCCTGTAATTCTTATAATGCATCCTTAACTGACAGGTTAACTGAAGGCCTTATACAGTTTATGTCAACACTAATGTAACACACGTGTTAAAAGTATGTAATTAATAAGGTCTACGTATAATATTGCTATTTCTGTTTTAACCGACGACAGCCTTTTCCTATGCCGGCAAATGATCCGTCATTGCCCGCTGAGTTCGGATTCGGTAGTGCCGTAAGTATAACTAACATAGTCTCAAAAGTTTGCATTTTCTGTATGACCTAGGCCTTCTAATGCAAAAAGAAGAACATAACAGACGCAGAAGGTGTCATTCAATAGTATAACACAAATATTTTATACATGTAATCTTATGGGAGTTAGAGAAGGTTGGTCCAAAAATGGAGCCTCCATACATGTGTAATAGAGAGCTTTAGTTATAGCTAGATAATACGTTTCACAAGCAGTGGTATGATAGCTCAGGCGGTTAGAGATAACGGGTTGCAATCCTACCATTTCAATTTTTTTTTTTTATTTTATTTTATTACTCTGCTGGATTTAAAGGAGACAATTGTTACAATTACAATGATTTACTCCCTAAACCACTGGGTCCACCGACTTCTAGGATTTTCCCGAGGTTATCGGACAGATTAGGTTAGTGTCTGTATATATAAATTAGTTACGAATTGGAATAAGAGCACATTTCCCACCATTACAATATTTCACCCGCCTAATAATGCCCTCAGCCGCTCGGGCGTTGCAAGCAGCAAGACATTACATGATTCCATGATCTCTCTAGCACTAGTGATTTCAGTCCTGCTTGTAACGCCAAGTATGCAAAAAATCTTGTTTGTTATGTAAAAGCCAGTGCCAGGCATTTTTTTTAAGATCTGTAAAAAAATTAACAAAAGATGAGCAATTACTTACAAATATGCGCCTCAAGTAGATCAACAAATGGGGCCACCTCTACTCATCCGCTTATATATTTTATATCGTGATAAAACATTGAACCGGGTCATTATTGAAAACTTCGAATAGAAACATGAGAGTGGAATTATTTAGTGCCACTGCACGGTCCATATTGCACCGATTTGTCGCCCAGGGAGCGAGAGATATGGACAACTTAATTGAAGTCTGTTGGTCAAAGGATGGAGTTCAGCAGTTCAGGTGCTAAAGTTTTCTATTACGTTACATTTAAATTGTTTTAAGGTTGGTAATAAGGTTCCGGTCAACTCTGAGCGTGACTTATTCGCGCTATATTTAACGACAGGCTTCTGCATAACATGTAATACATTACTGCTGACACGGAAATACTTTGCTATCCCCTCACACCACAGTTCCCTTCTATAGAACACATTGTTTTTAGCTGACAGGTTCTTCCGCCAGTCTATAAGCATAATAAAGTTATTATGATAGATGATAGCAACAAAAACAAAGGCGCACACTCACTAAACTTAATATTGTAATAAATGTCCATTGTCAGGTATTCTGCGTTCAAAATTAACTTTATATTATTTCCTTTTACTAAATAATTAAGAAATAAAATCATCCACCATCATTATTCAAATTATTGTCGCCACTTTTGTAAATCATTGTCCATCATTCTTTACAATGACTGTTGAGAAATGTAAATAATCTTCTTAATAATAAGAACAATATCCATTTTTCGATATTTTTATCTTTTGACGAGCTGAACGGCATATTGACTAGCTTGAAATTGATTGCTTAACATTCAGAATGTTTCTTGCAGGTGTTGATATTATTAAAAATAGAATAATTGTTCCAGTTATAGAAAATACAAAAGAACGATCGATAGCTGAATGGCTCACCCATGGCTCTGATAAAAATTTTGGAAGTACTATTGGGTTATGTTTTGCTAAATTCGTGCTATTAATTTTAAAAATAAATGTTGAAACATATCATGATAATCACAATATTAATCCTGAGTTTAAAGCAACTTTCTACCTGCATTATATAATTCAACTGCTAATAAGAATGATAAAATGTGTCTTTCTTCTGTTTTCAGTAAAGACAAGAGTCAGAACCTGAAAACACCGAAGTTCTACGAAGTACATGTAGGAAAATGTACTCTGAATACATACACAGGGGGTGCGAAAAAATGTGTACACACTTCAAGCAAAGAAAAAAACTGTGTTAACATAACAAAACTGAATTCACACAAACAGAACATGATGAGCACTAATCATCTTAGACTTTTACAGTTACAACAGTTGCTCAAAATGCCCACCATCGGCGTCGATACACTTCTGAGTACGTTGAACTACTGGTTGAGCAACGTTTGCGAAAATGTCCTCAACGTTTACAGCACATACCGTTTCAATTTCTTCCCGAAGTGCTGCCAGTGTAGCTGGTTTTCTACGGTATACAACATCCTTAAGAGTTCCCCATAAGTAGAAGTCCAACGGAGTTAGGTCCGGAGAACGCGGTGGAAATTCAATCGGACCTCTTCGTTCTATCCATTGTCTTGGAAAATTGTCATCACGGTACGCACGTATATCTTGATGGTAATGTGGTGATGCACCATCCTGTTGGAAGTAAGATTCCTCATTTCCATAGAGTGTGAGCATGGTGGTAACACGGATGTACGTATCATGTTCAAGTACCCTGGTCCAGCTACTGTTCCTAGGTTCAATTAGACTCCTAGATGGCAACCCACACCAGGTAAATTAACAGCCCTTTCCAAAATAACACGTGGAGTATTTGCACACCAGTAGACACAGCTATGCCGGTTAACAGTTCCATTCTACTTAAACTGTGTCTGATCGAAACAAACAACTTTCCCAACGGATGCAATGATTTACCTGTCGCGTAGCAACGCTATCATAATGTTTGTGAGTCACATATGTTTACAGAACACCATACCACACATTACTGTTGTTTTTCGGTCCAACTTTGAACAGATATCTCGTGTGAAAGTGTGTATACATTTTTTGGCATCCTTGGTATTATAGCAGCACGGCCTGCATACTACAGAATCTCTAGTTTCCCCACTAAGGATTAGAGAAGGGCAATTGTTTCATGATCTATACTTTCTAGAATTTTACAATCAATGATACAGGGTTTCGCATTCAGTTCTCTAGTGGCTGCAATATATCGATCCAGTACAACGGAGGATTCATCCACAGGGATCCAAATACGTGAAGAGCCCATCTCTATGCTAATGGGTCCCACAGCTTGCTCATAGCACCATCAAGAAGTGTAGATTCACCAGGGATTTGACGACCACAGTACTTCGAGAAAATGTGGCACCTACTTTGTTCCATGGTATGTTTGCTGGAATCATGTCTTTCTGAAACTCATTTCGTAAAGAAACCTTAGGTATCTGCGTTAACAATTTGCTTTCTAATTGAATGCATTCATTTGTTTTTGGTTGTGAAGCGAAGGTCGTTTGTGCTTTTTCAATTGAGATTTTTTTTGTCAAAAACGTCACACAATACACTTTTACATCTGTGATAAAATCATCGTTCAGTTTTTCAGAATCGTAGTTACCATAGTTACCGTAGTACCGGCATACATCCAGTCGGTAATCCACACTGATGTTAGCATGTCTGGTGTAACTATCCAACTGCTGCAATAATCCTCTGTCTCAACTAAGGTAGATCTGCAGGTAGAAGGATCTTTATTTACCCCCAGGGGGGTCAGGCCAACGGAGAAAAGCCAAGGCGTCCGGACGATGACAACCAATCCAACGATGGGGAAATTTGGCCCTTATGTTGGGGCCTTTAGCAATTGCAGACGGTGTGGTATGTGGTTGGAGATGTTTTCTTAACATCTACCACACTGTCATTGTTGAAATTGTTAGTTATCGAGTCGCCTTCTCCTCATATTTTTAGAACTACAACGAAAACTATTCTGACTTTATATACACGCGGTCATCCTTTACAGAGACACCCCGTCGTTTGGATCTGATTGTATCACATACGAATATTGTTATTAGAAGAGACGTTAAGACCAAATCTTCGCCTATACGCCCTTTGGATTGGATTATGTTTCGCGTTTTCCAAGACATAAAGAGATTTTATTTTGTTTATTACGTTACCATGACTACAAAACAAAATCTGCGCACGTAGAATTGAAAATTCAACCTTTTTTTTTTTCAATTGAAGTTATGGTTCAAAATTATCTTGTGTACACCCTGTGTGTGTGTGTATGTCGAAGTTTTCACCTCAATAATGCAATGAAAGATAGAAAAAGTGAGCAGTATAACAAAATATACCAGCTACACGTCCAGGAAATGCCTAGATACGCTCTCATTTCCACTTTAGTACAAACAAAGCTCACAAAAACAACAAAATTAACCTGCTTTCAGCGATAGAGTGACACGAGAACTATGTAACAAGACATGTCAATCAGCTCGATTTTTCGGGGCTAAGAAGGGAGTACAGGGTCAGAAGTAAAGCATGAAAATACAAGGTTATATCTGGGTGGAATTCATACTGAAAGCTCAAATATTTATCCAACTGCATATTGATAACTTTCAGTTTAAAAGTATGAAATTTAAAATAATGGTTTCTAGTATGCTGTATTCAATGCGTTTAATCAAACGGCTGGCATGGATGTTTCGTATTAAGCTATGGGGCGGTCATGTAGCAAGCATGCAGTACAATAGATAGACCTCTTTAAGGAACATGCAGGTCCAGATTGGTCAAAAGTAGGAAGAGAAAAATGGAAATCTCTCGAGAAGCAACTAGTGCAGTGAGAAATGGAGTAACCAAAGAACAAATCAGTCAGTGTGTTAAACAGCATACGAACAACTAGAGAGAAACAGCTCACCGCCGAGATTTCCCTACTTGTTAGGAGGCCTTTGCCCTTAAGGGACACAACAGGCTTCTTTATCTTTTATGAGTGTGTGTGTGTGTGTGTGTGTGTGTGTGTGTGTGTGTCAACGAAAAAATATGTAATTACATAAAAATCCAGACTTGCGCATATTGCTACGTCGCTTTGGGATTCCTAACAAGAATTATTTCTTATATGGCACCATCCCATTGTTGCGAGTCTTTAATTTAGGAAGTGCCTGAAAATAAAGCGACTTGAATTTGGAAAAGGCAGTTTCCATCTACGTGAAAATGTAACTTCTTTCAAGTTATATTTGATGCAATAACTATCATTATAATATTCACAACTGACCAAAGGGGCTTGTAACAAAAGAAAAATAAATTGAGATTTATGCAATCAGCTTTAATATTTACATAAAAATACAGTAACCTGGCAATCGCTTTACTTAACCCATTTAAGAAAAGTTTAAATTGCCTGCAATTTAACATATGAAACTTGAAATTCTGAGCACATTAAGAACTTCAGATTGAAATATCTTTACAAGGTGTTAACCTAACATTGTGTTAACCTAATATATAACGTGCATTACAGTTTTTGGTGCCTTGATCAATGGTTGAGGCCTAGGGGAGAGCAAAGACCGTAAAATTTAGAAGTGAAATGCAAAAGCGGCCTAACCCTATGAAAGCGTTACTCCTTCTAAAGCAAGCAGCAAACGCTTAACAGACTAAGGTTAAATTTGTTCTTACCGCAGTCCCAAACCGTAGCGAAGAAAGCCCATTGGCTAGAAACTTAATAGTAGTAATAATTACTTTAGGGAATAATTTCCACCTCAAGCATGAAACCATGTTAGCTTAGTAGGCTAGAGCGATGTGCTAATGACGTGGTCATGGGCTCGATTCCCCAAGGACTATTTTTTCTTCCTTACTTGTAATCTTTTATTTTCTCAGAACAAATAAATGTCACTATTTTTGTTTTGTCTTCATAATTTTTCTACGCTATTATTAATGGAATAAATGTTACTTTTTCATAGGTTAGATTATTTTAACAAAAAAATAATAGAACATACAAAAAATAATATTACTACATAATAATACTCTTTTTTACATAATTTTAATCGAATAAATGTTATATTTTTATACGTTACGTTGGTTTAACAAAAAAGGAACGAAAGAAAGGAAGAAAAAGAAAACAAAAAAAAGCCATTCGTTAGGTTAGGTTAGTTTAGGTTTAGCAAAAAAATAATAAAACAAAATATAATTAGCTTTTAACACGGGCAGCAAGGCGAGAGGAAAGAAAACGGGTATTTGACACAAAAGCGAATACAGATGAGTGCAACAACGGCAAAATATAATGTCTGTCCGGAAAGTATTCGGCTATTTAATATAATATTAATTATCTACTACAATAAAGATTTAGTGGAAGCATTTCAGCTTTCCTTACAATTTAAAAACAAAATGTCTCTATTGCTCTTAGTTCCCCTTAATCGCACCATGGTCTGACAACTAATTTTAATGATGAAAAGTCAGGATTTCGAGAAGGTTAAATGTTAGTTGCAAAAGACGTAAAGATGTGTCGTTTGGCCCAATAAAGAGACATGAAATATAGGCAGGCGCTGTCATTGTGAATGGTATGGTAAACTTAAAAACTTACTGAATGGCATCTTACTGCTAAGGAGAGGAAATCTCAACGGGCTGCTTGGCAGTTAACAAGCAGGATTGGTTTCCAATATATTTAAGCTTTCAATATAATCATGGTATTTCCTTACTCTATTCTTAAAGAAACATTGCATTTTATCGTTATAGTAGTATTAAGTTAAAAAGTAAACGTAAAGCCTTTTACCAATAATTTTTATGTGCTAATTATATTATGTAACTGCATGCTCAAAAATGCGTAAAGTAGCTTATTTCTTTTGCTTTCATTAGCTGAAAGAATTCAGCTAAAAATTTAATGAAACGTGATGCAAATTTCACAGTAAAGCCGTGGTAAGATCAACGCCGTTTTACCAAGTCAAACGCGCTTTAAAACCCCAACACAGCTAACTAGTTTCAATTATAGCAAAGACATTCTCCCACTTTATTAAACCTTTTGTCTCCGCTAACAAAGAATAATTAAATTATATGCAAATTCCTTCTTTACTCGGCTTCTTTCCGTGGTTTCACTGGGCTCTTTTATAGACAATTACCGGATTCCTGAAACCTGTCAGCTTTTTAAAGGTGATGAGCTGGGGAAAAAAGGCTCTTAAAAACTCATAACATCCCCTCTCGCAGAAAATATCTGTCTTTAATAAAGTCTGTCCCATTCATACTCCCCGTTATATCAAATGTCTCTTTCAAGCCCCAACAGGTCCTTTACTGGAAAAGTAAACACCGTTATGTGTAACAAATGCTAAACGATACTTGCCAAACAAGACCTAAGATCAATTCCGGATTGGAAAAAGTGTAGGACTAACGAATTTCTAAATGTTCCTTTGACGTCCAAAGTCGTTAAGCCGCGGATTCGTGAGCGGGAGTTCTGGGGTTCGAATTCCGCCAGGACCGTCCTCCCTGACTAGGTTTTTTCCAGGTTTTCTTCAGTCCTCATGACTGTCAAATACCGGGAGGTACCCTAAACGTTTCCTTCCTTAAAATATCCTTTCCCAATATGCAATTTTATCTCATGTATCATCAGTGTCCACCGCTTGTGGTGCCTCAGTAGTAAAAACGGGCGTTAAACTACGTTCATTTTTTTAAAAACTCTTCATTCATTAAGGGAATTACTGATCAATTATTCATGGTAAATAAAATGATACACTGAAAATGTAAAGCCATACATTATCACTAGTACTTCTCTAAAGAACATACGTAGGTTTCCTCATAGCAAACTGATAAAAAAATTATCTTTGATGCAAAACACACTATAGGACCAGCAACGCAGTTGTAAGGGTATTATCAATATGCTTTTTTTTTTATCATAAATACGCTAAAATTCAAAGCGGAGCAGCCAAGAGTTTACGCACAATTTCCGACAACGAATCTCCCTTTTTTTAGTGTATATACCCTGGGGACCTCTAGACTCTGTTCGCAGAGATTTATCCGCTTCATAGTTAAAAACTGTACATTATTACGGTGTTTCCAGCCCGACTTTGATTCCAAATTTTAGCCTAAGACACGGACTGTGTGAAAACTAATTTCACATAAATGTAGCCTAATAGTGTGATTAACTACGAAGTTTGAACCACAAGTGTTGCAATGAATGTAGGATTAAAATATCTGTAAGGAGACGGTTTCAGAGGACCCCAGGGTATGGGGGACTTGAATGAGGAGATTTGTGGTTGTGGTCCGGCCAGCACGCTACATCAGATGGTAAGAGTAGTGGCATGATAAGTCAGATACCCATGGTTCGAGTCCCGGCCGTAAACTCGATTTATTTTTATCTGACGCTGATTCCAAATCTTAGCCTAATATACGGGTTGTATGATATGATGAGATTATATCCACTTATATAATTATCTCTAATTTCACTTATTTTATCACTCTTGAAAAAATGTTTCATTTATGATTTTTGTCTTGATTCTTAACTACGTACATCCATTTTTGTACATCGTAATAAGTATTTAAGAAAGTTCATTTCTGTTCAGATTCTGATTGAGAATTTTGCTTCATAACCCAAGATTTACTACCGTAGAAAATTACAACATATATCTCCAATCTCTAACGAAATTAAAATAAATGCTACATACCAAATAATGAAAACATTGAACAGTTTTAAGTTTATATTATATAATTTTTTTCTCCGTCTCACTAAACCCTTTCTCAGCATTGCTAATATTTTTGTTCTTGATGCAGAAACAGTAATAATCGTAAGGTTATAATCAAGCTGAGGCACTTAAATGCTGGTGTTTACTACTATTTCGTAAACTTCGGGAGACCTGCACTACATTTGCCCTCTTCCATTCTTTTCTAAACGTTGCTTAAACAAAGCCCTTGTGAGGTGGTATCCAGAATATTCGCGACTGGTCCTGCCATCAGGACACAAACTTACGCCGTCACCCTCGAAGTAGTCCCTCCCACAGGTATACACCGATCCTAGCGAGTCTGCCATTTTCCAAGTGCATCTCGGAAGTCATTGAGGGTGTTTAGCACAAACAGCGTTTCTTCTTGAATCCTCTCAATTGTGTCCTTTCAACTTGATTTTCAGTTTGGGAAATAGAGCAAAGTCGCGGGGTGTCAAATCAGGCGAGTGCGGTGGGTGGGGGACAACCGTCATGTTGTTTTTCGTCAAAAAGCTCCTGATGACAGGATGCCTTATCGTGATGCAACAGCCAGTTCCCTAGTCGCCAAAGTTCGGGCCATCGTCTCCGCACATTTTCACGGAGCCGTCGCATAAACGTCACAGTAGTACGTGGAATTCCCTTAGTTCTCATTAATGGCAATTGATGGAATGATTTCTTAACTTAAGCCTGGAATGCTCCCTTCCTTTAATGAAAATTAAATCTTTTCCCAATTTACCATTTAATCTCATATCACCAATTTCCACCGCCTGTGTTAAATACTTTTTAAAAAGTATTAGTTTTAAATTCAGTAACATTTCGGCTCAGTAAAAATACAAATATTAAAATAGAAATACTAATTTTAGGAGCACGACTATATCTTTATTTTAGCGCATTTTGAAGGAATGAAGCAATTGCAGCCGTACCCGCCAAACATCTATTTTATGTTATTTTTTAACGAAATTCGAAGGAATGTAAGCTCTTAAGATTATACTATTAGAATTCGTTTTGAATAATACTTCCAAATATTCATCGATCGTATCCACTAGGCAACGAAAAAGATAAAAAAAAAAGTATAAAAATGTGTGTTAGTTAACGCTCAAGCACTCGCAATTTTGGGTTTTTCTTAACGAAATGCGGCATATAACCATCAATTAAATTTTTGAGTTCGTTAACCAGCAAAATTGTACTATTGAGCGGGGGTTAAAGTGAAGAGATTAAAAAAAAAAAAACTTAAAAATCCTTGTAGCGGCCGCCATTTTTGCTTTTTCTCGAAGAAACTAGGTAGGTTTATTTCAAAAAATTAATAAAAGTACTTTCTGAAATTCGGGGCAATCCGGGTATTAAGAGTGGGGGGTATACCAGAAAAACAAGTGGGGGTTAAAGCGAAGTTTTAAAATCGCTCTATCGGGTGCAATTTTATTTTTTTTAAAGGGAATTTGTATATACTATTGAAATACAGTAGGAAAAATAATTTTCGAAAATTTGTGAAATTGTACTATGAGGGTGGATTATTTGAAACCAAAATTTAAAAATTGTTTTAGCGGCATTAATGTTTGTTTTTTGGCAAATAAACTACAGGTATATAATTTAAATAAAAAAAAGATATTTTCTGAAAATCAGGGAAATCGGGTAATTAAGAATGCTGGTAAACCTGAAGCCCAAAGCTTAAAACTCGCTCTAGCAGCCCCAATATTTCTTTTATCACAACTAAACTCGGCATATACAATTTAAATAAAATAAGAAAAATAGTTTGTGAAAATCAGTGAAATGGGACTATTAGCAGAGGGGAGGGGCCCAGGAAATCCAGCCATTAATTTACTCTTACCATTAGATTTTTGTTTTGAACTAGATGATGATGATGATGATGATGATGATAATAATAATAATAATTTAAAAATACATCTCTATTTTTAATACCTATAGATTTCAAGAATTCTAATGTTATTTTCTAATACCACACAATAAGGACATTATTGATTTCATCTCATTAATTAATTAAAGGGGTCATAATTTGAATTTTACTTTCTCTTTTAAAGTCCATCTACTAGATGAGAAATTCGCTTAGTTTACGCAGCTCCTGCATGACGGACTTTTTCCGATTGCTGCGGCTGCTGCACTTCCCTAGTAAGTAGCTGTGGTCCGAAACTCAAATAATCTCATTGTATGTGTAAAAGGATATTTAACCATACCCCACAGATACTAGAATGACATATTTATGAAAATTCTGTTATGCAGTAATATTGTACCATGTACTTCAGAGCGCAATTTAATGCTACTATTGAAAGAGAGCGTACAGTGCAGTGAAAACACCTCTCGCTGTTTCTGTCACGTAACATACCCCAACTAATATAGTACTCAAGTTGCATCTTTTAGTTATTGAAGCATTTGTCCAATCTCTAGTTGTAAGCAATGCTACCATCAATGTGCACGTTATTTAATATTACGTCGTATTTTCTTTTTTATGTCAGATGTATAAGCATCCTGATAAATTTGACGTCAAGGGTTATTGCAAGTACATCTTTCGCAAATGGTAACGTGTGTGACAGGTCCTCACACCCACGCATACCTAACAGTGAATGCACTTAGATAAGTCAAATAGTAATAATTATTAAATATTATAGTAGCCTGTAGTAACAAACAGGAACACCTCATACATCATGGAAACGTATTCATGACTACCTGCACGCATAATTCTATGACAATAAGGTAAAGGTTGGCTTTTGTAATTTTTGTGACCTCTTCATACTGAAATGGCTAGAGCAATGCGTCTCTCTATTGCGACCAAAGTTAAGTGCATTTAGATAGCCGAACAATAGATCCATTGTATCTTAGTTGCTGGAGATGCTTCAAAATTCGTTAAAGGTAGAAGGAGAACAGGTGTGCATCATTACATCGTATGATCAGGAGCTCCTCAATAAGAAGTCTAAGAGGTGATGAATTTAAAGTAAGGCGTTTGGGAGCTGAAGAGCTCACCAATAGTATTTAAATGTTTTCAAGGCTCAGTAATCGGTGGGCGCTATGCTATGACCCCTGTGAGCGTTTTGAATTTCGTATATAAGGGGAAATGACTTTGCAAAGGCAGTTTTGATGATCACCATCTCTTTACCAGAGACAGTAGACCAGAGGCACACAGGTGCAATTTCAAGCAGCATATTAGCTCGCGTCATTAAAGTCACAACAAAGTGTAGTGTGATTAAACATCCCAATGTGTTCAATGAAGCAAATTGTGTAATTTGAAACCACCTCCTTCCTTCTCCCTCCTCCGGTGACCAATAAGATATGCGTCTTTGGGCTCCTGAACGACCCGGGACATGAAGTGGTACCCTCGGGTACATCCAACAACATAAACATCTGCATATAAAAACCGCTTCACATGCTAGTACGAGTATAATTCGCATATCAGCTTCATCAGAAAATGGAATAAGATTGGATCAATACACTGTCATGCACATTATTAATAATTTATTCTAATCATACGAGTAGATTGAGCATTAAGTGGTTGTACTGTGTAAACTTATGGTTTTAAAGTTAAGTAGTTTTATGCCTGCTCTTTCAGGTCCGTAGAGGAATTTTCTAGGCAATGCCAGATGTCAGAGAGAACTTTTTGAATACTGTGTGTTGGATTCGCTGCTTATCTTAAAGACTTCCAGTTTCCCAAAATGTTAAAAACACGACATAGAACTCTATCTCGGGGAATTTTCTTCGACAGCACAAGCCAATTTTGTACACACGTAAGAATTGCAAATAAACCTTCGTTAAGGCTTATTTTTAGCCATAGCTTCCTTAGCAAACTACTCTGCGAGTACACGTTTTTTTAAATAATTATTTTTGTGTAATATTTCTAACCAGTACCTCCAGTATTGAAATAGTAGTTTGGTAAAACGCAGATTTGTGTCTCCTTATGACCATGTATACAGGTTGCGCATCCAATACAGTTCTGCCGCCGTGCATGGGGAACTCATAATCTGCTCATCCATATATATTTACATAACTATTTAAAATGTTTGATTTTTAAAGTCTAAACTTATATATGTGTCCAGAAATGAAGCCCTTTATGAGTGAATGAAGATATTCAACGTTCCACCTTAGAGAGGTGGTGTAATACCTGAAGCTAAAATTAAAACAATTTAGCCACCCGAACTGATGAACAACTGTACCAGATGAGAGATGATAACTAGGTCGAATGAGTTCAGAGGACTTGGTGGCCTAAGTTTCACAAGCATTCATTTAAAGAACTAAGAGAAAGCTCATGAAAAAAATGTAAAACTAGCCCAATCGGCGATCAAACCCAGGTCTACCGCTTGGGAAGCGCAAATAATGCCTTTAGACTACATGGCAAGATAAGTGTTGCTTCGAAAATCCCATAATGAACATGATCTCTTAATCGTGCTCTTTTCATGGAGATTTAAAGACTGAATGTAAATGTAAATTATTGATAGCTTAATATTATACAATTTATAGAAGAAATTACTTTAAACTTGGTATTTCGAAAATTTCTACAAGGTATTAATACATATACTATTTCAGTCGTGTGTTTTTCTAATTATAAAGTGATTCAACATTTAATTTGCTTATGGTTAACCTAGAAAATATGTGTAGTGAGCACATATTACTGAAGGCCACACCGTGGTTACCTTAGTTGCATAATCCAAACATTACATGCATCTTGACTTAATATTATTAAACATATTTCTAAGCCGAATTGGGTAAAACAGAACGGAAATGTTAATATAATTATTTATTAAACTATTCCAGATATGGAGAGTGAGAGCAACATGGTGCTAAGTGACAAACAGCAGGATTCACAAGTAGCAAAATGAACATAAATGCACATTATAAAATTTCATCAGCAACAACTGCTATAAAATGGTGAAACAAATTAATGCATTTGCACAGCTGTTTGGATCTATATGTGAAAATATACGGGTACTTCAAGCTTACTTTTAATGCACCTAAAATCATTTTCCTTTTATTATTTTCAAATTAATTTTACTACTTTGCTTCTTTAATACGTAATATTTTTTCAAAAGCTTTCTTGGTTTTAAAATTCAAAAAATATTCCTCCAGAATTCATATTAATATAATAAATATCATAAACCACAAAGGCCTGTACAGACGGACTCTTCTAGAACAAAATGGCAGGAGAAATTACTTTGAAGGTGCAAATTGCCAAATGGCCTCGACTACTATATAAATAATGCGTTAAAGCACATTGTTCCAAACCGGCAAATGATAACATGTGTTACAGAATGCACCTCATTAGAATATAAATAAACATGCACCAACGTACAACAGAGCTAAGGAGGAAAAAGAATCAACAAATTTAATATTTCTATACAGAACATCACCCGTCATTTACTTAGTGGCAAACTCGTTTAAGGTTTAAAATAAACATACTTCATGTAGACACCCGCCTACTGTGTTTACTAAGTCACTTCAAGAAACATTTGAAGGAGTAACATGAATGCAATATAACAAACAAATGCCGGCACGAATTTTTTCTTAAGTTACTTTTAACGATAAATCTACAATATGAAATCTGTAAAGACAAGCCATACCTTGTATTCAACAACAACTTTGGAAGTATGGCGTTGTCCAACGGACATCGTCGTTCAAGTTGTAAAGAAGAGCGGCAAAAAGGTTAACACTGGCACTGCACACTGCATGACGTCCGTTTGTATTACGATACCACGCGAGACTGGCAGGCAGCTGGCCTAGTGCTTGTACAAGAGGCCAGATGGCAGCGACATCGCGGCGAAAACAGCGAACTAAAGAAATATGAAAACAGTTTGTGTACACATATTTTTTTCAAGAATTAAAGGACATAACCGTTTAGTTTTCATGTTTAACGAATTCAAAAATAATACAAAGAATGTGAATGTAAAACAAATATTTGTAACCACTCCACAATATCCAAATATATTATAATGTGGCAATAGACTAAAGAACTAACGAATTACTTAAATACAGCAAGGTCCGGGTGTGAATCCGTGTTGCTATACATTAATGTGTCCATTTAGTCGGTGTGGGGCATGTATAGTTTAAAAGGAAACAATTCATTAATATTTTAATGTTTATTTTCTCAAGAAAATCCCTTGGTCACATGTTAGCTGCAGAACTTTATCCATATAGGAATAATTATGTACCACATGTACAAAAACTGCAAATGGTAGTTATTGCCAAAACCATTTCCAAATGCTTATTTTTTCTTAATATATTTTTACCATAATCTGGATATACTATGAATGATTAAAATAACCTCAAAATACATGTTCAGTAATATAAGTGAAGTTAAATTTAATTGGAGTAGTATATTTCAATTAAAAAGTTTTTTACTCGCTTTGTTAGTTCTTTATTCAATCTAATCTATCTATTTCGTACTGTGGTAAAATTGGAAACGAACGTGAAAGTAGGTAACCTAACCTAACCTAACCTAATCTAGGAATAATTACTCCTCGAAGCGGCCTTTCTGCAGCTGATTTTTGTTGCTTTCACGTAAATCTTGCTGTATCCATACATCGAATTTTCCTTGCCTATGGAATGTAAACGTCCCATGATGATTCCCTAGCCACTAGTCATCACATATGCTAATTCATGGTTTAAAAGAGTTCGGAAGGTCTTTATCAGAGTCCAATGAGCTTCCTGAACGTGGTAAATTGCTTACGTCAAAGTGATCGTCTTTGAAATGACAGAACCATTTTCTTGCCGTGTTTTTTCCAATGGCATTCTCACTCTAGACTGTATAATGTTCAGGGTCGCCTTCGCTGCCTTTGTTCCTCTATTAACTCAAAAATAATACATCAGAATTAATTTTTTTAATTTTTTTTTCCCCACTTGCCACTCCATTTTTCTTTAAATCACAACTAGCGCAAACTTTCTTCAAATGTGCAAAATTCAAAGCGTATCACAAGCACAACACTCCAAGTAACAGATGACAAACGATAAGAGAATTTTTGAAAGACACGTATTGCGCATGCGAATGTGATTATTTGCAACCCAAGTTTACTTCTGGTACATTTCACTCACGGATCGCAATAAGACTTTCAATAATTATGTGTTACATAATTTTATGCTGACATATCGTAATGTAACTTTTTTTAATTCATTATAACTTATTTTAATTTGAAAATTAAAAACAACAAGAGATATCGAAGCGATTACTATTTGTTCATATGTTTGCATAGTTACGCGTTAGTGTTTTGTTATTTATTGTTGATTTTATTGAAAAACTTGCTCGATGTTATCAAGGTCAATTGAAAATTATGATGAAATTCGACGAAAGTGATAAATATTTTTGAAGGAACTCCCCGACGAGGATAAAGCGGCGATTATTATAAGAAATAATTTGCTGCCGGAGGGAGAAAAAAATAAAATTAAAAACAGTATGAAAGAGAACGAGATTTATTCAAAGCTTTGTGCAAAAAGATAAATGTCAGGACAATTAGTGAAAATATTTTCTGCAGAAATCGAAAGTGATGAAATTTTCAACATTATAGAACATTTATTACACGTAATTTGCATTGCTTGAATAATTTCGTAAGTTTGTTATTTTAAATTGTGTGTTAGCAAGACTTCTGCTTTCAGTTGTAATTTATAAAACAGTCGTGCAAAGTAGGGTTCAAAGTTACTGTGTAGTACTAACCTTCAACTGTTTTATTCCAGTACCCCTAGATTGCTACTTTCAGGTCTAAAAGTATGTAGGCATTGGGTTACCTTACAATAGGGCAGTATAAAATAATTTTTAGCAACGTAGTGTTGTGACAAACAGAAAATCTACGAACTTATGCATGAGCCTAATATATAAGAGTGCATCAAGTTGGAAAAAAAAATCAAATAATCTTCATGACTAATTTAAAACACAAGATTGTTCAGAACTTCTAGAAAAATTAAAAAATTACAAAACTATTAAAACACAATAAAGCATGCAATATTACGAGTCGAAGCCCTTACTAAAGAGTATGTGATATGTATAATGATCAAAAATGTCCACATGTAAAAAATCCTCAAAATCGTAGTGTTTTTATTCAAAAAGTGGGGCCATTTAAACACTCATAAAATGATGATATATATATATATATATATATATATATATATATATATAAAGTAATGTTTTAAAAAGCTAACAACAAACAAGGAAACCCAGGGATGATGAATTAATTTCAAAAACATTTCAATGTATAAAATTCTGCATAATTTAAAATATAGCTCATTGTAGCGGATTTTCCTTGCATACGAAATGTCAGCCAAGGCCAAAATTATCCCGCTGGAGTTGTGCCGCGGCCATATTTCCAACCAATAGTTGAGTATGCAACCACCTAAATATTAAAGGATTTCTTACACAGGCAAGAAAAGTGAGGAACACACTGGATAAGTGAGGATATGCAGTATTGACGTTTCAGCAAAAAGAAGATTTTAAAACAGCAATTTTTATAACTAGGGGTACATAATACCGATCTCGGGAAATATACTTTTGCTGGTTTTTAAGTGCAGGCTACGTTCTGAAACATTTGTATGAATGAAAGTTATTTATCAAACTTTATATTTTATTTGATGGTACAAATACAGAGCGGAGGGGGGCCTATGTCTTCCATTCTAACCTAAGAAATTTATGTTATTTTGAGATTTTGTTAAAAACGCTAACACAAATTTTATTCTAAAAGTTACTTTTTTTTTTGATTACGTTTATTTACGGACGCTCTTTAACATCTCAGGTCATCAGCGTCCCATTCAAATCAGGGCGTGAAGTGGTCGACAAATTTTGCTCAGAGACCTCTTCTTTCAGGCTTGAGGTTCTTTATCATGCCGTAAATGTACGACACGGGACCCACGGCTTTACTTCCCTTCCGAAGAAAGCCATACTTAGGATTTTTACGTCCGAATAAATCCATCGATCCTGACCGGATTTGAACCAGCGATCTTGGGTTTAGAAGGCAAGTATGGTTACCACTACACCACCAGGATCAACTAAAAGTTACATGTCACACTATTCGTTACCTATTTGAACACCTGTTACCTTTTGAACCCAAGATTATTATCAAAATATCATAAATCACATGTTAATTTGATATAATGTTCCGTTTGAGGAACTTGATATCATGCAAATTGCTGGAGATAGTAGGCTGGTTTCTTTTTGTGAATAATCATTAATTATGGCGCTGCACAGCAGTTGAGAATTACACAACATACAATTAACATTTAAAACATAAGAATCACGCTCGGGAGGTGTCGGGTTCAAATCTCTTGGAGCCTCCCATCTTGACCTTGGATATTTTTATGTTTGTCCTGGTCGCTTGGAATGAATTTTTCCTTTCCACGAACTTTTCGCTCTCCCATTTCTCTCAATTTATTCCTTTGTTCTATTGCATGGTCGAAAGTGCCAGGTGAGTGGGCTGGTGCTGTGTGCGATGTGATGGCGGCTTGAACTTTTTTAATAATGTTTAACGCCCGTTTTTACTATTGAGGCATCACAGGCGGTGACACTGATGCATGAGATGAAACGATATATTGGGAAAGGATTTTTAAGGAAGGAAACCGTTCCAGACATAAGTTTAGGGTACCTCCCCGGCATTTCCCTGTTATGGGGATTGAGGAAAAACCTGTAAAAAAAACCCTCAATCAGGGAGGACGGTCCTGGCGGGATTCGAACCCCAGACCTCCCGCTCACGATTCTGCGCCTTGATGACCTCGGCCACCCGTGGCGGTAGAAATCTTTCTGTCCCAATGTCCGGTATGCAAGCTGTCATTCTGAAGGGCTCAAATTTATTGGAGGGGGCTCCGCCGGCGTTCGGGTGCCCTATCTGGAAATTATTGGGTACTCGGCAGCCCCAAGTTGGGCGGCAATTATGAAGCAATTTAGTTGCATATGCTAATTGACTATTGACCGCTTTGGTATTACTCAATATCTCAGGGTTTTGTTGCACTATTTTGTAACTCGTACTCAACAGGACTGCGAGAGGATGTCAACTGTGTAAATAATCACGTGGATCCACATAATATATATGATAATTTATTATTCGAAAAATCCCTCGCGTTCTCTGGTGTTCTGCGTACGATAGAGCTTAACTATGTTGAGTTCCCAGTAGGCGAACTGAATTTGATGATCTGACTATATGAACTTACTCTCTCTAGCTATCTAATCCTCTGAATTGCTGATATGAACTGCGCATGTCAACTGATGAACTCAAAACCGATTGCGTCCCGCCGCATGTAGAACTTAAAATTGAATGCCGAGTGCCCCCGCAGAGAATACAACTCGGAGTGTCTTGACTGCTGAGCTTCGAGATTAGTATCGCGGCATGCATATCTACAACTTCGAGTGTCTCAACTGAGCAAACCCCCCCTATATTTTCGCTTCAAATTAACTAGACGTTGACTTCACCACGGGGGTAACACAAGCACGCGCAAGTTTCGCGCATTGCTGTAAATATTCAAAATATACATCTATTATTGGCTGGTTTAAATTCACTTGCCAACGCATGCCCCCCGTTGCTATTTGAAAGTTTAAAACATTTATTTACATTGGTTGTTTTAAAGTTAACTGTACAACAGGCTGACAAGTTCATTGCCCTAACGTATTCGAAAGCCTAAACTTTAGCAATCCATGTCTTTTAAAAAGTGGCATACACTTTCCGTTATATAGCGATTTATTGCCACCTCTGCTCTGCCTCGTTTCTGGCTGGTCTACCGTTGACAGTTACACCAGAGATCTTTCTCTTTTCAGGGCATACAATTAATATATTAAAGTTATACATATATAATATTTACATTACTAATTTAAATGCAAAAAATGTATGACTATTAGGCTTATAAAATATATATTTCAGTGGGGGTGGGTCGTAGTAACTATGTCAAACCCAATCTGAAATTGTTCCCTGTCGATTTCTACAAATGCAGTGACGGTGTCCAGGCTTCTAAACGATTCTTTCATAATTTATGTGAAATCCTGCATTGATAGCAGACAAATATAATCAACTCTCTGGAATAATACATGTACATTTGATTAATACAGGCAACGTTGATGGTACAGAAGAATGCAAGAGGCTTGGATTTCAAATCGGAGTCAGATAAAAAAAATCCTATGTCGGTACTCTAATAAAATCTTGCCCTGCACTGTTGAACTTGTGCCATATCAGTCTATATACTCTGGAGACCTCAAAGATTATCTCGTTACAGAGATTTGATCCCAAGAACAACTGTTCTGAGAGAGCGGTCGGTAATGCTGGAGGAAATTTGATCAGATGCCTCTTTGTCCACCATAAATTCCATGTCCGGTCTTGTTGGAAGGTGAGTTGGTAATATCAGAAAAGGCTACTAGAAACAAGGACACTGGAGTGTTATTTCTCGATATTCCTGAAAGATCAGGTTATGCTGCATAATGCAGTTGTCACTTGGGCCATATTGTTCGGACATTGCAAATTAAACGCGTTTATATATGGTTATATGGTTACCCCATTTCCACTTAGAGTAATAACGCAGAGCTAATATTTTGCAAACGGTTGGCGAGTTACCGCTAAATGCGCTTCAATTAGAGCAATTTCAATTCACTATAAATATACTGAGACTAGCGAATGTTTTAATTAATTTCCCAGCAGTCAATGCGAAGAGCGGGGATATAAGCAAAAGGAAGATGCAAACTTGCTCTCCTGCTGAGCGCAGAATATTCAGAACACCTTGCGTTACCTATACATTACATTTTTTTTAACAAATGTTCTGTTACAGATATATAAATAAAAAGTAGAAAATGCTTCTGATTAATATTGAAATATACTACGTTATCACCATATGATACTTTCAATACATTTCATACTCCGTTCATGAAACGGCTGCAAGAGATTTTTCATCTTGGCAGCCAACCCACGCCTATTTTCTTTACAGGATGTTTCAAAAATACACTATACAACTTAAGTATTTTGGATACCAACATGAAGTCCAAAATAATGTATTTTGGAACTTTTAAGGCATTAAAAGAAATTAAAGATCATCTCCTCCCTCAATACAGGACTTATTCCGACATCTCTTTGCAGGTATTTAAAACGAAGACGTTTTGGTCAATAGATAGATAGAAGTGAACCAGTTAATTAGCCTTCACCTTTATCTGTTTAAACGTGCTGGATTTCTATTTGTGTGGCAGCCTGTTAGACAATATGCTCATACCAGGGTCTTCGCGGAACAATGAGACGTCAAAATTATTATGTTTATTCGGACAGATATGTCATTTTTAACATTTACTTTAAGTTAATATGAAGAATTGCGTATCATACAGAACTTAAAAACTAAGCAATTCCGGATATTTGAATTATTTATTTTATGACGCATATTTATGCTTATTATTTTATTGTTACTATTATTATAAAGAGTATCCAATGAATAAGAAATGTGGTTTTACAATGCATTGAAGTGATAGGGACAGAGAAGGAATTTTTGGTACTTCAGCGGTATTCAAAGACTGGCCGTTTTTGCCCACGTCCTTAATGGGAGGAAGTCCAGGAGACGCGACGCCGATGTCGGCTTCCCCCTCTAAGAAATTCGAGCCTCTCAGAAGGGCTGTTTCCATAAGACCCGACCCCAAGAGATTTGAACTAGGAACCTCTTGCTAGGAGTCCCAAGCATTAACCTCTAAACCACCATGCTCGGCGTGGTTTCACAACGGAGAATAAATTGTAAAGTCACACTTTTAAATAATACAGCAATACGAGAAAGTTTATTATAGTGCGCAAAATACTTATACACACTAAGCGACTGTAAAATTAAATATTTCAACGTGGAGTAATCAAAGACCAGATTCCAGATAAAAATAGAAAAGTTTAGTTCATTTTTAAAAAATATTGCACACTTCCTACTTTTTAAATGCTACATTGAGTGCCAGATATTGGAATTGAAATATTATGCAGAGGAACTTGAAAATACCCGAATATTTTTACGTAATTTTCTATTGCCAGATGAACTAATGATCGGCGCACAGGGTATAGTTAATGTAATATCAAATGAACATAACATCAACACGTGTTTTTAAAAGACGAATATCAAATTCCAAGCACAGAAAGAACCAATTACCAAAATACATTCGGAATTAAAAAATTAAAATTTTTTAAACATATCCTTAATAAAATACAAGCTAAATTTGATGGAGCAACCTGTAACGAGACCACAAGTAGTCATATGCAGTCGATAGTATCCAATGATACGTCAACCACAAAAACAGCATTAGAAATCAGAGACCTAATCAGAAACTTATAGACCCAACAAAAGAAAATTCACATGTTGGCCTATAGAGATGGTATCCAGAATATTCGGAACTGGTGCTGTCATCTGGTCAAAAAACTTACTTTGAGACTAATGACCTCGAGGTAGTTTCCTTCCACATATATACACCGGTCCCAGCGATTCTGTCATCTTCCAAGAGCATCTTGGAAGTCTGTTCTTTGAGGGTGTTTAGCACAGACAGTGTTTCATCTTGAATCCTTTCAATTGTGTCGAACCGCCGTTCTTTCAACTTGATTTTCAGTTTGGGGAATAGAGCGAAGTCGCAGGGTGCCAGATCAGGCGAGTACGGTGGGTGGGGGACAACCGTCATGTTGTTTTTCCTCAAAAAGGAACAAAGAATTGTGACAGGGCGCATTATCGTGATGCAACAGCCAGTTCCCCTGTCGCCAAAGTTCGGGCCGTCGTCTCCGCACATTTTCATGTAGCCGTCGCAAAACGTCACAGTAGTACGTAGAATTCGCCGTTTGATTTGGTGGGACGAATTCTTTGTGCACAATCCCCTTGGTATCAAAGAAAACGAGGAGCATGATCTTGACTTTATCTTCACTTGTGTTGCTTTTTTTAGGTATTGGTGAGTTCGGGCTCTTCCACAGGCAGGATTGTTGTTTTGTCTCAGGCTCATAAGCGTACATCCAGCTCTCGTTGCCAGTGGTGACCCTGGACAAGAAGGTTGGGTCATGAGATACGGCCTGACGAAGCTCCGTGCAAACTTCAACATGCTGCGCCTTCTGATCAGCAGTCAGAATCCTTGGCACAAATTTTGCGGCGACACGATGCATGCCCCAATTCATCAGTTAAAATTCGTGGGCATGTCCCATAACCAATGCCCAATTCGTGAGCAAGGTCTTCAATGGTTCGACGTCGATCCTCACGAACGGGGTGAGGTATTAACTTTGGCAACAATGTCAGGTGTTGTGCAGCTGACGGAACTACCGGTGTGAGCATCGTCTCAATAGCTGTACGGCCGGCCCTGAACCGAGCATGTCACTCAAACACACGTGTATAGCTCATGCTTTGTCTCCCAAATACTTGTTGAATCATTGCGAGGGTCTCCGTAGCATTTTTCCCGAGATTTTCACAGAATTTGATGCACACTCTCTGTTCTAATCTTGGATCCATTGTAAAATCGCCGCGCACTACACAACATATTTTAACATGAAAATTGCAAATGGGGGAAAAGTAATAAACGATAGTGGAATAGAATTGAGGAATTTTGTAAAATTTAATGATCTTAAAATCACTAGTATATTATTTAAGAAGAAAGATACACATAAATATATCTGGTCATCCAGAGGATCAAGATCCTTTATAAAATATATAATAGTAAACGAAAAACTAAAGAATCAAATTAAAGTTACAACACTATGTAGAGGGGCAGAACAACAAAGCCCTCGTTTGGATACTTGACCGGCTTAACGAGGATTTGCTTGGCACGGGGAAGCACGTTGTTTGCCGGCGGAGTTGGAAATTCATAGCCCCTTAAATTCATTTACACGGATTCTACAGCACACCAAACACAAACTTATTGGTCATACAATGATATTTCGTCTACAAGATCGGGTATCTATTGTTTTGTGTGGCTACATGACCATGTAAATAAAACCACACTTTGTCCGCAAAAAATAAATAAATAAATAAATAAATAAAATAAAATAAAATAAATAAATGAAACGCGGGTCTATAGTGAATATTAACATTATCAAACTCTACTCACATATTTGCTTGGTGCAATTCGTGCCTTATAGGGTTTTAATTTTAAAAGTTAAGTGGCACTCCAAGCCGAGATCAGGAATTTCCCTGATTCCTGTGCAAGCTTTCTCAGAGATTTCTTTGGACTTAGTTCTATTTTTTCTCGGATGTTACTTTAAGATAACGTACTTTTACTTTCTTATCAAGAACAGATCCCGTTTCTCTAAATCTATTCACCGCCACGGGTGGCCGAGGTCGTTAAGGCACGGTCTCGTGAGCGGGAGGTCTGGGTTCGAGTACCGCCAGGACCGTGTTCCCTGACTGAGGTTTTTTCCAGGTTTTCCTCAGTTCTCATAAATGGCAAATGCCGGGAATGTACCCTAAAAATAAATCCTTTCCCAATGTATCATTTCATTTCATGTATCATCAGTGTCCACCGCCTGTGGTGCATCTGTAGCAAAAACGGCATTAAACACGATTCATGCATTCTAAATCTATTCACAAGATTCCCGTTTTTCTGTGAGGAACACATCAGGGAATTTGTGTTTAAATTAAAATTACCGTCTATCTTCTCTACATGAGATTGTTCTCACATAGGAATCATACATGAAGATTATGTGTGTTAAGGTATAAGCTTTGGGGCATTACAACAGCACTAACACTGAAACACGTGGTCTCGCAACTTTCAACTCCTGTACAGCACAAATACTTTGCGTCAACACACGGAGAAGCGGGAAAACGAGGGAGGAACAGAACCGGTTAGAAACAGGGCAGACAAATCCCCGTTAAGCCCGCCACTCATCCAAATGAAGGCTCTGTATATACAAATGACTTTTGGTAGTCTCGGAAGGCTATCTATTGACTAAATGGAAAAGCAGCAAATTAAATAAAAATTAAATTGAAAACCAAAAAGAGAAGTTATTCAAAATACATAAAAATGTACAAGATTATTTATTCCAATATAGGATTACACTGAAATTAATGGAAGTTAGTACCAAACATGATTTAAAAAATAATACCAAAACATAAGAAACAGTATATTGCTAACAGCAAAAGAGGCACTTAATAATTAAAAGAAATCAAAAGAAACAAGGGCCCTAAATACTAGAACGACGAAATTACAGAAAGTAGAAAAAGATCTTAACTATTTATAAACACCCAACAAATAAAGTAGAGTATATTATAAACTAATAAGAAATATATCAAAGAAAAAAATAAAAAAATGGAATAAATTTTTGACAATGGAATACCATTTTTATGAAATATAAGACTAGGGCTTGGAAAGTAATGAAACGCCTTAATTCAACAGAACGGGATAAAATAAATTATATCTCGTATTTCAGAAACAGAGTGGATAGAATGCTATAAAAAAGTATTATATAAATGATATTCAAAATGAAGGCAGGAGGACATGACAATAAATTTACAACAATAGAAGAAATGCAAAATGCTATCAAAAGAATGAGAAACAGAAAAAACCCAGGAATAGTATCACAGTGGGAGTATATATATACAAGGATCATTACCTCTACATTAATTTTACGTAATGTAAAAATCATTTTGGAACAAAGTGGATTTATAAACTGGCAGATCATATATGAATAATGTTTTTATAATAAAATAAATTATAGAAAAACGAAGAGAATAAAACTTAGAAACACATATTACATTTGTTGAACTATAAAACGCCTTTGATAGAACCAACCGATTGTTGTTGTTATTATTATTATTATTATTATTATTATTATTATTACTATAGAAAATATATCAATATAACACCATATGCATTTAATAAAGGTCAAAGTTTGTATATGAGTACAAATATGATAATAAATGTAAATGGGAAGTCAACAGAAGAAATAAAAACAAAATTTTGTGGTCTAAAACAAGGATGTAGTCATTCTCAAATATTATTTAATATATTTAAAGAATGGAAAAATTGTACATAAAGGAATATAGTTAGGACAAAACATATTAGTAAATATTTTGCTATTTGTATACGATATATACATTTAATTTTTGACAAAGAAGATGGACTACAAAAAGCAATATACTACTTAAATAAAATAAAGAAAGAACCCAATATGATAATTTCAGAGACTAAAACAAAAGTAATGACGTTCTGAGATAAATGCCCCATAAAACAAAAATTATGATAGAAGAAAAATTAAAGAATAAGCATCGTACTTTCAATATTGGGTTGTTATGTCACATGTGAAGAAAATCAAAATGCCAATATAATAATGTGAGTTAACAATTAGAAATACTATGAAAAACTAAATGAGAAAGGCCACATAATTAAGATTCTACATAGTTGTTGCCTTGCCAGTTGTTTTGTGAAGCTCGGACTTATAAAAAAGATAGTAAATAAATAAATAAATAAATAAGGAAAAGAATAAAATTCAAGCAGCAGAAATGCGCTTTCTACAATCTGTCAAAGACTGTACAAAATAAAATCATATAAGAAAAAATTAGACTTATAATATGCAGTAGTAATAAAATGTACATTATTATTATTATTATTATTATTATTATTATTATTATTATTATTATTATTATTATTATTATTATATTTATATTAATAATATAATAAAATATTTCATATATTCTTTGCAAAGAACTTTTAAAAACCCAAAATCGAATTTAATAATTATTCTATTATATTATTTTAGTTAAGTTGCTGATATGAAAGAAGTATAAAACCCCAAGTGGGGTGAGAGAGGTGCGAGGTTCTTGGGTACAATTCCCGTTGGGTTGGTTATCCTGCCTTTGGGTTTTATTATGGTTTCCCCTGGTCACTTAGGTGATTGCCAGAATGGATATTTACATTCCACGAATTCTTCGTTCTCCTATATCATATTTTATTTCATTGGCTCTGTTACAAGCTTCTAGGATCGAAAATGCCAGGATGAGGTGCGCAGGCGCGGTGTGGTGGTGGCTTGCGCTTTGGAAAGGTTTCTGCCCTGAAGTCTGGAATGGAAGCGGACCTTCTGAGGGGTGCATAAAACTCGGTGCTGGCCTAAAACCGGACTCGAAACACGTTAGTGCTCTATCTGCATCCATACTGCCACCGCCCGCAGATCCAGGCCGCCTGGTGTCCCCTCATCTCACGCTTTCCACTGAAGATACGGGGCCAGTCGTGAACACAACTCAAGTACCTGCCCCGGACCTTCCATCCATCCATCGATATGCAAAAATACTTTAATAGTGACTCCTAATTGCAAATAGACCTTATGTTAACGTTACTAACAACTTAATGTTACTTGCAGTGTCATAATAGCAGAATTAATATTTTTTATTTTAGAAAAATAACCATCATGCTATAGGTAACTTTAGCAGTATGGTTAAAACTTATCCATTTTATATATATTCTAGTCCGATTTAATGTGTATCATTTCTGTTTTAGAGAAGTCAGACAGTCACGGAGCGTTCTGTGTGCATCCTAACTTCATTAATAACACTGGGCAACAATGAAAATGTTTCGGGCTTAAAAATAGTGAATTTACATGTATTTCCATCTGCTGAATTCAAAAATCACCATAAAAATGATAGATTAGCTCTTGTTTTGAAGATAAAGTGACATTTCATTTTTTAGAGTGAAGATTTTAAATTTGGGAACATTTTTTTTGGGAGTTGGCACACCTGTCAAATAACAAAACACAAATGCTCTTCAGCTGTTTGTAAGTCATAAACATAGATACTGTTGCTGTGACTGATTTACATGTAGTTTGTACTCAAATTAATGCAAAATTTCTGGTTCGCGAGTGCTTTTTAGTGTAAAATTTGTAAAAATGCCACAAAAATGTGTAAATATGGTGAATAACTTTTGTTATATTTGTGGTGAAATAACATTTTCCTCACAGAAACGCAATCTGACGCCTCTTGTAAAGACTGCCAAGCCTCATGTGGACCCAAAAGACGTTCTTCTTCCACCCCTGCTGGGTTTGATGAAAAACTTTGTCAAAGCTATGAACCGAGAAGGACGGGCCTTTAAGTACATCAGAGAGAAAATTTCGAAATTAAGTGATGCAAAAGTTAAGGAAGGCATTTTTGTCGGACCACAAATAAGAGAACTTGTAAAGGATCCTGCATTTGACCAAATTTTGGAGGGGAAAGAAAAGGAAGCTTGGGAAGCCTTCAAGGGTGTTGTTCATAGATTTTAGGCAACAAAAGAGATGACAACTACAAGCATTTGGTGACAGTGCTCCTGCAAAAATACCGTAACCTTGGATGCAACATGTGCCTTAAGATCCATTTTCTCCACTCCCACCCAGACTTTTTCCTTCCTAGTTGTGTAGCTGTTAGTGATGAACATGGGGAGAGATTCCATCAGGACATTTCTGTTATGGAACAAAGATATCAGGGCCGTTGGAATGAAGTAATGCTTGCGGATTACTGTTGGTCTTTGTGTAGGATTCTGCGGAACTCCATCACAAGAGGCAAGCTAAAAGACACGACTATCTGCGAAATATTTTTCCAGCAATTTAGAACTCTTAGCATGTAATTACCAGTTAAAAAAATAAAATGCACTTTCATTGTCGTTAGCATGTATGTAATTAAAATGTATCCTTTTCTCTCAATCCGTTAATATGTAATACTTCCACCTTGTGTATATCATAGAAACTAGAGCTTTAAAATTTTTTTCATTGTCATATTTGTTTTTCTCAACCCAAAATTAGTAGGAATTGCCTCATGAAGTGCTCGAAACATTCAAAAATTATTTTTTTTTTGTTGCCCAGTGTAATTATGCCTTGTGTTTTTATAGCATATTGAGTCTTAAATCATCCTCTCCAAACGGAAAACCATTTTCGGGACAAACCTTCTGACCTTCTTCCTTTCGGGTTGTATATCACCATACGCTTTGATGTTCTTTCTTGTCATTCTTTTTAAGTATTTTACCCATTTTATAACTCTCTGGTCTTTCTAGCCTCTATTTATACTGTGGGCAACTTGAGCGCTCAGAATGCCAAGTCAGTGACAACAATGCTGCAGAGAACGCACTGATTTTAGGGAAAAAAATGATCTAGTACTTTTTGTTGGTGATAATATGCTAACATAGAATCTGGTAGGACTCGTGACCGTCTGACAATAATGCTAAGTAAATAAAAAAAAAGTCAGTAAATGTGACACTGTTTAACCTTGTACATTAAAAAATAGCCAAAGCATACGTACAAAAAAAGTGGTTTAAATCGGAAAGATTACATAAACTTTTATATGTAAAATACAGCTGCTTTTGCAGTTTTTCGCTCTGTTTTGATTATACTAAGACCTGCAGCACGGAATGCGCTTTTTCTTTGGAATTTGTGAGTTTTTTTTATAGAAAACCTACACTATACTTACACTATAAAGAATAATATTTTGAAGTAAAATGAAATAAATATTGAATTATAAAATTATCATTTAATTAATTAACGATGATGAGGAGCAGGCGGATTCTCTGGATTGAAAAGATATTCAGTAATACACAATGCAAAGTATTTAAACTTCTGGAAATTTGAAGCTTTCATAATAAAAAATGTTAAAATGGTCTTAGCACTGACTATAATCGTTTCCCTCTTTTTCTAGCAGTCCTTGAACGCATCTTTGATTAAAATCTCTTCTGAGTACACTTCTGTTTGCTCGCTTTTTTCTTCTTATTTTTAAGAGTACTTTTTTATCGAAATGTAAAGAAATAGTCATTTGGTAGTTAGATGTATTGAACATTTAAAGTACTGTTAACTACTAAAATCCTCCAGTGTTTCTCTAGAGTCCTATAATATCTAAGCGTATTGATCGAAAGGAGGCAAAAAAACCGAAAATTTCAGTTGGCAGAAGTAAAATAAACCTTGGGTTTATCGTAGTATATCTTTGTCCGCCCCTGCAGTCGCTAAACTTTAAACTCTTTATAGTGAAATGTTAACATGGACTCGCGGCCCAGAGAGACTATAATAAAGGCCGAAGCGACCTCCAATTGCATTACAACTGTTAAAAAAGATACATGTGCAACAACCCCCATCATTAGAGCCCGGATTTAGGGCAAAATTCCCCTTTTCTATTGATGACCGTCAGAAAAATATCTAAGAGCACATAAATGATATTCGCAAACTAACAAACATTATGAAATGTTTGTCTTTTGCGTACTTTGTTGCTTTTTTTCAATTATTTCTGTCATTGTAGTTTAATGCTTCACTGGTTAGAATTCATATATAGAACTTCTGGTTATTCTCTCATTTTACTTTGCTCAAAATGACTAAATGGGTGACGTCATAGATGCTTGGTGCCATTAAATTATGGATACGCAAGTTAAACAGCCCAATGTTTTATTTTAGCTTATGACATTTTTCATGTTGTAACTTTATGTTTAGTATTACTTTTTATAAAAAAGATTTACCTTGTTTATAGATTTTTTCATCCTGGAAAAGTTCTAGTTTCTGCTTGTTAATGTATGCAATTGAACGCGGGTTTTTTGGCCTAACCAGATATAATTAATAAGCTCCTTCTTATTATCATGTAGTATTAGCTTATAATTTAGTGCGAATTTTGAACCGCTCCGGGATTTACGGCAAGTAAAAGACCTTAAATCTGAAAGAAGAGGCCTCTGAGCAAAATTTATCGGCCGTTTCACGCCCTGAATTGAATGGGATGCTGAAATAAACCAAATCAACAACTGAGTGCCCCAGGTTGGGTGGCAATTTCGAAGCGGTTTCGTTCGCGGCATCTCGTTGGCGCTAATTATAAAGCAGTTTTTTGTTAATTGTCCAGGGTTGTTGCCCACGCGATGCGATAGAATATATATAGTAATTTATTATTATTAATTTATTATTTATTATTGTTATTATTATTGTTATTATTAAGATATTTCCCGTCCTCTGGTGTTTTGAGTACGATAGACTACGTCGAATAGCTGCCGCTAGTAGATTTTAGAAGTGAAACTATGTATTGCTACAAGTACTCTCACCGCGTGTGAAACTTACAGGTTAGTACTGCGATGTGGGAAACTGAGTAACTGTTTGAAAACTGCTTACGTCAATTGAGTATTATTAACTAAACGCTGCCATGACGACATCAAAGGGGTTCACAAAAACCAGTGCAAGTCTCGCTTTTCGCTCTAACAATTAAAACTATACGTCTACTATTGAATGGTTTAAATTCACTTGTCAACACGTGTCACCAGGTAATATAAAAGTTTAAAAAGTTAATTTAAAATTGGTTGGTTTAATGTTAACTGTACTAATAGCTGGAAAATTCATTTTCCTTAATGCATTTAAAAGGCCTTGGCTTTATTAACAATTGGCAACGGAAGGTATTTTAAGAAGTGGCATACACTTGCCCTTTGGGTTTTATTCTGCCTTTATTGCGGGTTTTATTTGCCTCTTTGGTGTGTTCGGGTTATCATGGGACTATTAGTAATATTGGGTATATGGCCAATTGATTATTTAGTTCGATTAAGAGCAGACTCTTATTGGCTTAAAAACCAAAATAACTAAAAAATAATGGACAGTGTTGGTAAAAAGTGTAGAAATAAAAAAGAAATCAAAGATTCTTTATTACAAATATGGCAATGAGAATGGGATGAAATAAAAGAAGGTAGAAGAGTGCATGAAATCTTCCCATCCATAAAGGACAGGTTACAATTTAAGCATATTCATCCCAATAAGGGTTTAGTGCATTATGTAACAGGACACGGTCCATATTGCTCATATTTACAAAGATTTAAATTACAAGCAAACAATGCATGTACGGACTGTAACGTAATCGATACACCGGAACATGTCTCATTTGAATGCCCTAAATACCAGCAAATTGTAGCAGAGGAAAGACGATTACTTGCAGAGAAACGCACCTGAAACATCATGAGAGACGAAGATGATTTTAGGGCATTGAATGAGGTAACAAATAAAATATCATGAAAAATGGCAGAAGAGTATAAAAACAAACAAGAGAAAAAATTCACAGGTCAGAAATCGTACAGTCATCTAGAAGAGCCCAGAGAATCAGGGAAAAGCAAGAAAGATATTTACAACTAGAATTAATTGATGAAAAAGCTGATAAAGAAGATAACACCCAATTTGAATCAGAAGAAGAGAATAGAACTGACAGAAGAAAGGAATAATGGCAGTTTTCGAGCGGAAAGGAAGCAGTTCAGAGAAGAAGTAGATGGAGATCGAAAGAAGGAAAGAGGAGAAGGAAAATTGCACTGTCAACACACCATGGTCCAGTATAGCTGCTGACTGAGACCGGCAGCAACTCATTGACGTCCAGATCCTGATGCAAGGAATTCCAGTGGGGAGCAGCCCGGATACCGAGTGTTAGCAGAAATGCACAATGTAGACATTAAATTGGATAAAAATTGTAAATTAATTAATTTTAAATGTAATTATTACTACCGGGTGCCAGTAATTTGTAGGTGTAATTATAAAGCATAGTTAAAATAGCCGTAGTGCTGGATTCCAATGCCGGTTTAGTTTATTGAAGTTTTAGTTTTCTTTAGTTATAGTATTAGCAATGTAGATTTTAAAATCTGTAGAATTTAAATTGTATTGAAAAAAGTAAGAGGAATAAATAAAATACATTTACATGTGCTGATGTGGAAACAAGTTATCAGGATGTAAGTATTGCAGAATAAAAATAAAATAAAAATGATCGGGTTACCGTAAGCGGTTTCACCAGGGAACTTTTTCTTTTGTCGGCATTCACAAATTGGAGTTATAACCTTGTAATACATCCATATATACAATATTTATATTGCTAATTACAGTGCACATAATATGATACGACATTATTTTTTATTTGCAAGATCTTTCGCGTCCTCTGGTGTTCTGCGTACGATAGAATTTACCAAGTCGAGTATAAATTTAGCTGCCGCGACTTCCACGGAGACCAACTGGATCTGATTATCTGACTAGCTGAACTGAACGTCTGAACTGATTATCTGAACTCAAATGATTAATTGAACTGATAATGTGAACTGAACTGAGTCTATGTGCTGAACTGAGGTGACTTTAATTGATCTGTCTGAACTGAACTGCACTAAACTGATCTATCTGAATTGATGAACTGCTGAGCTGATGCCCCAGCGGAGTAAACGCCTCCTTATATATTTTATTCAAATGAACTAAACGTTGGCTTCACCAAGTCAAAGGGGGTCACAGAAGCTCGCGTAATTTTCGCGCCTTGCTTTAAAAATTCAAAAGATATTTTTTCTATTGGCTGGCTCAAATTCATTGTCAACGAATGCCACCCGCTACTACTTCAAAGTTTAAAACATTTATTTACATTGACTGGTTTAAAGTTAACTATACAAATGGGTAACGAGATCATTCCCTCAACGTATTCGAAAGCCTGGACTTTATTAACCCTCATCAACGGAAAGTCTTAAGATTTTTTTTTATGGAGTTTAACGCCCGTTTTTATAACCGAGGCACCACAGGCGGTGGACAATGATGATACATGAAATGAAATGATATATTGGAAAAGGATTTTTATTTTAAGGAAGGAAACGTTCCAAGCCTAAGTACCTCCCCGGCATTTGCCATTTATGAGGACTGAGGAAAATCTGGAAAAAACCTCAGTCAAGGAGGACGGTCCTAGCGGGATTCGAAACCCAGATCTCCCCCTCACGAGTCCCCGTACCTTAACGACCTCAGCCACCCGTGGCGGTTTGTTTAAGAGGCGGTATAACACTTTATATAGTGGTTTATTGCCCCTTTGGCTCTGCCCCGTTTCTGGCTGGGCTACCGTAGACAAGTTACACCTGGAAACTTTCTCTTTAACGGCATGTAATTAACATATTAAAGTTATACCTCATGATACACATGTACAGGGTGTTAATGAACTACACTGCTAATAATTTCAGAGAGTATAGAGATGTAGTATATAAGCAATTTGGGATAGTAAACTTATGGCCTATCTTTTCAAATGTCGAAGCTATTGCTATAAATTTCTAAAGCACCAGTACTCATTAATGAAGATGCCCCTCGAAAGCATAGCACACGATAACAAAGGCAGGTTTCTGAATGTATCACTTTGGAGCCTTGGTTATAACATTAGCTTTCGATTAAGAGATGGTTATTTGTTTTCGAGTTCCATTCTCGTTCATCATTTTTTTTTTCTGACTGGCATAATAATGCAGCTTTTAGCCTACGTTTTCAATTCATACACTTAAATAATAACATATCCATTCATATAATTACAATCTTTGTAGTTGTTATTGTATTTACCAATCAGAATTGTGTCCTGTGTATGTGTTAGGTAAATTAAGCTTTAGGCATCATATTAATAGTAAGCGTATTAGCCATTGTATGTTGGTAATACACTCATTGTTGAGAAAGAGAATAAAGCTTATAGCATTAAGTAAACTTCATTCATAATATCAACATCACATTTGATATTTAATAATACATAAAATTAAAGCCATGTTGCGGAACATCAGTTTCTGCGTTATGCATTACGCCACACAAGCAAACAGCGCCTTCTATAGTGGGCTACAAGATGATCAGTGTCGCACTGTCACATGATTAGCTCAAGATTTGAGGAATTTTTATGACACTAAATCTTGAAAACCCTGATACGTCCTGCGGAAAATCGACTTTTCTATGCTCGCAAGGCACTTTTAAAGACACTGTAAACTAATTTTTCATCCGGCTTCGCTTAAACGCAGACTTTCAGCATCTGATACTAAAATGTTTAACACCATACAACTGCGTTATGTTTAGTTGTGGACCATACATTTCTACACTCTCTGGAAAAAAAAATCGGCGTAGTTCATTAATATCCTGTATATATAATATCTACATTATACATTAAAATTCACAAATATGATGATTAGGCTTACAATATGTGTATTATATTTACATTTTAATGGGAGTGGGCCATATTTTTAATACGAAACCATTTACATTACTGTTCTCATAAACAAGAGCAAAACACACCATGATTGACAAACGAACAACACAGGCTACAGGTGTGACCCCAGCTTTGGTGGCCATCCTGTATGCACGGGTAATTGAGAAAATATTTATTTGGACTTCCACAGCGATGAAAATTTCAACTAACGGATTCGACCATGTGATTCAATTATAAATGTGACGAAAATGGCCTTCAATAAAAAACAGAATCGATTCGAGCTATTCAACGGTTTGGCGTATATGGAGAGCGGCCTACATGTAACATAATATAGCTTGTGAATAGTATTGATCCTTAGATAATTGGAACGCCCAACAGTAGGGGAGAAATGGGCGATAACCGCTAATAGAAAGAAGGAATTATATCTCCCATTGAGGCCACAGCCATTGTTGATGTTACCACTTAGATGTACTGATCGTGTTGAACATGCTTGTGATATCCAACAATAGAGATGACTAATCTTCAGCCCTGATGCACCCTGCTGAGTTTGGCAACGATCTCTCACATAGGCAAGCACAGACAAGTACATGAATGCGCACTTAGAATTATTTGAAGAGGAGGTAATAAGTGGTATTTCATTAGAAAACTTTTAATGGAAACCATATTTTCGAGTGCTAATATGTAGCGTCCAAATTTAGAGCATTATATTAAAGCCATTTCTTGAATTTTTTTCAAAATATATTCATCTCAGGTCTATGAAATAAAACGTAAAATTATATATTTTATGTTAATAAATTAATCATACGTATATGATCAAATGAGTACAAATGTGGTATAAATATTCCACTTATTTTTTTGTTCATAAAATAACATAGTGATATAAAAGCCATTAGTTCAGTCTACAACAAACATAATTTTTCCCCCTCCGTATTTCCAATGTGTAACAGTTCCTACGTTCCACTGCCTCTGAAATCTAGATATAAATATAATGTACATTCTGTAAGCCTAATTATCATATTTTGTGCATTGCAATTAATAACATAATTATGATGTACACAGAGGGTGCCAAAAATGACACACTTCAAGCAAAGAAAAAACTGTGTTAACATAACAAAACTGAATTCACACAAAAACAGAAAATGATGAGCACTAATCATCTTAGACTTTTGTAGTTACAACAGTTACTCAAAATGCCAACCATCAACGTCGATCACTTCTGAGTATGTTGAACTACTGATTGAGTAACGTTTGCGAAAATGTCCTCAGAGATTGCAGCACATGCCGTTTCAATTTCTTCCCGAAGTGTTGCCAGTGTAGCTGGTTTTCTACAGTATACAATTCCTTAAGAGTTCCCCATAGACAGAAGTCTAACGGAGATGGATCCGGAAAACGTGTCTTCATTTGTTCGTTGTTGATTTACGATAATCTTGACTTTATTTGTTCATTGTTGTTTTACGATAATGTTGGCTTCATTTGTTCATTGTTGATATACCTGTCACGTAGCAACGCTATCATAATGTATGTGAGTCATATCTGTTTTCAGAACATCATACTACACATTACTGTTGTTTTTCGGTCCAAATTTGAAATGCATTAAATAGATATCTACTGTGAAAGTGTGTATACATTTTTGGCACCCTCAACATACGTGTATTATAAGGTTTACTTCATGTATGAATTGTATATTATCAGAAGGGAAAGTTCTTTGGCGTGGCTGCTTACGTGAGTCCGGAGGAGGCCATAAAGCCGCTATACAAAGAAAAGGGACAAATTCATGCCACTTTTTAAAAGACGTTTTAAAAGGCCTTTTAAATACTATAGGGGAAGACAGTTATACAAATAGTTGTAAACTAACCAATGTAAATAAACGCTTTAAACGTTCAAATATTTTACTGTGATTGCATTGCTGTTGAATTAATATGTTTTATAAATTTCATTAAAATTGGATAAATACTTTGCGAGCTGTAAGTTATTTAATAAATTTTATTACGTAAATATGTTACATAATTAAAATTTTCCAAAAAGCTCAAGAGTTGAGAAAATCAGTCGGAATTTGTGCAAATAGAGCTTTGAACCACATATAAAAATTGTATGGAAAGATATTTTTAATAAATTTGATACATAAATTATGATATTGTTTATTTCCATAAAAAGGTTAAATCTTTAAATTAATCATTTTATCATCGGATATTTTCAATTATTATTGGTGTTGGCTTGTATTTAGTTCTATAGAATGTTACTTCTGCCCATTCTGGGAAATTTTAATTGAATTTAAACAAAAACTGTTGCGCGTGGGAAATTTTGAATGTGTTAAAATGAAGTTTTGAGAAAAACACTGAGGAAATATGTAAATATTGACTCTCTGTGGACGCTCAAATGTTCAAGAAACCATTTGCAGAAAGAAAAAGCTACTGAATTTGGGCAAAAACTCCCTCCTAGTCCCTCAATCGTATACTGTAATGGATTCCAGACAGAGATGTGACAACCCTGTTTTCCCGAGAGAACTCTGATAGATCACATTCGTCCCACGCGTCATACCAACTTAATATAAATAAACAGTTCCAGAAAAAAGGCCTGTCCCATACTATACTGTAGTTTCTAATGAAGGTCAGGGTTGCAGCAAACATTTTTTCCAAGGAATTTCCTAGAAGAAGGCTGACGCTTTTGGTAAATATTTCTGCTGTTCAAATTACGAGTATTTAAACTCAAAATACTAATCGGCATTAATAAAGAGAAGGTATACATTAACAAAAATGTGAGACAGTATTTATGAGCGGGCACCCCATTTCTAATTATAGCAAGTAATTTTTGGTAACTTCTTCATTATACTCATGAGTGCAATGTCATTTTATTTCCTGTACAAGTGTTGAATTACTGGGAGTATAATGTTATTTTATTACCAAGGTGCACAAAGCTACCACAGCCATAAAATCTGACCTAGGAATTTCTTTTGCCTATTGTAACAATATTTGTAAAGATGGCCCAAACTAACCGATGTTTTCTGGAGAGAATTTCTAAAGGAGAATTCTTGAGTAAGATATTCATTTGTATTCTGTTAGAGAATTGTAAAGCAGGGTAGTCATAATAAAACATGACAGGAAACTACAGGGATTTTTAATGCGGTTATTTATAGACGCCCTTTAACATCTCAGGTCATCAGCGCCCCATTCTATTCAGGGCGTGGACCGCCGACAAATTTTGGTCAGGGGCCTCTTCATTTAGGCTTGATGTCCCTTATCGTGCCGTAAATATACGACACGGGACCCACGGCTTTACTTCCCTTCCGAAGGAAGCCATACTTAGGATTTTTACGCCCGAAAAAATCCATCTATCCTAGCCGGGTTTGAAGCCGCGATCTTGGGTTTAGATGACAAGTATGGTTATCCTTCACCACCAGGACCGACAACTACAGGGATGAAAAGACAGACCGATTACCTCTTCAGTTGATATGTACATGTAAAAAGTCACGTAGGCCATGTATTTAGTCTTGTATTTTTGCAGCCCGCAGTCAGTTTTGCAAGAGTATCCAGTGTGGGGCATTATCAGTGTGGAAGATAGACACTGTCAGTTCGGTTCCGTTCAGTGGGAGAGTTTTATTAGTTGAGTTCAGTTTGCGTCTCAGAATTAGTTTATTTTAGGATCAGTTTTTATCCAATTAAGGAATGTCAGAGTGATTATCAAGGTAGTGCGAAAGTGGCACATATTCTTCAGAAAATAACGACAGAACATTTTATGAGGAATAGTTTATGAACAATAAATTGTGTTTCATCTCCTATAACGAGAAATCTTATCAATCTCCACGTGTTCCTCCCCCTATGGTCACATGACCATAAAAGTATCCAGCAGCAGAGTCTGAACAACCGTGGCAAAATATAAGTCAGCGGAAACCAATCATTGGAGAGGAAGAAATAACATTATCCCTGAGAATCCATATAACCTATCAAATAAAAGTTCCTTTGTTCAAATCTTACTTCTATCCATTTCACATTAATTATTTCCTTACCCCCTTTTTATAAAGCCGCTGCAAATGACACAATTGTCTAATTTATAACTATTGAATGCTTAGAATTAAAAATGTTAGACTCCGTGAAAAATAATAGTTTAATTTTTTAAAGGGAACCACAATGGCTGTGCCTAATCTACACGGTGATAGTTACATTTATGTTTTTAGAACCTTTAGAAATAGATATGACAGATTTATTCGTTCTGGTTCACAAAGCTTTATTTCGAAATTTATTTGTCTATACGTACTATTTCTTCAGCTGCGTTTGTGCTAAATTTAGAAGCAATGAGAAAAGGAAGAAAGATAAATTGGACGAAAAGTGAATATGAAGGTATTTGGGTATGTAGGTAATGGAGATTGGGTGAACATCTCAAAAGTGAATCATAATTTCAAATAGCTATAACTTTTTATTTATAAACCGTTCCGCGGAACATAAGTGTCTAGCGGGTGGTATAATATTGCGGGAGATGGGATGTGAACACAAGCAGGTTTGATGTATGTGATTGCTAATAAAAAAAAAATAGATTTACTAGCAACGGAATGATGTATGGGATTTAACACTACAGCGCGCTTCTGGAGCGAGATTGGTGAGAAATCGAGCGGCCTGTACGAGAGAGCGGCTGTGCGTAGACTCTGTGACATATGAGTTTGTTGGACGTGGGACCTGAGTATTTATCCCAGATAGTTCATCAAAGAATTTGGACCACTAAACGGTGGCTGGTTGAGGTCAAGAGTCTGACTGAAGTTAAAAGCAGTGGGAAAAGTTGTAAATCGTCGCTAGACAGACACTTGTCTCCCTAATGAAAGGGGTTCCAGTTGCCGTGGTATCTTAAAGGCGGTATAATTCTTTCTTTGGCACATCGAGGTAAAAGTTTTTAGTCAGCCGGCAAATTGGTGGGAATGACAGCCACGTTACCCACACCATTAGCCAGGAATCATTATGCACGCTCACCTGTGAAATCACATAAACTGAAGACACATGCTGTGCTGTGCTCTATTACACAAGTATGCGGCGGAATTTGCCGACAACCGAGCTCCGTGATTGGTATTCGCCAGCATCAGTTGCTATTTTGGGCCTGATGCCTGTGTGTTATGCCATATGTTTATGTGGAGAGCATTTTTAAATTTTTATTTTAATGTAGTTAAAATGTCTGGGTGTTGTGCATTTGGTTGTACAACTCAAGGAAAGAAAGGCGTTACGTTATATCGCATTCAAGATTTAATTTGACATTCAAAATAAATTATGTAATGTAATAAAATATTTGTCAACATAGCTACGTTATATTTATCACTGACTATTACTAAGTGTATTATACTAACAATATTATTACTGTATTACAGTACACTCTGCGTCTATTCTCGAATACATTTGCCACATCTTTCAAAAATTAGATGAATATATGTAATTTGTGAAGGTATTTTGAATTTTTTACATAAAAATAGTTTACCACAGTCATGTAGTTCATTTGCAATGCCACTATTGCAGAAAAAATAATTTAAAAATGCAACACGTTACTGTAAGATATCTAGATGTACGTTCATAACTGTAGGAAAAGAAATAGAAAATGCAGATCTATGGATATGAATACTTTAAATTTTCAGGCATATCATTTAGTTTATTTATCTCTTGTTTTCACACACCAATTAAAAATATAGGTTTCTTATTGCACCAATTTAGAGCAGAGAAATGTTAAACTACACAAAGTTTTTGTTCTAAATTGAATTTGGTAGTAAGCCCTGTAATTCTTATAATTAATTCTTAACTGACAGGTTAACTGTAGGTCTTATACAATTTATATCAACACTGATGTGATAAATGCATTACAACAAATAATTTAAATAGTGAATATAAAATAAAACAAGAAATTCTTATTTTAAGTTTCACGTGTTAAAGGATGTAATTAATAAGGCATGTGTTTAATATTGCAACCGATGACAGCCTTTTCCTCTGGCGGCAAATGATCCGTCATTGGCCGCTGATTTCGGATGCTGTACTACGCGAAATTGCCGTAACTATAACTGACATAGTCTCAAAAGTATGCATTTTCTGTCTGACCTAGGACTTCTAATGCAAAAAGAACACGAGCAGACGCAGAAGGTATCATTCAACAGTATAACACAAATCTTGTAGGAATAACTGTGTGACAATCGAGTAAAACGATAGAAACTTAACACGTAGTCTTATGGGAGTTAGAGACGGTTAGGCACAAAATGGAGTGCGTCCATACTTCTATAATGAGGACTTTAGTGCCGTATAATGTGCACATTATTGTGACGCAACATGTCTGGGGGCGATTTTATCCTTTTGGTTATTCTATGCCCAAATTTGTACTCTTTTGCTAGACAAATAATTCATTTCAGGACTAAAGTGATTTTTCATGATTTTTACATTTTTCAAATTTTAATATAATTTGAATGTTTTGATTTTCTTGTTTCGTTTTAAAGCAGTACGACAACATAATTATATTTTAAGACGTTTTGAAATTATATGAGACAACTTTTTTTTTACGATGTTCTGCATTATTGTTACGCACCAATAATTTTATAAACAATTGCTCTAAAGATGAGATACTTTATCAAATTGTTCTGTAAATAAAGAAATAAAAATAAGAAAACGACATCACATTATGAACTATCAGCCTGGAGGGATATGAAATCACAAATGTGAGCGATTTTTTTTTATTTCTGAAATAATGTACTTTTTCATATAAACGTCTCATTTTTCTCAAAAAAAACTTGAACATTCTAAGTAGTAACTAATTTAAAGAAAAAGTTTAAAAAATACTATGCAGAATTATTTTTAAAAACATAAATACCTACATTTTTTAAAGTAAAAGTGCAATATCATGTTTAATAATTGTAACTTTTTACAATACAATATAATTCAAAAGTGATCTTAAGTACATCATGCAAAAATCGCTAATCTTTAATAGTTTATGAGATAATGATATAATGGATGTGCTAAATTTAGCTTTGGTGAGAATAGCAGTTCCCCTTAAAGAAGGCAATATGTGTTTATGGCGCGCCCATAATTGCCTATTCTTGAAACACGGTCTATAAATACTTTATTGTGGTGTTTAGTTTAAATTTGATTTTTATTTTTTTGTAATTTTTAAATATATATTTTAGTTTCCATATGCACATCGACTACAACAATAGTTTCATGTTACTGAAAAGCGATAACATTGTCTGCAATTTGATGTTAGATTGAGACAATATGATTTAAATATTTACCTATTAAAAACTACAATACTACACTTAAGTTTGTTGTAGTGTGAGAACTGAATTGTTCGTTATGATGATATTGACTACTGATTCCATGTCGAATATACCAAGAAATTAAACGAATAAATATTTTTATTCAAACAGTGGATACAAGATGTTGCCAATTTTTCCACAAACATTCAAATAATGTTCTGGCAACCGTGTTTTAAAGGGATACGTTATAAATGTGCATTCCTAAAGGTACTTTTATGTTGACTTAATTTATTTTATTATTGACAGGTTTAACTTTTAATAATAAAGTTATAGAGAACACATAAAATTAATATTTTACATCCAAAAATTGTGTATCAAATTTTTAGGTAAATGCGAGGAAAACAAAGACACGTGAAACAACTCGAGAATATAACAATGCAATATTGCAGTTACTTGCAGTGAAATTCCTGTTTTATTATTTTGTTTGAAACTAAGTTGGAAAAGAGGAGCTTGCCTCTTGATTTAAGTGTTAGAGAAGTTTGCCAAAATGCTGTAACGCATTCCAGTTTGGGCCACTTTGATGAAAGTAAGCGTAGTATTAAGTGGCAAATGTGAAATGATTCCTGATTTTGAGTCTATGGAATTGTCTTCCATGAAATATTGATCTGCATGCTGCTGTGATGTGGAAAGATATATAAAAGTTTTAACTGACAGATCCTCCGAATTACTATGGAGAGTCTGGAACAGTTTTTAGTCATGCACTGACATTTCTGTATGCCGATTGTAAGATTGCTTGATTTTCATTGGAGTTAATATGTACAGTACCGAGTATTTTTCATGTAACTGTTAGTTTTGTACTTTTGCATTTGTTAAATAAAATAATTTTTATTTCAAAAGCTTATTCTATAAATGTTAAGTGTTTTTTTACCTGCCTATTTTCCATTTTTAGTGTCTATCAGTTCGCTGTCCTGTAATACCACACTCAAGTGGATTGATAATTTCTTCTTCAGACACGCAGCATTAACTGCTTCATTATTGCTTAAGAAATAAACATTCACGGGTGGATGTATGATGTAATGTTGAAGCTTGAATAACTGGGTGGAATTTCATAACTTGTTTAAAAGATTGGTACATAGAACACGACTTTAAATATATACAGAGTTGCCAAAAATACATACACACTTCAAGCAAAGAAAAAACTGAATCCATACAAACAGAAAATGATGAGCACTAATCATCTTAGACTTTTACAGTTGCAACAGTTGCTCAAAATGCCCACCATCGGCTTCGATACACTTCTGAGTACGTTGTACTACTGATTGAGCAACGTTTGTGAAAGTGTCCTCAGCGATTGCAGCACATATTACTAGACCCCTGGATAAATGGAAAAGGAAAGTACTAAGGACTGGGTCGATGGATTTTTTCGGGCGTAAAAATACTAAAGCCTGGATTCTTGTCATATATTTACGGCACGTAAAAGAACCTCAAACCTAAAAGAAGAGGCCTCTGAGCAAAATTTATGCGACGTTTCACACTCTGAATTGAACGGGACGCTGATGACCTGAGATGTTAAAGAGCGTCCATAAATAAACCAAATCAACAATTTTGTGCTTTCATCAGAAAGACTTTGCGTACATGAAGTTATCTCCTTGTTATGCTATGAGGGCTCAAGTGAACGGAATGTCTCAGTTGGTAACACTTAAGAGTCATATTCAGATGGTCTCGAGTTCAAATCCCTTGAGGTCTGCTATCCTGACCTTTATAGTTGTTGTTTTTCTTTTTTTCCACTTAAGGGTGAATGCTAATTTTACACTTTGCATTCTGTAGTTCGGACACAGGATCGAAAATGCCAAGCGAGGTGAATTGGTGCGGTGTGACGGTAACTTGCGTATGGTATGGAAGCGGTCCTTCTGAGGAACTCGAACTTCTTATAAAGAAGGTCGAAGTGTTCTATCTGGTAACAGCTTAGGGATACCGTCTACATCCGTAAATCCTGGCCGGCCAGTGCCTCCCTCAATCATCCCTTCTTCCCGGAGGCACCCTCTACTGGGCACAAACGGTCAGCCCTGAATTACTAGATATTCTCCTCCATCCACCTGGTTTCTTTACGTATTTTAACTTTCTTTTGTTCCCATAATCAGCATATCCTTTGAACTCCTCCGCTTTTTCTTTCTTTTGTTTTACCTTCTGCACATCTCTTTAGCGGAAGTGTCGAAATGATGTATTCTATTCTTTATTTTTCATATTCTTTAGATAACAAATGATCTGTCCTTTCCTCTTCGCTCTTTTTCTGTTTGCTTTCACCCCCCCTTTTTCACTTGTATTTCTTCAAAGATAATATACAAAGGATGCAAAAATAAATAAATGTATACCTACTTCAAGCAAAGAGAAAAACATGTTAACATAACAAAACTGAATTCACACGGACAGAAAATGATGAGCACTATTCATCTTAGACTTTTACAATTACAACAGTTGCTCAAAATGCCCACCATTGGCGTCTATATACTTCTGAGTACGTTGAACTACTGATTGATCAACGTTTGCGAAAGTGTCCTCAGCGATTGCAGCACATGCCGTTTCAATTTCTTCCCGAAGTGCTGCCAGTGTAGCTGGTTTTCTACGGTATACAACATCCTTAAGAGTTCCTCATAGGTAGAAGCACAACGGAGTTTGATCCGGAGAACGCGCTGGAAACTCAATCGGACTTCTTCATCCTATCCAGTGCCTTGAAAAATTGTCATCAAGGTACACATGTACATCTTGGTGGTAATGGGATGGTGCATTATCCTGTTGGAAGTAAAATTTCTCATTTCCATAGAGTGTATGAATGGCGGGTAGAACGGAATTGTTACTCGCGTTTGTGTTCTGTTCTGTACACACGTCTCCATTGCCTTTGAACTTCAACAACATTCTCGGTTTTCCAATACCCCGTCAAAATTGCTTTCCGCTGTTCAAACGATAAACTTGGCTCCATTTTGGTAACAACGCTAGCTTAACGTAATGTGAGTCACAGCTGTTTACAGTGAGCGGTAGATCTGGGTTGGAATCCTGCCAGGACCGTCCTCCCTGACTGAGGTTTTTTTCCAGGTTTTCCTCTGTCCTCATAAATGGCAAATGCCGGGGAGGTACCCTAAACTTAAGCCTGGTAACGTTTCCTTCCATAAAAATAAATTCTTTCTCAATATATCATTTCATCTCATGTATCATCCGCGTCCATCGCCTGTGGTGCCTTTGTAGCAAAAACGAGCGTTAAACACCATTCATTCATTAACATCTGATTACAGAACATCATATAATATCTTGGCCTCATTTGTTCATTGCTGATTTACCTGTCACGTACGGACGCTATCATAATGTATGTGAGTCAAATCCGTTTACAGAACATCATACTGCACATTACTGCTGTTTTTCGGTCCAACTTTCAAATATATTAAGTATTTAAAAACAATTCGAGTGCGTTCACTATTAAGAGAAAGTACAAACAATAGAACAATCAAAAATAGAACTGTGGTTGGCATTCGTGAAAAAAAAATTGTCAGCATATGTAATGTTTACTTAAATATTAATAAAATTTGAATAATTCTATATACTACAGTTTTCATGTACAAGTCTAAAATATGTTTCCTACATATGCGCAAGGAATTTACCCGTTTATTATAGAATTTACTTGTACTTTCTACTTCTATCTCTGGACTTCTGCTAGCCTTCCTCTTACGGGCTTTAAGAACTGTAAACAATGACCATGAAAAACCGGCCCCCTCGACGCTAGCTCGCCGTAACTGAGCCGGTGTTTCGTGAGCCATCCAATAGATGTCACGTTTGCGTTTATTTTAATAGCTTATTCTATATATAATACATTAGACTTTTATAAGTGAAATGGCCGTTTTTCTTGGAGGTGTCAGTGAAAATTCCACTTTATTATTATTATTATTATTATTATTATTATTATTATTATTATTATTATTATTATTATTATTATTATTATTATTATTATTATTATTATTATTTTTATTTTTATTATTATTATTATTATATGAAGTAATACCTTTAAGCAAGTTGTAACAGACAAAAGTGGAAAACAAAACAAAGCATATTTCATGTTAAAAGTTAAGTAAAACACTTTCTGATTATTTTAATAGCATTCCTTTCTTTAAATAACTGACTGTAGCAGTTTCAATCGGGACATGTTCCTGGGTCCTATCCCCCCGACCGTTTGCAGACACAAAATTGAATCCCAGGTTTTCACACGCGTTACATTTTTTGCCGCTACATGCATGGCTTTGTTTTATATATATACACACAATATATGTCATCGTTTATTTCTACCATAGAAAATAAAATTTAAATTATATACATTTACTTACAACCTCACACTATGTATAAATAAAAATGGTGACCACAAATTCTTGTATCCGCATTGAAAGCAGTTTAACTGGCTTTAACAAACAAACTGTGGAAACTGAATGAAAGATTCAATGTGTGGCAATTTTCAAACAGCTTACCGCATGAAATGCGATAGTCTCTTATCGTTTTTCAACTTTCATTCGATTTAATGAACCAATAACTGCAAATTACGTGTATTGGGTTCCAACGCATGAATAAAATAAGTTATAAGCCATTATCATATTTTGCATGGATCTAACTGAAAATCAAACTAGTTTATCAATCATATGTACTGCTATTTGCAAACTGTCAGTGTATTAATTTAGTACAATTGGATTATAATACATTCTTAAATGTATTTTGCATTTATAATCTCCTTATTATATCGTGGTTACAAAATTTAACAAACATTATTAATGATCAAATTGATAGTTAAACGAAACTATTTAATAAAGTAATTGTTTTCTACACTATTCTCCTTTTAAGAAGCCACAATTTTACTAAACACAAGTCATTGTTATGCCAGTTTAAGATAAAATGTGCTTATGCAGAGTGGTCCAAAAGTTCCAATCAAATCTTCGTGAATTCGTTAATGCATATTTTGTGCTACAGACTAATCAAGAATACGCTTAACACAGAACAGAGAACAATGTTTGTTTGTGAACGAGTGAGAGAATTAAGGTATTCACATTCATAAATTCGTAAAACCCAGCTCCTTCTTTTTGTAACCAAAAAAATGTTCTAAATGAGAAATGTTCATGAGGGCCACAGACCACAGTGGATGATGTCGGACAAATAAACATCACCCAAGTGCATCAATTGGGCAGTTAATTAATGGATAAGATTTTTAAATCTTCGGTATTTCAGCCGTGCTCAAGGCTGACCATTTGTATCCCAATCGGGCACCTCTGGGACGAAGGGTTGAAGTGGGGGAGCCCACAGGGTGACTAGAATTTAGTGGTCTCTAGAGCACCACTTCTATAAAGAATTGAAACTCCTTAGCAGGCCGCTTCCGCATCAGTCGCTGGGGCAGAAACCTTTAAAAGCGCAAGCCACTGCCAAACCGCACAGAGCATCGGTCTCCTTGCCTGATACTTTCGACCCTACAGCAGAATCAACGGAAAAAAGTGAGGTGAAATGGGAAAGCGGGAAACTTGTGGAAAAGGAAAGGCCCATGCAAGCATTCGCGTAAGCAGCCAGGAAAAACAAAATAAAAAAACACAACATCAGGAGGGGTGGCCCCAAGAGAGTTTAACCCTGGATATCCTGAAGTTCCAAGTGTTACTGACTTAAGTTATCGCACTCGGTGCTGGTTAAGTAAGCTGTTGTTCTTGACAATTTGATGGAATACACCTGGTCAGCGATGAGGTAGCCTGTGGTGTGTAAAAGTATGACTATCGAATAGCCACATGGCACCTTTGAGTTACAGAGAGGATGTTTCACTGAGTCTGACAAAAACAAAAACCTGCGATGTCTTCAAAGTTTATGCAACTCGCAGTTAGAACAATTTTGCAAATGTGTCTTACACTGAGCTCTGTGTATTCCCGTAGGATGGCGCTCCAACACATTTTAATAATAAGTGGATAGGCAGAGCTAGGTCGTAACATTTGGCACCACGCTTATAGAACTTCACACCTTTAGATGTTCTTTTGCTGAGGTATTTTAAACCTACTTTCCTGATCTTCCTTTTTAAGACAGTACGCATAAAACACAGAAGACAACACACCTAACTTTTTGCTGTTCTCACAACCACAGCGAATCATTTGGGACGTGCAGAAGTGGGGGCCCGTTCAAAACCACTGAATATGTTTCACAACATTGTGAACATTCACATTCATTAGCTTTGGCAAATTTGACTGCACTTCTGGGTCATTCATGTATTTCAATATATTGTTCTTAAAAAGTTATTTCTGGCCAACTCATCCAATTTTGCAGAGCTACAAATGAAAAAAACTTTGCATCAATAACAGATGAACCTCGTGATATAAAGAGACACTTATTATGTTTTTAATAAATGCATTTATGTAAAAACACAGATCATACTTGGCCAAAAGAGGTCACTTTAAATGTGCACTCAAATAAATAAAACAGGAGAAAAATGAGTATATTAAAATATTTAATATCAAAAGCAAGGCATTTCTAAAATTAATTTGAATATACGTTTAAAAAATATTTGTTTTAAAATGAAATCTTGAATCTGAATTAGTATTCTTTACTTTAGAGCTTGGACAGTCAGGTTAATTTTTCCATCTCATCCAATACAGCCCCTAGAGTGAAATACCTACCAACTTATTCCCTTCATGTTTTCCAGCCAATCAAATGGAGGTCACTTCCCCAGTGAGAAGAATCCCCCCGCGCAATAATAGGAGCATACCAATCCGCTCCCATCGACAGGGATTACCGCTTAATAACAAAATCCTATTTTCTGCACCAAGTACCAAATATTGAAATATGACGTAGGGATTCGAAACTCCCTTACAAAGAATTTTTCATGACGTCGCCAGCTATTCTGTCCGGTAGTGATGAACGATGTAGCCCCGTACAAATGGAAACAGCATGCATTAACATTTTCCACGTGTTTAAATACGGATGGAAGTTGTCTTTCTGTGCGAAATAGAGCACATCGTGTTCATTTAGCTGGTCTCTGTTTTGAGGTGCCGTCTTTCTCACAACACTTATTAGATTTTCCATACACAAAGGTCTTGAAATCTTCTGCAGCACACTATAGTCATATTTATGACTAAACACAATATGACTCAAATGAATTTTTACTGGAAATAAAAGCTAAACTTATGAAGAAATCTCTTCTAGAGATAATATCACCTAAACTCAATTACCACCTGCTAACCTCCAACCCAAAGGAAACAAGCTATGAAGAAGAAAAGGAATTCTGCTTCTGTTCCTCATTTATTAGTCTAGTGAAAAGTCTATAAAATCGTCACTGCCTCAAATGTTGCTAAATGCACTAAATATTTCAAGATACAGCGTACAGCTCTAGTTCTCGCTATTGCGGCTTTAGGCTTGTTAAAAACATTAGAAAAAAAACCATGAACAGGTTACAAATTTTTTTACATAAATGTAGTGCAGGTAAATCAAGAAACGTCTTCTTTTTGGTTCTTTTAAGAACAGTTTAGTAATGAATAACTCTCAGTGGACAGGACATTGCTGATAAAAACAATGACACCAGAAGAAAGTACATACGATCAAATGTAAGTGTATGACAATCGTATAAACAGAAAAAAATTTTAATGGTGTTTAACGCCCGTTTGTACTACTGAGGCTCCACAGGCGATGAACACTGATGACACATGAGATGAAATGATATGTTGGGAAAGGAAATGTTTTAAAGGAAGGAAATGTTCCAAGCCTAGGTTTAGGGTACCTCCCTGGCATTTGTCATTTATGAGGACTGAGGAAAACCTGGAAAAAATCTCAGTCTAGGAGGATGGTCCTGGTGGGATTCGAACGCAGACCTCCCGCTCACGAGTCTGCGCCTTAACGACCTCGGTCACCCGTGGCGGTATAAATATAAGATGATTTATGGTAAACCCACACGTTTCTTTCTTTGCTTGTTTTAACAGGGATAATGTTAACAACAAGTTTTGCACATCAACAGTAGAATATCTCTGGGAAATTATTAACACATATATTAAATGTTGAAACTGGCTTCCCTCCGGCTGAAGGCACAATTGAACACGTCATTCAATATTCCCTGCCACTTGTTGGAGAATTCTGTTGCCAATACTCTTGATATCGAGCGCAATATTCTGTTTCAAAACGTCCATGTCCGGAAGCGTGTGGCATATGCTCTGTTTTCAAAGTAACTGCGGTGTTTCAAATCTGGACATTTCGGTAGCCACAAGTTATTGAAACTTATTCCATCTTCAGAGAAACGTTCAATCAGCAACATGGTCTCAGTGGATGTTTGGCATGTGTGGCCGTCTTATTGAAAATGCCCTTGACGCAACTCTAAACCACCCAGTTGCTCAACAAACTACATTAAAACGTATTATTTACAGATTAAAAATAGATGCACTATTCTGTGTGCGGATTTTGGGCGCCAAATCCAAATTCCATTCGATGCATAGATGCTTCGTGGATGACGTGTGGTTTTTGGACGGCCCAAACGGATGTGTTCTAAGTTGACATAGCCTCACAAATGGAAACATGCCTCATCTGTGAACCATGTGATAGACAGTACGCCAGGATTTTCCAAAACTAAAGCCTGAAACAAGTGACATATTTACTTATTTAACCTTATCTGGTTCCTCCAACTGTTGGTAAATAGTAACCCAGTCTGGTTTCCTGAGACAAAGCCTTAATGACTTACTCAGTGACCGCTCCAGTCGGTCCTGGTGGTGTAGGGGTAACCATACTTGCCTTCTAAACCCATGGTCGCGGGTTCAAACCCGGCCAGGACCGATGGATTTTTTCAGGGCGTAAAAAATCTAAATATGGCTTCTTTCGGAAGAGAAGTAAAGCCGTGGGTCCCATGTCGTAGATTTACGGCACGATAAAGAACCTCAAGTCTGAAAGAAGGGACCTCTGAGCAAAATTTGTCGGCCGTTTCACGCCGTGAATTGAATGGGACGCTGATGACCTGAGATGCTAAAGAGCGTCCGTAAATAAAACAAATCAACAACAAGCTCTAGTCGAGTTTTGACTTCCTAAACAATCATCGGCAGTGTGAATGAACAACACTTGCTTGTTTCGCTCAGAAGAGCTGGTGTTTCCAACTTGCATATATTGCGTTCCTGTCGAGGGGGGGATAGGGGATTACGAACAAAACATTCTCTCTGGTATGCCCTTTTCATATTATTAATCGAATTAGTCATTCAGTATTCCTCAGAAAAAAGATCTGTTGTTTTAGCATATATTCAAAGCAACTAACATAAAATGGCGGAAACAGTTGCCAACCTCCAACGTGAACACCTTGACAGGGGAACAGAGCTTTCGTTTGATTTCGAAGTAAAACGCAGATGTTTTAATGATGTTTAAGGCCCCATTTTTACTCCTGAAGTACGACAGGCAGTAACCTTTGAGATATATTCCATTTAAATAAGTATAAAAGTAAAGATATGTATCACTCTGTATATTCCATGCTAAAAGAAACGAATGTGTTTGCCCTTTTAGAGTGCAATCTTGCACATCAAGTCTCTGGACCCGGACTTTCGGCTCTATGTCCAATCAACTTCTACAAATGCTCGCTTTCTCAATCTATAAAAAAAACTAACGACCTCCACCGTTACCATAGAAACGTCATGCGTACACAGCAAATAGGCAATCTGTCACAATCACGTTCTAACAAAGGATACAAATCGAAAAGAAAAGGACAAGGTTTGTGTTTAAAGCGATATTCTGAAGTTGGAAAGTTTGTTATTGAGTCATTTCAGTCAGTCCTCTTATGCAATTATACCTTTCTAGATATTATGACATAATCTTTATGAAATATTATTGTTTTGTGCAAAGAAATTTCTGAAATTGTAATTTATTTAATATTTTTATTGGAGATTCTGCAACGTGAAATCGTAGGGTCGTCTGCTTTCGGACAGATGGCCTTAGTTGCCTTTTTATTATTTTTTTTTTTTTGCAAAAAAATCTTAGGGAATTAGTTATAAGAGCATTATCCAAACCGCATTTGTTTTTGAGACTAAGGAAGGCGACGAAAAAATAAAACCGTGACAAAAGTTATATGTTATTCTGTTGTTACAATACTCGTAGATGAAATATTTTTCATACGCACCAATTTTGTCCTTATACGGCTATATTGCATAACATTATAACAATGCTTAACTGAGCCAAATGTAAAAAACTCTGTTAACGATCCTTAACAGAGAGAATACAAACTCTCACAAGGTAAACTTTCAGCTAATAAACTTCATTTATTTACCACCATAGCAACTTATAACATAACAAGTGAAATGGAAATTTTACTTCATTACAAGCAAAACCTACGATAATTCAATAATTAAGAATGCTACGTACTTCCACAACTAATTAACATAAAGACTTACTTTAGGATGAATAAAATGCAGCAAATTAAAATAAGCCAAGGTCAGCGAAAATTTGAAATCAATGTCGACTCTACGACACATTCAAGGTGATCGCCTGCCCCAGGCAAATGGGGCGAAGCATTAGTCAGTTACCGAAAGTAAAGAAGAGAATAAGAAAATGACAACGGAAGGAGGAGATTTGGTTACCTAGCTAGTAGGTACATTGATAGGCCTTTTGTGCATATTCCCCTCAAGGGGGACACTTCCGGGAGGAAGGAATGGGAAGAGAAAGACACTAGATCCTAAACTCCGGCAGATCTGCGAGATCCAAACCCCAACGGGACCCCTAAACCAGAGCTAGAACAGGAAAGTTCTCCAAGAAGCAAATCCACCTGGAAACTTCGACCCAATAACCAGCACTGCGGAAAGAAATGATATAAAATGGTTAATAGAAAATGTGTCCAACCCAGCATTCACCAAAGTAACCAGGGGAGAACATGAAAAAACCAAGATCAAGATCGGAGCCTTCAAGAGATTTGTCGGTCCTGGTGGTGTAGTGGTTACCATACTTGCCTCCTACACCGGATGGATTTTTTCGGGTGTAAAAACGCTAAGTATGACTTCCTTCGGAAGGGAAGTAAAGCACTGGGTCCCGTGTCGTACATTTACGGCACGAAAAAGAACCTCAAGCCTGAAAGAGAGGCCTCTGAGCAAAAGTTGTCGGCCGTTTCACGCCCTGAGTTGAATGGAACGTTGATGACCTGAGATGTTAAAGAACGTCCATAAATCAATCAATCAAATTCAAGAGATTTGAATCCAGGACCTCAAGAACCTGAATCCCAAGGGTCACTGCCTGAGGCATCAAGCTCGATATAAAATAGTTGGGTGAATGTTACGATGCGTCGAGCATGACTCATCATCCCCCGCACACCGCCACGGGTGGCCGAGGACGTTAAGGCGCGGACTCGTGAGGTCTGGGGTTCGAATCCCGCCAGGACCGTCCTCCCTGACTGATGTTTTTTCCAGGTTTTCCCCAGTCCTCATAACTGGCAAATCCCGGGGAGGTATCCTAAACTTAGGCCTAGAACGTTTCCTTCCTTAAAAATTCCTTTCCCAATATATCATTTCGTCTCATGTATCATCAGTACCCACCGCCTGTGGTGCTTCAGTAGTAAAAACGGGCGTTAAACACTTAAAAAAAAACCGCACAGGGTGCTAGTCAAGAAATCTCACACGCAATAGATTCTTACTTCCGGAATACGCTTTCAAAAGTTAAAGAGCTTACCGGAAGCAGATGCATACAAAAGGTAACCGCATAACGAGTGGTAACACTAGCCCAGAACCACCCTTACACTTGAGTTCAAACTGGTTTCTCACAAATTACCCTGTTACCTGATCTTTTCTATTGTATGTCTGAGGATTGTATTCAGTGCCTTCTAGGAAGATATTTATTAATAAGCCTACACTTGAAATCAAACTGTTCAGTCTTCGATTCCAATTTTCAGATCCGCTATTGATCCTGTGTGCCGTTTGCCCGAGCAGTTCCGTATATCTCTCGGAAGAATTTACTTCTCCAAAATCGACGAAATAATCATAGAAACTTTGAAGCTTTTCATTATCTGATGTGTTTTCCGGGATGCACAACTAAATGTCGTCAATCATATTTCAAGGTACATGCACCATTGCACACACGTCCGAATATGAAGCCGAATTACTTCATTTTACAAGTGTTCTGTCACTGAGCCAAGTTCCTGAACTTTGACCAAAAATAATTACAGCCAAAACGCTTCGTTAATGAAAGTAAAATCTTATTTAACACAATGATAGCTATCTCCAAGTCAATAACAACTGTCTTTGGATTTCAGATCGGCAAGTAATTCTTTGTAACTATGAACAATCTCTCCTTATTTAGCAGAACTGCATACAGTATAGATATGACATTTGGTTTCTTTCAAAGGACTTTCCAAATCAGCGTTGTAATGACCTATATCAATTATAAAAAATTGAAGAAGAAATTTCCATGACATTCCTTCTTTTTGCACTGGCTAACACTGATTTCCTATCCACAGATCCTCGATTGTCATCGTGCAGAAGGAAATTCTCTCTGTCGTTCATGAATGTTCAAGAGTATTTCCTGCGAACACGATGCAACGCCAGTTTACTGCTTGTCTGCATTGGCATTGCAGTTACAAAATTGCAACCGCGATTAAATAGCTTTCCATCTTTTTCCGCATACACTTTTTCATACTCTTTAATCTGCTTCCCCCTCTCGCTTTCTGGCTTTACTAATTTGTTTTCAAATCCCATTTGCTACAACAAATGAACACATATATGCAGCGCTCTCTTGAATTAATTGTTTTTCGTTGAAACACTCTCTTTACATTTATTCATCTTGTAGTTCTTATTTTCTAATTTGAGGTAATCTACTAGGACTTATTTAATAAGTTTTCTCCTCTACGCTACTTGAAGCTGTACCTGTCTCTCTACTAAAATGTGATTTTCCTAAATAACTTAAAAAAGGGCTTCCCTCCGAGCAAAAGTTACATAAGTCTCTCTCCAAGCAAATGTCACAAACTTGAACGGCCACCTTGCTGATTTTTTAAATTATCCTGTTAAAAAAGCATAAATATATAACACTGGTAGTTTAGGCTTTCTTTATTTAAAATTATTTTACATATTGGGACACATTTATTGCTTGAAGTGCACCTAAAATATTGCCATATTTTTTAAAACTTTCTTCGTTTATTTCATTAATAGCTATAAAAATGATTTTATAATCATTCTAACAGCCATGTAGATGATTAGGTATTTAAAACATCCGTGTAAAGGCTGCAGTCTCTGTATTTTCACCATCTGTGGATATTAACCAATAACGGGCATGCCGAGGTCAGGAGGTCTCCAAGGAAATTAGTTTACTATGTGGTTTATATTTTTGCTCTCAATATCTTTGTTTGAATTATCGAGTAGTGAGGTTGTGTTGCAGCAAGTTAGCATCTGTCGTTAATAATACGTTTTCCCCTCAGTGGATTCAGGGTAACCCCTCCATACCGAAAACCTAAGTATATTATCTCGCGTTGCGATATGTTTCAGCAGGAAATGACATCATCCGCATGCAATGTATTGGTATGTTATTTCAGAAGGAAATGGCGTCAACCTCAAGCAAACAAACGACCCGGAATGTGAAGAATAGACGTTATCGATGGTAAGTGAGCTAGTCTCTTTAGTGGTATTGATGATTCAGATCTGGAAGAGGAATTCAAAAAATGGGGATGAAGAAGGAATGGTGACAGCTGATATGAGTAGTGAAGAAAAGGAAAAAGAGGAGAGGGCGATGGGACACCATCATTTGCAGGAAACTATTACGGAAAGAACAGATTCAAGTGGAGCTCCATACAACCTGCCACAAACGTTCGAACTCGTGTACATAATTTATTATTTCATTTGCCAGGAGTCGTTCGTTGGACCTGCCAAAGGTCTCAGTAGATCTTGCACTGAACTGAGTCCCTGGTCATATCTCATAACTGGTGGTATTTTAGTGGAGATCGTTTTGAGTACAAAACAAAAGCTATAGCAAATCAGACAAAGACTATCTGATAACAGTAGGTGCAGACATAACAGAGCTGAAGGCATTTTTGGGGCTTGTTTTTCTATTCAGCAGTTTATAAGTCCAAAAACGATGATCTAAATTCCTGATAGGTATGGGAGAGAAATTTTAGATAAACGATTGTTTGTAAACACATGTTGCAGTTTTGTTCAATTATGTGTATTTAATTTTAAACACTTTTATAACTTACTGCTATTCTTGAATTTGCTATTTCAAACTTTTTCCCCAGGGTAAACAACGTAATTCAATTCAAAATGACTGATTATTTAAATGACTTCATGTAAATTTTTATGTAAATACAGGGTGAACTATCCTTCGCGCAACCGGTTTCGCGGCGTGTGGCCGGCTGGCGAGCCTGCCTGTGTCGACGGTGCAAATAACAGAAAGTCCGCAGTAAATGTAGTACGGCTTAACATAAACACTTAAAAAGAAAATTAAATTACTCACGTATATTAAGCAAGGAGATGCTGGAACTGCCTCAAGCATTTCTGACACCTACTTAGGAAACTGCTCATTACACTTGCAGTTCCCTCTGAGAAATGAGAGCAACTACTTGACGAATGCTAGTTTTAAGTGCATCTAAAGAGTGTAGATTTGTTTTGTACACTTTCTGTTTTGATGTCCCCCCCCCCCCAGAGATAAAGAACACTTCCCATTCCACGAAATTTATTTACTAATCTATGATTCGAACTCCGATTAGGAACGTGAACATCAGGAAACTGTTCTTGAAATAATATCTTTACAGCACGCACTGATTCTGTACGCACGTATGAATCAAACATGAATACACTTTGCCCTATTTCACTTAATACACTTTCACTCAATACACTCTATTGCGTCGCCTAACAAACCCGCACTACTTGCACAAGATTTGTCGGTCCCGCGGTTGCGTCAAATATTGCTCACCCAGTAGTATGGTATATAATAAAAAGGCTCACTATGCATGCATGAAGAAGCCTACAATGTAATTGTTGCTTGATTAAGTTCTTAATATAATTAAGTATTAAAATTATGTTTAGTTCGTTGCGATTTATTATCCTCATCCTTTATAATATTGAAAAAAAGGATCCACTTGACCCCACCATACCAGCTGTGCTACAAAAAAAAAATAATTACGGGTTAATGCAGCATAGAGACGGTTTGTTTCAAGTACCCGCATAATGTTTCATGTAATAAGTGAGATATTAGATAGAGCAATAAATGCCAAGAGTGCTTAAATGGAGCTCAGAAGCAACATGGCTTCACAAAGCGAATATTAACATTAAACATCTTTTGAGAATGCAAAAGCAGAGGATTCTGTGATGGGATGTATATGAAAGATAGAATGGTTAATCAAGAGCAGATGAAGACTGGAGGGCACGCAGGCAGTTAAGCATGCCAATTGTAGCATGCCCCAGCTTTTGCTGCCCATCTCACGTCTTTACGATTAATTTAAATGGACGCATGCGCGTACCCTCGCTCAAACGGGGATACACACACATCGCAACTTTACTGGTAATTGCCCGTTAAAATATAAACTTTACCTCCGTCCTCTGACACTAGCCATTTGTTCGGGCTAAGCTTTGCATAGAGGACACTTTGTGTCGACAAGGCTAACAGCACAAAATTGCGCCAGACGGCAATATGTATTCATCACGAAGAGAGGCGGTTTGCCTAGTTCTGTAGCAGGTCACACTCTACCGTGTTTCCGATAAAGAACCCTTAACAGAAAATGTGACCATTTAACTTCACCTCAAATTGTGTGCTCTTTTGGTGTGCTTGCCTGAAATTGTCTACAAAATGTAAACTTTTCTAACGTTTTACAGCATGCACAAAAAAAGCGGTTTAACCTATTGACATTATATGAGATAAATAGATTAAAAATATTGACCATTTGGCTAAGGATTTCGAAGAAGTAACGGCACATAAGGAAAAGCAAATGAATGTCGACGCCCTTGATAGTATCGGTCCTGATGGTGTAGTGGTAACCATACTTACCTCCTAAACCCAAAATGGCGGGTTCACACACCAAGTATGGCTACCTTCGGAAGGGAAGTAAAGCCATGGGTCACATGTCGTAAATTTAGGTATGTAAGAGAACCCCAAGCCTGAAAGAACAGGTCCCTGAGCAAAATTTCTCGGCCGTTTCACGGCCTGAATAGAATGGGACGCTGATGACCTGAGATGTTAAAGAACATCCTTAAATAAACCAAATCAACAAAAGCCCTTGATACTCAAAATATATCGATGCTCTATACATACACTCGATCACAATAATTTTAATCAGTATTAAGAAGCTCCTTTTCATTTTTAAGCTTAGAAGCTTACAGCTGGTAGCAGATACCAAGAAACTGCTTGCGCTTCTAAGATAACATGTCAGTCCTATATTTGTTATAGAGGCCCGCTTTCATATAAAGGTCAATCGAGAAATCGCTCCGCAGTCAATGTTTAACGGAGATTTCACTGAGGAAGGGAATTCGGGTTGCAGCACTGACGCTGCACTGCGCGCCGAGCATATAGTTAATGTGTTTACCAACCGCCAAGGCAAGCTCACTTTGGCAAAGTCTAAAACTTAGCAAAGGTGGGCGTATTACCCGCTAAAAACTGATTTCGAAGGAAGGAATGTCAGAAATGTAGAAGTACCAATTTTCTCCTGTGCGGTGCACATCAACCAAGTGCGGAGGAAATTATCGATGACCAAGGTACAAATTTCTTTAAAAGCACATATCAGGGCGCGGAATTGCAGTTCAAAGCAAATATTTTTGATAATGCTACTGCATTGTTTTTTTAATTTTTCGCGGTAGTGCAAAACCACGCTCCGCCTACAATATAACCTCAGTTGTGAGTCTGACCAATAATAAAAGAGACTGTTGGGAAACATATCATGTGATCTGTTAGCCCATCTAATAAAAAAATACTTATTGTAACAATATGGTCCTTTATTTTGTTTTACATTACTATCTACTTAATTTCAAATATTATTTTGGTGGTGAATATTTTTTCTTATTGTGTGATTAATATAAGTGAAGTGTGGAAATGTTTTAATTGCACGTTGAGAGTGATAACCGCGTCATTTACAACAATAGTAAAACAAAAAACAACAACAAAAATCACACACGCACTTGGTTATTAATGCTATAAAAATAATAAATGACAAATTGAAACTTTCTTTTATATAACAAGTGAAAGTATAGAGCATCGAGACTGACCATGTATATTTATCGAGTATCGATAACATTTGCTATCGATCCATCTCTAGTTAGCATCGCCATAAAAGTATGTTATTGCAATGTTCAAATACTTTATCAAAGGATATATCAATAAAAAATGCAGTGTCTGTATCAAGACACACCGAGAATATCGGGTGGGAGGAAAGATATCCACATCAAATTTGAGCTCTCTGACTGTAAACCCACGAATTATTCTTAAAATAAAAGTTAAATTATCGTTTCTGTTTTTACGAACATCTTTAATGTTTTAAAAATTGTAACTATAAGATCGGAATGTCATTTCAGAATTAATTTATTAGTGATTACACCTTTAGGCCTATCCTGACGGCATCCAACAGCTGGCGTTATTTAAACCTGTACATGCATGCACTTATGTTTTGCTGGTTTTCCTAGCTATCACGCAGCCAAGTAATGCGCTTCTCATTCGGCCCCAAGACGCGCGTGTTTCAAATACAATTTAACGAAATTATAACATCAAGATGGCACTGACAAATTTATTTTTTGTCAGAGAGAACAATAAGCCGATATTTTTTGTCTTTACTTCTTGGTAAGTTAGTCTAATATTAACTGTCTCTGTTGATTGTGTGTATTTAATATGACACATCTGTTGATTCGGTTTATTTACAGACGCTCTTTAACATCTCAGGTCATCAGCGTCCATTCACTCCAGGGCGTGAAATGGCCGATAAATTTTGCTCATAGGCCTCTTCTTTCAGGCTTGAGGTTCTTTTACGTGCCTTAAATCTACTACATGAAACCCACAGCTTTCAAGGAAGCCTTAGGATTTTTACGCCCGAAAAAAATCCATCGACTGTAATCGCTATTTTTGGGTCTACGGGGCAGGTATGGTTTTACCACTAGACCACCAGGACCAACCATGTAATCCATGCAAAGTTATAAAAGAAAATGCCGGACAGTGTCAACAGTTTTTAAATCGTCTAACATTAGTTTTCCAAATATAAAAATTTAAATAACAAAACATATAAATTTAAATAAAAATATTTTGCATTATCCTATATATCTTAATTCTCTTTAAATATTTTAACTCAATACTTATTTCCCACGTTTATGAATGCCCGATTTATATAGACTGATCCAAATGTATGCTATAGTTTGTGAAATTAGAAAGTTTCGTTTAGATTTTTATTAGAAATTATAATTTTACAATTTTAGGCTCGTAAATTTCAGTACTTTTCCACCTAAAATATACTTATTATGAATAATAAAAGAGTCTAAAGCTATACAACTATCTACAACAGGAGAAAAATGCTCAAATAGAGTAAGAAGACATGCGGATGCGTTCGAATTAAATGTGCTTTGCTACAAAATATTGAGTGCAGAACATAATCCATATACTTTTCCGCAAAACTCCAAATAACTTTTAGCATTTGGAAAATTTGCTGAATTGCAACTACTTTGCAAAACAATGTGTGTATACAGGCATAAAAATAAACCACTTTTGTATAAAAAAAAAAAAACTCACTCTTGCACGCTCGGACCGTTCATAATGAAATGGCAAAGAGTATTTCGGGTGGATCCGCTCTTTAAGCTTCTCTTTTGTTTGGTTTATTTACGGATGCTCTTTAACATTTCAGATCATCTGCGTTCCATTCATTTTAGGGCGTGAAACGACCAATAACTTTGCTAAGAGTTTCAGGTTTGAGGTTCTTTTACTTGCCATAAACCTACGATGCTTTACTTACTTCCGACTCTTTAAGCTATGCTGTGACACTTGTCTTCAGAGACCTCTTACCTATCAACTGTGGCGTTTCACAGGAAAATTAATATCACCTTTAAATTGAAAAATAATTAATTACCAAGGACTGGTTGTCCGAACCCGTGGTTTTCCTTGTTAGATTAGAAAGAAGAAGTCTAAGGAGCTTTGTTTGTTGCCAATAATCTTGAATTTATTAATATTAAGGGACTGGTACACTCGAAAGGCTTAAAATTCCCGAATTAAAGGATGGAGAAATGCTAAATCAAGCTTTAATATCTTTAATATCTCAGGGCGTGAAACGGCACACAAATTTTGCTCAAAAGCCAAAGGAGCTCAAAAGGAGCTTTGTTTCTTGCCAATAATCTTGAATTTATTAATATTAAGGGACTGGCACACTCGAAAGGCTTAAAATTCCCGAATTAAAGGATGGAGAAATGCTAAATCAAGCTTTAATATCTTTAATATCTCAGGGCGTGAAACGGCAGACAAATTTTGCTCAAAAGCCAATTCTTTCAGGCTTTATAGTTCTTTTTCGTGCCGTAAATTTGCGACACGGGACCCACAGCTTTAGTTTCCATCTGAAGGAAGCCATACTTAGGATTTTTACGCCCTGAAAAAAATCCATCGATCCTGGCCGGGTTTGAACCCGCGATCTTGGGATTAGAAGACAAGTATGGTTACCACCACATCACCAGGACGGATATTTTCCCTTGTGGAGTGGTAGATATAATGATGTACCATATTTAGACACAGAGCAAACTGAATAAATCAACCAAGTGGAAATGATATCGGGAAAGGGAGAAATAATAGGTGCAAGAGAGAAAAATAAACAGCGTTCGTAGCAACGAATGGACTCACATCTAAATCCAGACCGAGGTGATCTTTCACTGCTAGGGCTAAGCAACTGTTTTAATGTTCTGGAAACAGAAACTTGGGAAGTGGCCAGTGTAGAGTGGGATCGATCCAGCGAAAGGTCATTAAAGGAAGTAAAAAGGAATAGGAAGGTTTTTGTTGCCGGAGAATAGCCAGCGCGCTGATGAAGTCTACGGAGCTAAGATGATTGCGTTATAGCAAATTTCTTTAGACGCCGTCACTTTTTCTTTAATCTAGAACACGCTGATTCCTTTGTTATTTTTTTTTTCTTCTAACTTTCACTTTTAGAGCTAAAACGAATAACATTTTCGACGCATTCATTTTAAAGTCGTTATTGGAAAGTATAGAATACAAATATGCTGCTACCTTGTAATAAATAATTTAAATTTTTGTTGAAATGAACATATTTTAACTTCCATTTTAAAATATTTTATTTGTAGAAAACACATACCGATATCTGATGATGAGATCTAACACAGAAAACTGGAAAATAAATTCAAGAAAGTTTAATATTTCTATAACAAAAATTATTTTGTGTGGGTAACAGATTAAAAAGAAAAAAACAATTAGAATTACTATAGCACATAATCATGAATTTTTTATTTTTAAATATGAATGAAAATAACATTAACGATTGCAGAAATAGACTTCTGAAGACATTTTGCTATGATATATGGTTGGAAAAACATTGAACTTGAAATTGTCCAACATAAATTAACTATTTTATTAAGCAGAAAATTCGAAATGCTCTGGATAGGCAAAAAGTGTGGGTGAGAAGAAGAAAAAGTGAAAGGCTGGCAGCCATGACGTGTGCTCCCTATGTTAGTGTTGTGTTCTATGGCTACTATGCTGCAGATATTTAAGAAACTGGACTGGCAGGGTAATTGAGTGTATATGTATTTCATAAAATGTATAAATACAAAAAATAAGTACCCTTGACTTTGGAAACAGTTACAAGTTTAAAGGTCCTCGACTGCTTCCCCTTTGTCATTAGTCGGTTTTGGTGGTGTAGTGGTAACCATACTTGCCTTTGTCATTGCATAACTAGCTCGCTGTTGTTTGACAGCCTCTAGCGCTGTTAAATGTATAAATCACATTGAACCAAAATAATAACTAACCCATATGATTTAAACAGCAATATAAAATTATACTTAATGTCACATTTAAATAAACTTCTGTCTCTGGCCGGCCCCGGCGACCTCGGTAAGTTCTTTTCTTTGGAAAATTGGCCATTGCTTTTGCTTATTCTGACTGGCTCTGGCTACTCATGTTTGATTCTCGAACTGGTTCTTGCTGTTTTGTCTCTGCCTGACTTCCGTAATGGCGTAGGTGGCTTTTGTCCTGACTTTGTCACTCTCTTGGTGGTCTGTGTGTTTGTCCACCTGGGTTTTAACTTGCCTATAGTTGCCTTCTGCTTTAGGGCAAATTCACAATGAAAATTATGCGTAAACACAATAAAATAAGACGTAACTTAGTAGTATGTAGGCATTCACAAGAAAGACACCAATCAAAAATAAGAACAAGCAAAGATCAACTAACAGTTGATGGAAAATGGCTGCTTCCGAGCAAAGGACGGTAGCGTTTATGTACATGTAAAGTGCAGTAACTAATTTGCTTGGAGTAATTTGAGCAAGGATAGCTTTCTTATAATGCAATTAATCTTTTATCCATTGACGTCATTTTGTCTACAGAGTCACTGATATTCAGTTCTCTCTACCATAACTTGCCCTTACACGGAGCACGGAAAAAAGTGCAACTTTTGCTGCTAACTGCTGCAAGTCCCGAGCGACAGCGGAGAGAGCCGAACTACTGTGTGGCCGCAGTGTAAATGTTGCATGTATTCTTTTCTTCCTATGCGTTGCCCTCCGTAACTTTTAAATACAAACTGACAGGGGGTTGTTAGGCAGGTAAAATATTGTAACGGTGGCAAATCTATTCTTATTGGAACTCGCAATTAATATATATAAACGCCAACTAAGGGAAAATCCTGGAAACCGGCGAATCCAGTGGTTTTTCGTAAATATAAATTTATAGGGGTGGGTAAATCATTGTGATGATGGAAAATTTCCTTAAACTGCAGAAGATAAAAATTCATAAACATCAATTTATAGCGCATTCTGTGCGTGGTACTATTCACTTGAACTTCGGCTCTCTCCGCCGTCGTTCGGGACTTAAGCAGCAAGCAGCAACAGTTGCATTTGATTTCCGTGCTCCGTGTAAAGATAAATTCTACCAAAGAGCTCTACAAACAGAACAGCTGTGTTCTGATTGACTGATTTTTTAAGTTTAAGTTAGACGTAGAGGCAAAACCTTGGGCCTTGCAAACTTCTAAGTTTACATTTAATTTTACATTTATTTTTATGATTACGTGATTCATTGTGAACGGTTCTATTACAATACATAGCATTAGCTATTATATTTAAGTTTACGTTACGTTGAATTTTCATTGTGAATGAGGCCTAACTTCCTGCCCGCCTGTTATTCACCACAGCAATAAGCACCTGTTTTCCTGTTTGCACTCTTTACTCCCTCCTTCCTCCCTCTTCCCTCCTTTTTCACTCCCTCCTTGCTTTGCTTGCTACTCTCTATCCAATCCGTATTTTTCTACCTTATTTTTCTCTTTTTCCTTACTATTTCCACTTTCTTAATCTACTTAAATTTCCACGTTATGAGAATAATTTTATTTTGTTAGTTTTATTCAGCGCTTAGATTGTTTATTGCACAAATACTGTGTGCAAAATAGGTAAGAACGTGTACATTTATTCATTTAAAAAGCATTTAAAACTTCAATCTATAATAATAGGGAAATGGTGAGTTTAAAAGAATAAAAATGTTTAAGATTAAACTTCACATTGAATATTGTCTCCCCTTCATTTTAAGAATAACATATACCAATCTTTAAGGGAAGTATTAAAGAGGAATTGGGGTAATTTTTTTTAACCATTTTAGTTTAGTTTTGAGTTTTCTATTTATTTTATATGATTTTCATTAATGTTTCTTGGTTATAAATATTTTGATCAATTTTTAATAATGTCACCACAGAAGCCTCCCATTATGTTTTATGTTGTATTTATTTATTTCTCGAGCACTTTGCTCAATTGAAATTCTATATCCCAGGGACTACTTGCTCTAGAAGGCTATGATTTGTCTTGAATGATAGAAAAGTTGTGTGTCAAAAAATTGGTAGTATTTGATTCCATGATATCAACCTTTGTTGTTTTACAACGTTGGAGTGTTTTAGGTGGTGTTTCCGTTAAAAAGTTACCGCCAAGGGTGGCCGAGGCCGTTAAGGCGCGGACTCGTGAGCGAAAGGTCTGGGGTTCGAATCCCGCCAGGACCGTTCTTCCTGACTGAGGGTTTTTCCAGGTTTTCCTCAGTCCTTATAAATGGCAAATGCCGGGAAGGTACCCTAAACTTAGGTCTGGAACGTTTCCTTCCTTAAAATAAAAATCCTTTCCCAATTTATCATTTCATTTCATTTATCACCAGTGTTCACCGCCTGTGGTGCCTCTCAGTAGTAAAAACAGGCGTTAAACACTACTATACTACCCTCAAAAAGTTAGTTTTTCTGTAAAAACTTTTTAATCACTTTGAAACTTTTTCACTCATTCATTATATTACTGTGATGAAGCGAGTATATTATGGTAGAGCTAGAACAAAACACGACAATGTAAAAAAATAAAATATTGGGAAAAATAGAAAAAAGTAAACAATTGAAAATAATTTATAATTTCCAGTGAAAAACATCAGCAATTTTCAATTATGTGTATATGTTTGATGTAAAAGTTTCGTTTTATTACTTTGATAGTTCTTGATAAAATGGGAGCTGAAATTGGTAAATTTAACTTTAATACTCATCTTAAGAATAAAATAAGTGACGGTAAAGTATTAAGAAAATTTCTGGACTGTATCACATTAAGTTCTCCTGTAAAAAATTCACTTCTATAGTCTTTAATCAAATCTCACATATTTCGGTAAGAACAATTCATTGAGAAAAAGTTTGGAACAAACTAAAGCCAACTATGAAATAATTACTGGAAATTTAAAGTATGCTGCCGATTCTGAACTTTCACATCGAGACTGTTTTATTTAGGCAACTAAATATTTACACTTTTGTCAATTTTCTTTGTGCATAAAGCGGTATATTCTAAATATGTAACTTTTTAAACTTCCTTTACAATAAATTGAACGATTTACTTTTATTTTCCCATGAAATCTGGTAGTTATGGCAACTTCATTTAATTCTAGTGTTAATTTATGTACTTTATCTGATATTAGCAAAGATGAATGTCATTGCAAAATCGTTTTTGTTAAACCATTGTAAAATTTAAAAAGGTCGCAAAGTTAAATCGACAATTAAAATGTAAATTGAAATACAGATTTACATACAGTTGTTACCAGCCTCTGATATAAGTCCAAATGCAGCACAACTACTTTATAGACGATTCCTAATTGCAGCTGCGAATATGTGGCTTATGTATACACGCCAGGAACTCATCAATGTCAGTCTGTTTACCCCTATAAGCAAATCTCAAATGTCCATGTCACAAGCAGAGGTGGAGACCAACTAGCTATAATGGGACCGATCGTCATGTGAAGGACAAAGTATGATTAGGGTCCAGTTTCACGCTGACTGGCTGTAGACAAGGGTCAGCCCCTGCTGGAATAAATCAGGGTTACCCTACATGGATGGTATAGCGAAAATATATTAACATTTCAAAGTAGCACATCGCATATACAAGGAAGGGCTATATTATATAGTTTTAATTTTTAAACAAAAAATATGCAAAATACTACTGCTGTGCATATTAACAGCATAGAAGATACAATAATGGTGAAATTCAGAATATAAAGTATCTCGTTATTGTATCCTATCACATATATTTCCTTACTTCATTATACAGCATGTTTTAAAAGCACGAGGCAAATCCAGTTCCTCGTATATCTATCTATATTTTCCATACCATCTTGGGGAGTATGAAAGATGTATTCTTGTAATGTTAAATACGATTATACTCTATCAATTTATAAATTATTTTCAATTTCTTGCTTTTTTTCTACTTTTTCCCAACATTTTACTTTTTCTCATTGTGATATGTTGTCCTATCTCTACCACAATAGATCCACACCATCATAATAATAACTTGAATAAGTGGTAAAAGTTTCAAAGTGATAGCTTATACAGATCCTAAATAAATAGGAAACGTGTGCAAAAAAAATGGTTTTTCAATAATTGCAGCGAAACATTTTTTTACAGAAAAACTAACTTTTTGAAGGAAACACTAGTTAAAATCCTCCAACAAGTTATTGGTGGCGGGAAGAATGGTGATTAGAGTTTTTTTTTTTTTTTTTTTTTTTGAGTAGTGTTTAACGCCCGTTTTTACTACTGAGGCACCACAGGCGGTCAACACTGAGATGAAATGATAAATTGGGAAAGGATATTTTTTTTAAGGAAGGAAGCGTTCCAGGCCTAAGTTTAGGTACCTCCCCGGCATTTGCCATTTATGAGGACTGAGGAAAACCTGGAAAAAAACCCAGTCAGGGAGGACGGCCCTGGCGGGATTCGAACCGTAGACCTCCCGCTCACGAGTCCGTGCCTTAACGACCTCGGCCACCCGTGGCGGTATTTAAAATTTGATTATATGGAGACACAGCTCACCACTAAATAACTCTTCTTGTCGATCTACAGGGATGTTGCTGGTTTTGGGGGTTTTTGATTGATTTATTCATTTATAGACGCTCTTTAACACTTTAGGTCATCAGTGTCCCATTCAACTCAGGGCGTGAAACGGCCGACAAATTTTGCTCAGAGGACTCTCTTTCAGGCCAGAAGTTCTTTTTCGTGCCGTAAATGTGCGACACGGGACCCACGGCTTTACTTCCCTTCCGAAGGAAGCCATACTTACGATTTTTACGCCCGAAAAAATCCATCGGGTTCGAACCCCGCGTTCTTGGGAGTAAGAGGCAAGTATGGTAACCACTACACCACCAGGACCGACTGGTTTTTGGGACTTGACAGTGAAGGGATGAGTGAGAGGACTTAAAGGTGATGTGTTGATGAGAAAGAACACCTGGTTATCTGCAATATGACGTCATTTATTGGACCAACAAGTGCGAACCAGTGTGTTTTTCGTAGGACCGCAGAAGAGCGACCTCGCAGTGTTAAAGTTGCACTCCAAATCGTCGAAGGAAAGCAGTAGTAGCAATATTAGTGCTCGTAAAAGTAGCAGCCGCAGTAAGAGTAGTTCTAGTGTCCTTTTCACGTGGGCGGCCGGTCTTTACACACCTTATAAGGCCCGCTTGACCACGTGATAAGGGAACACTTTATTTCCCCGCCACTATGGATTTAGACATCCTTATAGGCTAACGGTGACATCATGTAATTCTCATATTATAGGCTAGTCAGATTATCCAAACGTAACAACTTGGCGATTCGTCCAACTTTCAATTTCTAACGTACGTTAGAGTTCAACGTCCTTTAACGGTAGTACGAGTGGTAACAGCGTTCGTCTTTGCTAAGATACCTTTCGGGAGAAAAGTAGCCCCTCCCCATGCCAATGAACAAATTAAAGAATTTACTCTATTGTCTGCCAGAACGGTCCCTCTGCTGCGCGAGCGAAAATTCCTGTATTTATTGACATTTTTACACCTTACAGAACCCTTCCTTCACTTACAGCTACCTGAAATAAAATGTCGCATATATTCTGATTAATTTCTCACAATTGATGGCATGCCAAGGACAGTATCAGCTGTAAAATAACAAAGAATGGTGCCATGGAAACAAACGCCGCAAGTTTATGAAATACGCCTTTTCCTATCATTCAGACCAAACCACAGTCTTCTAGAGTAAATATTTCCTGAGATATAGAATTTAACTTAACAAGAGCTCGCGAAATGAAAAAAAAAAAATGACTTCTGCAGTGACATAATTAAAATTTATTAAAAATACTTATAATCAAGGAACTTTAATGAAAACCATATCAAAATAAACTGAAAATCCCAAAAATGGTACAAAAAATATTATTTTGACCCCCCTCCTTTTAATACTCCTCTTAAACATTTTATAGAAGAGAATATTATGGGTACGAAGTTGTTTATTTTCGTGCTTGTTTAGTTTAATAATTAACTAAATTATGTTTCATCAATTTCTATTTAATGAAAAGTACTATTTCAATGGATCACAGAGAGTTTCTCACCCACCTGTAATGGTTTAACGGTTGTAGTTCTCGTTTCTTTGTGTTTTACAAAAACCACTTAAGATCTGAGAGAATAAATATGAAACATGTAATGTCAATAAAATGGCAAGGTGGCAAGTATGGCGAATACTAAAAATGTATCCATATTCGAATGAGGAAAGAGCCAAGGTGGAAAGAAGCTTTAATATCCATACATACCACAACCAAAATGCATATGAACCCATAATGGCTTAATAATGTGTTTTGGTCAAACAAGGCAGATTGTCAACTTAATGATAACGTAACTGCTCATAAAAGTACAAGCTTTTATTGCTCAATAAGCCACTCTGCAGTTCTCTAACAAAGACTTTGTGTTTTAAAAGTTCCTTTAATAATAATGTTCCTTTTTTTTAAGAAACTGAATATGAATAACAAAAGAGTTGTAATTAATGGACATTGCATGAATATGCTTAGTGGTTATGTGATACAGCTTTACGAGATAAAAACGTTCATATCCATGAAGAGTGGGGCACTTTTCACATCTTTAACTAACATAAATGCTTTTAGCTTAAAACCTTATGAACACATCAGAAGGCAGTTGCCTATAATTTGCATTGCAAGGTTCGCTGATATTAAATTTTAGTGTGATATCTAAGGGAAAGAGAATTTCGAAAACATTTTTAACAGTTCATCAGTTGAAAGAATTCATTATAAAACTAACATTTGCTCCACAATATGACCTCCATTTAAAACTTTGAACAGGGACTATTTTTATAATCATAGGTCTTTATTATTAAGTTATGGAAATAGATGTTGAAATAAAAATTTAATTTTCTTGGGTAAATAAACAATTCGTTTATTAAGCGAAAAAGATCTAAACAATTAAAATCATCTTTTTGTAACGCTTGAAATAATATCGTGAGTGGCGGATATTTATTAATGGCCCCACTCTTCTTCGATGAGACTCTCTCGGAGGCGTTCCGCTGTGAGTCAGCCGTCTGCCTGAGTGGAACGGGATTCTGAAGGTGACGACAAATGACGCTTCGTTATTTACTTTGTTAATAAAGTTTATTCTTCTAGCGTGAACATCCGGGAGAACTCAAGTCTCTCATCGAAACACAACCAGGTAATCATGGCCGACGTGTATGTTTATTTGCGCCAGAGCAAAGAAAGTGTTAAGGTTTTTTCCAGGTTTTCTCAGTCCTCATAAATGGCAAATGCCGGGAAGGTACCCTAAACTTAGGTCTGGAACGTTTCCTCCCTTAAAATAAAAATCCTTTCCCAATTTATCATTTCATTATATGTATCACCAGTGTTCACCGCCTCTGGTGCCACAGTAGTAAAAACGGGCGTTAAACACTACTATACTACCCTCAAAAAGTTAGTTTTTCTGTAAAAACTTTTTAATCACTTTGAAACTTTTTTACTCATTCATTATATTACTGTGATGAAGCGAGTGTTTTATGGTAGAGCTAGAAGAAAACGCGACAGTGTAAAAAAATAAAATATTGGGAGAAATAGAACAAAGTAAATAATTGAAAATAATTTATAATTTCCAGTTAAAAACGATCAGCAATTTTCAATTATGTGTATATGTTTGATGTAAAAATTTCGTTTTATTACTTTGATAGTTCTTGAGAAAATGGGAGCTGAAATTGGTAAATTTAACTTTAATACTCATCTTAAGAATAAAATAAGTGACGGTAAAGCATTAAGAAAATGTCTGGACTGTATCACATTAAGTTCTCCTGTAAAAATATTCACTTCTAAAGTCTTTAATCAAATCTCACATATTTCGATAAGAACAATTCATTGAGAAAAAGTTTGGCGCAAACTAAAGCCATCTATGAAATAATTACTGGGAATTTAAAGTATACTATCTGTCGTTTGTTATTATTACATGAAGTTGTTTTTTCATTTCTTCCCCGTTCCTTTCCCTTCCCCTTGTTACTACATTTCCTTATCCTGCTTATCAGCTTGCTTGCCTATTGGTTGCAACTCAGGTTATGTTAACAGAATTGAGGGCTGCCGGCTGTGAAGCACAATGCTTGATTTCTCCAGCAATAAGACGCAACAACGAGCCCCCAGTAAAGGGGTAGATCATTTTCACCTTACAATTCTAAATTATCTACTGGGGCATTAAGTAATATCAAAAGGCTTCCTTTGTAAAAGGACTTAGTTAATAGTTATTGTGACTGAAGTTACATTTTATAATGCTTTGCCGCGAAATTGATGTTGCTAGGGCAAAAGGTTTAATCATTTTAATTTTGGCACGGTTTTAAAAGATTTATTTCTTTTGAAATGGAAGTCTTTGTTGTATCTTGGTATTTGCTAGGCCAGGACTAATGTGTTGTTACCAGTAGAACGGTCTAAGCCCATCAAGATTTATTAAATGAGGTTTAGTTATTTAAAAAGTTCGTTTAAATTATTTCATTGCTGCGATAATATTCAGTAAAGTGTACTTTCTATTTTAATTTTGCATTAAAGTAATAAGCTACTTGTTATATTTTCTTTTTTTTTAAAATATAAAATAATTTCGCATATACTATGTAATAATTTTATTGTTTACAAATTTTAATGAAATTATTATTGCTGAACCTTGTGAATTTTAGCTTTGCTTCTCCCGTACTGTAGGGGCGTTTCACCCAGCACATTTCTAAAGTAAGAACGTGCCGAAATCAAAGGGAGGTTACTTGAGATATGGTGCAAGTTAATTGACAGCGCAAGTGAACAGAAAGTTTATGTAAATGGCATATGATTTTTCAACAATACAATAAGCAATTGCTTTCATACTTGACTACATATAATTAGCAATTGTATATTTTTAGTTTATATGACTATTATACTAAAAGCGGACAATTTCAAGATTACAGCCTATAATTTTCAAAAAGATCTAAAATATAATATTGGGCAATTACTTGCTTCTCATTGCCATTTATTTTGGTCATAAATTGGCTTTAAAATATAAAAATATTAGGGCAGGAAAAAAACTTGCCCCATTTCCTTTCCTTTCAGCCACCAAAAGCTCAAGTTCAGCAGAAGATCATATCAGTGTTCTCCAATACGAATCAAAAACGCTAGCTCACACCACGTACCCATGCATTGAAGCATTGTTTTAATCCGTGCTATAAAAACGCATTATTTCTGGAAGTGCTTGTAGAGAGAGAAGGGAAATTTGCAGTTCCGAAGAGGAAAATGTAATGTCCGAATGCTGGCGTCATTGCATTGTAATTTTCAAACAGCTAAGATGTACTTCAGCCCGCTTTCCAATTGAAAGCACGTCTTGAGGCGAACAGCTGTTATGTAATCCATCTCTGCCGCGGTCCTACTGTAACCACAGCGCCGGGAAGAGTCCGGATTGTGTGGAACATTTCCTCCTCTCCATCATGCACATCTCTCCAGTTTAAGACAGAGAGGTAATCCATCAAGAGAAGAGCAAATGAGAAATCGTTTAGCTAACACGATCCCTTCTTGTTGAAGGGATGTCCACTTCCGTTAGCAATCATTTCCTTCTCCTTTAGGTACAAATTAGAAAACATCTAGTGTCAATTTCAATTCAGAAAGGGCAGAAAAGAGGACTGTAAACATTGTACACATAACCTTGGTTAGAAAAAATATATATGGGTTTCAGCCAATGTATGTAGGAAAAAAAATAATGATCATAACGTTTATAGGAAAAATTCCCAACAATAATACGAGAGTAGGTCCATAAGTTTCCGGCCTGATCGTTTTCTAGGCATGATAAACACAAAAACTATATTTCACTTTTCAATAAAGTTACTCCTTTATTGCAATACACTTCTCACATCTTTGAATTAACATTTCAATATCTCCCAAAAACAGACAGAAGTCTTGTCCGCAAAATGGGCATAAACATCACTTCTTCGTCACCAAATTTCCTTCCTCGAAGGTCCTTCTTGAGTTGTCAAAAGAGGAAATACTCACTAGGAGCTAAATCTGGGCTGTAGGATGGATGGTCAATCTCCTTGAAGTCACATTTCTTCACAACTTCTTTTGCAACAAGAGATGTGTGCACAGGCGCGTTGTCGTGAAGTCGCACACCACACTCAGCTTTCCTCACTTTTAATATTTTGATGGAAGAACGTAATCTGTGCAGTAGGCCAGCATAATACTCCCCATTTACTGTGGTGTTTCTCTCCTTGAAGTCAATGAAGAGTATTCCTTCACAGTCCCAAAAGATTGTGGCCATGATCTTCTGATTGATTGACCTTGGCCTTTATAGGCGGTGCTTCGCCAGGTTTACGCCACTACCTCCATTGATTCTCTTTTGAACAAGGTATCATAGTAGAGGACCATAGTTTCATCTCCTGTAACAATGGTTTGCAGAACTTCTCTCTCGTTGTCACGACAGAGATCTAAAAATGCCTGACAACAGATGACTCGTTGCTGCTTTTGGACTGAGGAAAGAAGTCTTGCATTATATACGAATATTAGTGTCTTCTTATATGCTTTTATATATATATATATACATAAATGTTTTTGCTACAACGCAGCAAAAACGAGGGCTGGAATAATCACCTCTTGTATTATCTCGCTGGTAGCCGCCCCTTCAAAAAAGGAATGGGTCCATAATTCATCAACTTCAACTGCCACCCAAAATAATTAACCCAAGAGTATTTTAATAATTTTATATGAGTTTTCACTGCTCTAATAAACACGGTTTTTATGATGTTTAATGCTCATTTTTACTACTGAGGCACCACAGGCGGTGAACACTGGCGATACATGAAATGAAATAATATATTATTAAAGGATTTTTTTAAGTAAGGAAACGTTCCAGGCCTAAATACCTCCCTAGCATTTACCATTTATGAGGACTGAGGAAAACCTGGAAAAACCTCAGTCAGGGAGGACCCTGGCGGGATTCGAACCCCAGACCTCCAGCTCACGAGTCCGCGCCTTAATGACCTCGGCCACCCTTGGTGGTAAAACAATTGTGCTGTCTTCACCAGTCCATATGTGGTCTTTCAAAAATCAACCTCCGCTGCATGTCGGACTAGGAATTTTAGCTCCAAGCGAAGTCTGCAAAAGATATAGTGGATATGCTCCCATATTTGAGCAATGAGCTGTATATTTTCTCCCGCTCTAACAGTTCATACATGCCCTCTTCGTGGTAGGTTCAAGACATGGCTTGCTTGCTCAAATAGTTGAAATTTCTCATCGCTAGACATGTCGCAGTTCTGATACCACCATTCTGTTGCCTCCAACGTTGTAACACACACATACAAAATCCCCTGTGGTTATTTATGATTCATTTTTGCAGAGTAATTGTAAGGAACATGTGCAGTTTCTGATAGTAAACTCGACAATGATGACCAAAATTTGCAAAACAATGTGGTTGAATGCCATGGTCGAAAACCCTACGTTTGCTTTCTCAACCTTCATCCTACCTTATAATATTGTGTGACCCAAAAATCGACTCCTTTACGAATTTTAGTAAATTCCGTTCTATTTCACTCTACTGTTTCTTCCCAAGGCATAAAATCGCTACTTTTAGTGAAAACACTGCTGAGATTGAGCAAAGTTATGATGAAATTTTTATTACTCCATTACATCCATTGATGTCAGACATTGAAGTAAATATGAATATGAAAGTTGTATAATTGCTGTTTTTACATTAAGCAGAAATGCACTTCGCGTGGTTATAAAGGTGTATTTTACTATTAAGTCCCATTGTTGCAATAATTAACCTTGTTTTGCACCGAAATATTAATTTGTAGTGCATTCTTTGCTACAAGAGCGCGCTTTTCAAAAATACATACACGCATTATTGTTAATCTTAGTAACGCCGCTTTGAACCAAGCGTGAGGCGCAGCTTAGAAATTACATTTGAGAGGATATCGAGAGCTGGCCATCTGACCTTGGGTTTTAACGGGCTGATGAGGATATTTTCCTTCCATGTATTCTCTGATCTCTCATTTCTTCCATTTCTTCTACTGTAGAGTCGAAAGTGCCAGGCGAGGTGATCTAGTGCTGTGTGCGTTGTGGCGGTGGTTTGCACTGTAAAGATATCTGCCCCGGCATCTGGTGTGGAAGCAGCTCTTCTGAGAGGCTTGAATTCCGCAGTGTCGGAGTGCTCTATCTGGAAACTTGGATGCTGCCGCCCCGTGTCTCTTTGGTGGTGCAGGTGCATGAATATTCCTCCTCCGTCCCTACCAATCTAATTCAATTCAATTCAATTCAATTCAATGCCTATTTGAAATAAATCACTGAGGGTGCCAAAAATGTATAAACATTTCCACAGTAGATATCTATTTAATATATTTCAAAGTTGGACCGAAAAACAACAGTAATGTGTACTATGATGTTCTGTAAACAGATGTGACTGACATACATTATGATAGCGTTGCTACGTGACAGGTAAATCAACAATGAACAAATGAAGGCAAGATTATCGTATGATGTTCTGTAAACATATGTGGCTTACATTACGTTATGGGATTAGCAAAACAGAGTATTTCGTATTATTAACAGCAAAGTTGAATGTTTTCATCCCAAGAATTTTGCATGCATTAAATAAAAATGACCCTGTTCGGAGAATGCAGTGCTGTGCGTGGTTTCGGAACAAGTTGTTTGGTCCGATGAGGCACAATTTAAGTTGAACGGAACAGTTAACAGGCATAGCTGTGTCTATTGGTGTGCAAACAATCCACATGTTATTTTGGAAAATGCTGTTAATTTACCTGGAATTGCTGTTTGGTGTGGGTTGTCATCTAGGAGTTTAACTGGACCATTCTTGTTTGAAGGAACAGTAAAAGACCCAGTGTACCTGAACATGATATGCACATCCGTATTACCCGCCATTTATATACTGTGGAAATGAGGAATTTTACTTTCAACAGGATGGTGTACCACATCATTACAAGATGTACGTACGTACCTTGATGACAATATTCAAAAGCACTGGATAGGACGAAGAGGTCCGATTGAGTTTCCACCGCGTTCTCCGGATCCATCTCCGTTGGACTTCTACCTATGGGGAACTCTTAAGGATGTTGTATACCGTAGAAAAACAGCTACACTGACAGCACTTCGGGAAGAAATTGAAATGGCATGTGCTGCAATCGCTGAGGATACTTTCGCAAAGTTTCTCAATCAGTAGTTCAACGTACTCAGAAGTGTATCGACGCCGATGGTGGACATTTTGAGTAACTGTTGTAACTGTAAAAGTCTAAGATGATTAGTGCTCATCATTTTCTGTTTGTGTTAACACTGTGTTTTCTTTGCTTGAAGTGTGTATACATTTTTGGCACCCCTATATACTTTCTAATATTTGTTGCTATTATGGAATCATCCGTTTGGAAAAGTTTACAGGTCCACGTCGCTTTTGAATATTTCAAAATGTGGTCAATCTTCTCCAGTAACAATATTTATAACTTGTTACGTTTCTGTATTCATTACGCATGTACGCCCTACAAAAAATACAAACATAAAGAAAGATCTATCATATCTCTTCTTTGTTAAAGTTGTACAAACTCATTATTTTCTGTTGGACTTAAGTGCTTCTCTCCGTTGCCAGCAAGCTCTTCGCACTAAATTTTCCTCTCTCTCCCTCTAGGAGTTGTCTTTCCTTGCTTTTAAGGGCCGAAGAGCCTTTGTCTTTCTTCAATTTTTATAGCCACTCCTCCGCGCATTCTATCGGGCTTCTTTTAAATTTCTCTCTTGCCTCCTCCCTTCTACTTTTTCTGCCATTATTTCTTGCAGCGACTTTCCTTTTCCAGTTTTCACAGCCAGGACGGTCTTACATTCTCGAACAGTCTAGGTGCAAGCACAGGCGTTTATCTTCGTATTTCGCGTTCGTCCGAATGCCGAACGTGTTGAAACGTCTGGTCACGAAAACAAATTTGGCGCTTAGGTAGTGGTGCGCCTAGGCACTTTCGCAAATTTTTAGAACGCAGCTAGACATTGGTGGGTTCAGATAGATTGATAAGTGTCTACAGATTAACAGATAAGAGACTGGAATAACCCATTTAAGTTTTTTTTATTGCGATAAATACAGGATGAGTCAGGACCTGTGCAACAAATTCAGAGGAGGAATAAGTCTCACAATAAGGATCAATTTTTGTTAATCAACCTGTGTCCTCTAATGCGTCGTTTAGAAGTTCAGCTATCCACTTAGTGTTAATGTGTACTGGTTCAATGTTAAATCACACGCCGCTGTCTTCTTCTCTCCGTGTACCTCTTTGTGTAATCCATGCGGAAGCTAGAGGAGGGGGTTCTCAATCTGTGGTACGCCTGCCATTGGTGGTACGTGAACTACTGCAGGAGCTACGTAAATATTTTAGTAAATAAGATAAATTAACTTTTGTTTGCAAACAACAGTTCTATAATTAAACGAAAACAATAGATTTTACATTATCATAAAGAATTGTATGATGCTGCACAAAAACAATACGGAAGTTCAATTTTAATCCTAAGACAATAACAGAGAGTGTCTGGAGAATATATATGATCAGACAATGAGGTACGTTTTGTCTTTTGTTTAGCTGCGAGAGGCATTTATAGTTAAGAAGTTATTGTTGTTGAATGCGAGATTTTATTTGTGAAATTGTCAGATTTATAATTAAGTAATTTGTGCTAGATTGGGAAGAAGCAAACCTTAATATAGATAAGTGGTTAATTAAAGGACTTTGCTGGAAGAGCTTAAAGGGAGAAATGAACGTAAGCGGGCAAAAAATTCCACTCTGCCAGAAGCCACTACTTCTAATGCAAAGCATCCAACAGAAGAAAGCAACAGAAAGGTCCATACACAAGCAATACGTAAGTACAATATAAGATATTTATCATGTGGTTTCACATATATTAGAGATGGAGAGGTAATCATCCCAATACCGCAGTGTGTGATTTGTCATGAAACACTTTCAAATCATTCGATTCTCTTTTGAAACCTCATTTTTACACCAAGCAGGTGATTTGAATATTTTGGAATATTTTCACAGAAAACTATGAAATTTTTCATCAACGAAAAGCAGGGTCCAACATGAGAGCTCTGGGGGCATCTTAAAGTCAGTTTAAGAGTAGCTAAGGTGAGAAAACCTCACACCATCGGAGAAGTCATTAATAATACCAGCAGATATAGATATGGTTAAAATGATGTTGGGGGAAAGGCAGCTAAACAACTTGAAGTGATTCCAGTATCCAATGACATCATATCCCGAGGAGTTTTATATTTAGCAGTTAATCGAAAAAATTCGCGCTAATCAACATTTTTTTCATAAAAACGAATGAAACTACTGAGATAAACGTGTCCCATCTTCTTACTAAGATAGATGGGAAAACATCGAAAGAAGTATAAATTACAATTTTCTTCCGGGCCATTGTACCGTGGAATGCTGTAGATGAGAATTCCAGACGTTTCGTCCGCAAATATGGCGGACATCTTCAGAGGCGTGGATGAACTCTCCTCGGAGAAGGTATCACTGCGTCTGAAGTGTTGGCTGTCAGAATCGCTATATTTATACTACCAGTGCTTTCCGCTGGTCCAGCCACTGAAGATGCCCATCGTAGTGGCGGACGAAACGTCTGGAATTCACATTTCCAGCCGGCACAACAGCCCGGAAGAAAATTGTAGTTACATTTATGACTCCGGCCATGAAAGCCTACGTTCTCTCAGTGAAAGAAGTATTCTTGTTTTGTGAATCACTGTTTTTTCGAACAACCTCAATTGAAATGTTTTCAAAATTAGACCAGTTTATGAAAATTAATGGTGTAGAGTGTTTTTCTACTGGAATACATGCAATTACTGGGAAAGACAGACAATATTAAAGAAGTAACGGCGGAAGCAAAAGGTGTACATTGTAGCATTCATCGTAAGGCATTAGAGGCAAGACAAATGCTTGTCAATTGTTTCACTGATGAGCTGTGGCTTGCCCGGTTACTTACATGGCAGATGCATTTTACTAACTGAACAAAAGTTCAGCAGGCCGTGCTTAATTCTAGGTAGATGATGAAGTTACGGCTTTTAAGAAAAACTAAGCTTAATAATAGCAAAAATAATTATGGGAAACACGTCTTCCTTTCTTCCTCTTCATTGTGACGACTTACCAGTGAAAATTAAGGAACACCTTGGGAGTTTCGTCTCAGATTTCAACGTATACTTCCTTGAAAACCTGGATTCAGAATTTTGAATTAGAGACCCGCTTTCTATTGCTGACATCTTACCGGAAACCTTAACTACTTCCGAGAAAGACGAACTAAAAAGCTATCACGTGACGGAAGTCTTAAGCAAATAATCAAGAAGATGCATTTGATAGACTTCTCTATAATTTATATATATAACAAGTACAGAAATAAGTTGATCTTAAGATGTCGGTCCTGGTGGTAACCACACTTGCCTTCTAAACCCAAGATCGATGGATTTTTTCCGGGCATAAAAATCCTAAGTATGGCTTCCTTCGGAAGGGAAGCAAAGCCGTGGGTCCCGTGCCGTACATTTACGGCATGCAAAAGAACCTCAAGCCTGAAAGAAGAGACTCTGAGCAAAATTTGTCGGCCGTTTTACGCGCTGAATTGAATGGGACGCTGATGACCTGAGATGTTAAAGAGCGTCGGTAAATAAACCAAATAAAAAAAACCAACAGTCGATTTAACACTAAAATTAAGTCAGTAAATGTCTTTAGCTAAACAAAACACTTTCGCACTGAAACAAAAGTGTGAGTCAGAAATTGGTTAAAATTGATTGGTTGTAATTCTGAGAATTGGAGCACCAGTAGCAAGAAAATATGTTTGTCAAAGTATTTATGTATTCATTCACTATATTTTAACATTAACAAAATTAATTTGTAAGACATTTAACAGAACAATCCATTGAATAGGAATAGATGGAACAGGTTTTTTTTCAATAAATATATGCCTAATTACTAATACAAGAAAACAAACACATAAAGTGCTGGTACTGTTACAAATGTAAAGAATTGCTAATTTTGACCCTTGTACCACAAAACCACGCATTCCCCTGCAAAATTTGCTTGATCTAATATCCTGTGTTGAATGTAATGGTACGTCACTGGAAACTGTTCAGAACCCCTGAACTAGAGGAAATGGCTACCCGATCTAAACGTCCCTAGCTTTTTTTTCTTTGATGGCATATACAGAGTGCTGAGTACACGACCCCATTTGACACAAAACACGAACCGATTGAGCAAATATTCACTGCTTTTGATCATACGTGACACAAACCTGAAATGCTTGCCAGATTCCGACAAGCACGACTAAGATGGTATGATGAATGTAATCAAATTTATGGCAGATATCTTTAAAAACCTCTGTAATATATCCAAATGGTTAGAGCAAATAAAAGAAATCGTGCTAAAAACTAGAACTGGAACATAAATCAACGCTATATAATTTCTAGTTTGCCGAAATGTGTAGTGAAATTCCCTGTCCTTCAAAAGGATATTGAGAAATTTGCCTTCGCTATGAAAATTCGAAGAACAGAAAATTGAAATAATATGTAAAATAAAACATGACATTCAGTATACCGTAATATTTAAGGTGTAAAAATTTCTGTTTTCAATTTGGAGAAAAAATATCCAAAAATAATACTAAAAATAAAAGGTTAGTGAAGTGGAAACAGGCGACATCCAATGCTAGATCACAGCATACCAACTACGGAATTTGGAATATTACTAAGTGTACAATTTTCGTCTATTACATCACTTTAACAGAGTACTACAAGACATATCGTATGTTGACAAGCCCTAGCAAGGGAGAACTGCTCAAAAATATTCGTCTCACGTGCAAACATAACAGTTCGTGACCATCATCATTAACAACAGAGATACGAAAACACGTCATGATAAAACTATTATCCCTGTCTGGCGCATTTTAGTGAAAATTAATAGTGGCATGCACTATTAAGTATACAATATGACTGTTGCATTTAGTGTCCAGCTGAAGATCCAAGTCTTCCGATACAAAATATAAAAGCGTACGAGGCAAATCAAATCGCTACTTTTATAGTCTATAATCTTCCAAATACAACACATGAATAGATATTTCTGTATTTATAAGAAAAATTCTTGCAACCACAAAAAACTAAAATACCTGTCCAAAATACAAGCACTGTAATAAAATCTTTCCACGATATAGTGCTTTAATTACAATGGGATTTGTTTATTTTGAAGGGATGTAGGAAAACCTTATTCGCAGAGGACTTTACACTTGCCGAAAAGCGGAAGTTTATTGCTGCAAAGTTTTCATGTATACATTTATCGGTTACAGATTAACTTCTTTATTCAGTATGCTCTATACGACTGCTATCAAACAGTTCCAAGGCTATGTCTATAGCACAAAAAAGAGCAAAGCAAAGGATTACGTGTGTAGCAATAGTGACCTGTGCTGTTCAGTAGTCAATTCGTGACTGGCCTCGTTCATTTGTCGTTATAAGCAGGGCTGAAAGCACTAGGCTGCTAGTGGAATCATGAAATCGTCCCGAGCGACAGCGGAGAGAGCCTATAGATAATAAGGTTTCAAAAGCAGTGGCACGATAGCTCAGGCGGTTAGAGCGTCATGACTCAGTTATAACTAGATAATAAGGCTTCAAAAGCAGTGGCACGATAGCTCAGGCGGTTAGAGCGTCATGACTCAGTTATAACTAGATAATAAGGCTTCAAAAGCAGTGGCAAGATAGCTCAGGCGGTTAGAGCGTCATGCTATAGTTGTAAAGCTAATGGTTTCGAATTCTACCATCTCAATGTTTTTTTTTATATTATTTGGTTTAAAGGAGATTTGCCATAATTATTGCGAATTGAAATAGGAGCACATCTCCCACCGTAACAATATTTCACCCGCCCAACAATGACCTCATTACATTGGCCAGTCGCTCGGGCGTTGCAAGCAGCAAGAGATTCCATGATCCCACTAGTGCTTTCAGCCCTGCTTGTAACGCCAGGTGCATCGTTCTACGAACATCGGGAGCTGCACTGTCAAGTATCTGTTATCACATGAGTGGACAGATTTTCGATTTCATTATAGAGTGTAAACTAGAGCAGAGAGCTAACATCAATCTCTGTGTCAAACTCGACAAATCTGGAACAGAACCCTTTGAAATGACTTGGCAGGCTTATGGCTACAAAGCATTGATTCACGCAAAATGTATTGATTGAGTATACTCACAATTCCAGTGCTGCAGAACATCACTGGAAGATGAGAGAGTTCGGGTAGATCATCCACGAGTATAAGCTCCCAAAATGTGGAGAAAATTAGACGACTTGTGCAGAAATAAAGTATTTAGGACATCACTAACATCGTTCAGATGACGGGGAAAATTCGGCGTATTTTATTTATTTAGTTTAATTTACGACGCTCTTTAACATCTCAGGTCATCAGCGCTCCATTCAATTCTGAGCGTGAAACGGCTAATACATTTTGCTCAGAAGCCTCTTCTTTCAGGCTTGAGGTTCTTTAACCTGCTGTAAATCCAGGCCTTACTTCCCTTTCTAAGGAAGCTATACTTAAGATTTTTACGCCCGAAAAAAAATATCCATCAATCCTGGCCGGGATTGGACCCGCGAAGCAAGTATGGTTTTCACCAAACCATCAGGATCAGCGTATTCGATGTAAAAGATCTGTGCTACGGCACGAGTGAAATTGGATACTCTAATGTATTTACTTGCAGGGAAGAACTAACAAATGATTTTCTCGGTCGCAAGGCCTCGTTGCATTTCCTCGCCTGCCATTTTCGCCAGAGTTGGCCCACTATTCCAGAAAATGAAACAGAAGCTGAAGAGTTGTCGTTTTGAATCCGTGAACGAGACCACAGAAATAGCTTCACATATTTCGAAAATAGGACTTAAGGGAGGAGCTTTTACAAAATGGAAAAGACGCTGGGAAGATTTCGCTGCACAGGTGAATATTTTGAAGTAATGGTGGCAAATGTAAATAGGCATGCACTTTTTTCTACTACGGATTACTCCCCCCCCCCCAAAAAAAAAATAATAAATAAAAGGTAACCGATTATATCGTATGCAAAACAATTCTTACAAAACGAATGAATGTACAAGAAAAACGTTACATTAGGAGCGTATTTGTTTCAATAAAGGCTTGCGGATATATAAATTACATACTTAACTAGTGCACGAGTCTTACATTCGGAGAAAGTGGGCCGGTGACTCTTCTCTCGGCATCATTGGTTCGTATTTCATTGAGAGTGCACATGGAAATAGAATTAACATCATGTCAGATGTGTATAGGAATTTTTGGACAAATTTTGTGCGTTAAACCATCTTGATATGCGCAAGCAAATGTTTCCGCAAGATGGGGCGACCTATCATACTTGTCATGGGAATGGGCGCCTACTACAACATCTGTTTATCGATCAGCTGATTTCTACACCCTCAGATTTTTCTCGTCTTTTAAGAAGTCCTGATTTGCAGTTGTGTGGCGCATTTCTGAGGGAGATACTGAAAAAAACAGTGCTTTATATCCGTTTCTTGTAGCCTAGGACTATTTTTTTTTTTTTTTGAATGGTGTTTAACGTCCGTTTTTACTACTGAGGCAGCACAGGCGGTGAACACTTGTGATATATAAAATGAAATATTGGGAAAGGATTTTTTTAAGGAAGGCAACATTCCAGGCCTAAGTTTAGGGTACCTCTCCGGCATTTGTCATTTGTGAGAAACTGAGAAAAACCTGAAAAAAAAACTGTAAGGAAGGACGGCCGTGCTGGAATTCGAACCCCAGACCTCTCACTCACGAGTCCACGCCTTAACAACTTCGGTCATCCACGGTGGTGGAGACTAACCTCGTGAAAAATCGAAACAGTTTTGCACAATGTACGATTGAAGAGCAATGATAAACCGTAGTGGTGGAAAATGATAGAATATATAGCTGTATGTAGGTAACTCTTGAATACCAAATGTTAATAAAATATTTGGGTAACATTTTTGAGGGAGGGAGCGTACCGTAGATCTAGTCTTAGAACTTTTTGATTACCCCTAGTCGATATGCGTTGGTCATGCTCTACAGTATTTCTATGCTGTAATAGGATGGGAGATTTGTAGAAAGTAAATAAATAGGTACTTCTGAGCAGTAGAAATTCTTATCTGGAGTATTTTCCCTATAGATCAAGCCTGAATTATAAAGATCTGCTTGAGAATAACACTTGGCTGATAAATGGTTTAATGAAGAAATCTGTCTTTATCAGCTTTAGAATTTGTGACATAATCTCTTAAATTACAAAAGTAATTTTTCAACACTGAAAGTTTCTCCTATTTGTGAAAAAGAACAAATATTTGTTGCTGTATTAATTAAATTTGTTTAATAAGCACACTACAAATATTAAACACTGGTTTCGGACGATTGGAATTTCCTTTGTAAGAGCTAAAAGCAATTGTTGCACAAGAAGAATTGCGCCAAGGCCTTGAATGAAAGTGGCTATAATTTAGATAGGATCAGCAGATTGATGACATGCGCAGTCTAGACCGGAAGCGTGCTAGTGGTAAAAGCCTTGTAATTTAGTTCCATCGAGCTGTAAGTATCACAAGAACCAGGCCAATAGATTACTGGGGAGTACACATCTATATCGTAAGTTTGCCTGAAAATGGGCTATTCTGACACGCATAAGAGGCACTGTGCGCGATTATCATGCAACAGAAGTAGTGCCACAAAAGTGCATATATAATATATCACTGTTACACGTCGTTTCCGAATTTCTTTTTCAGGAGCTTTTGAGACCATTACAGTCCGATGATCCAATTGAATACTTACAGAATCTTACTTACTTACTCTGAATCACCGAAATATGTGAGAAAAAAAACTGACCAATTACTGCGTGATATAACACCGTCCTCTCTCGAAAATGTGCAAAACTCCCTTTGAACGCTACAATCAACAACCAAAAGGATGTCAGTTAATTCGTCCCGTTTATCCTTTGACTGTAGATTAGCTGCAAATTATTTGTTTTGGGGTTGAAGGCATAGTTTTCTCGAATACGTGTTGAATCTAGCAGCAGTATACATTTTACACTGTATCTCAGAAAGCTTTAAAGCAATCAACATGAAATTTTGTGAGACATTTACGACGATAATGATAACAATAAAAATTAATTGTAAATATAATATAATAATATATTATTATGTCATATTTACTCAGTAATTTTAACTAAATGTTAATTGTCGTTCAAACTGCCTTAGTTTTATTGCGAACTTTGTCATGGATAATAATCGTTTTACTCGTAGCTTCATTTTTTTTCCTAAGATTAGTTACACAGTTACCGCCTTGAAATATCTGCCTATTGAATTTGTTGATAGTTGGGCAAAGTTGCGTCATATACTTTCGTATTTTGCTGATAGAGGAGCTTAGTTATGTAGTCACTTTCCTGTAGAATTTATTTCAATTTTGTTGATTTTTTTTAAGTGCATAGAATTTTATTGAGGTTCTCGTTAAGGAAGAAAACAAGGCTAGTTTTACAAGAAAGAAAATGAAAGTAAACGCTGGACTCCTCGACTCTGTAAATTAGAATTGCAGGTGTTATTTGTGTACCCTGATGAACTTATAGGAAATGTAGTTTTTCCTTACCAATTTTATTGTAATATTAGCTGTTCTTCATCATCAGGTCTTACAATCTATTGTACATCTTCGTACACCGATTTTCGTTCACCAATAGCCTTCCTTCAAGTTCTGTATTATCTCAGCTTTCATCTTCCAATTCTCTTTCTCTCGTTGTTTTAAATTTCCCTTGTGTTCACATTAATTTCGATCTTTCCTTCTTTCTTTTTTCTATTTGTAACTATTTATATCTTCTTTGGTAATTTATTCTTAGTCATTTTAAATGACCAAACTATCTGAATTGCTTTGTTTTGATTGTGTGGATTAAAATTTGTTCACTCTCATTTCCTATTGTGTTATACTATTTTTGATTATGTCTTTCCCTAAAATTCTCCTCGAACGCTACCATGTACTTTTATTTCAAATATCAGGAGCCCTCAGGTCTATTGTTGTGGTCTTAATAATACAGTAAAATATGTTTGTTTTAGTTTTAATTGTATGTTCCATAAGATATTGTTTAATTTTGAAATTGCTAATCTTCTATTGTTAATTTCATCATTAATATCATTTTCGTGATTTCCATCCTTGGTTATTTTGACTTCTAAATATGTATATACATCACAGGAATATATACTTCCTTTACCATTTAAAAAAAATTAGATCTTATAAATCTAATCATATTGTCATGTATTCATGTTATTAAAGTTAATATTCAGTTCCCTTTTATCACATATTCTAAATGTTTGTGTGTCATAAATTTTATGTGATCATAAACTTCTGTTCATCACAAAATAGCAGTGAATATATCGTCTCTCTTGTTAGTAATAAGCCTATTTATAAACATTTCTCTTTGCAATTTGTTATTTTATCCCATTTTGAAGTCATGATTGAAATAAAGTGTACAATAAATTTTTTGAGTAATTCCTTAGTAATATTAAGACTTTTCAATTTAATTGTTGTATCATATTTATCATATAAATATTTATTTCTTTAATATTTAATTTAAAATGTCTTAATGGCTCATAACATTATCCATGGCACGCTGTCATATACCGCCATGGGTGGGCGAGGTCCTTAAGACGCGGGCTCGTGAGCGGAAGGTCTGGCAGGACCGTCCTCCCTGACTGAGGTTTTTTTCCAAGTTTCCTTCAGTCCTCATAAATGGCAAATGCCGAAAAGGTATCCTAAACTTACGCCTGGAACGTTTCCTTCCTTACAAAACCATTTCATCTCATGTATCATGTGTTCACCGCCTGTGGTGCCTCACTAGTAAAAACGGGCGTTAAAATCACTATTAATACGCTGCCATAAGCTATTTTTAATTTTACAAGTAAGAAATAAAAAGATTGCTTAAATGTGATTATTTTTTCAATCAATTGTTTCACCCAGAAAATGTGGTTAATAGTGGCTGTTGTTTATCTTGTGACAAATTTATGTTAGACAATATTCGTTAAGGTATGCCATACTTAATAGGAATACACGTAAAAGGCCAATTAAATCTAATTCCATTAAGAAGGGTAATTTTAAGCAGCTTTATATAACAAAGCAATATCAATGTCTTGGTGAAAAACTTCTGTCTTAATTCCCAGTAATTTACTAAGTCTTGCCAACACAATTACAGGCTCTGCGAACATTTTCTCCAAACTCGTATTAAATCTTGTTCTTCAGAAAGATCCCTTCCCGTAATTTGACTTTAGTTTTAAAGGCATTAATTATACCACAGAACATTCGAGGAATTTGAAGGTGGCGTTAATTTTGAAAGCTTCCTTTGAAGATAGTATACTTGCGTACTATTACTTCCACCCTAAAGTTAAGCTTCGGCCAGCACAAAATATCGCGAAGTTAGGTTATGGTTCAGAGTTTTAATGACCCTTAAATGGTTGCTTTCATTGAGGTTAATGTGAGTGGGGGGAAATAGGTCGTTTATGGACGGCGAACATGCTCAAATGTTTGCTATCAAGCAAGCAGTAATTTAATAGTGCTCTCACAATTTCGAGCCATAAAAATGATCCCTTAATATCGCTTTATGGATAGAAAGGAAATACGCAAACGAGAAATAAAGGAAGGGGTTGGGATGTAAAGAAGACATTGAACGGCGGTGTGTGACCAATCCGATTTAAACAGAAACTTCCCCTTTTAGTCTTTGGAACCTCGACCTTATAACAAGTGGTGTACACCGAATGGCAGGAAACTGAATATGGAAATGTTGAGAACTAAAATTATGAGAGAATTAATTATAATAAAACAAACACTCGAAGTTATGTTTAGTTTTAATCTGCCATATTGTTTTAGAAGCTCGGCAACTGTAATTGTAAATAAACAAATGTTCCCTTTGCGATCTTCAAAGCGTTTTTTACGCCAATCACAGTAAATATTTGTTGGGATCTACAAGCACTTAAAAAATTCAGAGGTCTACAACACAGAGGACCATAACCACCATTGCAAGTTCAGTTCCAACACGATGCTACATCGTAAAAATCCTAAGACTTCCTTCGGAAGGGAAGTAAAGCTGTGGGTCCCGTGTCGTACATTTACGGCACGATAAAGAACCTCAAGTCTGAAAGAAGAGGCCTCTGAGCAAAATTTGTCGGCCGTTTCACGCCCTGAATTGAATGGTACACTGATGACTTGAGCTGTTAAAGAGCGGACATAAATAAACCAAATCAACAACCATGCTACATACTATTAGAAAAAAAGTAAAACTTTTTGTAATTAATGGTTGGGCAGTCCCACAAATCGGGTTCATCGTTATATTGCAAACCATTAGGACAATGGCTGACGCTTAATAGTGCGTGATATCTCTAAATGTTTAGATATGTTCCCACATTTTGTAAACATTTATTTAAAGCTTAATGAAAATGGGTTTATAGAACTTTATTTCCGACAGCTTAGAACGCTTTTTGGAAAGAAAAAAAATTCCTGACATGTCAGTAAAGTAAATTAATTTTTTGGCACCACTGAGTTAACGACAGAAATAAATTTATTGTTTAGTGAGAGTATAATTTATTACTCCAAAGACACAAGAAATGCCACATTGATTTACATATCTGTACTTTCTACCTTTATTCAGATTACGGCCTGCCAATAAGTCGCTTGCATTTTCATGATAAGTTTAAACGACAGTTAAGTATACGTCAAACTATTAGGCATATTGCAACTATACCATGATAAGGCGACCTTCACTAGAATTAATTGACCACAGCCTAACTTGAAGACTTCAAGGATAGAAACACCTCATAATCACAACTGACACAATTTCTTTTTCTACAACAGAAGATTTTCCATAGAATGGCAAACACGGATGAAAGAGGCATAAAAAGGGAAAAAATGCAAAATATATTTAAAGCAGTGTGTGGAATAATTTCTATGAGAGTAAGTTAATGTTTGAGATAAGTCACAATTGACTTCCACCTTTTATATGTAAGCAAATTGCTGCCATCTTTATCTTGGACTTGACAACCGAGGCATGAATTTGAATTATACCTCTTGATCTGGTGAACAAATTAAGAGTTCTGTTTCTCGCCTGAGCTACATTGAGATCATTTGAGTTACGGGCCGGCAGGCTCAGTAGCGCACTGGGAGAAGCCTGCCATCAAAGCCGCATAATGCACGTGTAGGGTAGTAACTTGCACTTTGTGAGAGGCTTTGTCTGCTTTCGTGTGTTACTCGGTGCTTTCATTGCGTGTAAATCGTACCCTATTTGTTCTTCATTATGTCTCTACAAAAATATAGTCTTAAAGAACAGGGTTTTATGTACGATACATATTAGGGGTGTTCTAAAAGTTCTCGGCCTGACACAGAGACGTCGTTAAGATGGTCTTACTTTAATAGTTGTAAAGTTGTATATCATCCTTTAGATGGCGCGCTGTAAAATTTCAGATGTGTAAGTATAGCCACTTGTTTGTGATGATCGTGTTAGCAAACTAGTGTTAACATTTTCTACAAAATGGATAAAACTAAAATACGAAGTGTGTTAAGTGCTTCGTTTTGAAATGTTTAATCTCAACAGATATGTAAAAGGAATTAGATTCCACATTAAGCGTTATCGTGCATCCAGGGCGTCCCAAAACTGCTACAACCGATGAGATTGTGACAAAAATTCAATGATCGCCGATTGAAGGCATGTATCTGAAATTGCAAAGACCTCTTTCATTTTACACAAAGTTTTGGATATGAAAAATCTTTCCGCTCGATGGATGGATGCGTTTGTTAACAATGGGCCAAAAACTGATTCAAATGAGCATCTCGACACAGTGTTTAGTCTTGTTTAAACGCGATTTCAATGAGTTTCTCCTACGTTTCATAAAAGAACATTCATTACTATCCGCTAGAGACGAAAGAGCAGTCCAAACATTGGGTAGCAACAGGTGAAAGTGCACCAAAGAAAGCAAAAACTGTTCCATCTGCAGGAAAAGCCAGTCTACGATTTTCTGGGATTCTCATAGTATGGTGCTCTTAGACTACTTGCAGAAGGACAAAACTATTACTGGAGAGTATTTCGCTTCACTATTGAACCAAACTAGCTGATGATATTTAGGTTAAACATCCACACCTTGCGAAAAGGACAGTTCTCTTTCATCGCGACAATGTGCCTTCACACACATCTGGGATTGTTGCTGCAAAACTGCATGTCCTTCACTCCTAAGTGCTTCCATATCCGCCATATATGCAGGAATTGTCTCTCAGCGATTATTTCTACTTCCAGAAGAAACGTGAAGAAATGGCTGGGTGGACATTAAATGATGAGGTTGGAGGTGAGACACAGTTGAACAAATTTTATTTTACTGAGGGTATTATATTGATTTCCAAGGTAACTATGTTTGGCGGGGGGAAACAAATCTTGTGTTTTATTGGTAAGGCCGAGAACTTTTAGAACGTCCCTTGTATGTGAATATGGATTCTTGCAGAGAATTGCTAAGGTGATTAACAATCCTGTTAATCGTGTTTCAGATAAAGAAACTATTGGCCAACTTGTTAAAAAGTTACAGAGAGAGGTTCAGAACCGCCACATTCTTACGAAAAAAAGACGAAATATCGAATTTTCATACACAGATGGCAGCAATGTATTACTGCTGAGGGGCATCGTTTTCATAATCTCTTGTAAAAAATGTTAATGTCAATTATTATAATTTTAAATATAGCATTATTTTATGCTTTCAGTAAAACTATAAGCACTACATTAAAATGACTGTACCTCCTTTTTGCCGGTTGCAGCAGTTGCACTTCGCCAGTAAGCAACCGCGTTTAGACGGCCCTTAATGGAAATAACCTCACTGTATATGCAGAATCTAAACATTTTCTTTGCCTCTACCAATTTCTGTAAATTTATTCCAATTCGTGATATTTAGAAAAATAAAATATCCGCTCATTTTATTGAAAGGCAGCTTCCTTCCAAAGCTAAGAAGATAATTATTGGATGGTAGACACTGTGACTATGCTGCATGCGCTAGAACCATGCACTTCAAGGCCTTTCTGTGCTATAAGATTCGTGTTTATACTGAAACACGATCAAAAGAACAACGTCCGGTGATTTGTTGAATATGTATTCTTCTTCTTTACTTTCATTTTTAGGTTTAATAATTAGTCCCATATTTTTCTCCATCTTCCTATATTTCATTTTCCTTTTGGTTTGTCTTTTCTAATGTTTAATGAAAGACTATCTTCTGACATTCTCTCCAAATGCTCTTTCCAAGCTATTTTGTTTCTTTAGTTCATCCTGTAAGCTTAAACATGTTAAGAACCTATCTAATATCACTTATTCTGTTCATTATTCTATAACTTTTAGTATCTCTCGAACTTCGTGAGGGCAGTGAAGCGGTTTATTATGGCAGCCACGTTGGGAGCCGAGTTATGAAGTGGTTTACTCGGCCCCGGCCGGCTACGTGCCCCAAGTTGGGTACAAATGTTGAAGCGATGTGTTGTTGACGTGAGTGGCCTAACGGTACGATTTTGAAGTGGTTTATTGGTCGCTTCGGTGTTGTGTCCCTCGCTTCAGTGACAACAATTTCTCAGTGTGATTTCTGCTATTTTGTTGATTCGTACTCAATAGGACTGGGAGAGGAGTTCAATAGTGTAAATAAGCACGCTAAGCGACATAATCTATATCAAGGGTGCCAAAAATGTATACACACTTTTACAGTAGACATCTATTTAATATATTTCAAAGTTGAACTGAAAAACAACAGCAATGTATAGTATGATGTTCTGTAAACAGACATGACTCACATACATTATGATAGCGTTGCTACGTGACAGGTAAATCAACAATAACATATGAAGCCAAGATTATCGCATGATGTTCTGTAAACAGGTGTGACTCACATTACGTTATGCTAGCGTTGCTACAACAAAAAGGAGTCAAGATTATCGTTTGAACAGCGGAAAGCAATTTTGAAGTGATATTGGAAAACCGAGAATGTTGTTGAATTTCAAAGGCAATGGAGACGTGTGTGCCGCGGTCTCCGGGTCTAACCCCGTTGAACTGCTACTTAAGTTGTATACCGTAGAAAACCAGCTACACTGACAGCACTTCGGGAAGAAATTGAAACGGCATGTGCTGCAATCCATAAGGACACTTTCGCAAACGTTGCTCAATCAGTAGTTCAACGTACTCAGAAGTGTATCGACGCCGATGGTGGGCATTATGAGCAACTGTTCTTAACTGTAAAAATCTGAGATGATTAGTGCTATCATTTTCTGTTTGTTTGAATTCAATTTTGTTATGTTAACACAGTTTTTTTTTTTTTTTTTTTTTTTTTTTTGCTTGAAGTGTCTATACATTTTTGGCACCCTCTTTATATTGGTAATTTATTGTGTCCAAATTTTTTCGCGTCATTTTATGATCTGCATTTTGGTTACTTTGAGTATACACTTAGTAGCCGCGTGTTAAACATACAAATGAGTGCAGCGACGCGTGAAATTGAAAATCAAATTTATGAATATTGTATCTTGCCGCATGTAGATCTTATAACTGTATACCTCAACAACGTCGAGCTGATAACTTCTCCTGAACAATGAGCAAATACGAACTGGAAAACTGACTGTCCTAGCCGAGCAATTGCCCCTTATACATTAAATTCAAATCAAGTGATCGTTGGTTTTAACGATGCCAAGGGGTTGGTTTTGCGCCTATCTTTAAAAATTCAAACATACATTCTCCATTGGCTAGTTCAATTTCACCTAACATACCTGCCATTTGCTATTTTTTTAAAGTTTTAAAATATTTTGTCAGCATTGGCTGGTTTAAAGGCCTAGTAGTACTACAGTCGGTCGGGGCTAAAGACCCAAACGGTTTAAAGTCCATGAGTTTATTAACCCTGCAAAGGCAGTCCATTTAAAGAAAATAAACGGCTTCACACAACAATATATATATATATATAAAATTACATTACTAATTACAACGCCAAAACAAGATGACTGGACTTACATAAATATACATTATAATTATATTTCAGTGTTTTTAATGATGTTTAAAGCCCGTTTCTACTACTGAGGCACTACAGGCGGCTCTGTGGTGATGGACCGTAAGGACTGTTTCAGCATTAAGATTTATTTATTTATCTTTTTTTTTTTGTCATTTAGTTAAAACAGCTGACTGTACTGTGTATAAAATTATAGGTGCTTCTGCTGTCTTTTAAAAGTTTCTATCTCGTTTTTATCTATGCTTTCTATTTATAGATTCACATAGATGTCTAAACATGTTTATCTCATTTTCTAAATCCTCATCATAATTAGAAATGGATCGCACTCCAAATAATTAGTAAGTTTAACTTCCTCCAAGGTACGATTGTCTATATAATGTTTGTTCTAATAAGCTTTTTGTCTTTTTGCTAGATATTTTCATATTTTACTGCTCTACTATCAAGTTTAAAGTGTGTATTTTCTTTTGCAGGCCCTCTTTTTTCAATAATGGGTACTTAATTTCTGCCTTCAGTAATTCAAGCTTCAGAAGTTTAGTAAAGTTAGATGTTTATAGTCTTTTTTGCAGGTAATGGTAAATTACCATTCCCTTATAACTAAATATGACTTTCAACAACATCTTTACTACTCTTACTTTGTATCTTTTAAATTGTTTAATCTACGAAAGGCATTTCAAAAGTAAGGGCATCACCTGGGTACCAGATCTAGACTATACGGTGGATGCTTAAAATCTTATCTTCGAAATTACTGATCTACAGACAGTTTTGACAGCAATATGAGGACGTGCATTGTCACGAAGGAAAATAATTTCTGATAACAACTTCGCTATCTCAGGTTCTGAAGGGCACGCATCAGTATAGAAAGTGATTCCCTGTAATGTTCTCTGCTTCAATTAAAGTCACAAGGAAGATAGTCAACTATCGGCATTACAATCAAACAAACTACACCATACTACTCAATATAAGAGAGTACTATTATTTTCCATACAGCATGCAAACTGGTGCTATATGATGTGCCCCACACTATTTTGCTTTTTGTCTTTACTTCTAATCAGATCATGTTTTTCAGGTTTAAACTTCACCTGGAGCTGTTGCAAGGTTAAAAAATATCTTAAATATGTTTATCACAAAGTAAATGTAACATACGTACGAAGAATTGTCATTCCTTGCAACCATCGGCGAGCAGATTACAGCACCTCAGCCGAGCAGAAACTTCAGCATAAACGTACATACCAGTATTCTGGAAACACTGCATTGACAAGCACATCACAGGAACTTTTCAGCAGTTAATCATGGCATCAGTAACTACGCCGAACCAAAACTTCAATATATCAACATCTTTCATTGTTACCAACCACTGCATCGGTGAGCACATTACAGCAACTCCGCTGAACAGAATCTATTCCCTTGTTATAACGGAGACCAAAGCAATATATGCACCGACGGTTGTGCACAAATACAAAAGATCTTAATATTCATACTTGCATACAAAATATAATCTGGCCGAGAGGAAGAAAGCTCATGCTCCAATTCCCGAGCAGTAAATGAAGCGTTATAGCGCTCCTGAATGTCGGAGGATAATTACCGGAGTTCAAAATTGCAGCGAAAGTGCGCCTGAGGTGTTGGCAACTCAGCAGGAAAAGCAACATACTACCTTGAGACCAGGTATGGCGACGCGTTGTATCTTATCTCAGACAATTGATGAAAGCTTGGAACAGTTAAAAGAGGAAACGAAAGCAATTCTAGAGGATGGTTTGTTATCCTTCAGTACTCGATGGCAGTGTAACGAATCATATTTTCCATTGTAAGGTGGTGACAAATTACTCTCAGAGCACTCCGGCGTTTATCGGTCCACCAAGGAGCCGGGAAGTGTCTGGTGTGGGATGACGACCTAGGAATAGCTTGTTCTGCGACAGAAATGAGTACGATCTCGAGGCGCTCAACCTTGACGTCAACAGAAGTAAAGGCACAACCTCACCTAAAGTACTGAAAAAACTCTAATTCGCCTTGTTGATTAGCTACTTCGGTGTTCGCTCTTAATGTACATGTTAACATAAAATATTGCATGGAAAGTGAACTCTGGGGTAAGTATCAGAGAGGAGTTTCAAGTAAGATGAACAGAGAGAGAGATTGGGAAAAAGTATGCTGGCCTATACTAAGTAAAGATAGCTTGTGAGGATCCAAAACGTCTGCCATCAGTGTACCTCTCGCACACTCCTTGGAACAGCCCCATTGGTGATGGGTAGTAATTGACAGAGAAGTTGATCCAGATCAGCGGCTGAGATGGCAGCAGACGGAAGTAGGTAGACATTACAGACAGAAAAAAATTAGGCCGGGAAAGCAAACTGTTGTAAAAGAGACTGAAAAAGCAATGGAGAATCGTATACATCATCTCTGAATAAGATTAAAACTCCGCCATGCGCGGTCGTGCCATCTTCCTGTGGAAGGTTAAATCGGACCGAAAAAAACATGTCGAACAAATGAGTCCTGAGGGCTGAGCTTTGTCTTCTGGAGACATACAAGCGGAGAGTCAGAGGACCGCATCCAGTTCAGGTCTTGGAATACGGAGTCCATGATAGGATAGGCAAATCTGGGATAAACAAAGAAAGAATTTGACTTTTTGGCCAGTTCAGAACAAATTAGCCGTCCTATCTTTAGGCTGGATGGTTTAGCAGTAGCAGGCACGTACTGCTGTTTGGCCTCAGAGGTACGGCTCTCCGAACACATGGAATCTGTTGAAGGTGGAAATAAGCGGTGATGGTACCACCAAGCAGGTTGACTCCTTGACGCGATAGCAGCTGGACCTCAGAGGAGGAATAGGGCTTGAAGTTACTCTTTTCAATGTTAGTGGACGTTTTAAGAAAGTCATATTCGTATAGACCGAATTGAATTTAATGGCCGAAGTATTAAAAACGACTTATGATAAAAACGCTTGGCGAAACTCGGTGCACTAGTGAAAACTGCTGTCCCGCTTCGGTGTTACCTGATAGCGGGTGGCAGCTGGACGATCTCTGCGTCAATTCACGCAGACGGATAGACATGCTCCCTCGTTCGCAGGTTGCACAAACAGAAATAGCGCTGCTATATGACATGCAAGCGTGTTGAATCACTGAATCAAGGGGCTGTGAATATACATGCGTACCTCTTATGGAGCCTTGATCCTCTGCTGTAGTTCAACCACGTTAAATTGGAGGAAAAGAGCACGGGTCGGCTTTACTTCTCCACCTTTCCTCGCATGCAAGTGATAAACTGATGTGACGCCCCGTTCAGACAGATAACCCTGAATTTTCATATCAGACATTCCATCGAGTATAAAGGACGAATTCAGGGTTCTATGTTACACTACATGGAGAACTGTCGCTTTAAGTAAAAACATTTGTCTAGGTTAGTCCCAGCGTCTCTACCAAAAGAGATACATTTCTTATCGCGTACAGATTTCATGGTGCAAGAGACATTATCTATAACCTTCTTAATTATAAATGAGTTGACATGTCTGTTGGACTTATAACTAAGTAACCAGGGAATGACTCTCTGTTATTTCTGTTATGTCCATTCTCTTTCATTTCATTTGTTGGCGAGATTATTGTTAACCATAGCGGGTTAACATCCTCCACCATTACAGCTGTCTCCGATGGCAGGTTGATTCCTGGGCGCCACCCCGACTTGGGTGAGTTATCCTAGCCTGAACAGGACTCACCTCAGAGTCACAACTCCCAGGGACCCAATTGCCTTGGGGAAGGTAACAGCTCCTGCAATGGCCCTTCCCCGGGCCTGGCCTTTACCAGGAGATGCGCTCCCGTCCTACATGACAACCCGGTGCTGGGAGTTACCACCTTACCCCATAACATTTTACCGCATCAAACGCGGAGGCACCTATCAGACTAAGAACAAAGATGTTAGAAGAATAACAAATAAAAGTTAGCGAAATTAGAAAGGTGTCATTCGCACTAAGCGTGGACCAAAGGGGGCAACTAGGGTGCCTCGGGATTGCTAAACCGCGTTCCCTGAAGGAAATAAGCGAGAAAGAAATGGACTGAAATAAACATGCACACCTAATAGTCTCTAACATGTATTCACTGAAACAATTTTAACATTGTTTTAAAAGTATGCCTGGAAAGCCAAATAAAATAAAATAAATTTTCATTAGTACATAGCATGCAGTGATATAAGGCATTTTCAGTACTTCTCATAGATCCTATACACATGCAAATCAACAAATTATATATATATATCAAAAAAATCTTGCATAGGAGCTTGGATTATGTTTGTCTAAAGCTGGCTTTTGGTCATAAAAAGTTTTTGGATATTGCCTTTGTAGTAAATATGATTTTTAATATTTATACAGCTTTACTATGTAGAAAATACAAATTTCAATATTTAATGACAGAAAATGAACACACACAAACACACAAATTCCATAAGAACCCAGGTTATGTTTTCCCAAAGATGTTAAATAGTTAAATATATATATATATATATATATATATATATATATATATATATATATATTTCTTTACTTTCAACAATTTTTCTTGTATTTTCTATAATTAATATTTATACTGTTATTGCTAGGAATTGAATTACACACACACACAATCTTGCATAAGGGTCCAGGTTATGTTTGTCTAAAGCTATTCACTTAGAAAAATGTTTAATCTTTCTTTATTTTTAAACAGATTTTATATTTTCCATTTTACAAAATAATGTTTTTAATATTTACGCTCCCGTCAAACCTTGCATAAGAGCCTTGGTTTTGCTTGCCTAAAGCTGATATTTAATTAGTAAAATGTTTACTTATATATTTAAACAGCTTTTTCTGTAATTCCTGTTTAGAAAATTGTGTTCTTAATGTGAGTACACATTAATTAATAAGAAATTAATTACATAATGCTGTATATAAAAATGATAATATAGTACATACAGAATAACATGCTACCTTACTTGATTTGTATTAACATCTGAAATATTGTAGATGGCTTTGAACTGGCCTTTAAAATACACTTTGTAGGAATACACTTGTGTTTGTCCAATTTTGTTCTGGATTTTATTTCTTTAGCATTTAATGAAGTAGCCCTTTTTAGCTGGCAGTTTCACAAAGATTTTTTTTTTTTTTTAACTTGAGTGATCGTTCTATATATATCCAGTGCGAGATTTTATCTCAAATCCTCTCCTTCCAAAACATTCGTAAATTCTTTAGAAGATGAAATAGATTTATAACCATTTTAGAAACCAGATTGCCTGGTCTAGCGAGAAAATGACTTCCGAAGAGGAGGCACACACAAAGGGCTGGGTGATTAGGTTCAGGCAAGAGCCTTGGCATTAAATCATCCCGCTTGGTATGCGAATGCAGTGTGTAGATATTAAGGCCGGATGTTGTATCGACCGGCAGGCTGTTGGTAATGGAGCTAACAAGTGCAACAGAAGGGAATGTTTATTGTAGAAGTTGGAGAACAAAACAAGACAACACATTACGTACCAAACTGCAGAACCCAGCACCAGTGCGATAAAATATCTACAGATGGCGGCCCTCCAACTCAGGTTGCTTGTGCAGCGAGGAACAGATGGGTCACACGTGTATCTGGAAATATGTCCCTATTTTTACCGAATACACCGCGAAAGGATCATAAAAATATACAAGGATTAAACGCTTTGCAATTGCACACAATGTCGTTTGTATACAAGAAGGTTCAATAATGGTAGGTAATTGTAATAGGAGGATAATTGTTTCGGCGAGGGTAGTTGCAGAATTTTAGTAAATAACATTAAAAACAGCTGCCCTTAACGTGTTTAATAAAAGATTTTGGACAGAAAATTCAACTGTAAGAATGCCTTAGGCAAGGGTAGTTTCAGAATTTTAGTAAACAACATTAAAAAAATTGTCGCTAACGTATTTAACAAAATATTTTGGACATAAAATCGATTGTAACAATGCTTTGAGGTTCGATTTCACAACACCCACAAACATTTATCATTGATCCAATTAATTTCCAACAGTATTTCAAGGCCTCTAATATAACAAACCACAATTTACAACAATTTATGAGGACTAAAGAAAACTTGAAAAAACCCTCAGTCAGGAAGGACAGATCTGGTGGGAATCGAATCCCAGGCATCCCGCCCATGAGTCCGCTCCTTAACGACCTCGAGCACATGTGACGGTAAACAGTGGTAACATAAAATATTGCAAGTACACGCTTCATATTTAAAGTATATATTCATACTTCACATTTTAAATTATTACTATACAAAATCGCCTTGATTTCCGAATACCTAATGAAATAATAGTATTGAAATTTCAAGACAATGCTATAGTTATGTAAACTACGTGCTACGTAAGCGACCTTAACTATAAAAGAATATAATATAAGTATGTCTTTAAAAACTTGGTTTTTCAACATAATCTCATTGAACTTCGAAACATGTGTTTCAGGAAAACTCCAATGTTTTCATTTTATCCCTGATAGCCGTCCTTTTTTGTTGCTACAATTCAGCTGGCGTAAATCGTTTTATTTTTTGGGAGTATTTTTAAATTCAATTACGTAAATCTGGATAAGCAATTGATACTCTTAACTGAGTGTTTTACCATGAAAAAAAATTGTAATTGAATTTATTACCTCCGAATGTTTACTTGCTCTCATCCAGAGGGCTTGAAATGATAATCAGAATTACTGGAACACTGCAAAAATATTCCCAGTGCATAAAGGAGGAAACAAACATGAGTTCAGTAATTGTTAACCTTTTCTGATAGTTGTCAAAAAGTATAAAAGTCAAATTTAACGCAATATTATCATTTCATGACAGCTACCAGATTCTGTGCTGACTGTATGGATACATTAATCTGTGCAGCAGCTATCAGAAACAAAGAAGATTTAATATACCGATTTAGGTGACCTCTATAAACTTTGTAAAAGCTTTTGAAGTGAAAGCGCTTTCAAATAAAATTGTTTAAAACTATAAAAAAATGTAAATCAAAAGCAATATATTTCTTGTAAATAAAAAATAAAACAATCATAGGAATCAAAAATTAAAACGAATTCAATTAGGAAGACAAGAGCAACAAAAGTGCTCCATTTGATTAGAGCCTTTAAAATTATGTAATGTGGGAGAGCGATGCTTCGCTTAATTGTATGCTATTCGCTTACAATTACAGTTTTACAGCAAGAAAGAAGACGAACAACACAGGTGTGTTTAATTTAAAATGAAATAGAAAAAGATTATAAAATGCAACTTTCTAAAAGCAAACAAAAGTTGTTGGAATTTTATAAAAACCATATCCAAAGATAGAAAATGTTATCATTGTTAGAAAAATATTACAAAAAGTAAATTCTTTTTAATTATTGTTAACAGCTGTAACAATTCCATTATTTCCACAAATTTCAGGATTTAGCATTGATTACAAAATAATTCAAGAATTGTAGAGTTGTCAAAGACTAGCAGGACAACAAATTTGAATAGCAAAATATAAAAAAATCTAACGAAGTCTTTATTTCATATAAAAAAATTAATTATAGTATAATTGAAGAAGATCGGAGACAGTGGATAGCTCTGTTTGAGGAAATGCTTCGGTGAAAATATAAATAAAAATTATAAAAGGTATTACTCTTTGTTTTGCCCGTATTTAACGTTTATAAATGGTTACATTTTTGGTCTTTCAAACTCAATCACGTGGTATTTAAAGGAAATATAGCGCATTGTGGCTCCTGATATTTCTTTTAGTGTAGGAACCATCATTACTCACAAAAAAATCCAAAGCAATAGAGTATCAATATTTATCTCAATAAATAATGACTATAATTTCATGTTTTGTCATTTTAATTCACTGCATAAAGTATTTAAATTGGAGACGCTTTCGGCATTCATAGTTTTTTTTTTTTTTTTTTTTTTTTTGGCAGAGAACAGCAAACAAGGCCAGTAATGGCATATTATGATGTTATTTAGTAATGTTAATTTGTTGCATGAGTAAATGTTTCAGAGACGAGCAATAAGAGTTACCTCATTTTTATGCAATAATTGTGTAACAATTATAAACAAATTTAATACACTATTTTCGTATACCAAAATTAAAAGCGCATTATATTAATAAAATAAACTAATATTAATGTTAATTTTCTGTGAATTTTTACTTTGAAACCAATGCCATCTCTTATTATACTTATGACGTCATTTTATCGTTGGAGATTATCTAGCTCGTCATCTATTTTTATTGTTGTTGATGAAAATAGATTTACCTTAAAAATTTTAACATAAGCTTATGATTTCATGAGAATTTCTTATTAATATTGTAATTACGTATTTTGCAAGTGTTTCTGAAAAACCCTGGATTCGGTGTGGTGACCTTGACCGACACTTGTTCCCCGTAGAAACCCTCTTTCATCTTGAGAACGACCTGCACCTGCTCCCACGTTCAGATCACAGGCCCTCCAATAATAATACGTATAACTTTCAGTAACTCACTCCGACAAGACACTACAAGCCGCTATGAGATATTGAATGATTTAAACGAGCAAGCCATCACCAACATATATTTTAATATCTATGGGGTATGCGCACCTGTAGGCCGAATCGAAAATGCAGTATACTAACTTATATCAACAAGGCTTCTAAACGGGCGAACTGTGTTTTCATATATTCTCAAGAAAAATCTCCTCCACGTGGTTTTCTGACACCTATGGTGTTCCAAATATATGCACAAGCAACCCGCGACTCTTTAAAAGTTTAAAATATGCTGGAAAGACTTGTTCGCTTTAAACTAAACTATATTATATCAGTGTTCTGACCCGGTAAAAGTTCAGATTATAATTGTCATTCGCTCGCAGAGCTGTAATTAAAAATACACAAAACATTGCCTTTTGTGTCCACCTTTTGCTACCTTTAACCATTTTATCGTTTTAAAAGTATTTCTTGTTAGTGCTGGATACCATGGAATTATTAATCGAACAATTTTTCTTATTATCATTGAATTATAATATTGAATTAATATATGAAATATTAACAGTATTGACTGAGCAAATCATAAAATATTTACACATTTATTTCATTAATGTTACCACCGAGGCATGCGATAAATGATTCTTCAAAGTTTATGACATAATTTTTGCTGACCATTTCATTCATGTAACGTCATCTTAAAACGGCTCAATGAAACGAAACTACATTTGGAATGTTGACCAATCATAGCCGGATTATAGAGTGAAATTATCGAGAAAAAATTATCAAATCTTTTTCATCACGCGATGTGTATTTGTCTTGTGGCCAGTGTAGTCAACTCTATACCTCCACTATATAATTTCTGAACACGCATCAATGACCACGTTTGCTAGAGGCGGTGGGGAGTTATTGGTAACAACAAAAGCATGAACAATAGACAGTCCTAACGCAAAATGGAGAAGTCTTTAAAGCGTTTTGGTGATGCGCCAAATGTGCGAATTGATCTTATCATTTGGAATTCCAAACCACAGAATACAAAGAAAAATAGACATACTCTTCCCCCCCCCCCCTTTTGGTATTAAAAAATCGAACCGTATCGACTATAATAGTCGACTTTTGTACATTTAAGTTTCACGGCTTCTGAATAGAATAGATATCCATAATTATAAGAAGGGTTAATATCCTGTGCGCGAATTTCAAATATATATCACTTTTATTCTTATTTTATTCATGAAATAGTCCTAAACCCGTATTTTGCTGTTCTCTATTAGCATTACTAGCAATCGACATTCTTCTATCGCAAGATTGCTTGAAAAGGTTAAGTACAAATATAAAATTATTACAATTTGTAAACTAAGTTTAGAGGAATTGTATTTAAATTCTCATTTTGTTTGTGAAATATTTCTAATAAATATCACTCGAGGGTCTGAGCTTTCCAGATAAATTCATTCACTACGTTCGTAAATTTATCGGTAACCTCCCAGACCCTCTCGTGTTATTACTTGTGATAATTTTATACAACTGTTGGCATAGTGTACGATTTTATTAACAATTTTGACCAGTAATAAAGACTATTTAAAATTGCATAAAAAAGACTATCCTGTCCAAGGAATTGAACCAGCACGTATAGGTAGGAAACACCGGTGCTTATCCCCTCCCTTTACTACTAGAGTACGGAAACTGTTCATCGTTCTTTCTTTCTTTTCTACTTCTCTCTCTTTTATTTATTTTTTTCCAGTGCCATGACTCTAGTGGTTAGACTGCTCGCTTCCCACCGAGGCGATCTCAATAGCTTTAAGTGGTTTTTGTTTGTTTTTTTGTTTTTGTTTGTTTTTTGGCCGGGCGAAGCGGCACCTGGGCGTTTGCAGACGTAAAAATCCTAAGTAAAGCCGTGAGTCCCATGTCGTATATTTACGGCACGTAAAATATCCTCAAACCTGAAAGAAGAGCCCTGAGTCAAATTTATCGGCCGTTTCACTCACTGAATTGAATGACACGCTTGAGATGTTAAACAGCGTCCGTAAATAAAACAAATCAACAATCCAACTTCCCCTGCAACTCAATCCACCGCTGCTCCATCGTCATCCCATCCCCATCTTCACCTTCATCATTTAGATTAACACAAATCGCAAATTCTCCCTGTGCAAAAGTTACGCACCGCTTTCTGCCACTCGTGGGCAGAACTCCATTGTCTGGCTGGCAAGTGTTTTTGACATTAGAGCCTATTCACTCACTCACTTAACACAATTCATATTCAATATACTCTATTTATATTTCGTTAATACTTACGTTTTGAAACAAATAAAGAATGCTAGATTCTGTTGATATTTAGAAACATAGAACTATAGTAAATGCACTGAGAGGTTAACAGACCTATCACTCCACCTACAGAATAGAAGCACCCGTTATCAATATCAGAGAAATATTTCAGATGAACTGTTAAGTTTATCCGAATCTGCCATACAATCCCGTGCAAGATATTTCAAAAAATGTTTTAAATTTAAATCTTTCCCAGTGCTAAATAACCAAAGTTAATTTTTCTATTTTTCAATAAGACTGGTAAATAGTTTTCTTACAGCTATGTCGTTTAATAGTGGCATGGAAATGGAAGTGCAGTAGATAACAAAGAAAAAACAATTCCTTGTGTCGTTTATGCGTGCAATTTATTTCTACCGCCACGGATGGCCAAAGTCATTAAGGCGCGGACTCGTGAGCGGGAGGTCTGGGGTTCGAACCCCGCCAGAACCGTCCTCCCTAACTGAGGTTTTTTTCAGTCATCATACATGGCAAAAGCCAGGGAGGTACCCTACACTTAGGCTGGAACGTTTCCTTAATTAAATAAAATCCTTTCCCAATTTATCATTTCATCTCATGTATCATCAGTGTCCATCGCTTGTGGTGCCTCAGTAGTAAACACGGGCGTTAAACAACAATTCAGTTTCCTTCTAATATTCTTTCCCTCTCCCCTTTGCCATTCTGTTCACCTGGTCACGTCAGGCTGGTTTAGCAGCTGATAGTTGGTTCCTATTGGTGCTCCCGTATCGAAAGTTCTAGCAAGCTGTAACTGTCACTTTCTCATCTGAATTTCGTTTCCGGGACAGGGGGTTATGGTTGCTTTCTGTCTTTTATTTAAAATTGCTATGCCCGAGTCACCCCCAAAGGGTAAATCCTGTAACCCAGGTACCATATGTTATAAAACCTTTATTGTAATGTATTTGGTCATATTGGCTTAAATTCATGTAATCCTTTTAATTAGTAGGGAACTTCTATTTCAAAGCCACCGTGTAAAATTTGTTATTTTGGGCAGCTTTGAAAATCTTTTACTTATTACGCAAGAGAAATATTTCGTTAAATACGTCCACTCATGTAATTTTGTATTAATATTTCATTCAGTTCATTTTGGCAATATTTTCAGACTTTATGCCGGGTTAATAATATATTGCTGATTTACGTTATCAAATTTTACGATTTTCAAATCGAAACCTGCGCAATATGGGTACTGTGTTTACATTTATCATTATTTAATAAATTATATTGGAATTGTATATTATTCTTCTCCTGTATACTTTTCAAGGCTAAAATGTGTTCAAGCATTAACGGAAGGGTGTCGAAATTTGATTATGCAGTTACAGAACCACAATAACTAGAGACTCGTCGCTATTAAACTGGATAAGAAAATATTTTATTTGAACTATTCAAACTTGAAAACAGAAAAACCTAACGGCATCATTAATTTTAATACACATGACATATCAGTGAGAGCGTTTCTATATTTTCATGCATAAAATCATTGTTTTGTTATATCTCTTAAGCAAAAAGCCCAAGAGTATGGCTGTCTGTGTTTTTTTGTTTTTTTTTTTTCAAGGTCCGGTGTTTGTTATTTTCCAATTTAGCCCCTGGACTTAACTCTCCGAAAAGATACAAAAGTCTTGGCAACTTTTACTCGGTTGCAATTGTGCTGAATTGTCAATGCGGCGTCCATCTTGACGAATGTTTCGTTCTTCGAATTTTCCTAAACAATTTTCATTCCGTTGTCAACGTCTAATGACTTTAAATCTTTTTATACATTGTATGCATACTTACCTTTCACATGAGCAACTACCGTCTCGAAGATGTGCTCAGTCCTCAGCCAGAAGCCGGAATTTTGCTGGAAGAGTGGACCATCAACTGAAGAACCGTTAGCATGAAAAAGCAACGGCTTCCAGCTCTCGAACCGAAATGCCGCTATGCACAACAATGAAGAGGAGAGTAAGCGCCCTTTGCGGTAAAGTGGAACTTGACCCTTGACCCCCTATTACCACTTACAAATGCTTACTCTCTAAGAGAGCACTTCAGTTGATCGGATTAGAACACAACCTCAAGGCTACTGAATTCTGCACCTTCTACTGCTCCATGTTATCCTCAAGTAACTGATCATTTCAGCGAATTCCGAAGAAAGGTAAACTATTGCGGTTGTACCAATGGAAAGATTGCTTAATTATACTTCGAACAGCAAGAAGGCAAGTCAAGTAAGAACACGACCTGTTCAAAATATAGCGTGCGATAATTCTTAGAATATTTAAGTGTTTTTTTTTCCTAATCTACTCATTTAGTTATTTTTATTTAATTACATTGTTCAAAGTGTAATATTATTTAATTTTCATTCATACATACAGAGAGTGCCAAAAATGTATACACACTTTCACAGAAGATATCTATTTAATATACGTATTTCAAAGTTGGACAGAAAAACAACAGTAATGTGTAGTATGATGTTCTGTAAACAGATGTGATTCACATACATTATGATAAGGTTGCTACGTGACAGATAAATCAACAATGAACAATGAAGGCAAGATTATCGTATGATGTTCTGTAAACAGACGCGGCTCACATTACGTTATGCTAGCATTGCTACAACAAAATGGAACCAAGATTATCGTTTAAGCAGCGGAAAGCAATTTTGAAGTGGTATTGGAAAACCGAGAATGTTGTTGAAGTTCAAAGGCAATGGAGACGCGTGTACAGAACAGAACCGCCAACGCGAGTAACAATTGCACGCATTCGAGACAAATTTGAGATTCGTGATACCGAATGTAATGTTCACATGGGAAACCTCGCACAGCAAGTACCGCGTCCGAAGAGGTCTGATTGAGTTTCCACCGCGTTCTCCGGATCTAACTCCGTTGGACTTCTACCTATGAGGAACTCTTAAGGATGTTGTATACCGTAGAAAACCAGCTACACTGACAGCACTTCCGGAAGAAATTGAAACGGCATGTGCTGAGGACACTTTCGCAAACGTTGCTCAATCAGTAGTTCAACGTACTCAGAAGTGTATCGACGCCGATGGTGGACATTTTCAGCAACTGTTGTAACTGAAAAAGTTTAAGATGATTAGTGCTCATCATTTTCTGTTTGTGTAAATTCAGATTTGTTAATACATTTTTTTTTTCTTTGCTTGAAGTGTGAATACTGGCACCCTCTGTATATATATCCGTTCACTCTCAAGAGGTAGCAATTTTTGTTTTTCGCAACGAAACTCGACATATAACCATCAATTAGCAATTGATTAATCGAGTTCGTTAACCAGCATAATTTGACCATTGGGGTGGGGGTTAACCTAAAGCAAAAATAAAAAAATCGCTCCAACCACAGCAATTTTTTTTTTCTCAAAGAAACTCGGCAGATTTCTTTCAAATAAATTAATAATAGTCATTTTAAAAATCGTGGCAATAGAGCCTTTAGGAGTGTGGCATAGGGGGTTAAAGCGAAATTTTAAAATCGCTCTAGTGGCTGCAATTTAAAATTTATAAAGGAAATTCGTTATATGCCATTGAAATAAAATACGAAACATATGTTTCAAAAATCGGTGAAATCCAACTATTAACAAGGGGAGTTACCAAAATTTAAAAATAGGTATGGTTACCACTACACCACCAGGATCGACACAATACTGGTACCAGTGGTAGTAATAGTACTTAATTATTTCATCTATTGCTAGATAAATATATGTCTTTGTTTCACACAGATTCTCATTTTAGGAGAATGAATAATCTTATAATAATTATAACAAACGGATAAATTATTTAATAACTATTATCAGTTCAAAAGAAAATTTAAACTTAATTTCCAATTACATCTACCAAATAAAAACTAGACAAATTTTAAATGATGAAGTTAAATTGTTCGATTTGTTCCACTTTTAAAATAAATTCCATTAATATCACAAACCCCTATGCCCATCATTGCAATAATGTTAATTGTATACCCTCTTTTAACTTTGTTCTACTATATACGAATTATATATTAAAAGTAAAATGAAATCACTTGGAAGCAAATAAATAAACAGCAAACTAAAGAGCAGAGTTAAATAAGACAACAGGAAATAAGTGCAGGTAAACGGATGTCTATTATAAAACATTATATCGAATAAGGTAAGATAAGATGAGAACGTAAAATAAAATTTGAAAATCAGGTGTAGCTCTCTGAAAATTAGCTTACATATGAAATTGTACCTAAATCTCCTTCGAAAGTAAACTAAGTTCATTTAATACGAATATAATATTTTATATTTAAAATTTAATATTTTTTTTACGTTGAAATGATACGCTTGAGGACTGAAGTGTATTAGAATTCGTCCAGGAAAGCAGCGTTGTCACGTCTCTGCAATCTCTTTTAGTACATGTTTAGGATGTGGAAGTGATAGTAAATAATTTATTAATTTATTCTTTTGTTTTAATTAAGATACCCTCAGATATTCTTAATAACATGAGAAACGGGAAATAAGTCATAGTTTTAGCTCAATCAGCAAAGTAATAGTGACAATTAACTAGAAGTAGTGCATTGCTGCTTAGGTGAAAGCAATAACACCTGACATCCGTAAGTCGGTGGGATGCGACAAGGTTATTAAAGTTTGTTCCGCATTTTAACATCTATGGATGTGAAATTCGGAAAGCAAATAATGAAATCTATTATATGTAATATTTTATGTCTTTCCTCAATGAAATGTTGTGAAAGAAGACACAAAACGATATTAAATAAAAAAAATGGAAAGATTTTGCATGGATCTGAAAGGGAATATCAAAATGTCGTTCAAGGAAAAATATAATTACCTGACATAGTACAATGAGAATAGAAGATTGACAAAAGAAATTGCAGTGAGATAAAAGCGTTAGCAAGGAATGGAGTTTGGTGGCATCTTTCAATAGGCCTTATACTTTCCCAGAGTGACAACAACCACCATTTAATAAAGCCTGCATCTTACATAAAACGCCTTTCTTGTTATTTTATTTCTATTTATTTAAATGCACACAAAACAAAAGATTATAATAAGAAAGTTGCAACTCCGAAAGGGGACCAATTCAATTCTTTGCACACTTGAACATTGAAATTAATAATGCAGATACGGAAAAAACTTTAAAAAAACTATATTAAATACACGAATACAAAACAATATGTTATGTATTTTGTGACAAGAATATAAATTCAAAACGTTATAGTAAAAGTTAAGCATACAAATGAGATTAGCAAAATAGTTATTTCTAGTTCCCATATATTTAATTTACGATTACTCTCCGAAAAGTTTTACCTGCGTTATGGAAGACATATTCCGGAAAATGCAATGGAACAGGTATAGCGAAATAAACATAAATGACACTATATTAATAAACCTAACATTTGACCGATGTGATTCTTTGCGCTGAAACACCAAAGGAATTAAAAACGATGTTACAACTCAACAAAGCGACAAGCTGGAAATTCCAGTCACAAAAGATAGAGTAATTCTACCATATATAAAGGAATATATATGTTTAGTACAATTGATCTCCTTCAAGGATATCGTTAGCGTGGAAGGTTTCCAGTCCCTTCAGTTTATACTCTCCGATAGGAAAGTAAAGCAAAAAGCTTTAAAACCCTTCATATATCCAGCAATGCTATACAGGTACCAAACGTGGTCGGCTACAAACAATCAGATGAATAAGCCAAAGTAAAATGAAACGCAGGGTATTAGGACAAAATCTCCAACGAAGTACTAGCCCAAATAACATCAACAACAATCATGGCAGAAAGAGCCGCCAGAATAAAGTGGAAGTGGGGAAGCAACATAGCGAGGATGCAGGACGACAGTTGGACGTATAAGACCACCATGTAGGATACGCGCTTAGGTAAACGACACAGAGGCAGATCAAGACAGAAATGGGAAGACTTCTACGCGGCACAGGCAAGTTGGCAATGGTCCAAAATAGCAAGGAGCAGGAATATGTGGAAAACCATCGAGCGTTAACTTCGAAACGAGTGAAATCTGATGAACTAAGTGTAGCATATACTACACTCTTTAGGAGGTCTTTGTTCGTCTTAGAGACATTCGGGATTATTATTATTATTATTATTATTATTATTATTATTACTGAGATATCTACAGGATTAGATATAATTAACTTGAAGCATGAATGTGTTTGTATGTGTGCGTTTTTATATACATAAAAAAATTACCAACACGAGCTCTGACTTTCTGAACGTAGGAGAAACAAGGTCAGAAGAAGCGAGAGACAACGCCTGCCTTCTCAGCCATCGGGTATAGCGTCGTCTACATAGCGGGAAGGCTCTGTAGACGAAATAAAGGCGGTTCTTCTGATGAAATAATTTATAACTACCCTTCATATTGTTAATATATTACTTACACACTTTCGCAGAAGTGTTTTTAGAAGCAGAAAACTTAGTACTAGTTGAAAGTTTAAATGAAAAAAACCTTTATTGGAGGAGAAGTTTCACAATAACATATCATTCTTTTTTTCCTTGGATTAAATTCATTTTTACTATTGGAACGCTATAAGTTCAATACAACATCAAAAACAGAAGTGACAGCGGTGTTTCGGGATTAGTTATTACAACAAAACATATATACGTACAAAGATAATAATATAGTAACAATTTACCCACCTATATTATAGTATTAAAGATTATGAATATTGCACAGCATAAACATACAATCATATTGTAATTGCAATATCGAGTGATTTTAATAATAAAATTTCAAGGGTTCGCCATCAAAACTGGATTCACAGTTATCTATATAAATGAATTAATCCGCTTTTAAGCCTTGAAGCTCATCACAGGGCACGTTTTGACCGCGAGCGATTGCGTGGCATGTATTGTAATGATTCCTACATCCCTTAGGCATTCATTTACGTGCAGTTCAGTCATGTCCAACGTTCCACTGCATGTCCACAAGTTTACGTGACCTTCTACGCACCATGTAACCAATTACTGACCGGCATTGTAACTAACCTTTCCTATAAAAGACAGCGTATTTCTTCCATGCGTTACGTTTTTAACAGAGCGAATTCTGGGGTCTTCCTGTATCGTTTCGTGCACTATTTCGAAGCTATTTGATACATGAACAGCAGTCCTGAAGTCCCAATACTAAAACTGTGCTGCGTTACATGATAATTTCCGAGTAATACAGAATTAATATTTGGAACTTAGGCATTTTAATCATAAAGTAATCTGTTTTTTATTTATTTATTTTGTAGCCTGTTAATTAAGCGAAAGGGGCTAATATACACCCATAAAATGAAGATAACATAGTCATTTGGTAAAAGACATATTTTTCAGATAATGTGGTGCTGCTGATGTGAAAATGTTTTGCAATTTTAATAATATCCATGATATCATTGAAACTACCATAAAACTACCAAGAACTATTTTTAACCAGTCCATCATAATTATGTATTTTATTTGTAACTCGGCTGAATATCTATGAGAGATAATTAATATTTAATGCATTAGGCTGTCGATCATGGTAGCTAGTAGTAACCATATTTGCCTCGTAAACCCAAGATTGCTGGTTCAATGTCAATGGATTTTTTTTTCGGGCGTCAAAATCTTAAGTATAACTTCCCTCGGAAGGGAAGTGTCGTCCCTGTCGTACATTTACGGCACAAAAAAGAACCTCAATCCTGAAAGAAGAGACTTCTGCCGGTTGGATCGGCCATTTCACGCCCTGAATTGAATCGGACGCTGATGGCCTGAGATGTTAAACAACGTTCGTAAATAAACCAAATAAAAAAATAGTCTTTTCTACTGTCTGATTTTCTAATATTTGGTGAGCTATACAAGTATCGACCACTACAGAGAATTTGCTGACACTCTACATAGATCACGTTCATTGAGAGCTTAGCAAGTAGGTTACGCTAGTTGGGGGTCAGCAGGCATTTGTTATATGGAAGCATATATTACTTGATATATCAAGTGAAGCGACATCCAAGAGCGCCTCAATTCCACTCAGTTCACTCTGGGAGGAGGATCGAGAGAGTGATAACTTCGTAAGATAACTGAACTCCTTCCCCAGCACATCTGCTTACTTCCCACTTCCCTTCTATGTTTTAACCTTTGCTGTGGAAACATGGCTGCATGTAATAAGCAGTTACTACATACATAAATCAGAACGACAAATGTAGATTTAGTTTAAGTTCGGGTGAACACTATCATTTCTGTAGAATAAATGTCGTTAGGATCATGTCTATAGCGATTTAGGCTTTGTATTTTGAACAAGATTAAGATATTTAGTTTATTAAATTTGACATGAAGATTCTGTATTTCAATGAAAAAAGTACATCTTGAAGTCACGTTACTGTTCCTTTGAGATATTATTTTTATTCATATAAGTGCTACAGCTATAAATGTAAGTTAATTATTGTTATATACATATCAATATTTACACTTTCTAAAATATTAAATTAATTTCTATGATTTTTCTTTTGATTTTGTTATATTATATTTGTAGAAGAATGACCATTATTTTTGACTTGTTATTCTTGCACAAACCTTCAAATAATTCAACTACTTCAAAATTAATTATTGCTTCTGCTATTGTATACATATTAGTCCGTCTGTAAGCACAAAACCTGTACTTGAGAATGTTTCTGATTTATAATTTGTTGCGGTTGCGCTAGTTACATTCGTCCGTTGGCGCCACTGATCAAGTAACGTTTTCTGTCACAAACCGCAACAGTTTCCGTTGAGAAGTGAAAGCAATTTTCTGACAGATAGAAGTTTTCAGTTCTTTGAAAAATTTTGGGTTTGTTTTGTAACCATTTTCGTTAATTTATCCCAGAGATAGAAAAGTATTACAATCGTGTTCCAACTTGAAGTAGCGGGTCAAAAAAGTATGAACGGCGAAGAAGACAGTTTCACCACATTTTTTTTTAAATGGGCTAGTAAGTGAATTTATTTCATACATTACTAACAAACATTATCAACAGTGAACAGTACATGAAACCCGCAACTAGCGAGCATTTGCCGTACACAAAAAAGATACGCAAGCGAGCCGTACTTATATGTTTTATCAGTACAATTTTTCTCTTATAAAATATTGAAAGTATAAATTTGCTTACTTTTGTTGATATTGAAGCGGTTTTTAACATGGTGTTGATGTTGTTGGTGTTGATGGATGTACCCGATGATCCCATTTCATACCCCGGGTCGTTCAGGAGCTCCAAGTCACCTTTTGTGCCTTAGTGGCCAAGGGAGGAGGGAGTTGGAAGGAGGGGGTTCAAATCACACAATTTGCTTTGTTGGACGCCTAGTGGCATTTATTCACACAACATTTTGTTGTCGGCCACCAGGTCCGTTGCTTCTTTGACATTATCGCCGCGAGCTACATACACTGCTTGGAATTCCATCTATCGCCCTACAACTGCATTGTGTGTCTTTCGACTTTCACACCGCCACGGGTGGCCGAGGTCGTTAAGTCTCGGACTCGTGAGCGGGAGGTCTGGGTTCGAATACCGCCAGGACCGTCCTTCCTGACTGAGGTTTTTTCCAGGTTTTCCTCAGTCCTCATAAATGGCAAATGCCGGGGAGGTACCCTAAACTTAGGCCTGGAACGATTCCTTCCATAAAATCCTTTCCCAATATATCATTTCATCTCATGTATCATCAGTGTCCATCGCCTGTGGTGCCTCTGTAGCAAAAACGGGCGTTAAACACTATTCATTTTTTTCGACTTTCACTTCCATACTGTATCTGGGACTAGGTCTGATAATTACTGCACTCTACTGACCGGAGATGCCTTCTGAAGACTGCCCTCTACTGACTGGAACTGCATCTACTGTCTCTGGTAAGGCGATGTTGGTAATCAAGACATGCTTTTGCAAAGTTGTTGTTCAAAAGTGTCAAGAGCTCACAGGGGTCACAACATAGCGCCCACGGATTCTGAGCCTTCAAATATTATCGGTGAGCTCTTGTGCTCCCAAACACACTCACTTTAAATCCATTAACTCTTTGACTCCTCATTGGCGAGCAAATGATCATTCGATATAATGACGTCATCGCCAGCACCTCTTTCTCTTTCTAACTTTAACGAATTTCAGAGTATTTCCACAACTAAGACACAAACACTATTATTCGGACACTTGCATGCGCTTCGCTTTGTCATAATAGAGCGACCCATTACTCTAGTCATTATCAGTAAAAGAGGACACAAAAGATTAACAAAAGGCAGCCTTTTCCATATCGCCAAAGGGTTATATGTCCAGGTAGCCATTCATTTTCGTGATAAATGAAATGTTCTAGCTTGTTACTACAGGCTATATAATATTTAATAATTATTACTACTTAAATTATCTAAATGCATTCACTCCTGAGCATGCTTGGGTGTGAGGACCTGTTACATTTCCAATTTATAGTACGAATTTAGTTTATTACATATCGCTCTCTTTAAATAAACACTGTTTTTGTAAAAGTTGTTTAAAAATAAAACCTTTAGAGAGAAATATTATTCATACTGAATTAGATCCATTTTGTTTACTTTTAGTGTAAATCAAAAACAGTAGGCTATAATAGGCACTCTTTTTAATACTTTTTATTGTGATTGTTTATACTCCTGACTTACCCCTGCCCTCTGTAATTATCTTAATATTTGTGCCGTGTATATATTTGGAACTAACAACTAAGTAAGTTCATACATTTTTAATTTTCTTACGTTTGCTTTAAAAATCATCTTCTTGGCATTTCACGCAGTTTTGTAAACTTTCCACTAATTTATAACTACCTCACTTAGAATTGCATAGATTCGCTCGCTTCTTCTTCGTAGTGCTGACTAAAGCAAAACGATGTTTTCTGAGGTGTTTCTTAAGTTTAAGGAACGTGTGGATGTCAGAAGAAACTAGTTAGCACTAAATCCCTCCATTTACAAGTATGGACACCCTCCATTTTGGGCCTAGCCGTCTATAACTCCTATAAAATTACGTGTTAAGTTTATGTCGTTTTACTCGATTGTCATACAGTTAATTGAAATATTTGTGTTATACTGTTGAATGATACCTTCTGCGTCTGCTCATGGCCTAGGCCAAACAGAAAATGCATACTTTTGAGACTATGTCAGTTATAGTTACGACACTTTCGCGTAGTACCGCATCCGACCTGAGCGGCCAGTAGCGGGTCATTGCCCGGCAGAGGAAAAGGCTGTGATCGGTTAAAACAGAAATTGCAATACTAAACGTAGTTTTTATTAATTACGTCCTTTTAACATGTGAAACTTAAAATAAGAAGCTCCCATTTTATTTTGCTATTCACTATTAAAATTATTGTAATGCATTTATTATATCAGGGTTGATATAAACTGCATAAGGCCTACAGTTAACCTGACATTTAAGAATGAATTATAAGAAGTATAGGGCTGCCTAACAAATTCAATTTGGAACAAAAATTTTATAAGAACAAAAGTCTCACAAAATCCCACAATCTTCTTCTACAATGAAATGAAATAAGCACGCATCAAGTTATAAAATATTTATAAACCTATAACTTTACTTTAGGCTTCGAGTACATTCTTATTATTTATTTTTACGTATGAAATCACCAAAACATAAGCGTATTCTATTTAACACCAAATACTAAGAGAAAAGTTTACATAAGCAATCGAGAGTTCTTTCTTCCAATTTTGTGAAATAGTTCGTCTTTCGACGTCGTATTTTCCTGAAGGAATGGCGATATAACGTAACGCTTTTCTTTCCTTGAGTTGTACAACCAAATGCACAACACCCAGGAGTATCAACTCAATTAAAATAAAAGTTTAAAAATGTTCTCCATTTAAGCATATAACACAACACACAGACATCAGGCCAAAAATGGCGGCTGATGCTGGCGAACCAATCACAAAGCTCCGTTGTCCGCAAAATCCGCCGCATGCTTGTATAATAGAGCGCTTTAGTTAGGACTGTAGAGCAACCATGTGGCTGAATTTCTCAAGTTGTTCCACTAATAAGCGTCCGAACATCGTCAAGTAAAATCAAATATTGTTTCAGAGTCGTGCTTTGAGTTTCCATAACGTTTTACAGTTCCGCTCTGAATGTAATATTTCAGCACACTAAAGCGGTATTTTACCCTGTACGCTGTTGCATCCAAAAGTCCTGCTTTTGTTTTCCAGATACGTGCATCATTTTCTCTGTAGAACTCAGTAATTACTGGACGCTTATGTAGATAGATATGTTCAACCTGCACCTTGTTAGATTTTTTTTTCCCACTGACTAATCGTCAAAACAAACATTGATTGAATTGTATGATTTTCCTTGTTAATTGTGGTATGGAGAACTTGTTTTACAGAAGTTCATACCGCGCTTGTGAAAGCTGTTTCTGATATTTATATTCCACTGCTATACGATTATTTTGACATACCTACCTATACGCGGAGTCAGGCCTGAACCTAGCCAGTGTCTCTCTCTCTCTCTGTTTCACTCTATCTCTGATTTTTATATGCATTGGTACAGCTATTATTTTGTCGTTCTAAAGAATACAAATTGAAGTTTTATCAAATTGTATTAAAAAGCTTAAACATCTTAAAAAGACGGGTTATAGACGAATCTTATAAATTGTATATTATGTATCTCTCTTGTTTTTCCTTGATTTTAAGTTGCATTATTTATTTTTCATGTACTCGTATTTTAATTACTGATACACATTATTTACTGTTTCCATTCGCATGTATAAGTATTTAAGTGTTGAAGAGCTTTTTTACTGAGGTATGTCGACGATGTAGCCCCAAGTTGGACGTGCCCAATTTTGAAGGAATTTTTATGTGCCGATGTTGATGTAGTCGTTGGACCGAGGGCCCCACTTCAAACCCCTTGTCGTTCAGGGGCCCTAAGTCGCTTTTCGTATTTTACTGGTCACGGGAGGAGGAAGATGGAAGGAGATAATTTATATCACACAACCTTGCTTCCTTTGAAAGTATTGGCATTACACTTGGTTATTGGCCGCCTGGTTCGTTATCTGTATGACTTGGATGACGCGTGTTATAAATGCTGCATCAGTGTGCCTCTCGTCTACTACCCATGATAAACCGATCTGGTAAAAACGTTGTACTGCCTTAACTTCCTGATGTGAACTGCGGCGCCATCTGGTAAAGGCTGTCTGGTAGAAAAACGTGCTTTACTAAATTTTGTTTCTCCTAATATATGAAATCCAAACGTCGCCACGTGGTTTCAAAGCGTTGCCTCGGATTTACAGCACTGCGCCCACGGCTTTCCTCAGTCTTTGAAACTTTGGTGAGATCTTGGGCTCCCAAACGCGCTTATTTTAAATTTATCGCCTTTCTAACATTTAATTGGAGAGTTCCTCACCATACGATGTAATGATTTCATCGTCGACACTCGTTCCCCCTTCTACCTTCAACGAACTTTGACGCGTCTTCAGCAGCTAAGATACAAAAGGATCTACTGTTCGGTCACCTGCAAGCACTTGGCTTTGTTATAGTAGAGACCCGTCGCTCTAGCCATTACCAGCAGAAGAAACACAAAGAATGACAAAAGGCAATCTTTTCCTATTGTTATGGAGTCAAGCCTCCAGGTAGCCATGAATACACTTTAGCAATACATAAAAGGTCTCAACTTGCTACTATGAGCTATATTTTATAATTATCACTAATTACTTTATCTAAAAGCATTTACTCGTGGGTATTGCGTGTTTAAAATAGTTGCCCCAGTTATAAAGTGGCCTGTTTAGTAAGTTCATATACAGCTGTTTTTAGTGGTGTTTAAGGGCCTGTTTTAACCACTGAGGCATCACAAGCGATGAACACTGATAGTATGATAGTATGAGGTGAAATGAGAAATTGCGAAAGGAAAGGTTTTTGGGAGGGGGGGAAGGAAGCATTCTAGGCCTAAGTTTAGGTTACCTCACCAGCATTTGCCATTTATAAGGGCTGAAAAAAAGCTGGAAAAAAAACTTTTAGGGAGGACGGTCCTGACACAAATCAAACCTCTACCTAGATCATGTTCCAGCTATGTAAAAAAAACTGATGGCCTAAATCCATGAAAAAGAAGAAGAAGAAAGAGGAAATTTCCCGAGTTGCTTTATAAAATGGCGTCATAATTTCAAAGCCCCCTCGGCATGTTCAGTCAAGAGAAACTGGCACGTTTGCATTTCAATTCCGCTGCCCCGCCTCTTGTCATGCCTTTGAACATCACTTTTTGAACCTATTACCTGCCAGTCTGGAATCAGTATAGCTAACACACAATAACTCTTCGCTCGGATTACGTCATATAGCCGGAGGCAGCTTCTGACCACATTGAACTCTAGGACTACTGCCGGAACATCATGTAAAGTCTATTAGGATGCCTATTGCCTTAAAATGACTAATTAAATAAATTAATGTTATATTAAAATACTTATACTCTTACATACCAAGTGCCAAGTGTTTGCTTTTCTCACCAACGGACAGTGTTTTCTTAGAAATTATACCTGAGCAGAATAAAATTGCGCACAGGCACGGGACGTTATATCTCTCTCACTAAACAGTTTTCTCTTTCCCTCAATAACGGATCCCAAGTGCAACGTTATCGTGCAGCAGCTCTACATCTTAATTTGTGAAGAAATTAACTCTAAATCAACGCTTTTAATGTTATTTTAAATACGAATCAGCTCATTGAGTATAGAATAGCGGAATATATTCATAACGTTACCTCCTTCCAGTGCTATATTCAACATTGCATACAGATCTGAACAAGATCGAAAACATGCAAAAGAAAAAAAAGACTACATTAGTGCAAAATCTCGAACGTTAACTAACAACTACCCCGAAATTACCACAAATGAATATTTTGGAATGTAAAGGGACACATGTCAATTAAGTGACAAATTTTGTGATATCCGAACTTAGTCAATCGTGTCAATCACCATGAGTATTTTTCCCCCCGTAACAATGTCTGTTTAGCCGAGGTAGAGCAATTTCATTATTTTCTTTAAGGTAAAATCAAATACACGTGTTAGGAAGGTTGAAGGTTGAAGTACGGCCACCCGGCTGAGGACGCTTAGTAGCCCAGAAGTAAAAAAAAGCAGATAAGGTTTATAAATAAAGACAGGGTATGCGAATTACTAAAAGCCATAAAGACTACAGAATATAATTCTATTTAACCTTATTATCATCTTTTACACATTATACACTACATTCAATATTTAAAGGCAGTATAATTATAAAGCAATAGCATTTCCTCTCAGTACGTGGAACATTTTTCGAAAGAAAAGCACAGTTTTACCTATTGTGATAACACAAATTAAAGTTCAGTAGTTCTAAAGGTATGTTAAACCTCTAAAAATGATGAATTTCTTTTTGAAAAAAAATGTGTGTACCATATGTTAAATAATAAAATATTTAATACATTAGTTTTTGATTAACGTATTTCAATTATTGTAACGAAAACTGTTTTAGAGCAGTTCGTACCGCATTTCACGTCTTTACAACTCGCCTCTTAATCCAATCTATAAAGTTTGCTCTAAAATGCTACTTTCTGTATCTACTACAACTTATTTCCCTCGCTTTTCCGATAGATTTTCTCCTTTTTCTTTTCTTTCTATACGAAACGATTTTCTCTCTTTCTTTCGTTTCTTCCCTTGTTCTTTCTTTGTCCTCTGTTATAGTCTTCTATATATTATCCCCCCTTTAACAGGGAATGCTTAAAATGGATATTTTCACAGTAGGTGGTAACTGTAAAAGAAGAAAGTAAAAAGGCTTATTGAAAACAAACTGTAAAACAAATACCTGCTTGATATGGGTCAGTCTTTCTCTCAATATGGAAATGCTCACATTTACATGGACATTTGTAAGTCGCCATTCGATTGACGCAGCGAAGCATTAGCATCTATTTTCCATAAAAACCTGGGCAGAATTGTATGACAGACTCGTAGAAGAGTATGTCTACGGAACGAACTAACGATGTTGTTCATCGTAACGTCTTGCCCCTGTATCAAAAGCAACGAATGCGGCACGATGGCGCACCATCCCACTTTCTACGATCATCCATCAACTCGACTTCACAACTAAGCGCAAACGTGTACCGGCCAAGATGACACAAATTGCCTACCAGAACAAAAAGTTCTCGCGCTATTGATTGCACGTGGACAGTCAGTCGCAGTTTGCTGTTATGAAAATCAGTATAACTAAAGTCTTTAAGTTGAAAGTCGAACTTATAAAGAATACTGTGAACTGTTTCTGGGTCAAACTGAATATCTTATAACGGCATGCCTCGCCGCGTGTAAAACTTAAACTGCCTGTCTCAGCAACGTCGTACTTATAACTGCTTAATGAGTAAATGGGTTGTGTCTAACCGCGCGTAAAACTTCAAACTGAGTTCCTCGGCTGAGCAAACTTTCCCTTATATATTAAATTCAAATATAGTGATCGTTGCCTTTAACGACGCCAACAGAGTCACAAAATCATTGCACTCTTCGCGTCTATCTTCAAAAGTTCGAGCATACGTTCTCCATTGGCTAGTTCAAGTGCACCTACTGCACCTGCCATTCGCTATAAAGTTTTAAAATATTTTGTCAGCATTGGCTGGTATTGGCTATTCTTAAAGGGCCCACAGTATGACAGCCGATGCGGGTCAAAGCCCCAAACGGTTTAAAAATCCTTCAGTTTATTTACCCTGCAGTAGCTGTCCATTTAAAAAGGGAAGGGGCTTCATGCAACGAACTTCTTCCGTTGTATAGTTTTTATTATCCTGTTGACTTTCCAAGCTAAAGCAACGGAGGACACCAGACTTTCTCTTATACATTTCTTAGCTTATGACACATGTGTATACATAATATTATTATTAATTGCAATGCCAAAATATGATGATTGGGCTTATATAAATATACATAATAATTTAATAATTATATTTACTGTTTCACAATAAAATAATAATTTTATCTCTAAGCCTATTTCAATAAAGCTAAACTAAACACCATGACAAAACAACAAAAAGGTAACTTCAACACTGATTTTAACAGAACACCAAATTTCAAATGACGATTGGCACATTTGAGACTCGTGTTTTCGAAGAGATGCTTACGCCATCTGCTTGATAGTTCATTTTATTAGATATCAAACCCAAAATTTTTCACATATTTTGATGCAAAATCTCTGCGGTCGAAGTGAGACATTATTTTAAGAGAAAGCATCGCTTAGGAACTTTGATTAACCGTTTCGCTGTAGTTTTAGATTACTGCAGTATGCACCTCATATACAGTAAGCCGGAAACACGTATAGTGCATGTCTTTCACTTTTATCAGAACTTCCGGAGTCCCCAATGCGCGCAAGTTTTAGCTCTCGCGGTGGAAACTTTGGGAAAAGCTGAGATTGTGTTAGCTTTTGTTTCTCTTACAGCATTTTGTTATCGTAAAAGAGCAAGACGGCGTTCAGCTTAAAGAAGATAGGACGTTACTTGCCCGCAGCGAATGGATATTCTTCCTTTTTCAACCATTTTGCTCTTTTATGAAAGAGTTGTTTTGCTGTTGCATTGCTTTCATGGTTTCTTATCGGAATAAATCGTTTGACCGCCAACACACTTTACAGATTCCCTAGGGAACAAAGGATAGTGCGACGCAGCTGTTTCTGTTACAGACTCAGTGATGTTTTATCATTCAGCATCATTTTTGTTCCATTGTTTACCGTATTTTTCTTCATTTTCTCCATCTATGGAGCCTCATATATCTGTAGTAGCAATAAAAATCCCCTTCTGACCATTTATATATTTTTTTGAATATTTCTGCTGTTATGCAGTTTGCAATGTTAGGTCGTTCGGAAGTGAATGGCGGTTTTGTGCTTTAATCTTATTTAATGAACCAATAAATTAAAATTAACTTTGAAAATCACCATTGGTATCTAACCCCTTTTCCAAAAAAGTAGATAAAAAGGATTTACGCCATTTTAATAAAAATAGTGACTGTTCACACAATTAAAGTTTAAATGTCCTCTCACCTTCTTCTTAGTTTTTGCTGAGTTTATTTTTAGAAAAAGTTTCAGGTGTTTAAACAAGCAAAAACAAGTTGGTAAAAACTCGGGGTAATGCTGAAGGAAGGTCAAAAGGTGCTCCTTGAAAGATGTGCGCCCGCAAGAACAGGTTCCACTCTGTGAAAGCTCTCTTTCTTATAGCTTCGGATGCATTTTGTCAATTTCTTTGCAATACTTTTTCGAAATTATTTTTTCTTCAGATGATATAATGATATAATGCTAAAAACAGCCGCAGAACACATCATAATAACCCAAAATGTTCTTCTGATATAATTTTGGTTTGGTAAAATGATTCGGTGTTTCAGCGAGGTTAGTCCATTAAATCGATCGTTTAGAGTCTACTTTTCATCATAGGTCCAATGTACAATCCAAAAAGAATTTACGAGGGTAGGTCTATAAGTTCTCGGCCTAACCATTATCTAGGTATGACAAAGACAAAAACTATATTTCCCTTTTCAATATAGTTATAGTAAAGTTGGGCCTTTCTAAATCAACAGTCCTTCGAATTATCCACTTAAACACCAATAAGGTTAGTGCCTAGACTTCTTTCCTCAGTCCAAAAGCAGCAACGAGTCGTCTGTTGTCTGGCATTTTTGGAGCTTTGCCGTGGCAACGAGAGAGAAGTTCTGCAAACCATTGTTACAGGAGATGAAACTATGGTTCTCTACTATGATCCCTTGTCCAAAAGAGAATCAATGAAGTGGCGTAAACCTGGCGAAGCACCGCCTCTATAGACCACGGTCACTCAGTCAACCAAGAAGATCATGGCCACAATTTTTTGCAAATGTGAAGGAATACTCTTCATTGACTCCAAGGAGAGGAACACCACAGTAAATGGGAAGTACTCTACTGGCTATATGCTTCCATCAAAGAGCGCCTGTACACACAGCTCTTGTTGCAAAGGAAGCTGTGAGGAAATGTGGCTTTAAGGATATCGATCATCCACTCTACAGCCCAGATATAGCTCCCAGTGACTATTTCCTCTTCTCAAAACTCAAGAAGGAGGTCCGAGGAAGGAAATTTTAGTGGGACGAAGAGGTGATGGAAGCTGTTTATGCCCATTTTGCAGACAAGACTTCTTACTATATGAAGTGAGGTTAAAATGTTAATTCAAAAATGCCAGAAGTGTATTGAAATACTGAATAACTATATTGAAAAGTGAATGAAATATAGTTTTTTTCCAGAAAATGGTTAGACCGGAAATGTATGGACCTGCCCTCATAGGTTTCTTAGCTTGGGTCTCTGATATAATATCCAATTTCAAATCCGTGTCACTGTCGGTGTCTCAGTCTGTCCCTCAAGAAGTAGTGGCATTGTTGTCTGTTGTCCTCACATTCGTGCATTGTCTTTCTGTTTCACTGAAACGATGTGCTTTACTTTCTGTCTTTTCTAGTTTGAGGTATACCAGAGATAATAATATCCACGCCAATATTGTCACTTTTTACTAGTTCTCTGGTCACTAAAAATTCCCTCTCTTTAGTTTTATTACAAGCACAGGCTGCAAATGAAGTGTATTTTTATACTGCGACATCAAAAAGTGTTAGAATCTGACACCATCTTCCCCAAAGTAATATTGCCTCTTCGTTTATTCTTCCATATATGATTCCCTTTCCTATGATATTCGGTGATCATTTTATATATTCTGTTCTTGGAAACTGTACGGATTCAGGTATACGAGGTCTCTTCAATAAGTATCGCGAATTTTGAATTTCCGCGGGCTACGTATATTCGATTTTTGATTGTTTTGTGGCGTTATGTTGATACTCATGTCCCTCACTTATGTTGACAAGCTCGGCCATTTTGAACTTTCAGTTAAATGTTGACAGCTATTTTGCTTGGACGTGTTTTGGCTCGTCTTCGATTTTTGCCTATTCCAAAAAATGGAACAAAGAATCTGTATCAAATTTTGTGTGAAAAACAAAATTAAGTGCGCGGATGCATGCCGAATGTTGACTATGGCATATGGTGAAGTTACCTTGGACCAAAGTAACGTTTATCGGTGCTACAAAATGTTTTCAGAGGGTCGAGAAAACGTGAACGACGAAGAGCGTACCGGACGCCCGAGCTCGTCAACAACAGATGTAAACATTGAAGAAGTGAAGAAAATAGTATAGGCCAATCGTCGAATCACCGTTAGAGAAGTTGCTGAGGACCTAAACATATTGATTGACTCGTGCCATTACCAATGATTTGGGCATGAGACGAGTCGCCGCGAAATTCGTACCAAAGTTGCTCAATTTCGATCAAAAACACCATCGCATTAACGTTGCTAAGGAGCTGTTGAACTCTGTCCGCGACGACCCAAATTTACTCCAGAGGGTCATAACTGGTGACGAATCATGGGTTTATGATTATGACTTGGAAACCAAAGCTCAATCATCCCAATGGATGCTGCCACACGAGCCAAGACCGAAAAAAGCGCGCCAAGTTCGGTCAAATGTGAAGGTTTTGCTTACAGTTTTCTTCGATTGCAGGGGTGTGGTGCATCATGAGTGTTTGCTACAGGGTAGAACGGTCAATAAGGAATATTACCTGCAAGTTATGCGTAATTTGCGCGAAGCAATCCGCCAGAAACGCCCGGATTTGTGGAAGAACAAAAATTGACTTTTGCACGATGATAACGCCCCTGCTCACACATCGTTGCTTGTGCGCGAATTTTTGGGCAAAAAACAACACACTTATGATGCCGCAGCCACCGTATTCCCCAGTCCTGGCCCCCTGTGACTTTTTTTGTTCCCAAAACTGAAGAGGCCCGTGAAAGGACGACGCTACGCCACGATTGAGGAGACAAAGACGGCATCGAAGGAGGAGCTGAACAAGATGACAAAAACCGATTTTTTAAAGTGCTTCGAGGATTGGAAAAAACGTTGGCACAAGTGTATATCTGGTGGGGATTACTTTGAAGGGGACAAAATAGACATTCATGAATAAATAAATACTTTTTGAAAAAACATAAGTTTCGCGATACTTTTTGAACAGACCTCGTATTTCCAAACACCCTCCCCTTTCTTAGCAATGACAAGATGAGATTTCACTCCTTGCCGGTTCTTTGCTTCCTTCACCTTTAAGAATAGAACGTGTGAATAAATAACAATGCGTTACCTCTTTGTATGCTGGGAGTATTCTGAAGTTCAGATCTTTTGGAGGTCCGAAAATTTCATCATATAACTTATACGATTTAAGTCTTGTTTTCACACTTAACTTAGCCATGGTTAACTGTTATACAAAGGGTGCCAAAAGTGCATACACACTTCAAGCAAAGAAAAAACTGTGTTAACATAACAAAATTAAATTTACACAAACATAAAATGATGAACACTAATCATCTTAGACTTTTACAGTTACAACAGTTGCTCAAAATACCCACCACCGGCGTCGATACACTTCTGAGTACGTTGAACTACTGATTGAGCAACGTTTACGAATGTGTCCTCAGCGATTGCAGCAAACGCCGTTTCAATTTCTTCCCGAAGTGCTGCCAGTGTAGCTGGTTTTCTACGGTATACAACATCTTTAATAGTTCCCCATAGGTAGAAGTCCAACGGAGTTAGATCCGGAGACCGCGGTGAAAACTCAATCGGACCTCTTCGTCCTATCCAGTGCCTTGGAAGATTGTCATCAAGGTACGCATGTACATCTCGGGGGTAATGTGGTGTGGCGCCGTCCTGCTGGAAATAAAATTCCTCTTTTTCCATAGAGTGTATGAATGGCGGGTAAGAGGAAATTGTTATTCGCGTTGGCGGTTCTGTTCTGTACACGCGTCTCCATTTCCTTTGAACTTCAACAACATTCTCGGTTTTCCAATACCACTTCAAAATTGCTTTCCGCTGTTCAAACGATAATCTTGGCCCCATTTTGTTGTAGCAGCGCTAGCATAACGTAATGTGAGTCACATCTGTTTACAGAACATCATACAATAATCTTGACTTCATTTGTTCATTGCTGATTTACCTTGTTACGTAGCAACGCTATCATAATGTATGTGAGTCATATCTGTTTACAGAACATCATACGACACATTACTGTTGTTTTCGGTTCAACTTTGAAATATATAAATAAATACCTACTGTGAAAGTATGTATAAACTTTTGGCACCCTCGGTATTTGACTTGCCACTTATAACAAACAGTACCTCTCTAAACTCAGATCACAAGATACTGAAGCTGACGAGAGGAAATGTCAAGATATGCGTTTCCCCATCTTGGCAGTATACTGCGTGACTAGGAGGGGAATCAACAGCTGATTCAGCAGTCTGCGTCTCCGTTATATGTCTAATTAAAATGGCATGTCTTTAATTTTTGTAACTTTAAAGCTATTGAGCTTTGGTGAAAAATCAGTTTATAGACCTAAATTTTTTGTGCTCTCTTATAACATCGTACTTGGGAGTCACCTTAGCTATGAACGGGAACTGGGTAAGAGACATAGGCAACACAAAACGCAAGTGCTTAATTAAAAATATAGTTAAAGATCTTAGTGAAAATACCGGAAACTCCTTTGAGAACAATGGAGATGGTGTACAGGGAGGTTGTAAGATCAACTATGGCTTACGGGGCGAAATTTGGGGGTGGGTAATAGTAGTAATAGTAGTAGTAGTATTTATTTCTCATGTGTCAACATACAGAATTTTTTTAACAAAGTAAATACAAATAAAAAACATGACTTTTAAATATAACAATTAGGAACATGCCAGAAGGTACTAACTCCAATCAGAATTTATTGCAATTTGATTGGCTCAGCCCCCAGTCCCCGGTTCATCAGCAGCTACCTACTGGAATATCCAGTAGACCGGGTTCCGGTGCAACCAAAAACAAAACACAACATTAAAAAAAATTATACATTCATTATATATTCAGTGCAATGTTCAAGTTATATTTCCTACAATACAAACCTTCCTCCTCCTCCTCCTCCTCCTCCTCCTCCTCCTCCTCCTCCTCCTTCTTCTTCTTCTTCTTCTTCTTCTTCTTCTTCTTCTTCTTTTTTAATTAAACCCATTTGGTCAAATTTCTGTCCTACAGAGTTACTTATTCCTTAGGACCTTATAAGCGCTAACACCTGGTTACTGGTGTATAAGGATCCTGTTTAACTAATGCTAAATAACTAGTCCCATACCCTCCCCAACTCATTTCATCCTCTTTTCACTATATGGCAATTCCATACCATTACTAAATATTTCATTCCCATAACCATTTTTGTCTTGCTTTGCCTATGTATTTTCCTAGTTCCTTAATGTTTTCATCCGATTTTAAATTTAAAATTCTTCTACCTCTTATTTCATTTGGCAAAATAATAGTTATAAGAAATTTAACGGTGAAAATATTTCGGAAACCAGTAACTTCCTAAAGGACCCCACCCCTGCTCATATCCCAAGTCAAATAAAAGAAAGAAACTGCAAAACTTTGTCCTGGAAACTCACAGGTAAGTGTGTGGTAACAGATGTAACCACTGAAATTTTATAAACCTTTTCAAATAAAAAGTTGTATAAATCAAACTCACATTTTCCTGGAGATTAAGATGAAATGTTACATTCAAAATATTGCAGTTGGAGCAAGAGAGAAGAATATCAGTATAAATAAAAGCACATAATTATGTGACATTGAAGTCTGAAGGTAAAATAGAGGCTAGAACTTTGAAGTTCGCCCATAGTTCTAGTAACAGAGAACATGGGTCTGGCAACCGCGAAAGCGCGAAATCTGCGGCGAAAGGAACTGAACTGCCGCAGAGAGATCAATCTCTTGTCTTCAAGCAAAGCTTCCCAACAGACACTTTCGTTACGCGTGCAGGTTTTTTTTTTTTTTTTCATCCCTCCCGAATCGGAGCGACGGTGTGTGAAAAGCTCAGTGCTGCCACCCGTCTCGGTGCATTATGGGAGATCTGCGGTCCTGATCGATCCGAGCATGCCTCAATGAGCACGCCAAGGCAAAGTTATCACTTTGAATCTCTTAGGCCTGTTCCTCAAGCAGTCATCTCAACTAAACCTGACTGCAAGGATTATCAATTTCCGAAGCTGTCAATCTTAATGCATGTTTTTAAACGGTATTGATGGCAGCTAATTGCAAAGAAAGTGTAATTTTTTTAAAAAATATATATATAGTTTTACGTTTTATAAAATATATGAATTTTGAATGCATTTTTATTTCTCATATTCCTCAACATATAACAAAATGAACACAAAAAAATTACATTAAAATATTATCACGAACTTCATATACCCGCAAATTCTGCACCAATTTTCATCATGACAGTTAAAATAACTTCCTCTAAATACCAATCATCTCTCCACTAGCACTCGCTTGGCATTAACATTCTACAAGGGTAGGTCCAAAAGTTTCCGGCCCCCGATAAGAAATCGCCTTCACAAAAGCCTTATCTAGTGTTATACATTATTTGTTAAGTAAATAATTGCAGCTGTAACTTCTAAAATTGTTCAGATATAGTTGCATAAAGAAGGCTATGTGTAGAAGATTGTGACATGTTCACAATGGAGTTTTGAGTTGTTATTAAGTTCTTCACAAAAGAAGGATTTATTCCAAATGAAATTAAACAGCGATTGGACGGTGTATATAGGGAAGTATTCCCCTCATATTCTACCGTAAAAGATTGAGCCAAACGTTTTCGAATGGGTGGAGATAACATTGAAGTCGAAGAGGGACCAGGTTGGCCCTTGGAGATGCTCACTCCTGTAAACATCGCTAGTGTGGAAGGAGAAACTTTGGAAGACCGGCGGCTCAAAGTTACAGAAATAACAACAAGGTTGAGTCTTTCTAAAACAACAGTCCGAATTATTCATGAATATTTAAACATGAATAAGGTTAGTGCCTAGACTGTTTCCTCAGTCCAAAAGCAGCAAACAGTCATCTGTTGTCAGTTCCGTCTTCGCAACGGGAGAAAAGTTCTGCAAACCATTGTTACAGGAGATGAAACTGGTCCTCTATTATGATAGCTTGTCAAAAAAAGAATCAATGAATGTCGTAAACTGGCAAAGCACCGCCTCTAAAGGCTAAGGTCACTCAGTCAACCAAGTAGATAATGATCACAACCTTTTTACCGCCACGGGTGGCCGAGGTCGCTAAGGCACGGACTCGTGAGCGGGAGGTCTGCGGTTCGAATCCCGCCAGGACCGTCCTCCCTGACTGGGGTTTTTTCCAGGTTTTCCTCAGTCTTCATAACTGGCAAATGCCGGGGAGGTACCTAAACTTAGGCCTGGAACGGTTCCTTCCTTAAAAAAAAAAAATATCCTTTCCCAATTTATCATTTCATCTCATGTATCACCAGTGTCCACCGCCTGTGGTGCCTCAGTAGTAAAAACGGGCGTTAAACACTACTCAAAAAAAAAAAAAAAATCACAACCTTTTGGGATTAAGAAAGAATACTCTTCATTGACTTCCAGTAAATGGGAAGTACTATACTGACCTCTGCAGAGTCAATTTTTAATTATATTCGCAGGGGTTAATCTAACCTTCTTCCCCCAACACTTTCTAGGCTTATCAGGAATACCTCGTCGATATTCTGATTATCCTGACGCCTAAACTTCTTGAAGCAACTCATCATCACCCGGAGCCTTAATCTACGTGCTTTCATCACAGAGAAAAGACGAGGAAAGCTGAGGGGTGGTGTGCGCCTTCTTCACGACAACGCCCTGTGCACACAGCTCTTGATGCAAAGGAAGCTGTGAAGAAATGTGACTTCAAGGAGATGGACCATCCCCCTACAGCCCAGATCTAGCATTCAGTGACTATTTCCTCTTCTCAAAACTCAAGAAGGACCTTCGAGGAAGGAAGTTTACGTGTGACGAAAAAGTAATGGATGCCAGTTGTAGCCATTTTGTACACTCCTGACTATTTTTGAGAAGTAATTGAACTGTTAATTCAAAGATGTGAGAAGTGTATTGCAATAAAGGGTAACTATATTGAAAAGTGAAATAAATTTTTTGTCTTTATCATACCTAGAGAATGGTTAGGCCGGAAACTTATGAACATACCCTCGTATTTACTATGAAAATGTCTAGAGGTATTCGGAAAAACTAAGGACACATCGAGAACACACATTGGCTAGTAAATCAAATTAACATTTTTATTACTTTAATTACCTTACATAAATTTGATGTTCCCATGGTGGTGTCATTGACTTCGCGGAGTGGCGGACGATGCCTCACTCTATGCCCTCACACTATTGACGTTACTTCTCAACTGAATCAAAATCCCAAACGTTTCCAGGATAGACACGCTTCCTTGTCATTTAAAAACCTATCTACCTTACTCCAGCAGTCTTGGCTGACTTAACCACATACTCAATGTGTCGACAATGCTATTTGTTATAGATGCAAATTATCATAGACGCCACAATATAACAAAAACGGCACAAATCAAATTTTAAAAATCAAATATGTAATTAATACCATCTTTATAACATTATGAATATATTACAACATTTTAATTCCACGTACTTCAATCCAAATATTTCAATTTGATTAGCTCAGCATCCTCCCCCCAATTTCTCTGTTCATCAGCTGCTTACCTACTGGAATATCGAGAGGACCAGGTTCCGATCCAACCAAAAACACAATACTATAAATGATTTATACGCAAATTTTTTACCAATTACGATTTCTACATTAATAATTCCCATATTACCGAGTTACACAAATACAGCTAAACAAACACACATAATATCTAAAAAATGCAACATCTATAAAATAATATTAAAAAAATACTTAAAGCCTTTATACATATTACGTTATACTATTAATAAATCTAATATACATCTATACCAGGCCACATTACACACAACCTCCAAGAATGATCTGCATAATGAACTCCCCCACTTCTTATACCGAGGGTGCCAAAAATGTATACCTACTTTCACAATAGATATCTATTTAATATATTTCAAAGTTGCACCGAAAAACAACAGTAATGTGTAATACTGTAAACAGATGGGACTCACATACATTATAATAGCGTTGCTAAGTGACAGGTAAATCCACAATGAACAAATGAAACCAAGATTATTGTATGATGTTCTGTAAACAGATGTGACTCACATTACTTTATGCTAGCGTTGCTACAACAAAATGTAGCCAAGATTATCTTTGAACAGCAGGACGCAGTTTTGAAGTGGTACTGGAAAACCGAAAAATTTGTTGACGTTCAAAGACAATGGAGACGTGTGTACAGAACAGGACCGCGAATGTAACAATTGCACGCATTTGAGACAAATTTGATACTCGTGGTACTGTATGTGATGTTCACAATGACAGCACTCCGGGAAAAAATTGAAACGGCATGTGCTGCAATCGTTGAGGACGCTTTCGTATTGCTCAATCAGTAGTTCAACATACTCAGAAGTGTAACGACGTCGATGGTGGGCATTTTGAGCATCTGTTGTAAATGTAAATATCTAAGATGATTAGTGCTCATCATTTTCTGCTTGTGTGAATTCAGTTTTGTTATGTTAACATAATTTTTTCTTTGCTCGAATTGTATATACATTTGGGCACCCTCTGTATTCCCTTGGTATCATTATCCTTCTTAGCTGTTCTAATCCATTTCTTCCGTACTTTTCCTAAAAATTCCCCTACCATTTTATTTCTCTTTGTTCCCATATCAATTAAATTTCTAAGTGCTATACTTTCTTTCTCTAATTTATCCCTTTTTGTTTCCCATACATGCTCCATCTCTTTACCTCTTCACACTCTAATAAAAAATTAGATGTTGCTTCAGGCTCTCTACACATAACACACTCTTTCCCATTTTCTCCTCTGAAATAACTGCAAATGAATATCACGATAAAATTAACACACTGACAACATATGCCACCATTTTGTCTATTATCGATACCCAGTATGGAGTCTGGTAAACATAGTGAGGGGTGGTGCCTATTCCAACAGTCATTTTTTTTTTAGAGTAGTGTTTAACGCCCGTTTTTATTACTGAGGCACCACAGGCGATGGACACTGATGATACATGAGATGAAATGATAAATTGGGAAAGGATATTCTTTTTTAAGGAAGGAAGCGTTCCAGGCGTAAGTTTAGGGTACCTCCCCGGTATTTGCCAGTTATGAGGACTGAGGAAAACCTGGAAAAAAAAACAGGCAAGGAGGACGGTCCTGGCGGGATTCGAACCCCAGACCTCCCGCTCATGAGTCGGTGCCTTAATGACCTCGGCCACCCGTGGCGGTACCAACAGTCATGATCTACAAAAATCGATTGTAACGTTTTCATCTTTTATTTTTAAGTGACATTTTCGAGTATACATAATAAATATCGGGATCTTCGCTATAATAACTTAAAGCGCATGACATAGCTGGCAACATTCGTAAAGAAAGAGTAAAAATAATTTGACAGACTTCGCCATTCACCGCTTTCCTACAGTATTAAAATTTCGGTTTATTTATAATGTTAATGCATTAGGCTATACACATAGAAATATTTCACTGCAGAAAGAAAAGGTGATCAACTGTTTTAAATGTTATGTTTTATCTGCAGTAGAAATACAATTACTTCAGATGAAACGGTGCATCAGAACAACTGCTGTCAAACATGTAAATAACAAATGAATACGCACATACTAATACACTTTCTGTTTTAAGCGCTTCTTTCAAATCAACTGAACCATCCGAGATACATTTTTGCCTATAGCGAGACATGCGTATGTCGCTTTAAAGACATTAATTCCTAATTACCTGCTTTCAAAGACAGTTAAACCTTATCAACCGCAAAAGTTTCGACAGGCATTTCTTTAAATGTTCCTGACACCTACACGTGAAACGAGGATTTCACAGTTTAAGCACTTAATGATTACAATTCGCTTATACTTAATATATGCAAATCCCTTCAATCACAAGAGAAGCAAAATTCTTGCGGCTATCATCAAAAAACTCGAGTCCTATCGTTTTAATAGGATTATTCAAATATTTCCGCTGGAAGCAAGAACATGCAAGTAAGGAGTAGAAAAGTTTCTTTTTTTCTCGCTGATGCCATATGTGCGTAATAAATATATGGACACTGGCAGGAATTTTTAAAATCTTAAAATAATGAGGCAATTTTCATCTGAATTTTTGCGTGACCACTAGCTCAGTTCCATTAACTATTAATCCAATTACTACTTAGTCAAAGTAAAACCACCCTATCCATTTTTTCTTGTTGAGTAAAAAAAGACAAAAAAACTGTCAATTTATTAACATTTTAATATTAAAGTTATTATTGATTTTTCGAACTTGAGCAAAACTGAATATTTTAAGCATACTAGTCGTCTTGAATTCATGACATTTTATGTCTCCTGTAAAGATCAATCATTTTAAGATGCTATATCTTCTTTCAATAATTCTCATGTAGCCAAGCCTTTGCAGTTGAGATCATTTTTATGAAAGCGAAGAACGCGTCGACTTTTTTAATTACTTCCGCTATTCCCAAGTTTTTTATGTATGGAAATTAGGCGTTTTGTACTACATATTACAGCATTATTGCATTTGTTTTCTTTTTCAAATTTAAGAGAAGGTCGATAAATCTCCCTCCCCAACCAGCTACGCGTATGAGAACCATTCAGAAAGTTTATATAATTAAATATCGCCTACATTCAATATCTTTTAGCCGCTATGAAACTTTCATGACTAAAAATATAGCCCTAGCGATGCATTTTATTTTTATAAATGTTTTTGATTAACGTTTTAAATTACCGCACATGTTTTTTTCCCAATTATTTTCCTGTAAGGCAATTTAATATGATTTAATGAAGATTTAACAAAGAGTAAATTATTTTATGATATTTTATATTAATCTGAAGTTTAACATGTCTATAAAAACACAAAAGTAGAAAATCATCAAGCATTGATGCGAAAATTATAGTACTAATTAATTTAATACATTCCGTGACAAATTTACGTAATGATTCAGAAATGAACGAATCTACAGAACTTTATTCCAAATTGTGATTAATAGTTTCATTAATCTTATGTGATTAAGTACAATAAACTGTTGACTATTTAAATTCCTCTCGGAAATCATTATTTTTGTATCTATCACATGTATTAGTTAAACTGTATTAGGCTAATATGAGAAGGGAATTTTTATTTCCACTTTTCACCACGTGTTTCATTGGAGCAACACGCTTTGGTTTTAAATTGCTGTTCTGTTGTTTTATGTCACATTACTATTTCCTGGAAAGAGAATAGATCATATATAACTTGAAACTCTTGAAAAACAACTTGGTCGTATGGCTAAAGAGATATAATATTCATTAAAGATAAGCATTGCCTTATAATATACCCTAAAAACGTTTCGAAGCATTTGAAAGTGTCTTTTTTTATAACCAAGGGTACAAGGGGAAAACAATCAAGTACACTTTTTATTATTTTACAGAAATATAATTTGAAGTTTAAAAACGCTATAAAATTAAGCACACTAGATATAAAGAAATATTTTTTTTCAGAATAATTTTTAAGATAGTTTTCTAACAGCTCCTTCTTTTGAAATTGGTGTAATTAATCATGTTAATTAACAATAAAAAGTCAAAGTACACATACTTGAAGATTAAAACAATCAAATTATTATTATTGGAATGTACCAAATTATACATGGATATTTGCTGAGGAAAATATAACTATTAGCAAACCACTATTGAAAATATTCATTCAAGCAAAATTATTCCTTGCCTCCCACAGGTAACCTTGAAAAGTAGAGCTGAGCATTTTCGGAACAGAATCTCTTCAGGTATTGTAGGTCATCATATTTTGCTTGGAATTTGGAATTTGAGTAGGAAGGGGCAGGCTGTGCATTGGCTGTTTGGCTGTTTATAGTTCTAGAAGAAATTTAGCCAACTACACTTTCTCATATTTCTCTTAGCTTCATTGTAAATGTTTTCCTGTATTCTTTATTAATAAATGAAGACCACGATTTAAAAATATCCTGGGAACACTCAGTGATATCGAAAGGAGATGGTTTCACGCCGCATCTTCTAATGTGCTCATTCCAATCTCTGGGTTTTTATTTATTAAATCCATATCTTTGTCACATTGCATATAACTCTGATAGGATAAGTCACTTTTTCTGATCCAAATATGTTGTTCTTATTAACAATGGCATGAATGAGGGAATAATGATATAATTTTTATTTTGACCGGGGTAGAACCCCCAAAAATATGTACATTTCGAATTGATGGATTCAGGTGATGGAAACAAAAGGCAAACAACATTTACCACTTACCTCTCTTGCTATGGTCTCATTGTAGGTATTTTACAGAGGACTCTGGTTGTTTTTCCCCTGGAACATTATTTAATCTATGCTATTTTTATGGACTGTAGGACTGTGTTGGAATATAGTACTACACACCTACAACCACTGGCACCAAAATCTCAAATTTCACCAAAAGTGGACTTTGATGGGTTTGTTTTTTTTCGTGTACCCTTCAACTATAATTAAAATACTGCATTCAGACTCAGTTAAACTGCAACTTGCTCATCGTCCAGTTCCACGTGCGGTTGATATCTCAGTGTACAGACTCAGTGCACATTGAAGGTTAACATGCGTTGCGGATGAAATTTGTTTACACTGCTAATAGTGTGCACTGGTGTTATGTTACTTTGCCAAACCATGACGGATATTTATTTCGTGAGCAGACAGATGTCATTTTCATGTACCGTCGTTCTAATAGCAAAAATAGACTTTAGTATCCAGCCCAAAATGATTGTTCCTTAGGCATGTTAGGTATACATCTTGTTTTTCATCTTGGTGTATGCACAGCTGTACTACTATCGTGGGTACGAATGGTTCCCAGAGATCGCGAACAACCCAAAGAAACTAAATTTATTCTGCTATTAGAAGTATGCGTGAAGTACATGAAGCGAATTTTCATGGGGAATGTCAACATGTCAGTGCACCAAAGCAAATTCTTTGGCTGGTTGTGTTTGTTCCTTTAAATATTAATGTCTTATCAGCACACTGTTTATTTCCGATCTTGTGAGTTTCAACCCCCAAAACTGCACTAAGGGAAGCAGATAGTTATTTGATTTTTGCCATTCAGTTCCAGAACCAAGGAATTCTACGAACGTTTTCAGCCTAACCATGTTAGGTAGGTGAAAGAATAAAAAGACAGGTATCATTTTCAAAGTGATCCCCATTTATTTCATTGCATTTTCCACATATCTGATATAAACAGCATAGCTCGAAACTTTGTCTGCAAAATGCTGGAAAACAGCGTCCTACAACTCATCATCGTTCGTGAATCTCCGCCAACAGAAGGTCAGATTTCACTTCTGAAAACACGTTGCCTTGTACTAACCTACTTCCTACATTCCATGCATACGAACTGTTTTGATGCACTCATTATTAACAAAAGAATAATACGGCACTAACACACTCTTCACAGTGATAGGCGTACGATTGCTGTCTTTTTAGAAAAGGAGCGATAACATTCAACTTTTTTGCACTAAACACTTTCACTTTCTAACTCAGACGGGAATCCCCCAGTCCGCTTCAACAAAACAATAACACAGCTGTCTTTATAGTACGGTTAACATTCACAACTCCTGACGATCGATTTTCTCCGCTGGCATTCGTGAAAGAAGGCGTGACTGCAGCCAATGCTTTGTCGATCTGTCCGGGTAACATGAGTTGACCAAAATAATTTCCGGCGTTATTTTCATATAGTTCACCTATTGCCGTATACATGGCTTTCGTTGCGTTGTCATCTTCTCCTGCTACTGGGTTAGATTTAACCGTACATAATGAACCTCTTCTCATGCCGATCTCGTGTGGCAAGAGATTTCACGGATGGTAGTAGAGAAAACCGAATGTCTCCTTAATGATAAGTCGCTTAAGGATTCAAATGACTGAAGTCACTTTTCACTTTCACTTTTCAATATAGGTGCCCTGAATTGCAATACAGTTCTCATATCTTTGAATTAACGTTTCAATTCCATCTCACCAAATAGTCAGAAGTCTTGTCTGCAAAATGAGCATAAACAGCATCCATCACTTCTTTTTCACAATTAAATTTCCTTCCTTGAAGGTTCTTCTTGAGCCTTGAGAAAAGGAAGTAGCCACTGGGAGCTAGATCTGGGATGTAGGGGGGATGATCTATCTCCTTGAAGTCACTTTTCTACACAGCTTTCTTTGCAACAACACCATAGTGCACAGGTGCGTTATCATGAAGAAGGCGCATATCACCAATCAGCTTTCCTCATCTTTTCTCTTTGATGGAAGCACGTAGTCTGTGCAGTAGGCCAGCATAGCACTCCCCATTTACTGTGGTGTTCCTCTCGTTGAAGTCAATGAAGAGTATTCCTCCACAGTCCCTAAAGATTGTGGTCATGATCTTCTTGGTTGACTGAGTGATCTTGGGTTTTAGAGGCGGTGCTTCGCCAGGTTTACGCAAATCCATTGATTCTCTTTTGCACAAGGGATTGTAGTAGAGGACGATAGTTTCATTTGCCGTAACAATAGTTTGCAGAACTTCTCTCTCGTTGCCACGGCAAAGCTCCAAAACTGTCTGACAACAGATGACTCGTTGTTGCTTTTGGACTGAGGAAAGAAGTCTAGGCACTAACCTTACTCATGTATAAATGTTCATAAATAATTCGAAGGACTGTTATTTTAGACGGGCCCAACCTTGCTGCTATTTCTGTAATTTTGCGCCGCTGGTCTTCATAATTTCTCTTTCCCAAGAGCGAGTTTTCAGGAATGAGCATCTCTAAGGGCCATCCTGCACACTCTTCGTCTTGAATGCTTTATCGGCCCATTCGAAAAAGTTTTGCCCATTCTTTTACTGTAGAATATGAGGGGATGGCTTCCCCATATACACCGTCCAATCGCTGTTTAATTTCATTTGGAGTAAATCCTTCTTTTGTGAAGAACTTAATAACAGCTCGAACCTCAATTTTGAACATGTCACAATCTTCAACACATAGCCTTCTTTGTGCAACTATATCTGAACAACGAAAGTTACAGCTACAATTGTTTGCTTAACTGATAAGATATGACACCAGATAAGCGTTTTGTGAAGGCGATAATCGACGAGGCCGGAAACTTATGGACCTACCTCGGTACATATAAATTGATAGGGAATCGTGTGCTACTAAGCAGACTGTTAAATCATTGATAAGATGGCAAATCTTCTTTGACTCCAGCAGAAAAAAAAGCCTTCGGCCGAGGTTATTTGAACCAACTCAACTTTGGGCTAACATGGCGTTGTACTGGAGTACCTAATTATCTTTCCATATCTGTGTAAATCACTGAGCACGAGAAGAGGTTCAGAGTCACAATGTAAGGTTAGGTTTGATTAGTTTTATTGCTGTACTCTTTAGGGTCTATAGATTGGAAGAATTCAACTTGAAACGCAATCGGCATCGGGAAACAAAACTGCAACCTAAAGAATGAGAGTCCTTTTGCAAGGTTGGTAGCCGCGCATATCGAAAGAGTATTAGTTCCTAGTATAAAGTACTGTACACGCTCGGTTAATCATCAGATACACCTAATAAAGTTCATGTGAATTACTATGCACATTAAAGCATACGTTAGTGCATATTAGTGCTAGCGCAAGTACTTTATAGTAAATTTAATGTCTTCCGTCCACGGTACATGGACTATGGAAATATGAACTGGGGAATTAACGGACGATTCGCTTTCCCTTCTTCGCCATTATGGGGAACCAGGCTTCTCGTATTTTACTTTTCTCCCTAGATACGAACTCATAATAATACATTATCTTGGACCTCGCTTACGTAATGTAACGTTTTTGCGCTTCATTTAAAATGGACGGCTTTGCGGGGTGGCTGGATGCACATATTAATTCCTTTAAATGCCGTGCAGTCCCGCGCTTTAAGTTGAGTTAGAGCCTCGTGGTAAGAATTAATGTTGCACCTTTTCTGTATGACTTAACTCTCCGCCCTACTTATAAAGTGTTTACCTCGAGAAAACCGACTCCGTCGCTGGAGCACGGATGAGAAAAATCTGAGATTGCACTCATAAAATAATTAAATTCTATGAATCACCGTGCTCGTTTATTATCCTTAACGCGATTTACTTCGGGATGCATTCTACATTTAAAGTGGTTACCTACAAAATTCTACGGCCAGTGGATCGAAGGGCGGTTCACTGAACAAACACAACCTGAGTGCGCGTGTGCTCTCATGTGCAAAGCTTCATCGGGTAAATAGTAATGTATGTTCTTCAATATCTTGAATACATTTTTAAAGCTATAAAGGGTAACGGTTCTTCCGTTCCGCCCCCACTGAAACATAATTATAATGTACGGTTAATAAACTTAAGGACTTTTAAATCCATTTTACGACTTTGGCCCCGCACGGCTGTGTTACTGTTAGCCCTTTAAACCAGATAAAGTAGACAAAAGTTTAAAATGTTTAAATAACAACGAATGACACGTACGGCAGATGAACTTCAACTAGCCAATGATAGATCTATTCAAATGTTTAAAAAACGGTGCAAGTCTTACGCGTGCCTTTTGGCGTCTCCTAGCCAACGATTTTTTTTTTCACTTGAATTTAATGTATAAGGAAGGCGGTTGCTCCAGTGGAATATTCCGTTTGCGTTCGCTTTACACGTGCTCTTTGGCGTCTCCTAGCCAGATTATTTTTTCAGGTGAATTTAATGTATAAGGAAGGCGGTTGCTCCAGTGGGACATTCAATTTGCATTCACTCCTTGCTCAGGAGCAGTTGTAAGTTCAACATTGCTGATGCATGCAGCTATAACATCTACCGCGGCAAGATACACGCAGTTTCCAGTAATATTATAAGATCGACTTTCAGTTTTACGTGCCGCGGCACCTAACTATAAGTTTCACACGTGGCAAATAACTTTCTATTAGCGTAGCTAAGTTTATCGTTTCCAATATAATATACAAAAATATATTATCATAAATTTTAATAGTTTATATAAAACATTGGTCTTTTAAACCAAAAATGATAAAAATTTAAATCTTCAAAGGAAATAAATCTTAACTAATCTTTATTTTTTGATAGAAATTTGTGTGATTAAAATAATTCAAGAAATGAATCAAATAAAGGTTGCAATTATATTTAACATATGAATTATTTACTCTTTTGTAATACACTTTTTGATTGGAATTTTATATTTAATTGATGAAAACATTAATCCTAACCTAACTATTAAAACTATGGGACATCAATGATACTGAATACTCTGATTTTTTAGATATTGAATTTGATTCTTATATAACCCCACACCCTAGGGCGCGAAAGTTTTGGGCATAATGAAATACCAATAGATATTATGTCGCATTGCCAGCTTATTTACACGATTGAATTCTTCTCTCAGTCCCGTTGAGTACGAGTAAACGAAATAGCAGAATACACCCTGAGAAACTGTTGTCATTGAAGCGTGGGCAACAACACCGAATCGACCTATAATCCACTTCAAAATTGACATCACAACGTGAGGCTAATCGACGTCGACAACAGATCGCTTTAAGATTGGTGCCCAACCTGCCGAAGCTTACTAAATAGCTTCTTAATAGGCTCTAATTGTTGGTGTCTTACTAAATCACTTCAAAAGTAATACCTCTGATTTAATATAAGACTACAAGAAATAGATAAATGTAAATTTTATAAAAGAAAATAATAAGAATTAAGGCGCATTGTAATGCAATTCGTCTATCAGATATACCTATTTCAAATTGTGCATATTTGAGAGAAAAAGAACATTCACCTTTTACTGAAGGTATACCCGCTTTTAAAGGCCTTGAAGAAGAACCTTACCTGTCCCTGCACCCACCTGCTTCCTCGAGTACTCAAGCACTGTCTTTGCTTCCACTAAAACATGGAAAGCATGGCATCTTTGGTTATCTCAAGATAAACACAAATACGAAAACTGTGGTTGCCTTCTTGGATGTCGTAAGTGGAAAGCCAGCGAAAGGTTAGAAAAAGTCCTAATCCGTTTATTAATCAACAGAGTACAGGAGAAAATTTCTTGCGCATGCGCAGACTTAAAAAAGTGTCATTTCCTCTCTGAATGCACACTATGCCTATTTTCAGCTATGATTCCTTTGCATATAAATCTGACTGAAAGGGGTAGTTGCGCAGTCATTAATAAGAGTGAAATGATACGTAATTATTTTATAAAAAGTTGACTGTTACTTCAAGAAGATAATCGAGAGTAGCAAGCCGTTACTGTAATATATGTACTTGTCTGCCTCAGCTAATTACAGCAATATAATCCACCTCAACTTAAAGTCTAATTAAAGTACTCCTGGATACCTCTGAACTGGAACAAATTATGCCATATAACAAAAATTACCCAACTAACATCCATATTTAGGCAATAGTATGTATAATTACGACACAAGGCAGACCCAGAAGAAGATAGACAGACCTCTTCAAGGAACATGCAGGTCCAGATTGGTCAAGAGTTTTTTTGTTTGTTTGTTTTGTTTTTGAGTAGTGTTTAACGCCCGTTTTTACTACTGAGGCACCAAAGGTGGTGCACACTGATGATACGTGAGATGAAATGATATATTGGGAAAGATTTTTTTTTTTTTTAATTTTAAGGAAGGAAAGTGTTCCAGACTTAAGTTTAGGGTACCTCCCCGGAATTTGCTAATTATTAGGACTGAGGAAAACCTGGAACATACCCAGTCAGGGAGGACGGTCCTGGTGGAATTCCAACCCCAGACTACCGCTTGCGAGTCCGCGCCTTAACGACCTCGGCCAACCGTGGCGATTTTGGTCAAGAGTAGCAAGAGGAAGAGAAAAATTGAAATCTCTCGAGAAGCAACTAGTGCAGCGAGAAATGGAGTAACCAAAGAACAAATCAGTCAGTGTCTTTAACAGCCCGCGAACAACTAGCGAGGAATAGATCTCCACTTAGGTGAAAGCGAGCTTTCCCTGTTTGTTAGGACGGGTTTGCCCTTATGGGAGACAATAGGCTATTTTTATCTTTATATATAATTAGAATCTTCTAAGCATATTGTTATTGAGGCCTCACATGATTCAACCTTTGAATGGAAGGTTTCATCATGTATCTCTTGAATATTGTGGTTGACAATGAGGGAAAATAGTAGTCATTGTAAGATTATTATATTATTGAAACGGTTAGTATTTAAAAGTATCTAGAAATGACGGTTGGAGACTCGCAAGTGAGGAAAATTAGTCTGCGCATGCACGGCCAGGAGAAGGGATAGCGATTTTAACGACTTTCTTGGGAGACTGCTGTGAGAACTTGGAGAGAGTAGATGTGCCGCCAACTGCTCCATTATGGCCATCGTGGTCGACGACCAACCGTATTTCATGTCAATAAAAGAAAATGACTAAATTTTAGAAAAATTTAATTTTTCATAGTTTGCCTACGTTTCATATTTCAATATTTATATTCAGGTTTTAGTAGAAAGGGAATGATGTTATTGAATTGGATAGGATTGCAGCTACGTCGGGCGTAAAAATCCTAAGTATGGCTTCCTTCGGAAGGGAAGTAAAGCCGTGGGTCCCATGTCGTACATTTACGGCACGATAAAGAACCCCAAGCCTGAAAGAAGAAGCCTCTGAGCAAAATTTGTCGGCCGTTTCACGCCCTGAATTGAATGGGACGCTGATGACCTGAGATGTTAAAGAACGTCCATAAATAAAACAAATAAAAAAATGGTTAGCAGGGGGTCGCGACAATATGTAGGTGTATGTCTCATTTATTGCTTATAATACACGAGTTTATAATTATATTTAGGTTTAATATTTGTATAATATTTCAGAAGAGAAATTGAATTATTTACATAATGTTATCTAAATCTCAGTAAAATAATTAGTTAAAGGTGTGTTTAAATAAGTGTAACGCTTTTTCTCATTTATTTCAGAGTTTGACTTTCGGTTATTAACTAATGGATTTTTTAAATAGTGTTTAACGCCCGTTTTTACTACAGAGGCACCACAGGCGCTGGACACTGATAATACATGAGATGAAATGATAAATTAAGAAAAGATTTTTTTTAAAGGAAGGAAGCGTTCCAGGCCTAAGTTTAGGGTACCTTCTGATCATTTGTCATTTATGAGGACTAAGGAAAACCTGGAAAAACTTCAGTCAGGAAGGACGGTCCCGGCGCGATTCGAACCCCAGACCTCCCACTTACGAGTCCGCCTCTTAACTACCTCGGCCACCCGTGGCGATATCTAGTTGATGCATGCATGTGTTCAATTTATTTTAAGTATACGTGATTTAAATTTATTTCGCGATTACTGAAAAAAAAAAAATGAAAACTTTGTTTGCGATGGGTCGATACCAAATTTTCTTGATACTATTTATATATACATGTTTATTTTCAATTTCATGTTTTATGAAAGAAAATACACATTTCTCCTTATATATATATATATATATATATATATATATATATATATATATATTTGAGAGTATTAATATACCAAACAAATAGATCCGAGTTTACTTAACGAATGCATTTTATTGAAATATTTACACCATATAATTATTTTATTGTTGTGAGAAAAGTATTTTTTTTTCAAAATGATGCAGTTATCACTCACAGGTGCTCCAAATTTTGATCGTATTATCCGAAAATGGTGCGGTTCTCTGCCAGTTCAAAGTAACAATTTACTTGAAAATAATAAGGTAATAATGTAAAATCAGTTTCATGATAAAGGCCCTGAACAGATCATACTATATGTATACCAAAAATTTAATTTTATTGCTTATTAATCAGACGCAGAGCTGAGATTATGTTGCTGGCGGTACAAAGTAAAAAGCATTTTATAGGTTATTCAATAGCACATACGAAATTATCCACTTCAAGCTGCAATTTAGTTGGTGCATTATTTTAAAGACATTTGTAAATCTGGCGTACCGTCGCCTGATCATCTACACAAAGATGAAGAAAGATGCCGCTTTTATTATGTGGGCGGTCGGGCCTAATTTCTTAGTACCAGCTCTCTGCTATTTATAAGCTCATAAATAAGATTCCCATTCCTTACAACGTATTTTACAAATGATAATTATGATAGTATTCATTAAAATTTGTTGAATTAAGAAAGCATCGAAAAATATCGACCTCAAGTTCAGCGTCATCTCTTGAATATCGAGGTATCGAATCAACACCCATCTCTAAAATGCTTGTAACTCTTATTTTATAGGGATATTCACAAACAATATAATTAGTAACTATCTGCTTTCGTTGTTTTCATACATATGTTTATTTTACACAATAGAGTGTTTAAAGTCAGGTTTTTCGCTTACAATAATATTCTTATTATCATAGTTTCTCATCCCCGTGCTTTAAGATGGGAAACCTGCTTTGGGAAAATAATTTTAAAAATATTAATTTAATCAATTCTCTTAACGCTATGCAGACAGTGATAGAAGCATTAAATTAAAAAGTACAATATTTTAGAAAAATTATAAAATATCTAAAAGTAACATTGCATTAATTTACATTGTGGCATTAATGAAAATGATTTTCTGGGAAAATATTCAGCGGTATTACAGAAAGAAATCGGGATTTTCTCTAGATGGAGCAAGTTATTATAAAAATTGTATGAGATTGAGGGAAACGATATTGGAGGCTAAATTAAAAATGTATTTAGGATGATATCAGTAGGTAGTTAGAACTGTCTGTCAAGTCATCTCCATTCTGTGCATCGCCAATGGGGAAAGAAAGACGCAAACCTTGGTTAAAAAAAAAATCGGAATGGAAAAGAGTCATGATTTTGTTGCGAAGCCTTCACTTTAACTTTTCGGTTTACTAAAAAAGTTAAATGTGCTTTACTCATCATTTTGTAGCCATTTTGTCTTTTTGGTGAGCTTGATTATACAGGGTGAGCCATTTAGTGTCGCGGCCATTTTACTCCGAAACGAAGGGAAAAATAAAAAATGCCTCAGACAAAATTTGAAGTATGCTTAGGGGGAACATGAGATAGTGATCTTAACTCGTCCTTGAAATGCCATTCTCAAGAACATTTCAAGGTCAATTTTATTTTTCCAAAGGAATGGAAAGAGTATTCAATTTTCAGTATAAAAGTTCTAGTACAAACATGAGCTAGAGGTGACATGTGATGAGATATTGGACAAATAAACACTTTCACTGTACTGCCATCAATTTACGTACTGTACAGTACAATACAGATGTAACCATAATTGAAACTACGTCATGTTCACATTACAAATAATTTCAATTCAGTAAATGCTCAAAAGTATGACCTTTAACTTCGATGGATTACCAAAAACGTGCTTCAAAAATCGATGAACACGTCTCAACATTTCTTCGCTGATTTTTGCACAGACATTTTTAATTTGTTGACGTAGTTTATCAGTTGTAGTTGGTACTTGTTCACAAAGTTTATCTCTAATGTATCTCCAAAAGAAAAGTCTGGGGAAGGGGAACGGGCAGGCCAATGGACAGGTCCTCTGCGTCCTATCCATCGACCAGGATACTGTCTGTTTAATATCTTTCAAGCTACAGCTGAGTAATGAGATGAACAACCATATGTTGATACCATATTGCAGCCCGATCCACAAGGGACATGTCTTCAAGCAACACTGGTTCAAAAAAGTTCTGTATTTCTGCCCATTACGTTTAACTTCAAAGAAGTGCGGTCCAATTATACGGAATCCCAAAAATGCCACTCCAAACGCTCACGCTCCTTTGCCGCTGATGCTCTACTTCCCATAACCATCTTGAATTTTCCTCTGCCCAATAATGCATGTTATGTCGGTTCACTTGAGCATGATTGGTGAATGTCGCCTAATCAGAAAATAAAAGGTTCGAAAAGTTACAGTTTTGAATTTGTAGTAGAGCCTATTGGCAAAATTCAACATGCTTCTGAAAATCATCCCCATGGAGGGTTTGGTGCAGGTTAATGTACTATGGGTGGTATTTGTGACGCTGAAGTATTCGCAGAACACTGTTCATGTTCCAGTTGACGGGAATTTCGGTGAGCATTAGCGGCAACTGCAGCTAATACAGCGATTTCCGAATTTTCCTCAGCAGCCCTTCTCATTCGATGGCGTTTTCTTGATGAGACACCTCCTGTTACGGAGAATAAGTTCGCATGTCGTTGAAAATTTGTAACAAATGACTGCCCCTTTCAGGATATCGATCTCCGTATAAGTTACACGCTGCTCTAGCGTTCTTATGAGCTTCGCCATAAATGTAAACATGTCGGTTCTCTCATTGATTGTGTGTCGAACATCCATGATTGAAAACGAAGTGGAACTAACTGAGAATAATGTTCTTTTAGGTTTGAATTGGCAATAATGATCACTCGTTTATGTACCGATGACAACAAATGAGCATCTGCGTATAAACAAATGAGTTTTCTTCCTAGCAACAACAAAACAAAAGATAGAGAAGGGAAAGTAAGTGAATAACATTTGCTGTCTTATTTTTCCAATATCTCATCATCTATCACCCCTAACTATAACTTTTATAGCAAATCGAATGATTTTTTCCATTCCCAGGGAAAAATACACTACTCCATTTTAAAAAAACAATTCGACCTTGAAATATCCTTGAGAACGGAATTTCAAGGACGAATTAAGTTGCTATCTTATGTCCCCTTAAGAGCATTTCAAATTTTGTCTGCAGCATTTTTTTATTATCCCCTTCGTTTCGCAGTAAAATGGCCGCGACACTATAAATGCCTCGCCTTGTATATAAAGTTTATATTTTTATAAATAGGATTAGCGCTTTTTTCAAGTTTGACTCAATACTATAAAAATGGTAATGTATGATCGTCTCCGATAGCTTTCATAGTGTGTCATGTGTCAGGCAAGTTTAGCGTCACTGAGGTGGTGCTTGAACATTCGCCTTAGTTTATTTCACAGCTTGTATTTTCTTTATCGTTTTACAGTAGACAAGAGGAAACATATTCCGAAAGAACGGCGCCTTTAATACGTGTCACATAAAACCTCTATCGTCGCCGGCTCATGTTTTCAGATGTGTTTTACGGCGCGCACTTCAGCACTGCAGTTTTCCCTCGCTACCTAAGTTCATCGGTTTCCTAGCGTTCTAATTTCCGCTTTCCGCATATTTCTCTCCCATGCGGCCGTGTCGGCTCTCCTCTGTGGAAACCGATCCATCTTTTTAACATTCCTGGTTCAGCTCTGACAGAAATGATATAAACGGCTTCCATTTATTTCCGTTACAAGTGATATGCACAATCCAGGCAGGCAACGTGGTTCTGTTTGTTGTGTGCCCTTGCTTTAGCTACTGCTAAAATAAAAAAATAAAAATAAAAAAACTCCCACACCGCTTCTATCTTTGAGACTCCTTTAAACTCTGCTTCTTAATTCTTCTCCCCTCTTACTTTTCTTCTAATGTTTGAGTTTCTATCATTTCTATATCATGTTACCAACAATTTGACTTTTTAAAGATACTATTTTGGCCAATTACTAGGGCTGGAAATAAAGCAGTATCAAATGTCGTCACGCTGCAAATGAAATGGGAGGGCAATGTTGTTCTCAACATGTCTAGAGAAAAAGCATGGCAGTTGGACACACTCAGCGTCACTAGTGCACTGAATGTAAAGCCATCACGCAATATTTTAAAATTGGAAGGTAGCAAAAAGACATGAGGTTCTCCGGTAAGCCTTTGGGATATCACTCTCTCCACAAGGATACGGTAGTTTGGAAATCATCCTGTCCTCGAAGCGCATTATGTCAAATTGATACAATCACTGCTGGAGGTGGATCGACAGTCGCAGAGGTGTGAACAAGCCCCACTATAGTGTTGCAATAAGGGGTTCCCTCAGATATAAACAAAATGGCTTGTACCCCTTTTACTTCTCCTACTATTAATAGTGCGGTTGTTAATTTATCTTCTATTTCACTTTCTGATGCTGATACATTGCTTTTGCAAAAAGGATTATCTTTTGCCCCAAACTCCCAAATTTAATCGCCTTAAATTTGTTTCTGATGGCATTAAATTTTGCCGTAATTTAAGATGACGTTACTATTGGCATACTAAATCTTCTCAGCCTACTTCAAATGTTACTCCTTGCCTTGTCCTCCCTCCAAACTTGAACCTCCTTCTTTACCTTCTAGTCATTCTTTAGAAATGTTTATTAACCGATTTTTAACTTCGATTAGTGATTTTACATTTCTAGATAAGATCACTCCGAAAAATAATCTAACTTTGCGTGAGAAATCAGCACTTAAAAGATTATCTAATAATCCTGATGTTATTATTCTTCCAGCTGATAAAGGGTCCTCAGTAGTACTACAGGACATTTCTTCTTACAAAGCTGAAGCTTACCGACAGCTTGAGAATGTCACTTATTATGAACTATTATCTTCCGACCCAACTGTCAAGTTTAATGAAGGAATAGCTTCTTTTATTGCTTCTTCTGGTACTGCTGAAGGACTTAGTTCCCAAGATATCACTCTTCTTACTCCTCATGTCCCTCGTACTCCCACCATATATTTTCTCCCTAAAATTCACAAAGAGAACTGTCCAGGCCGCCCGACAGTAGCCAGCTACGATTCCCCCACTGAACGTATTTCCGCTCTAGTACATTGTTTGTTACAGCCTTTTGTTACTTCTAGGCCATCCTATATCAAGGATTCCTTCCATTTTTTTGACTTCTAAAGAAAGTTGACCCTTTGGCATATTCTAATATGCTTCTGACCACTATCGATGTGACGTCACTCTATACTAACATTCCCCCATCATGAAGGTTTAGCTGCCGTTAAACATTTCTTGAACTCTCGAGCACCTCCTCACACCCCATCCACAGATTTCATTTGTCATCTTGCTTATCTGGTCCTCACTCGCAATGCGTTTAGTTTTGATAATAAACATTATCTACAAATTAAAGGTACTGCGATGGGCACCAGAATGGCACCTTCTTATGCCAATCTTTTTATGGCTCGCTTAGAGGAGGAATTTCTTAAGTCAGAACCTTTGGCACCATTATTATGGCTGAGATATATTGATGATAAATTTGTGCTTTGGATTCATGGCTCAGAATCTCTCGATCAGTTCCTTACTAATCTTAACTCCAAGTTTTCAGTTAAGTTCACTTCTTCTGTCTCTCCCAATGCTGCTACGTTCCTAGATATTGATATTTCTTTATGCAATGGCTCTTTCCTTACGTCCGTGCACATTAAGCCTACCAATTTACAACAGTATCTTCATTTTGATAGTTATCATCCATTGCATATCAAAAGATCTATTCCTTTTTCTCTTTCAATCCGTGGTCATCGTCTTTGTAACAACTTTTCATCTCTTGACAAGTATATTAAAAACCTTACTCAAAAGTTCCAAGATCAAAATTATCCTTCCTCTCTTTTAAAATCCCGTATAATCCCAGCGCACAAAACTCTCCAATGCAAACCTAAAACCTCTAACAAGAACTTCATTAACCTTGTTACTACTTACGTGCCTGGAATTGAAAGCATCAGACCTATTTTGAAAGAATGTCATGATACTTTGTTAATGCACTCATCTTTAAATAATTTTTCTAAATTTGCACCCCGCCTTACTTTCAGAACACCCCCTAACCTTAAAAGTATATTTCACCGAAATCTATCCTCTCCGAATTTACCACGTCCCTTTGCTGGCTTGTATCCTTGCCAACGTCCTAAATGTAAAACCTGTGCACTAATTATGCCATGCCATTCATTCCACAGTCCTTATTTATCCAGGGAATTGAACATTTCTTCATTTGCTACCTGTTCTTCTAAGAACGTCGTATATATGTTATCTTGTAAGCTTTGCAAAGCATTTTATATTGGTTTAACTTCTACTGTTGTTTCGCTACGCATGAACAATCATAGACGTTATGTTAAAACCAAGTCTCCCTTGCCGGTTGCCCAACATGCCTTATCTCACTGTAAGGATTTTGATGATACTTTTAATCTAACACTTATTGATGCTTTACCTACACAATGCTGTGAAAGTTTACTCAGAGATAGAGAAATGGCAGCTATATTTTTACATAAAGCGCGTATACCACTGGTTTAAATCTTACGTATTAGTTTTTTCTTCCCACACTCTCATTTCTAGTTTCATCTGTTTCCATGCATAACGTTACCTTCGATACTCAATATTTACTTTTATCACCGTCACTTGTCTTCTTGCCATAGAAGGACTCTTGAGTCCGAAATATAGCGATTTCAAGTGTGACTTTTTCTTAGTGTTTTATCCTTTTCTACTATTATAATTACTGTTAATATATATATATATATATATATATATATATATATATGGCAAAGGGAAAAGACATGCCAATTGCGTGCTAAAGTAGGGGTCAAATGCAATTAAAGAACGGTTTTTGTTGGGACGTTCGTTTTGCCAGCTTAGCACTGACGTCACTCTTGCTGCATGGCAGTCAGGTGGAGAAAGGGGACGCTCTTTGTATGACAGACAATACATACGACGTAAATTTACTGGTAAACAGTACTTGTGACAGCTCGAAACAAAATGGTTTGTGTCAGAATCACAGTCGGAGGCGGGCTTTGTCTGACACATGCAACATCATCGCGGTCTGTATTCCCCACTTTACAGTAACTGAGCAAAATTAAGTTACTCTCAGCTTCATCACCCTACGTGCATTTGTAACAGCTTCTGAATGCTGTTTTTTATAGTCAGACATAGTGGTTTGCATTCATTGTCTGATGTTAATAGTAGAAGATTAAAGACAGATGCAATTAATGTCGTTTACAGCTTCTGTCTCAAACCCTTGATATTTATAAGCTTTGAAATGCGCTAAAGGTCTCCCTTTCTTTTTACATAAGTATAAAATACTATGCGGCACCCTTCCGTTAATGTCAAGGGACGCATTTGTGGGGGTATTTGTGTGGTTTTGGTTTACGCAATCTTGTAATGTTTAGTCCTCTGTTATAAGCCCAATTTATCAGCTGAACGTTTTTGTGATGCACTATCACAGGGAAAGGAGCTGATAAATAAGCAATAATAAAATAACACTCGTATTTCCAGTGTTTAGTCTTTATTAACACAATGTCATAAATATAGCTGCTATCAGGTCACGACAGAATCTTGAAAAACGTTTACGCTTATCAAACTAATTAATTGAAAGTTCCTTCACACGATTTGATTTTCACACAACTATCCTCACTTCAACTCTGACCTGACTTAACTGAATGACTGACTGAATTCTATAACTTATGTAAATTGTTTAGCTGATAAATTCCCACACCAGTGTAACTTGTGATTCTTTCTGACCGCTCCTTCGCTTTTCGCTTACATTTTTCCCAACTAGCAACTAACAACCATTCCCTTAAAATTACTTTGATTAATTCACCTGTCCGTCGGTCTAGGCACTATAAATATATTCAGTATATCATTCTAAATACCACGTGATATTATCTTCCTGCACCTATCTTCCTATTAGTGGGCTTTAATGCTAATTTATTATGTTTAATTCGTATAGGCTATCTTCTAAGATTTTATTCGGGTCCACCCACAGCAAAATCTGAAGTCTTAGATTCTTGACCTGAATAATATATTAAAAGAGAGGTTTTATGATTACATTTGGATATTTATTGCCTGAATTTTCTCTGTATAGTTGCAAAAGAACACTTGTGCTTTCAAAATTCCTGAGATCGCGTTTTGTAGTTCTGGTTGACATGAAGTAACATTACAAAGAGACCCAATGCTAGCCCCTTTCCTGGCAAATTCCCCTATTATATTTGAAGTGTGCCAGATGTTCTTGTTTTCTGTAAATACATGTGCAAACCTATCTATATTATTTCTCTTAACTATATATATTATTTATAAGCACACCTGGGATTGATGATAGACAATTATTATCTTACATAAACAATTATTTTAGCTAGGAACGCATCCTAAATGAGGCTGGGATAGGTGGCTTCGTTTACAAGAGAAGAACTGTACAAAACAACAGAGACAATCTTATGTACCGTGCTCACCAAAATATCCCTTTACAATGAATACATTTAATGGCACAGTACAGTAAGTAAAGTGCCATAAAACATTAATATTACCGCTTTCTTGCTTTCAATTTACACGTTAAAGAAATCTAATAACCAAACATAATAAGTGAAGATGTAGATCTCTACACCTCGTAAATCCCCAGGTAGTCACCTTAACTAGGTGAATATAAAATTATGTGAATATTAAAGTAATATTTGAAAAATGTTTGGCATAACATTTTAAGTGAGAAGCTGAAAATTAGCTCCTTCTAGAATTATACTAGGCCGTCAGTTTGGCGAGCACCAAAATCTTTTATGTGCAGGAAGAGGGCCATAAATGCAGACACCCTCTTTCCTGCAAGGACCCCTGTGATCATGAAACTATCTGGGTACCGTTAGTTGTAACTCGCACAAAGGAACTTCGATTTTTCACCCTCGAGGAATGCTGTTACGCAAACTTCTGGAAAACAAGAAACGGAAAACCGTTAAGGTATAGAAGTTATCACCCCACCTCTAGCCAGAGGGACCGCGAAAAATATACCAACCAGAAGATTGCGTATTACAAATTCATATATTAAAGCCAATAGCAACGTAGCATAATATTTTAAATAGTTGAACTAAAGTTAGAAAGCGTCGTCACAAACCGACCGACCGCTAAGACATAAAACTTTCCGATTACGGAGAGTTGGGGGCAGTTGTGGGCAGTTTGTGGGCAGTTGGGTTGAGTCGACAGTCATGGGTTGTGGGTTTAGAATTGTGGCAGTAGCGGTAAACAGTGAAAAAGCTGAAGTTGCTATTGGAAGTGGAGACTGTAGTGTAAAGACATAAAGTTAATGTTGGCAGTTACAGTGAATATTCATAATTATCGCCTTAACGATATTGCACCTTGAAGTAAACCTGTGGCGGAAGTCAAAGTTCCTTATTGCAATAGAACACTATTTATAATTAACTTAACCCTGAGTGTAAGACGGACGTTCAATAAAAATTTTCCTACAACGACCAGATTGTTTTTTCAAACTTGTCTACGGGATATAGACCTATTCAAATTTTCTTCTACCTGTGAATTGATTTTTCTTACCTTCCAAAAATCCCCATTTTGATGTCTCATATAGCCGGAGCAGACGGGGGCAATGAGCAAAAGGAACAGTAAGAAAATTTCTGCAGTCAGCCGACCATCCCAAACCGACAATTTCTCATCTACTTCATCTCATCTTCCATAAATAAATCATCATCGCAGAGGACACCTAACAAAATATAATTGCCACTGCATACGATGTCACAACGTGTCTACAACTAATTACCTCCGCATATGTCGCCCAGCTAAATTTACCCCCGCATAAGCAAATTAATATAAATAATTAATGCCAAGCTTGCTTGTATTACATTCACAATATTAAAAGGTAAAAAGTCTACAGAAAATAATATAGTCTCCAAAATTTAAAAAAAAAGTATAATAAATAAAACATAATTGACACAGTACTTTGGCCAGTGGGTGAGGCGTGGGGAAGGAATAATGAACCTACACTGTTTGAATATCTGGCCGAGATGTAGGGGCGTTCGTAAAAGTTCCCGGTCTGACCAAGAAAACATAATATTAAAGAGACGTGGTTTTATTAACATAGTCACCTTGTAAATAATTACATTTAGTACAACGACCTACCAAATATTTAATTCTCTTAGAGAAATAAAATTTGTCGAACTGTAAAAAAATAAGCGTCTGCCTCAGATTCAATCTCATCATTTGGTGTGAATATTCATCCACCGAGTCATTTCTTCAGGTTTGGGAACAAAAAGTAATCTCTGGGATTCAAATCCGATGAATATGGCGGGTGTGGAAGCAAAGATCATGCAGTTTTGCAGCAGCAATCCCAGATGTATGTGAAGGTGTATTATCGTGATGAAAGAGAATTTTTTTTTTTTTGCAAGGGTGAACTTTTAGCCTGAACAGTATCTTTCAGTTAGTCCAGTAGTGAAACGAATGCTCCGCGCTGAAGGTTTTACCCTTCTGGAGATAGTCTTCGAGGACTACATCATGAGAATTCATGACCTTTTTTTTGCTTTATTTGGTGCACTTTCACCTGTTAGCACCCAATGTGTGGTCTGCTCTTTCGTCTCTGGCGTGTAGTGATGAATCCCTGTTTCATCTGCTATTATAAAACGTCAGAGAAACTAACTGGAATTACCTTTAAACAAATCTAAACATTTTTGCGGAATCTTCATTCGATTGCGTTTTTGGTCCTCGTTAAACGGGACACTCATCTAGAGGAAAGCTTTCTCATAACCAAAATCGGGTAACATTTAGTAGAACAAGGTCTATGGCCAACTCGGTACCTTCAATCGGCGATGGTTTAATATGGCATTGTGGATTTTTGTCACAATCTTGTCAATCGTAGCAGTTTTGGGACGCTCTTGGCGCTCAACATTGAAACAGGGATTTCCCCTACCCCCCAAGAAAGCAATCAGAAGAAATGAAATATTAATTTATACCGGCATCAAAGAAGACGAGGGTAAGAATTATGATGGTTTTATGTCTTGCTCTGACCTAAGCCCATAAAACCAAGGCGAGAAAAACAAAATTCTTTTAGTGAACGTTAGGCTAGAAGGTCATCGCAGCAACCCCTTGGGCATTCATTGCGCGGTTAGGATAGGAAATTTGGGCAACAAGTGCCGAAAGCGAAATTTAAAGCACCAATCAGAGGGCATGTGCTGCAATCAAAAAGTTTGAATTTCGCGAACTTTAAAATGATCATAGGCGTCGGTGACCGACCGACTCAAGCTCAACAAAATTATCGGAACGCCGCGAGTTCGGGGCATTCTGGCGGCATTTGGAAGATAGTAGGCATTACGCAGTTAACGGTCATATGGAGCCGTAGAAGCAGTTAATACTTAGGAATGATTCGCGGATATCGTAAGAACTATTAATCCTTGATTATTGGTGAATTAGTGGCCCGTAAAGCGAATCCGATAAGACAGTCAGTCAGTGTATCCAGGCAGCTGTTAGTGGAGTAGCGTTGGTCAGAGTCGCCACAGTGATAAGAATTCTCGTAAACGCGGTTACTGCTATCAAAGTCATTCTCGAAGAGCGAGATTACGATTCGAATTCCCCCAAATAGTAGTGGTTTCCGTAGCAGTAAACGTACTTAAATAAAACAACGTATAAATCCATTCCGGGTTTTAACTGACACAGAGTTCTCCTTTTGGTCACACTCTGACAATTCTTCTTATCCCCGAGGAGCGCCCTAGGCGTCTCCCGAAAAGGTACTAACACACATCATCTAAGCCGAGGCAGCGAGGAGGTTCTTCTCCTCGCATCTAAGTGGAGCCAGGAAAGGAACGTGTACAGGAGAAGGTGGTCAACATCCCGTCACATAAAATCCTGCAACTGCACTTCCTGTCCAAACCCTGAGATAAACATTTATTGGAATCTTCGTCCTTAACCATAACCACAAAGAGTCACTAACAACCTACCAAATCATTTTCACATTCCCCAGTCCTCCTTGTCACTAAAAATCCTGCTTCAACATCTACAATAGACGCACAACCACAATCAAATCCAGCAGCTCAGCTTTTTATCCGTCGAAAACGAAGGAGAAGAACACTTCTTTTGTGTTTCTGTTGTGGTTAAACACTTCAAAACAAAGAACTTTATCACAGCTCGTGTTTCAGTTTTTATCTCTTTTGTAGAAAATGTTAACACTAGTTTGCTTACACGATACTCACAAACAAGCGACTACACTTACGCCTCTGAAACTTTACGGCGCACCATCTAAATACTTAACAACTATTATAGTAATATGGCCATCTTCGCGACATCTCTGAGTCAGGCCGAAAACTTTTAGAACACCCAATCTCTCGCGATATCTCTACTTCTTCTCAATCTGAAACCAGAGGCACTCTCGTAATAAGTCCGAAGTAAGCTAATCTGTATCACCCAAAAGGAAATACACGGTAAGTCGGTTTTAGGTATGGATCACAGGAGGAGAGAAGAGAAACAGAGATCTGGCACATACAAGTCCGTGCAAAGACGGAACAGTTTTGACAAAATGTGGATATTTAACACTTCCACATAAACTGCCCATTATTCTTTCCTCTCAGCAACTCTCTACATTTTTGAATAGTTTTGCCCTTTTCTGTTCCAACTTCCCAAAAGCCTTTCTCAGTCATTCCATGTATTCCTTCAAAGATCTTTTGGACCTTCGCACCCAAGGAGAGGACCTCTAGTAGGAAAGGGTGAAATTTGAAGGCGGTAATAAACGGACGCAGACAGGATCAAATGGTGCGTTGCAGACGCCGGAAGGCCTGCAATAGCCACAACGATATAATCCAATGCAGCCCGAAGAGCTCCGAATCGGAACCGCCAGACGCCAGGATAGGAACTATCTCTACAGTGACGCCTCACAGCGTCAGCCAACCTCGCTTGGCTATCCTGGAACGACTGTGGAATAAATAATGTTAAATAGGAGCGAGAATATTTGTGGAAAGGAAATATTCAACCCAAAACTTGCCAAAGTGGCATGGAGAAATCACGAAAAATCTCAGGCAGGCTGGCCGGCACCAACCTTAATCATATAAAACTAACTTAATTTGTTTTCTTTACCTACGTATTACGTACATATTATTTGTAAGTAATTTTTTTCCATTTCTATGTACTTTTTTGCTAATGCTCTGATTTTTTATTTTAAAACGATTAATAATAATAATAATAATAATAATAATAATAATAATAATAATAATAATAATAATAATAAATCACCGCCGTATTCTAGCGCTGGCGTTTGAACTTCTCACGCTGCTGAACCATCTGACACACAATAGGTCTGCAGGTCGCGGTGTCATAATCACAGAAATATAATAATAATAACAATAATAACTAAAATCTATTATCTTATCTGTTCTATTTGAAATTACCAATTTAAAATGTTATCCCGATTTCTGGACTACCGTCATTTTAGTTTTCTTAACACTTTCTTGATTTGGAAATATTTTCCAAATGCTGCGCGTATGTTAACCTAATTTCTATATCTGCACATTTTTTTATAAAAATTTTCTTGTCTCAATTCTCTCATAAGATTTGCTTTTTTCTTATTGTTACTTCCTTATATTCCTAATCTGTAATGGACATCATTAATTTTGTAACGTTTTCCTATTAACATTTTCATAACTGCTTTCCAAAGCAGTGATACTCATATAAAGATTTCTGTTGATTCAAAATTTCTCATAATTAATAATTTAGTATAGTGTTGACTACTCTTATTCTTTTTCCTGGATAGCATCCAAATTAGTCTTTATTGAACTATATTTAGTTATTTTATTTGTTTCTTATTATAATTATATTCTTGCTGCACATGATATCAAGCCCGTGGTTATACAATTAGAGGATTGGTTCATAAGCAATTAAGTATGATACATCTTACGCTTTCGAGGCCGGTGTTAAAAACAGCTAAAACAGTTCAAATCTTTCCGGCTGTTTTGCCGTGGTCCATGGTTTAGTACACTGCCATAGCTTTTACCAACTACTGAGGTTGACAAACCTGGTGCTAAAAGACGACAGTATTTATCAGTCTCTGTCGTCAGTCAGGTGGTGTTTATCGTCCACTGATGATGCCAGCCGCAGTAGTTGGGAAAAGCTATGGTAATATATTAAACCATGAACCACAACAAAACAGCACGAAAGATTTGAATAGTTTTAATTAAGAATGTTTACTATCACTGAAATGTCTTAGTACTGCTAATGCCATGTAAAGCCAAAATGCGAAAGAAAACTTGCCGAAACAAAGTCCCTAGGATGTGGTCAGTGTGCCAGCCAGATTGAGGGAAAAAAGACATTATTTAAAAATCAATGCTCTTCAATTTATTTAACAAGATTGATACAACTAAAAATTTCACTTGTATTACAACTGATGTTAAAGAAATGCACAAAGATGCAAATTACATTAGGTAAAGAGCAATGGAATAATTGATATGATCAATTATAATTTGAACATCTCAATAATAGAACATATAAAATTAGACAAAATACATTCCCAAAATAAGACGCAAAAATCATAAATATCACAATAAAACAACCTCAGAAAGTGTACCAAATAAACGTTCTCAGGAATTTCACCCAAAAACACAAAAAGAAAAAATTCTTATTCACTTTCAGAAAATCAACACCCAAAATTGAATAAAGTCCCTTGGATTCTACCATTACAAAAAAAAGGCGCCCTTATTTTCATTTACTCTCTTTTAAACGATAAAAGAGTACATTTAAACACGAAATTTTTCAATAATTTAACATAAAACTATGCAAAGTGAATTGGCATATACACAAAAAACGAATGACCCAAAGAAACTTTTGACAAAGGAACTTCATAATTATACAATTTAAAATATTATCTGGACACCTAAATATTAGGGTAGCTAAATGCTTGGTTATTGAATCAATGAATGTGGAATGTACCTTTGTCTAAAATTTTAGTAAGGAACTTCGGTGAGAAGGCATCGTTCAGTTGGAAAATATACCAGAACACGGACCAACTAACGATGGCAACCTCGCCTAACAGTAGCAAAGATTCAAGACGATGTTAACCCTGCAATATACCTGAGTCAACCCACCTGAAGTCACCACTCCATATGCAAGAATGGAATTAACTAATAAAAATAAATCAAGCCTGCAAAATATAATGGGAAGTGAACTTACTAGAGACAGAGGAAGAGAACTGGATATTAAAAAGGGAGACTTAACTTATAATGACAAAATAATTAGACTCATATGCTATCAGACAATTACGTAGGTACTGAAATGCAGTGCTATTGCATTGAAATAGCTAATACACTTCAAAAAAATGAGAAACGAGGAATTACTTGAAAGCTGAATCGAGGAAAAAAGATTAAACTTTTTTTTTTCCCCCCCCCCATCAGATATTCATTTTTTCAACGTTTAAAAACCAATATAAGGGAGTTGCTCAACTATTAATTTTATTCCTATGATAATTTGCTTTGACAGTTACTTAGCGCTGCGAGTTCATTTGTTCCTATATTCATTATATGTAGTTATTACCATAACTACGCGCGTTTTCTGCATTGCTGTAAGTGGATTGCCAGCGATATGCACAAATCCCCAACTTGAAGGAGTATAAATATCGCGATCAATTGCCTATTTAACTTTATATATTTTATAGAAAACTGAAAGGAATATATGTATGCATTGCATTAATTACCTAGAAGAAACCTTTTTGGAAATTGAAATGCAAATAAAATATTAAAATATTTCCTATAATTTAAATAAATTTAATATAATTAATGTACAATAATTTTAATTAAAAGTTACATAGAATTGAATCATTGAACATATACAACATGTTTAATGTTTACATGTAATAAATTAATTATGAATTATGAATTAATTGAAGAAAAAGGTTTTCCAATTGGATTGATACGTTGTTTGCAATTATTCTATTTGCTAGCTCATTAAGACGTTGAACTAATTTTTTAAACCCAATAAAATAGTAAAAGATTTAATATGACTTCTCCCTTAAAGATGGCATTTGCAGAGCAAATATAATTAGGTCTAAAACAGTAAATTAATACACATATTTAGACTGTGATGTTTCATACTTGAATAGTACAGACTTAGAAATGATAACGAATATTACGTTGCTACTTTAAATTAATGGTAGTCCGAGTGTTACTCAAATACTTCCAGTAATGGCAACGGAAAAGCACTCAGATTCCAAAAACGTAATTTTTTCAAGAAATAAATTGCAAACGGATTAATCCCCGGCATACACTCATAGTGTAAACCTTTCATCTAAAACCTACAGGCAAATTTCACGCACTGACCAAGTTATTTGAGCCTAAGCCTTGAAAATGAATGGTGGTGTAGGAACTTATATATTTTATTAGATCATTTAAGGGTAACTTCCAATTACAGCAGAAACAAAATAGCATTTAAAGCTGCATTTGAAATGCCTGTATTTAAGACGTCGTTGGTATGAATGTAAGAAAAAGGTAAATGACTGACAAGAGAAAATAATAAACAGCGGTGGTTTGGCTTCAAATTCTATTTCTTCCAGCGTGAGTTGGAATGTGTGTGAGTTAGTGAAACTCTACACGTAAAAACCACTGAGAAATTGCAGCCATTTCCTTGGCAACTGTGTTAAAACGAAAATTAAGAAGCAAAAATAGTCCCACTGGCCGCGTGCCTTCCTGTAGTCAATGCAACAAAAAGAGAATGGAATTTGACCCGAGCCGGAAAGAACCAGCAGTGCAGTTTATCTTCACGGTAATGACGAACACATCCCGCAAGCCGTTCCCTAAGACGCCTCCCTTAAGATCCAGTCTATTACCAACATCCTGGCGTGTTCCTAGGGTTTATCCTTTAAATCCTCTTCGTTACGCCCGGTGCACGAGCATGCGCATTACAGTTTTCCACATGACATCTTCAAGTAATGCCGCACAACTTCCTCTGTGTTGCCATCGTCAAGTTTTCAAGGAAGCCGCTGCTCCTCTATTTCAATTGTTTAATAACTTACCTTCATCCGGCTCTCACGGCTGGTTCCTGGCTTACATATCGTGGGTGGATGGACGGACTGATAGAATTCAGCGCTCGACAGGTGCCGACGCTTCTTGATGGACTTGCTTTGATGCTGATGATGGAATAGCTAGCAGAGTAAATAACAAATGAAAGCGCTCGCTTTGCTGGACACAAATTCCAGCCTGGCAGGTACGAGGATATGTTCATAAGTTTCCGGCCTAACCATTTTCTAGGTATGATAAAGACAAAAACTATATTTCCCTTTTCAATATAGCTACCCTTTATTGCAATACACTTCTCACATCTTTGAATTAACATTTCAATCACCCAAAATAGTCAGAAGTCTTGTCTGCAAAATGGGCATAAACACACTTCGTCACACTTAAATTTCCTTCCTTGAAGGTCCTTATTGAGTTTTCAGAAGAGGAAATAGTTACTGGAAGCTAGATCTGGGCTGTAGGGGGGATGGTCGATCTCCTTGAAGCCACATTTTTTCACAGCTTCCTTTGCAACGAGAGCTGTGTGAACAGGCGCGTTATCGTGAACAAGGTGCATAGTACTCCCCATTTACTATGGTGTTCCTCTCCTTGAAGTAAATGAAGAGCATTCCTTCACAGTTCCAAAAGATTGTAGACATGATCTTCTTGGTTGACTGAGTGGTCTTAGCCTTTAGAGGCGATGCTTCGCCAGGTTTACGCCACTCCATTGATTCTCTTTTCGACAAAGGATCATAGTAGAGGACCATAGTTTCATCTGCTGTAACAATGGTTTGCAAAACGTATATTTTGTTGCCACGGCAAACTTCAAAAATGCCTGACAATAGATGACTCATTGCTGCTTTTGTACTGAGAAAAGAAGTCTAGGCACCCAACTTGCACTAACCTTGTTCGTGTTTAAATGTTGATGAATAATTCGAATGTTGTTTTAGAAAGGCCAACCTTGCTGCTGTTTCTGTAACTTTAAGCCGCTAATCTTCCATAATTTCTCCTTCCACAAGAGCGATGTTTTCAGGAGTGAGCATATCCAAGGGCCGAACTGCACGCTCTTCGTCTTCAATGCTTTCTGGACCCATTTGAAAAAGTTTGGCCCGTTCTTTTACGGTAGAATATGAGGGGGATGCTTCCCCATATATACCGTTTAATTTCATTTGGAGTGAGTACTTCTTTTGTGAAGAACTTAATAACAACTCGAAACTTCATTTTAAACATGTCACAATGTTCTACACATAGCCTTCTTTATGCAGGTATATCTAAACAATTGAACACAGTTACTGGTGCAATCATTTACTTAACAGATAAGATATGACACCAGCTAAGAATTTTGTGAAGGTGATTATCCTTATCAGCGAGGCCGGAAACTTATGGACCTACCCTCGTATATCCCCGACCATAAGCAATTGTGAAGCAGAGGTTTGCACTCAAACTTATGGTCGAATAGCCCATTGTTTCAAGTCTCTTTCGGGAGGAAAACATTCTTTTATTTATTCAGTCTTAAAGATTGTTAGTCGCTAAGTATTTTTGTTAGAAATAGTGGTTGCTGATGATGACGTCGTTGAAGACGCACATTGTGCGGGAGCATCTTCCGCTGAGGGTAATTAGAGCTAGAGACACACGGATTCCGCGAGAGAGCCACTTTTTATTCACGCGATTGCTAACGTTGCGCGTAAGCCAATCAGATATATAATTCTCGGGACTTAGAATCATTCAGACTGTCATTTTTTCCATAGATACCAACTTCATTTCAGGGCTAGTTCTCACGTCTCAGATGCAGTTCCCGCCCCGGCAACGCCAAGAGCTCAGCGATAGCCGAAGAGCAACGCTCCAGTAATAAATATGAAATAGTTTGGAATTTATCTGCACTCAATTTGCCCTCACACCTCTCCCATGCAAATCAAATCATAAAACAGCAGAACCAGGGCTTCCTCGGTTGTCGTCTGAGTCCAAGGCTATTAACCACATATGAAACCACAAAAACCTTTCGTGGTTTTGCGCCAACCTGAGGCCACTGCTGTAGAACACTTTTTCGAGACCGAAATTCCACCGTCTTGCGTCCTTGCATTCGTTGAAGTACAAATTTTATGTAGTACAGATTTTATGCAGAATATTCCAAATAGTCATGTGACCAAACTCTCCTGTCTATTCAACTTTTCTTTTACCGTCTAATGAGTTTTCGTCCATATTATGAAGAACAGTTTCGAATCTCTCTAGGTCTCCCAGCATCCGAAACCCTCCTCTAGAAAGCGCTTTTGGATTCTTAAGAAATTTCTTGCTGTCGATGTAAAGTTATTGCTTCTAATGCATTCCCAACTGCAAGATCATGGATGTATTTCTGCCATTTCAGTCATCGAATATATTTTCTTGTGTTTTAGTCACTCAACGTACAACAAAACAAACAAAAGAAAGTAGCTTGAGTTGTTTGTTTTTCAGGGATAAATGCACGAAAAAATCCTTATAAAATGTAAAAGGAGGATTTTGAGGACCATGTTTATATTAACTATTTTAGTGTTTTGTGGCCAGAAATAGGCCCCTAAAATATTTTACGCGTTATATACACCTATATAAACCAACAGAATTGCACAGATTAACAGAATGAAAAAAATGATCTAAATAATAGCTGTAATTCACTGTTCTCGGGAAATTCGTTTATATAAATCTACTCCATTCAAACCAACAAAGGGCAAATTATTTCTCCTCTGTGTGGAAAATCCTGGAGCTAACATCAAATATTTGCCTAAAAACCCTAGATGCCTGCACGGTTGTTATGTAATTAAAAGCTTTTTAGTGGTACCGCTTCTAGCATTTTTTAAATCCTTTATTAAACGATAATAAAAAATATACTCGTAAAAAGCGAATGGAACCAAGCCGATCGATCCCACCGCGATTGTTAAATATTCTCAACAAGTAGTAATTGTCGAATTAACGTGCTCTTGTTTGGGCTGATACATTGGTTATTATCAGAAAACATCTCTGTTTGATGTTATCACGCAATTGTCCGTTCTTCTGCACATTTCACGCAAGGCAAACGTACTCTAAAACGAGCATAAAAATTGATTAAAATGTTTAATTGCCAAGCCCATTTTCCGGTGAACATCTGTCCCTCCAATTAGCAGCTGTTGTTCTGAAAGCACTTTACCTTTTCAGTTATTACCTAGTTTGTTATTATCGTTTTTGTAATATGTGATCAAAGTTCTGAAGATCTGGTTGCTTGTTATTGTCTAAAGCATAAGGGACACAGAAAGTTGGAGAGCATAATATCACAATAATTGCAACGTAATTTATCAATAATCTGCTACAAACATTTTATAAACTTCTTAAAGATTACAGATATTTTCAAACGTAATAACTCCATTAAAAGACCTAGAAAAAAACCAAGTACAAAATGTTGCCGTAATATTTCGAGTAACTTTTCAACGTCCTTTCGTTGATGCTTACAGGCGTTACTTTGTGCTAATCTGGAATGATATCTAATAGTACGGGAGAAGGATAGCTTGACAAAATTCAAGGATACTATTTAAATACAATTTATTAAAAAGCTGAATCATTAATATAAGTTACACAAAAAAATTTAAAAAAACTCAAAAAATGTGCTTATAAAGTGCAGCATAATAATTCTTGATACAACAAGCAATCAGTATTAAAATGTGAATAGTTAGTTATTTTTAAGATAATGTTATCCAAATTAATTTGATTTCCTGCTAATACTGGCTAAATTGTTAAAAAAAACTATCAGAATATTACTTTTAAAAAGGCAATATATGAACAAATGTGTAAAACACAAAAAATTCTTGAAAGGTTAAGTGCTACCAAGCAAATAATAATAATAATAATAATAATAATAATAATAATAATAATAATAATAATAATAATAATAACAGCGGAACAAGTCGCAAGTTTTATGTACACTCCCTTATTATCGTGCGAGATTGCAAGACGTTTCTCGCGCTAAACGGACATCCTAAGCAACAGAAGACGATTGAATCTGCAAAATCTAAAACATCTGGTGGTGACCAACTACGATTGAAAATATGAACTCGCAAAAACTGAGGTAAGTCTACAATTTAAAAAATAGTTTACTGGTAGTGCACTTAAATTACTCAAAAGTTGAATTTAAGTGCACATTTTATCGCATTATTATATTTTGAAGTTTTAATGGCATAAAGGCACGTATATTTCAGCGAGGTTTAGTGCATTAAATCCTGTTCCCTAGTTATAACCTACAAATCAGCAGTATTTTTGTGCAAATGCTATGCTGCCTGGTGAAATTCTGCGTGATTAATGATGGATTGTGAAAAGTAAATAAATTATTAAAAAAATATGAAGCATTGGCGTTTTCTGTAATATAAAACAATTTGTAAAATTTAACACAATAAAAATCAGCTTCTACCTTTGAATTATTAAAAGGGGTAACATTGTTTGTGAGGTTATCCGTCAATCTGTACTGACGTTCTAAAAACGTAAATATTCAAAGTGATTAAACGACGAGGTTTACCTTATAATCCCAAAATAAACCTAAAAACATTACATTGCAAACACACTATGTGTTAGGCTGTAAATATCGCATGAGATTTTAACCTTTCCCGAGATTTACCAAAGCATTAGAGTGGGTTTATGATGGTATCAACCGCACCCTTCATCTCCTATAAACGTATTTCTGTGACGTAATTTGCAACCCAGAGGTCCGCTTTAAGCTGTTAATGCGGTTTTATTGCCACAAAATTCGTTTGGATTGTTCAGCTAAAGGTGGTAATTGGTGGCTGATCTAAGTAGAATTTACATCTTCTACATGCATAATTACATTAAGCACAGTTGTATGTATACATTATGTGTGTTCCTTCTTTATTTCTAAATTTCGGGTCGCTGTGAACGAAATTTCGTAAAGTCACGCTAGAATGTAGGTTAACTCTAAGTTTAGACAAATCATTCATCCTTTAATTCCCTTTGGCACATTGGTCCTGGTGGTGTAGTGATAATCACACTAGCCCCGTAAACCCAAGATCGCGGGTTCAATCCCGGCTAGGACCGATGAATTTTTTCGGGGCGCAAAAATCCTAAGTATGGCTCCCTTTGGAAGGGCAGTAAAGCCGTGGGTCCCGTGTCGTACATTTACGGCAGGATAAGGAACCTCAAGCGTGAAAGAAGAGACCTCTGAGCAAAATTTATCGGCCGTTTCACGCCCTGAATTGAAAGGGACGCTGATGACCTGCGATGCTGAAGAGCGTCCGTAAAAAACCAAAATCAACGCATGGTATATATTTCTGTATACTTTATTTTTCCATTATCCGGTTTAAAAATAGCATACGATAAGATATAAGGATTGCGCTGACCTTAATTCCTTACTATGAGCTTATCCTCAAATCGTTTATCAATTAGAGATACCGAGAAATGAACAATATATGTCTGGCTGGAAAAAAAAATTACAAAAAAAGTTCCATCGTTCTTGGAGTAATTGTGAGATTATAGTATCTCTAATTCTTTGCACGTTCATGACATATTCATAAAAAATATGACCTGTAAACATTTACTGCACACCGCAACATTTTTTTTTTTTTTTTTTTTTTGGGCCATGAAATGGCCGGATTTTTCTGCATTCCAAGAGTTTTGTTTGGTATTGCTATATGGTCATAAAATTGGAACCATGTTTCTTTTGTGAAGAAAAAAAAGTTAAGTATGGGTCAAAGAATCGCTTCTAACATTAAACAAAACTCAGTAGCAGAAATTTGCTCGTCGGACACTATCAAGTGGCTGCAATTGCTGAATCACATTTGTTTTATAAAGGCTTATTTTTAAAAGTTTGGTAGCTTTCCAAGCCGAGGTTTGTGAAATTCCTGTTTCCTGTGCAAAATTTCTTTGGATTGTTTTCCAGCATTTTTCCATTGTTTTTCAACTCCGCAAATACAGGGCGGTTTATTTTCGACCTATCAAGAACAGATAGCGCTTTCCTAAACCTATTCACGAGACTACGAACAATACGAGGGTAGATCCATAAGTTTCCGGCCTCGCCGATAATGATTGTCGCCTTCACAAAAGCCTTATCTTGTGTCATACCTTACCTCTTAAGTAAATAATTGCAGCTGTAACTTCCGCTCCACTGTGTTCAGTTGCTCAGATATAGTTGCATAAAGAAGGCCATGTGTAGAAGATTGTAACATGTTCAAAATGGAGTATAGAGCTACTATTAACCTTTTCACAAAAGAAGGACTTACTCCAAATGAAATTAAACAGCTACTGGACGGTGTATATGGGGAAGCACCTCCCTCATATTGTACCGAAAAAGAATGGGCCAAACTTTTTCGAATGGGTCGAGAGAGCATTCAAGGCGAAGAGCGTGCAGGTCGGCCCTTGGAGATGCTCCCTCCTGAAAACATCGCTCTTGTGGAAGAAGAAATTATGGAAGACCGGTGGCTCAAAGTTACAGAAATAGCAGCAAGGTTGGCCTTTCTAAAACTAAATTCCATCGAAATTATTATTCATGAACATTTAAACATGCATAAGGTTAGTGCAGAGATGGGTGCCTAGACTTCTTTTCTCAGTCCAAAAGCAGCAACGAGTCATCTGTTGTCAGGCATTTTTGGAGCTTTGTCGTGGCAACGAGACAGAAGTTATGCAAACTATTGTTACAGCAGATGAAACTATGGTCCTCTTCCTTGTCCAAAGGAGAATCAATGGAGTGAATGGCGTAAACCTGGCGAAGCACCGCCTCTAAAGGCCGAGGTCACTCAGTCAACCAAGAAGATTTTGGGGCTGTGAAGGAATACTCTTCATTGACCAAAGAGAGGACCCCCCACAGTAAATGGGGAGTACTATGCTGGCCTACTGCACAGACTACGTGCTTTCATCAAAGAGAAAAGGAGAGGAAATCTGAGTGGTGATGTGCGCCTTCTTCATGACAACGCGCCTGTGTACACAGCTCTTGTTGCAAAGGAAGCTGTGAAGAAATGTGGCTTCAAGGAGATCGATCATCCACCTTACAGCCCAGATCTATCTCCCAGTGACTCTTTCCTCTTTCAAATCTCAGGAAGGACCTTCGAGGAAGGAAACTGAAGTGTGACGAAGAAGGGATGGATGCTGTTTATGCCTATTTTGCAGACAAGACGACTGACTATTTTTGGGGGGAGGGGGATTAAAATGTTAATTCAAATATGTGGGAAGTGTATTAAAATAAAGGGTAACTACATTGAAAAGTGAAATATAGTTTTGTCATTATCATACCTAGAAAATGGTCCAGAAAATTGTGGACCTACCCTCGTATGTGGGTAGGTAGGAACACCGAAGAATTTTCTAGCAAATTGCCTTCTCACTTTTCTAATAGTTTGTTCTGACACACGAATCATGCATGAAAGTTCTCTGTTCTAAAGTGTACTGACTTTTTGGCATTACAGTAATAACATTTACAGAAAAATAAACCAAAAACAGTTTGTTTTGCGACCTATTATCTTATTAACGTTCGAACGGCACAAAGACAACGCTCCAAGTATTTTAGGTCGTGCACTGAAGATCACAGAAACGGGTTAGCGGTAAGTACTTCTATGCTGTCGCTACCTGTGTTCTGGCGCATGAACGTCCAAATGAAAGCACCCCATTATCTGAGATGGTCTGGTCGTACATGCGGTAAATTATAAAATCATTTTATTGAATATCTGACGTCATATTTAAAATGTTTTGTTTGACGCCAACATATGATGTATTTGGCTATTTTTAAATGTGAATTTCTTCAGTAATTTTTGTTTTAATAATCATTGCACATGCTACTTACTTTATTTTAGTATTTTAGCAAAATGAGTTCCATGCCATTAAAATATTTATTTCAAGAGGGTTTTTATTTTCTGTTCAGCAAAAGACAGGTTTATTCGCTGCTGCATACTACTATCAGGGCATGAATAATGCCCTTGTTGAACGGCTGAGGAGCGCTGTAGTTCCAAAGCATGGGTACTCTGGGGTTTTCTGCAACAAAAAGCCTCCCGGGCAAGATGCGTGTGGTAAAAAGCTATTAAAACGGTTGGCCAGTGCCAGGAGTAAGACTCTCTCTTTCTCTCCGAAAAGCATAAATTCAGGGCCTTGATCCTTTTGCCGACACCTCCGGCAGTAAAGAAAAAAACAAGTCATAGAGAATTCTGCGTCTGTAGGGATTTCTAAAGACCTGAGCTCCAATGACCGTTCGTTTCGTGAGGTTTTAATTGGTACTTCAAAGAAAATAGCAGTCTTTTATTCTATGCATGGACCACGGACGTCGCATTAATTATTATGAATATTTGTATATATTTAATAACTATTCTTACAGAATGCAGAACAGAGTGCTTTTTAAGGCGGTGCCGTGAGATATGATGTTTATCAGATCTTCCTAGAGATATACAATGTAATAATTGATACCTTTTAAAACAATAGAAAGCTTATTTATTTTTCATTTCTTGAAACAACGTTCGTTAAAACAATGTTGTGCGAGTTTTGAAAACAAGAGACTATTGCCTAGTGGAACACATTAGATTTACTGCTCTTTTGCTCCCGGAGTACTTTCTACACACCTAGTGTCAACGAATCGATTATTAACATACAAGTAATAAACTTTTCAACGCATATTTCTTGATGAAACTAGAAATTGTAACCTAAATATTCTCTGAACTTGAACAACAGATATGCATCAAGGTACGCACGTACATCTCGGTGATAATGTGGTGGTGTCTCGAATGGTTGCAATTGTTACTCAGTTGGCGGTTCTGTTCTGTACACAGTCAAAAATCATATTCACTTTGCAGAGGTTTTTGATTTTGTTGGTCAACATATTTCATGACATTAAGAGACGTTTGCAGCTGTAGAGGTTTTTTTTTTTGTTTTTTTTTTTTTGTTTTTTTTTTTTTTGGCAGATTTCCAGAAACGGCATGATATGGCATGAAGAAATAAACTTTTAGGTTGAATGTTCTTCATATTTTGAACTTGGTGTACTTAAGCTCAATACATTTTTCCAGCTTATGGGGATAGTAATAAGTCTATGTTAAGTCGTAATTGGGTAAACTTTTCCTTTGAATATCTTCAAACCTGCTTCGTGTTCAAGATAAAGTTATAAATATCTCAAACCAATCATATGACAGTATATCACTGCTTTGTCATGGATTGGATTGTTAGAGACGGAGAAGGATATTTCGGTACTTCAGTTTTGCCATTGCAGGAGCCTTTAGGAGGAAGGGATGAGGCGAGGGGAACAGTCTCCCTAGTATTGTTCCATATAGAACTCCCTGATGCCAAAACTCCTCCCCAGGAGTTCTAGCACTCAGAAGGATGCCGGGACCAGCCTATCTTCCCCTTGGAACAAAATCAACGCGGGAGTGGTAAATTTGTGGCACGGAAAATTCAATAACAGCATTCACCTAAAGGACCAGGGGTAACCACAAAAAACACAAGTTCTGGAAATTACTACTGGTTACCAATAGTTGTAGTATGTTGATAAAATTTTTGTAGAGTAGATTACGTTAATTTGTGTTGTTATAGCTATTAGATAGATTAACTATTTAGCAATGAGTTCTGTACATTCAATTAATTAACAAAAATGCATATAAAATGTAAAATAAAAGAATAAAGAAAGTGGAATAACACGCTCTGATACCAGACATCAGAGTGTAAATATTGCAGATATTAAAATTTAAAAAAAAAAAAATTAAATATAGCAGTCCTAAGAGAACTGAACCTGAGACCTCCCGCATGGGACTTCCACTCGTTGCTGATGTAAATTATTGTGTAATGCAGCTTATTTCTAGAACATTTTTGCATTCAATTTTATCCCCCAGAGTTATGCTTAATTAAAAATATGCATAATTGAATCTAAAATAAATTAAATAATTTGTCATTTAATGGATTACCCGAATTTAAAATATAATCATACTATAAATAAATAAATGAACTAGTTACGGATATCATAGAAAAACAATATGTTAAACTATGACTTGTTAATGAAGCAACACCATCTGTGGACACACATACACACATTATTTCCACGACAATTTTAATTCTAATCTTACGCAATTGTCGTGAATTTTAAAATATCCTCTGCTTTTGTAATACATTTTGCTAATTGTTCACATTCTAGAATGACATAAATAATAGTACATTTCTTAACGTCAAAATATCGAACATACAGAGGGTGCCAAAAAATCTATACACCCTTCAAGCAAGGAAAAAACTGTGTTAACATAACAAAACTGAATTCACGCAAACAGAAAATGATGAGCACTAATCATCTTAGACTTTTACAGTTACAACAGTTGCTCAAAATGCTCTCCATCGGCGTCGATACACTTCTGAGTACGTTGAACTACTGAATGAGCAACGTTTGCGAAAGTGTCTTCAGCGATTGCAGCACATGCCATTTCAGTTTCTTCCCGAAGTGCTGTCAGTGTAGCTGATTTTCTACGGTATACAACATCCTTAAGAGTTCCTCATAGGTAGAAGTCCAACGGAGTTAGATCCGGAGAACGCGATGGAAACTCAATCGGGCCTCTTTGTTCCTATCCAGTGCCTTGGAAGATTGCCATCAAGGTACGCATGTACCTCTCGGTGGTAATGTGATGGTCCACCATCCTGTTGCATACGGTACAATGAGTCTCAAAATTGTTACTCGCGTTGGCGGTTCTGTTCTGCACACACGTCTCTATTGCCTTTGAACTTCAACAACATTCTCGGTTTTCCAATACTACTTCAAAATTGTTTTCCGCTATTCAAACGATAATCTTGGCTACATTTAGTTGTAGCAACGCTAGCATACGTAATGTGAGCCACATTTGTTTACAGAACATCATACGATAATCTTGGCTTCATTTTTTCATTGTTGATTTACCTGTCACGTAGCAACGCTATCATAATGTATGAGTCACATCTGTTTACAGAACATCATACTACACATTACTGTTGTTTTTCGGTCCAACTTTCAAATATATTAAATAGATATCTACTGTGATAGCTCGTCATCGTTAGACACATACACCGGTCACAAACTCAATCCTAAATATTTTATCCATCTGAGTGTTTTCTACTATTAGTTCAACAATAACTAATGCCATGTCATGAATTCCTCGCCCTACGCTTGTGTGAGTTCAGAATTTTATTACCTTAGCGGAATTTTTGTCTAACATTTTATCTGCTATAACCAAAGATATTCAGTTGCTGTTTAAGGTAAGGTGGAATATTAGTGTGGCAATCACGTTGGACGCCAAATTATGAGACGGTTTGCTATTGGCCTCACGTTGGTGATGCCAAATTAATAGAAGAATTTGTCGGTGTTGTCTTTGTTGGCCCCGCGTTGTTAATACGAAATTATGAAAAGGTTTGATATACAGTTGTTTATGATTCAGGGGATTATTCGGCTATTTTGTTGATTAATACTCAACAGGACCGGGAGAGGAAACCAGTAAATTACCACACAATGAGACGTAATAAATATATATGGTAATTTATTATGCTCAAGATATGTCACGTCCTCTGGTGTTTTGCGTACGATAGAATTTACCTACATCGAACATAAACTTAACTGCCATGACCTCCACAGATATGAACTAAAACTGTGAAAACCGCGAAGTTAAAATTATTAAGAATGTCTCAGCATATTTCTCGAAGCGTGTACAACTTACAAATGCGTGCTTCGCAGCGTGTAGACTTTAACAATGGGTGTCTTTCGCCGCGTGTAAAACTTGCAATAAGTATAAATGCCCCCGGAGAATATGAAACTTAAAATGCGTTACTTAAACTGAAGTGTCTGCTTGGATCGTCTCTAACCTCATTGATCTGCTTGAACTGAAGTGGAAGTTGCTACCTGCTATCTCATTTGAAATTGTGCACCCCAGCCGAGCAAACGCTTCCTTATATATTTGATTCAAATTAAATCAACACTGACTTCACTAAGCCTTGGTTTAAAAGTGTAATTCACGTGATATCACGTACCATTCGTTATTATTTGAAAGTTTAAAACTCTTGTTGGCACTGACTAACTGTATAAAGACCTGTCGGGTTCAAAGCCCTTACGAATTTTAAAGTCCTTGACTTTATTAACCCTCCAACGGCAGTACTTTTAAAAGTGAAATCACTCTTGACCCTCGGGTTTACTCTTGCCCTTTTGTAAAAAGTTTTATGGTCTCTTTGGCTTTCCAAGCTACCGTAAACAGAAAACACCAGAAACTTTCCTTTCTGACTACATACAAATAACACATTAACGTTGGATATATATACATGATGTCTACATTACTAAAATATTATGATTAGGTTTGTAGATACATATTATATTTACATTTCCAACTCATACGATGTCTCTAGAACCACCTTTGTTGATTGTGTAACGTTTGTATAGCGTTTGAACTTTAGCTAAATTTTCTGTTATGTGCCTAAAAAATTAACTGGCTTGCCTTTATACTAACCATGATTGATTACCAAGTAAGTATGAGGTAGTTAAGGTTTTACAGAGATTTCTGTGCAGTTTCCTTTCAAATAATGCAGAGGGAAAGAGGTGGGTTAAAAATATTCAATAAAAATCCATATTCAACGTAAGATTCATTATAATATCTGAATTTCACATTTTTCGGGGGTTTCGTTTTGTTCGTTGATGGTTCGACATTATTATCGCTAACGTTCCGTGGTGGAAAACACGCAGTCACACTTTTGACTATCAGTGTCTCAACATTATCGTCACTTTCATGTTTTTCATTGATTTTACTTTTTATTCTTATAATAAATTTATCCATTTTGTATGAAAAATTAAAATATTTACCAAATGTAAAAACTTGAAAGAAACTTAACCTGTACACTAAAGTCACTACATACTACTGAAAGATGTTACTCAGTCAGTAACACACATTTGCAAATACTGTAGTTGTTGCCGGCGTGAAATAAATTTATTTGAATATAATTCATAATTATACGAATATGATTCGATAACGAACTCACCGCCACGGGTGGCCGAGGTCGTTAAGGCATGGACTCGTGAGCGGGAGGTCTGCGGTTCGAATCCCGCCAGGACCGTCCTCCCTGACTGGGGTTTTTTCCAGGTTTTCCTCAGTCTTCATAACTGGCAAATGCCGGGGAGGTACCTAAACTTAGGCCTGGAACGCTTCCTTCCTTAAAAAAAAAAATAAAAATCCTTTCCCAATATATCATTTCATTTCATGTATCATCAGTGTCCACCGCCTGTGGTGCCTCAGTAGTAAAAACGGGCGTTAAACACTACTCAAAAAAAAAAAAAAAAAAAAGATAACGAACTCAACTGTAAGATATAATTACTGAGTAGAGTAGGCAGAGAAGGCAAAACTAATTCGCTCTGGATGAAATTGTGTTCATTATTTTTTGATCAGTCAAACATAAACATATTTTAAAGTCTATGTACTCGTATATTATAAGAAAACTCTTAGCGCATCCCGGTTGAATTATCTAAGCGATAACGCTTGAGAATGGCATTCAATTCCCGTTGAACCTGCCTTGGGTTTTTTCGTGGTTTTCCTTAATCACTTACTCGAATGCTGGGTTAGAGCACGAGTTCTCAACTCCCTCTCCTCTCCTCTCCTCTCCCCTTGGCTCCTCTCCTTTCCCTTCCCTTCCCTCTACTTATCTTTCCTTCCCTTTCCTTCCCTTTCCTTTCATTTAATTCTTTTGGTTCTGTTTCTATTTTGTCCCAGTAGTGTGACGGCTGTTTACTCTTTGGAACGCTTTCTATTCCGGCGTCTGGTATGGAAGCGGACCTTCAAAGGGGCTCCACCGGTCACGAGTTGATCTATCCGGAAACATTATAGGGATACCGTTTACGTCAGCGCAGTTACTGCCCGTGGATCCTATCCGCCCGATGTTTCCTTCGCCTATTCCCTTCCTCCCAGAGATGAATCTTTAAGGTCGTAGGCACAAAGGGCCAAGTATTGAAGTATTCTCCTATGCCCCAAACAATCCAATCCAATTGAGTTACAGAGGGGGCTATTTACTGTACATTGTGACTAAATTGACTCTATTTTCGAAGATCAAAGATTCGGAGCCTTCGGAGTAGGTTATTTATTTCTTATTTTTCGATGATAACAATGATCCGCTTTTATATGGCGTCATCATACTGACAACGCCATAACTTCGGTTCGTTATTGTATGGTATCATTTCGAATCAGTTATGTACTCGCTTTAGAAAGTTGACGCCATAACTTCGAACAGGAAGACCATAGATTTCTTATTTAAAATCGCTTGTCTAGATCTCACCGCCCTTTCCGATTAAATCACTGATATGATCGTGGTGTAGTTCACTAACAGTCCATATAACAAATAAATGCTTTCGAATACCTGCCCCATTATATTGCCCAGCTCTGAAAAAAACACTACATCCATTTTTTTGTAGCTTTAGAAGTCACAGGTCATTAAAAATCAAAAAAGGTTGGATCAAAGTCTATGAAGTGAAAGGCAGAGCACGGCAACGTGGATGTCCGGTAGGAACCGGTTAATTGGAACGAAAGCTAGCCAGGCGCAGGGTTGATTGGAAGGGACTCCTTGGACAGACATGTCACACAGCAAAGAATGATGCATTGTTGAGTTCGAGAAAGCGATTGGATGCTCTGAATAGGGGCATCAGGAGAAACGAGGAAAGGAAAATACACCCACATGCCGCTGAACGAAGAGTTAAAGGAAACTTGCGACACAAAGAGATCTTATTCCATTCTACGGAAACCTGAGGGAGGATGAAATGTAAAACATTTGCTTTTAATAAGAAGAGAGACATGTGTTATCAGTGCTTAGGTTAACAATAATTTTAATATTATTATTCTTACTATTCCTTGCTATTATACATCAGGATTTAGTGCATACCGTTCAAAAAAAAAAACGACCTCCTCTAGATTTTTCTTCTTGTTTTAAAATAATAATGTCTAGTTTTTGAAATCTCGTGTTTTTATAGTTTTCCTAGAAAAAAGTAATGGCAAAAATGAGATATTTTTTAAAGTATTGGATAGGCTCTTTTTCCCCCCTATTTTCTTCTTTTTTTCCCCTGTCTTTCTAAAACTTTCGCATTTTGTAACACTTTAAAAGTAGTGTGTCATGGTCCTCAAGTTATTGAACATTTCCAATTTATATCTAAGACGGAAAATCCGAGTTTTCTCGCTCTCTCTCTCTCTCTTCCTAATCCGTTCTTCTAAGCGCTTATTTTCTTTTAGATTTTTAAATAAAATAATTAATGATATAAAATGTGGAAATATATGTGTCTACTACAGTTCAGTTCATATGTTTTTTTTTTTAATATAAAACGCTTGTAACTTAAGTTCGTCTTTATTTCATTTGCTCATCTGTTTCGAAAAAAATTCGAGAAGTTTTCAAATAGTTATTTCCCAGACCTCTCAGGCACCCTAGAGCCCGCTTTTGGTGATTTTTGTGTAAAAAAGGAAGATTTCACATTTCATTCCGGAAGGAGACAATCCCAAAAGAAGATGCTTTACAAGTTTAGGATTACTGGGATAAGTTTATGAGTAGAAAGAAAGATTTTGAAAACGCAATATACTATATTATCAATTATTTTGATATTAAATAGCTAAACGCTTTCAATACTGCACTCTCGCAAACATCCCATCCTTTCAGACAAACAAAACTTATGAATATAAAAGGAGAATGTTTTATGATTAATTGGCATTTCAAGATCTTTTTAAGGTCAAAAAGATTAGGAATTTAGGAATAGATGTGGGTAGTTGATAAGAAATTTGTTTGTAGTATACTGAATACGGTAGGAATAAGAATGCAGTTATTGTTTTCATTGATTCGTTCTTGTGTAGTGTACGAGGGTAAGTCCATAAGTTTCCGGCCTAACCACTTTCTAGGTATAATAAACGAAAACTATATTTCACTTTACAATATACTTACTCTTTATTGCAATAAACATCTCAAATCTTTGAATTACCATTTAACTCCCCTCCCCAAATAGTCGGAAGTCTTGTCTGCAAAATGGACATATACAGCATCCATCACTTCTTCGTCACGCTTAAATTTCCTTCCTCGAAGGTCCTTCTTCAGTTTTGAGAAGAGGAAATAGTCACTGGGAGCTAGATCTGGGCTATAAGTTACAATCTCCTTAAAGCCACATTTCTTCACGGTTTCCTTTTCAACAAGAGCTGTGCAAAGGCGCGTTGTCGTGAAGAAGGCGCACACCGCCATTCAGTTTTCCTTGCCTTTTCTCTTTTATGGAAGTACGTAGTCTGTGCAGTAGGCCAGCATAGTACTCCCCATTTACTGTGGTGTTCCTCTACTTGAAATCAATGAAGAGTATTCCTTTACAGTCTTAAAAGATTGTGGCCATGATCTTCTTGGTTGACTGAGTGGCCTTGGCCTTTAAAGCGGTGCTTCGCCAGGTTTACGCCACTCCATTGCTTCTCTTTTGGACAAGGAAGCATTGTAGAGGACCACAGTTTCATCTCCTGTAACAATGGTTTTATGATCTTCTCTCTCGTTGCCTCGGCAGAGCTCCAAAAATGCCTGACAGCAGATGACTCGTTGCTGTTTTTGGACTGAGGAAAGAAGTCTAGGTACCCATCTTGCACTTACCTTATTCATATGTAAACATTTATGAATAACGTGAAGGACTGTTGTTTTAGACAGGCCTAACCTTGCTGCTATTTCTGTAACTTTGAGCCGCCTGTCTTCCATAATTTCTCCTTCCACAAGAGCGATGTTTTAAGGAATGAGCACCTCCAAGGGTCAACCTGCACTCTCTTCATCTTCAATGCTTTCTCGAAAAAGTTTGGCCCATTCTTTTACGGTAGAACATGAGGGGGGTGCTTCCCCATATACATCGTCCAATTGCTGTTTGATTCCATTTGGAGTAAGTTCTTCTTTTGTGAAGAACTTAATAACAGCTCGAAACTCCATTTTGAACATATCGCAATCTTCTACACGTAGCCTTCTTTATGCAACTATATCTGCACACCTGGACACAGCGGAGCAGAATTATTTACTTAACAGGTAAGATATGACATCAGATAAGGATTTTGTGAAGGCGATAACCCTTATTGGCGAAGCCGGAAACTTATGGACCTATCCTAGTATGCTGTACGCAATTTAGCAACTTCGTTGTTGCTGCTTGTTTTTCAAATTTAGAAAACTGGGAAAAGTACTTAATAAATCTCTGAGAGTTTTCTTCCAATTTTAATGCAGGTTGAATAAAACTCAAACTGAGTGAAACTGTGGAATGTAAAAAACTCATAAACTGTGCTATCCCTATCTTATTTCTTATGCAATATCACCAGTATTTTAATGTTTACAAAATATGAGTAATTAAATTTAATTTCAATAATAAAGCGTATTAAAGCTTTAATTTAATAAAGCTTCTAAATAGAACAGAACAGATCTGGGCTCCATTTCATCTCTGTTATGAATCTTTTCATGATTATTTCAATTGTGTGCCTGAATCCACAAATTAACAAAGAAATGCTAGCCCAGAATTAATTATTTTAGTACAGACCTGAGTGTGATTCATTACGATATGAATATACCTGCAGAATATTTTATGTACAGGCTAAATCCCTTGAGTTTGAGGTCACATAGCTTTAGTTTGTGATACGGGCGGCCTTAGTTTGAGAACAAACAGTAGCAAGGTGAGTGAAGGCTGAGTGTGCAACACAACGTGAGTGGAATGTTTATCACTCATAATGTATGTATAGAGCGTACGAGTGAAACAGCACACGAGATGAGGTACATAAAACATGCCAAACACGACCCTAACTGGGAAACTGTTTATGTAACTTAATAGTGCTACAGGTATTGAGCTTTCATCCCAACAGAAACGAACTGGAGCGTTTACATTTTAAATTTCTGAATTAATATTGCCGAATCTGCAAAGAGTTTTTTTCTGCGAAGCTTTTAGCTGCCACGGATTGCGGGTATGCGTGCTCCGCGCACTGTCTATTACACTGAGGGGTTTTCCGTTCTATAACTCCCGCGTTACTTACACATGAATGATAGTAACATGCAATATAATGACTACTAACCTTGATATAAGTGGTGTTGACAGTGCTGTCCATGTGCATTCAGACGTTCCTGCTGGCATCTTTGGATGAAATTTTCGAACCCAGTTGCTGTACAACACGTTTTAGAGATTTCTTTGAAGAGCGTTCAAATGATGCACAAATTTCGTCGATTTTTTTTCCTTCTTCTTAGGTTTGGTGTTTAGCGATCCCGTTGTCCTAAACTTATTATTAACATTTTCTCTACCTGGAACTGGAATACCAGGAAATATCTCCTGACATACCTCTCTACATGATTCGGTTTTTACGCATGTATCGTACATAAAATGATTAGTTCAAGCGTGAACTTTTCGGTAGGCATTTCGGTGGAATAATAAGAATAATTAATGTAATTAACACACAACACAGGTGTCTTGAATAAACTTTTACTTTTGAGATGCACAATTAACAAACTCTAGTCTTAAAAACTCGAACAGAGGCAGCAACTGACCCAGTATAAAACAGCTGACAAACGTAGCCTTGAGCGGGTCATTCACCTCTAGTACGCTACTGGAGTAATACCGAGGTCACTGCAGTGCAAGAGAACTACGCACATAAGCGATCTATGGCCTGGCTATAAATGGAATGCATGGTACATTTAACTTTTGTTTCCGAAAATGAAAAAAATAAACTAAATAAGTAGAGTCAATCATTAATAAGTAAGGAAATAGTAGAAACTTAAATGGCATATAGAAAATAGTTGTAGACGTTACAAAGACATTAAATTCATTGCTGCTGGACAATAAACATTTTACAGGGATGACAATTTCATAGCATGCAGTGAATGAACCGCTAGTTGCGGATTATGATGACTGTTTATGATCATGCAAACCGAAAACAATTTGTTTATTAGACAACTAAATCATAAGTACATGCACATTTTATAAAAGCAAATGATGAAAATGTTCGTTTCTTTGTCCAAATATTTACTTTTGTTAAAAACCTCAGATATATATACTACAGAGGCACCACAGCTGATGGCACTGATGATACATGAGATGCAATGATATATTGGGAAAGGATATTTTTTTTTAAGGAAGGAAGCGTTCCAGGTCTAAGTTTATTGCTCCTCCCCGGCATTTGCCATTTATGATGACTGAGGAAAACCTGGAAAAAACCCCAGTCAGGGAGGACGGTCTTGGAGAGATTCGAACCCCAGACCTCCCGCTCACGAGTCCGCGCCTTAACGACCTCGGCCACCCATGGGGGTCTCTTCATATAGACATAGCCTATGAAGAGAAAATAAAGATCACATAAAATGGACTTCGTGATAAAGAATAAATGTTAGAAAGGCTAAGAATATTAATTTCAGAGACGCCGTACGTAATTCATGAAATTTGTTTCGAAGTTTTCAGAGTGCTAATTCGATAAAATATGCATTTACACCCTTATCCCAAACAAAGAACGAACCAGAAATATTGGTATAGTTTTTATTATTAATAAACGTGAAGGATTACTATATTTCTGAAAAAAAAAATCTGTTGTTAAAATAATAGCAATTAACGTATGATATTCTGTATTCACTTCCTTTTTTAAATTATTACGTAACAGAAAAGACATAGACTATGCCTTTTTTGACATCGAACACTGCTCTTTATTCTGCTATCTTCACCTACACTAGAAATAATTACGATCTATCTTTATACTGTAAACATTTTATTTAAAGTTTTAAAAACGGTATTTAAAACGTTATAAATTTATGCTTGAAAGTTACATCGAAACAGGAGTTTTGATTGGGGAGTAGTATTGTTACGCTATACTTCAGTGTGTGAATCAATTCCTGACCAATAGGCCATAATTTTTGCTTTGAAATTGTCTGAAACTCATACAAGTCTTACCAAATACGCTGATTTCAGGAAATAAAATGAAATAACTGCTTTCTTTAAGCCGAATTGATTAATTATTTGAAACGTACAAAACCAAAAACACTTGCAGAAAGGAATAGTTCGATTGCTGCCTTGGCAAAATAACAATCCTATCGTGAAGTGACGTAAAATCTCATTTAAATTTGAACACAGAATGCAAATACTTTGAATATATCAGGGCTTACCATCTTTCACTTTCACCAATACACATAAATTAAACTAATAGAAATATTTGGGTTGTTGATTTATTTTATAACACTTCTGGTATACAAAAAACATTAAATTAAATAGTTTCGTACTTTTTCGATGAACTAAGTGCATTATGTCCGAACTTCACTTTATCTTTCTGTCTCGAGCGTTCAATTCTGAGCCTGAAATGCAATGCGTGTTTATTCAAATGAAATAAACAACTTTCCAGTAGTCACAGTGATATTTCGCATGACAGCAACAAACGCTTAAAGAACAAATACTGTGGCTGCTACAATCATCAACATACTGTAGCACTTCGAAAGGATTGTAAAAAAGCTTTCTCATTACTTGGCTGCAAACTGTATCGCTAGCGGCAACACTTCCGATGCTCTCCAGTTTCGTGGCGCCGAAGCTGTGCGGCCCGGGTAATAATGGACCTCCTTCACTGGCAATTTAATCGCCTTGTTGTGCGTCCTGCCTACAACTCCAGACATTCTGACGCCACCAGAATACGTGAACAAAACCCCCGCGTTCTCTTTATACATGCATGCACGCGTTTCAAGTCCAACTGATTGCAATTCCCGGACATATGCCCCACTCGTCTATTTATCGAAGCCCGTGTATTTCCAAGCGGAACGTGCCTCTCGTTTTGTTTACCGCACGTTGCTGATTGAGTCTGGCGCAGTGTGTTTCATTCTATAGCGACGCTTTTCAGCTCAAGTGGTTCACAGGTAGACGTTGTTTCTAGCACGACAACGACTTTTAAAATGTATTTGCCCCGCCCCCCCCCCCTCTAAGTTGAGTTGGTAACGTTAGACACTACAGTGATTTAACATTAAACGTAATTAAAAGTGTTAAGTTAATTTAAAAAGCATGTGTAAAATTGGTGTTTTAAAAAGAAAAAAAAAAGCACAATGCGAGGATTTGAATATTTTCAATACTATGTTGTGAAAAAAAAACTGTAATTTGATCAAATAAAAAACTCGCCAACACCGTCCATAACAAGTATAGTGCATTATAACAGACAAATTTTGAAGCAACAGTATATGTACAAGGCGGACCAACCAAGAGTTTATGTTTCACGAGCAAGGTGAGGAGCGCTTTAGCGATGAATGCACCAATGTTTTCCTACACTCTTTTCTTCCCTCTCGTGGGAATAGCACGCGGGAAGAAACTAAATAAAATGAATTATTTGGACACTGGATAATTAATGATAATTACTCTTTAATTAAATAATCAATTCAATAGTAAATGGACAAATTATGAACACTATACCAATTTTCGTTCAAGCATAGCCGACACTACCGAAAAAAGTTGTTGGCACTTGTTGCCGCTTAGTTCCAATACTTAATTTTCAGTCTTCTTAATTAACTTTAACGCCTCCATATTCCTCCTTACACCGCAAATCATTCAACACCTCGCACACGTATCAATTTTGAAGTGGCTTCAAAAAACGAATTTGAAAACTACGTAATAGGTAAATTAATGCGTTTCTTCTTCTTTTTCTTCTTTTGTTTTTCGTAAATGAAGGTCCAATTTTTGTTTTTTATTTCAGCACTGTTGTTTTATTATTCTCATAATCACAGAAGATATTTAGACATTTGTTGTAGCGTAAAATAGTTAATTGAGCTATTTAAACACTTAATTTTTGTCAGATGAAAGTCAACGGTGGTTGGAAACATGCTAGCAACGTCATTTGTACTATTTATAATCTTTGGATCTTTTGCAAATTCACGGCATAATTTTCGCACCTACTGGATGGATATCACAGCCGTTTGGCGTACCGGAAGCAGCTGAGAATGGGGGGGGGGAATAAGACGTGGCTTTCAAAATTACTAAAAGGTCTGGAAAATATAGGAACGGGAAACATTTGGATCGCAATGCAGGGAAACAGGAGAAGAGGAGGGGGGTTGGAAGAAACGCTTGAGTGACATTAATGGGCAGCTGGCTCTTTCGGAGTGTGTAGAAAAAATTTCGCTGGCGATAAAAAAATTGGATGGGGAATAGAGTATTACATCCAAACAGGAGCCAAACTCAACGATCAGGGGCTCGCTTGGTTTAGATTAGGCGCCTGGCGCAAGACTAAGTAACAGACAGAGAATCTGCTCTATATGTGCGGAGAAAGAATCTTGGGGACATATTCTGGCATACTGCAAGGAAACGGAAGAATGGAGGAAGAGATATCTACCGGCCCCGTTTGTTAACGGGGGGTGAGAGCAGTGCTGGGCTTTACTGGCAGATAGTAAGGAGGAAGAGGGAATAGGTAAATGTTTTAAATAAAGTGAGACAGGTCAGATCGGAAGAAGCAGACAACCAGTTAGTAGGGGAACATGGATCACAATATTTTTTAGTACATATATGTGAAGAAGTGTAACTTATTTACTTTTGTGTTGTTTTCTTTTCTGTTTATTTTATTTAGGCATTTAATTTTTCTATTATATATGGTTTCTTTTTCCATTTATTTAATTATATACATATTTGTCTCTTAAGAGCCACCAATAAATTATGTATACTACTATTACTTCTACTACTACTGCCCACAGAAATGCAATAAGTGTGTCCCATTGTTGCTGTTTTCCTCTTGACAGTGGGCAGTGACTACGTCTAGGCACACTATGCATTGCCTTTGTTTTGGAATAATAAAATACGAAACTTTACTTCTTTACTCATCCTGGAGCATTGTCTATTTCTTAAGAAGTAGACCTGAACTATCTTTTATTTATTATTTTTTTTAATTTACCGCCGAGGGACTCTTGACTTTTTTTTAATTATATTTGTACTACTGAGGCACCACAGGTGGTGGACACTGATGATACATGAGATGAAATGATAAATTGGGAAAGGATTTTTTAGGAAGGAAACGTTCCAGGCCCAAGTTTAGGGTACCTCGCCGGCATTTGCCATTTATGAGAACTGAGGAAAGCCTGGAAGAAAACTCAGTCAGGGAGGACGGCCCTGGAGGGATTCGAACATCTCGCTCACAAGTCCGCGCCTTAACGACCTCGAGCACCTGTGGCGGTGACTTTGGCACCACATCCATAGTCTGAGTGCACAGTGACTTTGCGAACACCCTGTACAAGACATAGTATTGGATAACCGTCGAATTAAAGTGCGTAAAATTACTGAAACTATATGCTTTTCAAAGAAGCGTGAAAAATACTTGCATAGGCAGAATGCTACGCTTTAAACAGCAATTCGTATGGAAATATAGCAACATCGTTTACAGCGTTATAACAGCAACAGAAGTGTCGACTTATAAATGTGGATTAGGCATATCGAAACAGTGAGTTTGTTCAGCGCCAAAGCGGACCTGCAGTAAAGGTTATGAGACGTTTAAAGAAGTTTGCCAAACGGTTATCTTCAGAACAGTAAAACCACAACCAGAGAAACTTTCCAATTTTTAAACCACCTAGATGAAAATTTTGGGATAAAAAAGCTCAGTTTGCAGAAGAAGAAAAGAAAGTTTCATCAAGACAAAGCATCTATTCACAAAAGTATTTTAGTGATGGGAAAATTTAGATATTTGAAGTAGAAATTGTGGGGCGCTACCATCTTCAGTTTTGGCTCCCTCCGACTTCCATCTGCTCCCAAAACTCAAACTCTATCTTACTGATCAGTGTTTTTCTTTAAATCAAGAGGCGATTGCAGCTGTAGACCTTACGGAAAACTACTTCAGAGAGGGGATAATGACACTGAAACATCTCTGAAATAAATGTATTAATCTAAATAGAGATTGTGCTGAAAAATAAAAATAATTTTCAAATAAAAACCTCGTTCCTTCATTTTTAGGCCTAGAACTTTTCAGATTGCCCTCGTAAATTAATCTGAGACCAGGTGAGCTATATGTCATTAGTTATAGAACTTTTGTCCTTGAACCAGTTATTGCTTACAGTATTAACTTAGTAAGCATTTGTTTTTTACAAGATTATAATTCACTGGTATGTCACCAACAACAGAACATTAACAATGACACATCTGTTGCGTAAATTAAAAGGACAGTGGACCGTGTGAGGGCTCTTGTTGAATGAATACTACACAAAATATTGTTTGGATTGTTTATCTGTACGATATCAAGGTACGAAATGAATCAGTTTAGACTGAAAAAATAAATAAATAGAATATTACGACAGTTACATAAAATGTAAAATATTAATATTTCTGATACATTACACAGGAGCAAAAAGTAACATAATTTTAAAAAATCTTCAATTGTTTTTATTCAGCACATAGAAAATTGTTCTACCCTCTTACATCTCAAAGAAAACTTCTATTCTCTCTTTAAGGAAAAGCTCTGTTAAGCTAATATATATTTCAACAGTTGACAGCTGATCTATGAAAAATGTGTGTTGTATCTTGGGTTTCCAGATGCGCTGAACCGCTTCTTATAAAATGCAAAAATTGGGCTGTAAAACTTCGTTACGATGTTTTCCTTTATCATAAAAACTGCTGTGTAGCATTTTATGCTATACATCCTTTCGCTCCTTTGCTCTTTATGGCTCTGCCATTTCAAAAACTAACAATTCAGAATGGTTAAAACGATATGATAGTATGTGTTCAGCCAGCTGGGATCCTACAATGCTTTCGAGTTAACACTAAGGATATTGACTGTTTATCATATTTGTCTCTCTGAAAGATTAATGTATTCTTTCGACTTCAGATTTCCAAACTCCACCTATGCAACTGATCAACCTCCATTCCACCACATTCTGTAACACTAGTTGTTCCTTCATCTTCCGGTTTGTCTGGGTCGATTTTTTCTTCTCCTCTCAGATGGATTCCAATTCATTTAGGTAGTCATTCTTCCTCTATACGTTGCAGGTGTCCATACCACATCAGCTGTTTCCATTCAACAATACCTGATTCTTCATCCAACTTGCTGTTATTAGGATCTCTATCCCACGTAGGGATTCTCCCTGACCTGCGTAGGAAGTCCGTTCCCCACAACTCCCAACTTCTTCTGTACAGATTCAGAAATCTATCACATCTCATTCAAAATGATTTTTACAATTGTGTATACTATTGTTGTAATTTTACTTTTGTAATATTCATGTTCAAAGAGGTGAATGTATATCACTAATACATTGCTTTCAATATCCTTTGATTCATGGGTACCTTTCTGTCTAATTATTGTTCCATTCCAATTTAGTTTTTTATGTCATTTTCAAGTAACAGTTTCTGTAGAATTTGACCAAACACACACCTGGATAGTGTTTTTTATGTTTATTTGAAGGCCGCGTTTCTCATATTTCTCTTTAAGTTTCTTACCAAATATTCTACATCACCCAGATTCTGTCCTAAAACAATCTGATCATCCGCGAAACGCAATTTATGCACGAGGTCTGTTCAAAAAGTATCGTGAATTTTGTGTTTTTTCAAAAAGTATTTATTTATTCATGAATATCTATTTTGTCCCCTTCAAAGTAATCCCCACCAGATATTATACACTTGTGCCAACGTTTTTTCCAATCCTCGAAGCACTTTAAAAAATCGTTTTTTGTGATCTTGTTCAGCTCCTCCTTCAATGCCGTCTTTATCTCCTCAATCGTGGCGTAGCGTCGTCCTTTCATGGGCCTCTTCAGTTTTGGGAACAAAAAAAAGTCACAGGGGGCCATCTCTGGGGAGTACGGTGGCTGCGGCATCATAAGTTTATTGTTTTTGCCCAAAAATTCGCGCACAAGTAACGATGTGTGAGCAGGGGCGTTGTCATGGTGCAAAAGTCAAGTTTTGTTCTTTCACAAATCCGGGCGTTTCTGGCGGATTCTACCCTGTGGCAAGAACTCATGATGCACCACGCCCCTGCAATCGAAGAAAACTGTAAGCAAAACCTTCACATTCGACCGAACTTGGCGCGCTTTTTTCGGTCTTGGCTCGTGTGGCAGCATGCATTGGGATGATTGAGCTTTAGTTTCCACGTCAAAACCATAAACCCATGATTCGTCACCAGTTATGACCCTCTGGAGCAAATGTTGGTCTACGCGGACAGAATTCAACAGCTCCTTAGCAACGTTATAGCGATGGTGTTTTTGGTCGACATTGAGCAACTTTGGTACGAATTTTACGGCGACCCATCTCATGCCCAAATCATTGGTAACAATCGAATGGCACGAGTCAATCGATATGTTTAGGTCCTCAGCAACTTCTTAAACGGTGATTCGACGATTGGCCAATACTATTTTCTTCACTTCTTCAATGTTTTCGTCTGTTGTTGACAAGCTCGGGCGTCCGGGACGCTCTTCGTCGTTCACGTTTTCCCGACCCTCTGAGAACATTTTGTACCACCGATAAACGTTGCTTTGGTCCAAGGTGGCTTCACCATATGCCACAGTCAACATTCGGAATGCATCCGCGCACTTAATTTTGCTTTTCACACAATATTTGATACAGATTCTTTGTTCCATTTTTTGGAATAGGCAAAAATCGAAGACGAGCCAAAAACACGTCCAAGCAAAATAGCTGTCAACAATTAACTGAACATTCAAAATGGCCGAGCTTATCAACATAAGTGAGGGACATGAGTACCAACATAACGCCACAAAACAATCGAATATACGTAGCCCGCGGAAATTCAAAATTCGCGATACTTTTTGAATAGATCTCGTATCGTTTCATTTCTAACTTGATTTATATCTCTTAACATTTCTTCCTCCTCGCTTCCAGGGATTTATTTAAATATATTTTAAACATAGTTCTCAATTCTCTCTCCAATACTTTACTTAGATGAAAGCTTTTCGACAATTTTTTCCCTTTATTTTGTCACTTTATTTCGGTACAGTAATTATATAGCACGAACTAATCTGGTTTTAATTTTTAATATTTCCAGCATGTCAAATGTTTGTTTCAATGTAAGACTTTTACAGTTATATGAATAATAAATGTAGGCTCCTTCATTTCTATTGTAATAACTATTTAGTAACGTTATAAATTATCTGCACGAAATCCGCTCTGTTGTTCAATGTCCAGATATTCGTGTTAATTTTTTTTCTTTCACCGTAATACATGACAGTTATTAGGATCAATCCTGCTGCCTTTCTTGTATATTTATGAGATAAGTAATGTCCGCTGTTCCACTGGTTTCTCTTCTTAAGTAAAAAATCTAATAATATATTATTTCATTAAATGAAGTAACTCCTCGGTGTTTACTTTTATTATTTCTGGTGTAATGCCAACTGCTTACTGCGGATTATTTTGTTTTTCATATCCCTTTACTTCTTTAAAAGTTATTTGAACCGATTTTCAATGTATCGTATCACGTTTTTAGTATCTATAAACTCCTCCATTGGAACCAGAGACATAGGAAGCATCGAACTCCAGCCTTCAAGAACCAAGGTCATTCAAGAAGAACATCTAATCATCTAATTAAATAAATAAAACTAATCACCGTTGATATTAAAATCCAAAACCCACAATTTTGCCGGTTCCAACCTTAATCCAATGATGTCATCCTTTTACCATAAAGATTGGTAGTGTTTTTTCCATTGCACTCTTTTCATACATATTTGTTAAACGTTTCTAAATATTGGTATTTTTGTTTATGTTATTAAGGTAAGGTCTCATTGAAAATCGATACTACTCTTGTTCATAAGCTCATCACTTATAGACTCTATTTGGAAAGTCAAATATATCGCGTTGCCACCTAATGGAAGAAGATGAGATAGTGTGTAAACTGTAAAGGTTCAAAAATACTTTGCATATGTCTAAGATAAACGGGTCGAGGAAAAAAGTGTTGCATTTTTATTTAATCCATAGACATCAGTGCTACTATTGTTATTATTGTTATCTCTTTAGATCTATAATAATAATTATTTTTCATCATTGGTTTCTGTTGAAAAATACTCCGCAATGTTAAGAAACTCGCTGTTTTATTGTCTTTTAATCATACCCATAAAACAAAGCAAAAATTGCGGTTAGCGGGTTTAAACTGTGCAGAACACAATTATTATCAACAGAGAGTTGGTGGTAACCGCACACCCGCTACGGAAAATTGTCATTAAACACATGTTAACCTTAATTATCACAGATCTGTCTGTGTCTGTCCTAGGCAGACTTGGTCAACAAATCTCCAACTCGTTATGCAGTTTCCTATCATGCCACAATGGGATGACAAGGGGGCTACAGTAACAAGTCTGCGGTGACATTCCGACCTAACCTCACTGAACTAGCAAATTGAACTTCTGCCAGCACCTCATTCAAGTCTGCGGTATAGCACGTCATCGTTTTCCATCTGAGGCAGAATTTGGAGTTTCAGCTTCAGTTACTGCAATCTGTTTTCGTAAGGCTCTAGAATATTATGTCAGTGTTTCAGGGTAAAGTGGAAGTAAGTGTAAGTAACTCTTGAGAAGTGGACCTTTGTTATATCTTTCCATATTTTTCCATGAACAACTTTGACCTCCTGAATTATGACTGCCAATAAATTCACTGAATATCGAAAAAAAAAATGTAAAAATAATTTTACCATTTCAGTGGGCTTTTCGTTCTTTTCTACCTCAAGGAACGGAATGAACAATTTGTGTAATAGTGTTTCTACTGACATATGGACACCTCTACTGATATTCCTGAATGTTTCCTGAACTTTTAACTCGCATATATCTGATTCCATACGAAATTAAAGTCTATTAGATTTTCTTTCTGTTTTAGTTCCATAAATTTATCGTATATTTGTTAAAATTAACATTTTCCAAGAGCATAAGCCTGAAAGTTTTGATGTTCCAACAAGAACTTTTGTAAAATGGTAATTTTGTTAAATTGTATTTGCAACACGCAGGCCTTGCTGGTTGCGCCTACGTGTAGCCCAGCGAGAAATCAGCTGTACCACTTTTACTTGAAAGTGATATCAGCGTGCATGACGGATATTACAACTCCATTTCCAGATATGAAAGTATTTTTTCTCTGCTCGTTTATCTTGGAGCACAAATATGAAAGCTATATATTCGCTTTATTATTTTGCCATAATATTATTTTTCATTTTTGAGAAAATAGTTCAAATATGTACAAAAAAGATATGTATGTAATAATATTTAATACTGATATTTAATCTTGTAAATTAATTACTATGTTTTACAAAGCATAATGTTTGGAAAAGTTTGAGTTTTAAATTAAACTATTATTCAGGGTTATATTTTAAGGGGTTCAAGAGCAATGTTTCTATATAAAAAAAATACAATATTAATAAAATACGATAACTTTGGCAAATGAAAAACTATTTCCTGTAGATATGTCATCTTTCACAAAATATTTTTCTTCAAATGTAGCAGTATACAAATATATTCAAATTTAAATTTTTTGAGATCAGTTGTTATAATTCTTCCTCCGGTTTCATATGTGGTCCATTTCAATTTATTTCTAAAGGTCACTTCACATCGGGAACTTTTTGTAAAGAACTTGAGTTTCAAAGATGTTCTCGTCGATATGGAACAAGTTCCTTCTGTTCCGTACAAATGAATTAGTTCTATACATGTATAGGACCAAGTTTAGCATATTGCTAGACGAGCGAAAATAACTCTTGTTTTGCAATCTGATCATGCGCACATTGATTCCATTGACGGCATTCTTTTATTTTTTTTTTCTTTTTCATAAACAACAAACATGAAATGGGCCAATCTCAAAAAGATTGTGTTTAATAGAAGTGGAAGTGAAAAAATGTATTTAGGATCCTTAAAATAAGAATTTCAGAGAGAGGAACGCACGCAAATCTATACGTGAAATTGCTTCTATCCTCAAAGTTGAGGTTGCAGAAGTGGAAAAAATATACATAACTTAAAATCCCAGGACATTGATAAAAATAAATAAGTCAAAAACTTTATGATCAGGCAGGAACGAGACATATGAATTCCTTTTCAGCAATTAAAAAAAAAGTATTGTCTACCACCTTCGATTCGCTTTTTTTTCCCCCCCGCCTATTTTATTCTATAATAACAGCACAAGCAACAACAAATGCACAGAGCAACAAAGTTTCCTGCACGTGGAAACTGACTTGCACTAATGTCCTATGCAAATGTTCCAAATGTAAACATTCTTCATTTGTTTTGTATGGACCAAATATGTATGATGCAAAATGCCATATATAGTTCAAAGTTGAGGTTGCAGAAGTGGAAAAAATATACATAACTTAAAATCCCAAGACATTGATAAAAATAAATAAGTCAAAAACTTTATGATCAGGCAGGAACGAGACATATGAATTCCTTTTCAGCAATTAAAAAAAAAGTATTGTCTACCACCTTCGATTCGCTTTCCCCCCCCCCCCCGCCTATTTTATTCTATAATAACAGCACAAGCAACAACAAATGCACAGAGCAACAAAGTTTCCTGCACGTGGAAACTGACTTGCACTAATGTCCTATGCAAATGTTCCAAATGTAAACATTCTTCATTTGTTTTGTATGGACCAAATATGTATGATGCAAAATGCCATATATAGTTCTATACAAAAGTTTACGATGTGAACCCCACTTAAGACAGATCTGATAAATCTAATTTTCGACATCTTCTCTAGTCCTTTTTGTTACTAGCCAAATCGATTTTAATAAGAATTAAATGCAAATAAACTTTCTCGTTTATTAATTCTTCCTGAATTTGCGTCAGATTAATTTTGGGTCTGACTGATCTCTTACTATACATTGTTTCCCCTTCTAGACTCTAAAAAAGTGTGTAATTTGAGCACATTATTCTCCTCAGAGTTCTATATAAGCATTACCTGGATAATTCGCGAACAATACAACAGTATACGCTGTTGAAGATTTAAAAGTTGGAGTTTTTAGAATATTCACTGAGCAACAAGGATTTTTGACACGTCAGGCAGTATTTAAACTCAAAGCGCGTGTAGCTACAGAACGCTTTTCATAAGAGATGCGTTGAGCAACACACGACTGCAATCGTTGCAGCTTAACTAAACATGGAATAGAAGTTGAAGCGGTTTTTATATACAGATGTTGATGTTGTTGAGTCTCGAGGCTCGAAGTCGCCTTTCGTATCACGGGAGGAGGGAGATGGAAAGAGTTGGATGACGCATGCATCTGTGTCCCTCTCGTCTACTGTCCCTGCTAAAGCGATGTTGATCATCAGAGAACGAACGAACGAAAGATATGAATGAATGTACAAGAACGTATATTTGAGTGAGCGAATATATGACTGAAAAAACGTAAGCTTTTCCAGGTTGTTTCTCCTGATATATAAAATCCAGAACGTCGCCACGTAATAACAAAAGCTCACAGGGTTTACAGCATAGCGCCCATGGCTTCCGGAGCCTTTGAAATATTTAAATACTATGGCTGAGCTCTTGAGCTCCCAAACGCGTTTATTCTAAATTCATCACCTATTTGGCACCTTTTGGTGAGCTCCTGATCATACGATGTAACGACTTCATTGCCGACATCTGTTCCCCTTCCATCTTTAAGAATTTTGAAGCATCTTCAGCAGCTAAGATACAAAAGGGTCTATTGTTCGGCCAGCTGCATTAGGAGACCCATCGCTCCAGCCATTACCAGCAAAAGCACAAAAGATGACAAAAGGTAACCTTTTCCCTATTGCCATAGAGTCGTACATCCAGATAGCCAAGAATACATTTTCGAGATGTAAGAAATATTTCTGTTTGTTACTACACGCTATATAACATTTAATAATTGTTACTATTTACACTATCTCAAGGCATTACTCACAGCTATGCGTGGGTGTGAGGCCTGTCACAAAGTTAGAGCAAAGATAAAAGATACAGGAACAAGTTTTGGAAAGACAAAAAAAGTGTGGGTGATACTGGTATTTAGATTGCTGTATTTTAGGAACGGTGAATAGGTTAACTGCATGCGGCAAGTGTTTGATAAACAAGCAGTAGCCATATCAGACAACACAAGAGTGATGCTGTGGAGTTCGTTCCTATAAACAGCATTCCTTGTCCAACCATTTTCTAGGGTTTGTTTTTGGTAGTTACACATCAACTGTACCTTGCTGTAATATTTCCCTCTACCTCGTTATCTCAGTGTGTTTCGGAGCTTTGAAAGCAGAGGTTGTAACGCCAATCGTGAAAAATGTGGTGACGACAGTGACTGCCAGGGGAAACAGCTACTGCTGGGAGCTGGAAATATAGCTAGAGATATACGTAGGGAGAGGCAGTCTGCCAAGTAAAACATTGCACACAAACACTTGAATATCTATCACCTATTCAAATAATTAAGAAGTAGTCCATTCGGTTTCTGAGCGTCATTGCGTTAACAATGTCTGTATAATAAGTGAACAATTGGACGCTTTGCACTGCATGGTTTAGGAAATGCTGCCAAAGTGAAAGTCAACCAGGCGTATTGATTAAACCGAATTCCGGTAACCATCTTATAGCCGTTCATGCAGAATCCCAAACGGGGTTTGTGAAGAATTCATTGTTCTTTTTCAAGCCGGCAAAAACTCAAGAGATTATAATCAAATGAATTTCAGAAACTTTGAACTTTGGATTAACAATCATTTCTTCTTATTCTACCAGAAAAGAGTGTTGTTATGGATAATTCTCACTGCCACAAAGTTCAACAAACCGCCTTCTAAATACGTTGTAAAACAAGATGTAATACATTAGCCGCAAAATAACAAATACTTTGATCAGCAGACGTGAGGAAATCTGAACTCTACAGATTGATGGAGATCCATGAACGACCATAAAAATGTGTTTCTTTCCCCCTCCCCTTTTTGGGAGGGGGTATTTACGGGCTCTCTTTAACATCTCAGGTCACCAGCGTCCCATTCAATTCACGGCGTGAAACGGCCGACAGATTTTGTTCAGATGTCTCTTCTATCAGGCTTGAGGTTCTTTTTCGTGCCGTAAATCTAAGATACGGGTTCCACGGCTTTACTTCCCTTCCGGAGGCAGCCATACTTACGATTTTTACGCCCGAAAAAAATCCATCGATCATGGCCGGGTTTGAACCCACGATCTTGGGTTTAGGAAACAAGTATGGTTACCACTACACCACCACGACCGCAATGACGAAATGTTAAAATTACAAGGACACGGTGCATTAAGATTGCCCCTATACATGTGTGAACTGTTCCCCATTGAATTTACGTGGTCCAAAGTAAAAAAAAAAAAATATTTTGTCAAGTGAAAAAAAAGTTGTGGATAAATGAATATGCAAGCCTTACTGAAGCACACACAACGCATTTTCTTCCTTCACTCCTGAAGACTGATGGGGCTAATGCAATAATAATGTGAAAATGGTGTTTGTGAAGAATTCGTTATTAATTTTTCAAGCAGGCAAAAGCTCGGGAGATTATCATGGGTAAATGAATTTCAGAAACTTTGAGCTTTGGATTAGCAAGCAACTTCTTTCCAACCTACCAGAGCAGAGTGTTGTGAGGAAAACAAACCATTTTCGAAGTACGTCGTAAAAGAAAAGGTGAAATTATGGCTGCAAAATATCATTCCTTATCGTCAAGAGACATGCGAAAATGAAAACTCTACATATTGATAGAGATGTATAAATGGCAAGAAAAAGTGTTCCGCATTGACGAAATATTAAAATTACATGGAAATGAAGCATTAACTTTGCCCTCATACACGTGTGCACTGAATCCCTTGAGCTTGCGTGGTCCAAAGTAAAACTCTTGCAATGAGAAAGAAGGTGTTAGTGGAGAAATTAATATGCAAGCGTTACTGATGCTTTTTTGTTCTATATTAGGGGAGGGGACTACCTCCCTCTATGATATATTTAAATACACACCTCAGCGACTTAACCACCACACAAAGTTTGTAAATGTTCATTACGCTGTAATAAAAAATGAAATCTCTATGCATTAATAAGCAGGCAAATTAATATGATGCAACAAGTTTATGATATGTAGTGCCTAAAATGAAGTCGATGAAAATGTTATTATATTTTATTAAGTTAGGAGATGTTAAGTATCAATGTTTTCTAAATGCTTCATAACACAAGCACAGACCCTGTGTACGATACGTGCGCTACCCATGAATACTGCACTCCTCTGACACCAATGCGTTATCAGCATATTCCTCTGACTAGCCATCTCTCCAGCTCTTAACAGTATTGCCGGTATAAACCGATTCACTCTTTCTGTTATATAAAGCAACGTTATTATATGGTGGCAAAAAAGTCACGTATATCTGCATTTTCGTGAGATGAAGTGTTTCAGAGCGGGGAAAGTTTCTCTACCATTGTACGAAAAAAGAACAAAATAAAAGGATAAACAACAAAATATAAAAGGGACAATAAGTATTCCCTATAGTTAACGTAATTTCCAAACTATCCACATTATTTTTCAACCATTCTCTATTTTTTTTTTTTTATCCCGGTCTTTACAAGAAAAAAGTGGAAAAGCGGAAGGCGTGACTTGCATATGAAGACAGAGCAGCAGACAAATGAACGGGATTGAATTCGTTTAACTTAACGAAGTAACTTTACATGCTAATTACATTAGCCTTTCATCATTTGTTACTTACCGCTAGTTTCGTCACTTAAGAGTGTGAAAGGAACATTGCCACCGCGCTACTAGCGTACATACCTACATGGTGGTAGCCCGTTCCAGTGACAAATTGCTTTAACTGCGTTTTAATTCGAACGAATTCAGTCCGCACCACCAGCAGAAACATCGCTAGGGAGAGCTTCAACCCCGTTCAAATTAATGAATCTGATTTGCCATTGTAGTTCTTTATGTATTTTAATTTTTTTATATAAAATAATGTAACTGTAGTTTTGAAGTTTTTTTTTTTTTTTTTTTTTTTTTTTTTCATTCCACCTACTTGAAAATGTCTGTTCTTTTCCCCCTCCTCGATTTTCCTCATCTTAATTTCCTGCTATTCTTCCATTTAGAATTACTTAATTAGAAACTGTCATTATTCTGTAAAATTAAAATTAAAATTTATTTTTGATTTGATTTATTTATGGACGCTGTTTAACATCTCAGGTCATCAGCGTCCCATTCAATTCAGGGCGTGAAACGGCCGACAAATTTTGCTCAGAGGCCTCTTCTTTCAGGCTTGGGGTTCTTTATCGTGCCGTAAATGTACGACACGGGGCCCACGGCTTTACTTCCCTTCCGAAGGAAGGTAGGTTCATTGATCGAGATATCCTCTTAAATACACGTCGAAACCCACACTCGGATTGCCAGTCGTCATTCAAACGGCTGTCATTAGATCCATGAAATATTCTCTCGATCTGAGATGATAATGCTTTGATAAATGATGCCAGCCAGCAACGCGCTTCACCGGCCTCAAATTCCGTTCCGTTCTTGCCTATCATTTTGGAAACAGGATAAATACATACTGCAGCTGACATTACTCGCAGTCCGTAATCAAAAGCGGAAACGGAAGGAGTTAATTTTTAATTTTACTCTCTAGGGGTTGTGCAATATACCCCGTTATAATTATTGGCAGAAATTTTGTCGTTCAGCGCTCATGGTGGCAATGAGTTAAAGCCCAGGACAGCCACTGTTGAGAATATGGGCATAGTTTGAACTAAAATAACGAATATGTAATTTTAGTTTTTAATTATCATTAATTTATCAATTTAAGTTATTAATTATCCTTATTATGCATAATCTTTAAAATAGCATCCGACAATTTATGTTTTCATATCACTACAGGTTCAAAATGATAAGATAATCGGGTTAATTACAGTTAAATACAAATGGTTCACACCAACACACGATATTTCGGATAGATGTGTATCCTTTTTCATAACGGAATTAAAGGATACTCAGTTATTCGTAATATTGCGTAATTTATGTGAACTTTTGACGTTTCGTATTTATTATGTCTGATCATCTTGCTATTGTTAATTATTTATATAATTACCGTTCTTTCATAATTATTATAAATAGGTTTATATTTACATTGTAATGGAAGGGCTTTTCGAAAGAATACTCATAACTTTTACAGGCATAGTATCTGGCGTTAAAATTTAACTTTACATTTTGTTAGCTATAGTGTGCAATGTATATTGATACTAGTTTCATTGTTGTCACTTTCGAACCCCATCTATAAGAGGTGAGCAAGTTGAGACATGTTCAGTTCCGCCTGTAGCAAAGTGGTGGTAACACGCAACTGCTCTGAAAGTGTGCTTTTGCCTGAAAAAGTAGGGCCTATGCAATGTTACAGTTTCTTCTTCCCTATAGCAAAGCTCGAAGGTGGTTTGGCTGCAGTTTGTGCTCTAACGGAAGAAAAAATTAACACCAAACGTTGGTAACTGAAAAGTTGCATATGAGATGTGTTTGCGCACGGTGGGCTCCAAGACTGTTGATGCTGAGTTTCTTTCAAAGGTAATCACTGATTATGAGACTTGCCTTGTTTTGGTCCTCAGAGTAAACAGTAAAGCTACGTTTGGTCACCAACATAAAAAGTGGTTACTTCTGCTAAGAAAGTCATGGTTTCGATATTCAAGAAATGGTTTACCAGCATGTCGTACACATGGCTTTAACTTGACATCACCACAGATATGTCCTGAAAATTCCATAAGGTCATATCACACACTTGCAAAAGGCCACATTTCCGCTGCATGCTGGATGCTGCATCTCAGTAACACGTGGTTGCACATCTCAAATATTGTTGCTGAATATTTCACAAAAATATGTGTCCCTCACTCTCCCTACAGTCCGGATTTAGCCCCATTTGACCTTATTTTTTCACATTGAAGAAACTCCTTCCTGGGAGGCATTTTCAAGGCTGCGGAAGTGATTCTGAAGGATGAAAAATGTTTTCCAGCATGTGTTTGTATTCTGGAAGAGACGCTAGGACAGATGCATTGTATCCAACGCAGACTATTTTGAGATGGATTGTCAAAATAACGAGAAAGAGTATGGGTATGTCGTCAAACAAATGTGCGATCATTCTTTATTGAGCAGGCTTTCCCAAGTGGTGCACACCCTTCTGCTCTCAATATGTTAATATCCGAACATTCTAAAAGGGCTAGTAATAAGAACCATTCCCTGTTATGTTTTTCGTATAGGCATTTCCTTTTCTTGTCAAAAGATTTCCGAAAACAATATTTTAGAACGTTGCCCAGGGATGTGCCATATACTTTAATATATCTTATCAACGCGCTAGACACATTGGAAATCTAATCTTATGAGCTCCCAAAATGATTGTTTTGGCATTGTAACTTCTGCTTGAGAAAGGGGTGGGAATCGATTTTCGGTGTAGGCTTTATATAGACAGAAAACCAGTGGTGTGCATCCAATATAATTTACTAATTTTTTTTTCCTTTGTTTCTTTCGCTAGCGCCTTAACCCAATTCAAAATTGAATTTTAGCTAGGATGAAACACCTTCTTCGGCGAATTGCCTCGTGCGATCAACTAGTTTTGAGGGTTGGTCCATAAGCTTCCGGTCTAACCATTTTCTAGGTATGACAAAAACAAAAATGAATATTTCACTTTTCAATATAGTTATCCTTTATTGCAACACAGTTCTCACATTTTTGAATTAACATTTCAATCCCCTCCCCCCCCCCAAAAAAATAGTCAGAAGTCTGGTCTGACTATAAACAGCATTCATCACTTCTTCTTCTCACTTAAATTTCCTTCCTCGAAGGTCCTTCTTGAGTTTTGAGAAGAGGAAATAGTCACTGGGAGCTAGATCTGGGCTGTAGGATGGATGATCGATCTCCTTGAAGCCACATTTGTTCATAGCTTCCTTTGCAATAAGAGCTGTGTGCATAGGGGGTTGTCGTGGAGAAGGCACACACCACCACTCAGCTTTACTCGCCGTTTCTCTTTGATGGAAGCACGTAGTCTGTGTAGTAGGCCTGCATAGTACTCCCCATTTACTGTGGTGTTCCTCTCCTTGAAGTCAATGGAGAGTATTCCTTCACAGTCCTAAAAGATTGTGGTCATGATCTTCTGGGTTGACTGAGTGACCTTGGCCTTTAGAGGCGGTGCTTCGCCAGGTTTACGCCACTCCATTTGATTCTTCTTTCCACATGGGGTCATAGTAAAGGACCATGGTTTCATCTCCTGTAGCAACAGTTTGCAGAACTTCTCTCTCGTTACCCCGGCAGAGCTCCAAAAATTCCTGACAACAGATGACTCTTTCCTGCTTTTGGACTGAGGACAGAAGTCTTGCACTAACCTTATTCCATGTTTAAATGTTCATGAATAATTCAAAGGACTGTTGCTTTAGAAACGCCCAACCTTGCTGCTATTTCTGTAACTTTGAGCCGCCGGTATTCCATAATTTTTCTTTCCACAAGAGCGATGTTTTCAGGAGTGAGCACCTCCAAGGGCCGACCTGCACGCTCTTCGGCATCAATTCTTTCTTGACCCATTCGGAAAAAATGGCCCATTATTTTGCGGTAGAATATGAGGGCAATGCTTCCCCATATAATCATTTGGAGTAAGTCATTCTTTTTGTAAAAACCTAATAACAGCTCGAAACTCCATTTTGATCATGTCACAATCTTCTACACATAATCTTCTTTATAGAACTACGATATATATAACTCGTATATCTGAACAACTGAACATAGCGGAGCGGAAGTTATAGCTGCAATTATTTACTTAAAAGATAAGGTATGACACCAGATAAAGAATTTGCCAAGGCGATAATCTTTATTGCCGACGCCGGAATAGGACAATAGGACAATCTCTTACGACAATATTTGATGTCTTGCTACGAAGGTTCTTCGAAATGTCCGTGCAAAAATAAAGAGGACTACGCATCGTAACATAATCTCCTTTAAACTCTATACCCTTAATCTAAGGATTTTTCAACCTGTTTATTCCCTTCATCTACGCAAAGTACCGTTTTTTTTCCCGATTAACATCTTCATTTTATCCACGTTTCTTTCCTGTTAGCTATTTTTTCATGTTGAGGATTAAGGAAGTAGCCAAATTCGGAGACTAGGAGGATGAGGAAGGTTTTCATACCTAAGTCCAATAATTTTGAGATCTAAATCGCAAACTTCTGTTCTGTCTCGTTATCGCGATGAACAGATTTTTTTTTTTTTTTTTTTTTTTTTGACAAACTAAAATGATACTTTTTGGTGCTGCAGTAGCATGGTGTAGTATTCATCAGCTATGGCTTTTCCCTTTTCCAAATAGTCGATTACGGAGCGGCAGCATAAAATACAGCCGCCATTCCTGAGGTTAAGCTTGTTTTTGCCTTCTTCAGAACGCTTTCCCCGTTTGGAAAGCACTATTTCGACTACCCCTTCATTTCTGGCATGTAGTGATGGATTCACGTTTCATCGACTGTTTCGGAAATTCACTTGGATTCCGTTCAAACAGCTCCAAATTCTACGCGAAAATTACAAACGGTTCTCTTTTCTGGTCAATAGCTGCTAATCGCGGAACCCATAGAGTCAATAGCTTTATCATTTGCAAATTTTTGTGCAAAGTAATTTTGCATCCGATTTCTTGAAATTCTCACATCTTCAGCTATCTCCCGCACCTTCAATCTGCGGTCGTTCGACAACATTCATAGATTTTTTCAGTCCTTTCGAGAATGATTACCTCGATTGGATGTCCAGAACGATCCGCATCGCTTGTGCTCTTTCGGTCATATCTAAATTCAGCAAACGTTTATACGCTATTCTAAACAAAGAAGCAGATTCAACGTAATGTTTGTTTAGCTTCGTCTTAGTTACTGTGGGCGCTGCCCCATTCAAAAGGTGATGTTTCATTAATATACGAAATTCATTGTTCTCCATTTTGAATGTTGTTTACAAATTTAAACACAAAAATGGCTCTAAAACACAAAATAAGGTTCGTAACTGTTTAAAAACTGTGTACCTAACAGTTAGTGGCAAAGGTAACGTTAGAAACAATTTGGTATCACCGCCGAATTTTTTGAATTTGAATTTTGAATTTGTACCGACTTACTGAAGAGCCCTTGCATTTGCCTTTGTTGTGTAGCACGGAGAAAATTTATGATACCTAATTCATTTTTAGCGAGTAGCTATTGCGGTTATATCCAAGAAAATATTGTTGAAAAAGTTCTTCAAATCTCCATCGATCATAGCCAATAGCACCGAAAAGGAAAATAAATAGGTATATGTGTGTGCGCGTGTCCATTAACGCTCTGGCGGACGTAATTTTTGTTTTTACTGAACGAAACACGAGATATAACGATCAATTAACAAACGATTTGTCAAGTTCGTTAACCAGCAAAATTGGACAATTAGGGGTGGGTGGTAACGTTAAGCGAAACATTTAAAAAAATATAAATAAATCACTCTAGCAGTCGCAATTTTTTCTCTCTCTCAACGAAACAAGGTATATTTCTTTAAAATAAATTTATTTAAGTTGTTTCCGAAAACCATGGCAATTTGACCATTATGAGGGGAGTTTATCTGAAAATGGAGTGCGGCTGAAAGCAAAATGTAAAAATAGATCAGCCGAAATTTAATTTATTTTTAATTTAACTCGCTATTTGTCATTGAAATAGAATAAGAAACATAGTTTCTAAAAATCAGTGAAATTGGAACAGAGTTTACCTGAAACCCAACGTTTAAAAATTACTCTAGCGCCGCCAATATTTATTTCTTCACTAAAAAAATGTATATACCATTTAAATAAAACAAGAAAATAGTTTCTGAAAATTTCGGAAATTGGACCATTAGGAGTAGAGTTATACTTGAAAACCGGAATTTAAAAATTGATCTTATGTTCAATTTTCTCTATATTGTTTTAAAATAAAAGAACAAATTAATTCAGTATTAAACTTTATTTATAACGTTGCATATGTTTTACATTTAACAAAAGTAACGTCGTGAAGATAGAAACTGTGAAATATTAATATAATACAAGTGTGAGAATTATATTTGTACGTAAGAGCGCTCTGTTACAACCTTCAGAAAACATTTCGTTACTACAATAACTTTTAAATTAAGCTTCAAAGCCGACGAAAATTGATTAAACTTTCTAATGTTTATTGTGTACATTTGCTTAGTATATTGTCATTGTTTTTAAACAATAAAATGTTTTTGTTTTATTGAAACACAGGAACATCTTCCTAAACACACAATGTAACTAGATACTTTAAATGAACTTATAGATGATATCAAGGGCTCAGTTCATAAACATGGTTACATTTAAAAATGTTTAAAAATAGCATTATAGTATAGTTTTGTCTATCAGTGGTCATATATTTTATTTAATTAATAACATACCATTAAATTGTGTGATTTAATCTTAATAACAATAATAAAAATTCTAATAATGCAATTTCTCTTTTGTGGTACTTGTAGATTGCAAGGATTCTAATTTTGGTCCCCTAATGCCACACAGAAATGTCATAATTTATTCTATTTCATTAATTAAGAAGGCCATAATTTGGATTTTATGTTCCTTTTTAAAGGCACCCTAATAGTTGAGAATTTTGCTTAGTTTACTCAGCTCTTGCGTGACAGACTTTTGTATATTCCTATAGGAGAGTGGGAGAGAAGTATAGCTATCATAGGGTCAATTAACACTTGTTGGTAGAAACAATTTATTCACATTTTCTTCTCTTGAAGATAGACTTAGGCTATAGATAACATACAAATACTGCAGTAAAGAAGAGTGGTTGCAAGATTGATGGTACTGTACAGTTCGTCAACAATAGCACGCCAAAATGTTGTACATCGATTTACGCGTGATCCATCAAGCCCATTTGAGTATTCCCGCATCTACAACTAATTTGGCAAGACTGGGCCCATAGTGGACAACTACAGAGGAAATGTGTGATGGTCCAGAATAGGTCGAAGTACTTGATCATCGCTATTGTAAGCAAGTCATTCGCAGAGGCCGCCGAAATCAACCACAAGGTGCATTTTGGAAACGGGGATTTCGCAACCAACTGTGTGGCGAATATTGACAACGAGCCCCGGGATGCGATCACACCCAAGATTTAACAAAGGAGCAAAACCATGTTCATGTGCAACACTGCCAGTTTTTATTGAAATCAAGAATATCCAACCAGACATTCTGAATCTGATAGTATTCACATGAAGTCAATTTCCACAAAGTGAACATGTTAATAGACATAAAATGGACATAACTGCATTTTCGACACCCCAACGATGAAGCCCCAGATGTTGTAGCATAAGCCATTGATAAGCTTTCACCACAGGTAACAAGATGGTGCACCGCCGCATTATTCTGCACATTTCCAGGCAGATGAACAGGTTATGGTGACCCATTACACTGGCCTCCACAGTCCTCTGGCTTGACGCCCTGTGATTTTTATTTATTTATTTTTTTCTTCGGTATGGTGAGGGACCGCGTATATAGTTCGTGATGTCAGAGACCTCAAGGACAGAATACGGATTGTGGTGTCATCTGTAACCCTCTGAAATGGTGTACAAGCTTTTTATTGGTGCTACTGATCGCCACACTTTATGCATTGAACACGATAGCAAGCAGGTTGACACCTTAGAGCAAAAGTTACGAGATATGAAGTATAAATGAATAATTTTCTTACCATTAAGTGTTATACCATTATCCAATTTTGATAACCCTGCACTTCGAAAAATCGCAAGGCTTCAAAAGAGTGACAAAATTACCGGCATTTTTACGCCCAAGTAATAACATAGCATCACACAAGATGGACAGTACGAAGTCACTGCTGATGATAGCCACAGAGCTGCAGATAGCCGAAAGCTCAAATCTAATCATCTTTATATGGTTGATCATAGTCAGTCCTGGTGGTGTAGTGGTAACCATACTTCCAAGATCGCGGGTTCAAACCCGGCCAAGATCGATGGATTTTTTCGGGCGTAAAAATACTAAGTATGGATAAATTGGGAAGGAAGTAAAGCCTTGGGTCCCGTGTCGTACATTTACGGCACGATAAAGAACCTCAAGCCTGAAATAAGAGGCCTCTGAGCAAAATTTGGCGACCGTTTCACGCTGAATAGAATGTGACGCTGATGACCTGACATTTTAAAGAGCGTCCATAAATAAACAAATAAAAAACGGTTGATCACACAAGAAGTTATATCAAGTGTAGCTAAATTCTAGTGGTTCATGTGGTCTGTCAGGGTCTGGAACGAACCTTAGGCCTAATTTTGTCGTATATGATGAACAACTAAGAATATATGATAGTGTTACTGAAGTTTGCATTGATTGTCCATCATAATTTTCCATCAATAAAACAGTAGTATGCACTTAGGAAGATTTACTCAATTTAACACAAAAGTCAAAATAAATTCTCATATTTCTATGAGATCGTTGTACCCAGTTATAAAAGAATAAATGTCTGACCTAATGGGTATTCAGCAGAATTATTTTTGGTTTTAATTTTATTTAAGTTTTGCAAAAATTAGAGTTTGTTTCCTGGCGAAGCTACCTTTTTTACCGGAATCATAATAATATCTACTCAGAGAATATATTTTTTCCCCAATCTGTAAGTTTTGCCCTGAAAATTTGCAAAAAAGAAGCTTACCGATTTTTCCCCCAGTAAGGATCTAATAGTTACTGTAATATGGAAAAAATATTACTCGTACCATGTGACTCGTACCATGTACCTTTTTAATGTCTTAAAACCCTCCGCATGCTCTGATAGAAATTGTCATTAAGTCGCAGAGAATGTTACTTCCCGTAAGAGAGCAGATTTACATATTCAATCTCTTTAACCAATCAGATAATTGCTTATGCTAATTTCAATATCATTTCTAAATTCAGTTATACGAAAGGAAGTAAATGTGTATTATAAACTAACATTAAAAATATGACGTTTCTAATAATATTAACAAAGTGTGCCAGTATATGGAACATAAAATAATGCTTAAAATGTAGGGAAGGCTATGAATCGCAAGGAAATGTCAGCATATGATTTGACCACAGGAAAAAAAGCAACATGTATTTGCTTCAAAAGTGGGTCCATGGTTACGTCAAATGCAGCGTTTGTTACGTACCAAGCTAACAAGAGGATATATTGAGGTTGCGATGGCCTCATTTCAAACGTTTGAACTGGCCAATAAACAATCAAGTAGAGGGTAAACTTTAAAAAAAAAAAAAAAAAAAAAAAAAAAAAAAAAAAAAAAAAAAAGTTCAAAAGCACCAAACATTTCCCCAGACTTTGCAACAGTTTGCAATCAGCAGAATGAGAGACTGTGGGAGACATCAAAGCGTGCAAATTAATTAGAAGAATTATATAGGCACAATGCAGCCATACTAGGCAGTAAAATGTCCTATGGAACGGTTAATTTTAAAAGATTTGGACATACTTTTGCATAAAGCATATAATATGTGTTGCCTATAAATAACATCTTATTTACGATAATTATTTCATCACCTTACGTATCTCAATAAAAATATTTCTCTGTGTTTGAATAGGGTAGATAGGTAAGTGCTAAATCTTTAGCTGTTCCCAGAGTGTTTCTGTTCCACTATTCCTCCAATTAGCTTTAATTCGTGAATAGAGTCAGAGCAGTTTAAAGGTCCCGATAAATATTTTAGCTACCCATATTTTCTTGCTGCCTCATTCACTTCCCTAATCTTAACTCAGCATATTAAATAGCAGAATTTTGTATTTACCCTCTTTTCAATGGGTACTGAAAATATTTCCCATTCCATGACACATAATCCACATATTCCTGCAAAATTATCACTGACACGAATAATTTCCCCATTACTAATGAACGTAACTTTGTTTCAAATGTTTGTTTTAAGTTCCTTTTGTGTGTGTGTGTGTGTGTGTGTGTGTGTGTGTGTGTGTGTGTGTGAGTTAACTGAATATACTCCATTTATCATTGTCACCCAACTATAAACCGCAACGGGTGGCCGAGGTCGTTAAGGCGCGGACTCGTGAACGGGAGGTCTGAGGTTCGAATCCTGCCATGACTGTCCTCCTTGACTGAGTTTTTTCCCAGGCTTTTCTCAGTCCTCATAAATGGCAAATGCCGGGTAGGTACCTAAACTTAGGCTTGGAACGTTTCCTTCGTTAAAAAATATCCTTTCCCAATATTATAATTTCTTCTAATTTATCATCAATGTCCATCGCCTGTGGTACCTCTGTAGCAAAAACAGGCGTTAAACACTATTCATTCATTAACCCAACCATAAGATCTGGGGAATAAGGATAGCTTTAATGGAACCTCGTTATTTCACCGTGTTTTTCTTCTTTGAGTACATAATGTTTTAGAATTTTTTCGATCAGTAACAGATCCTATTTAATTAAACTGATGTACTAACTTTATTTTTTTTTTTTTTTTCCAATTAAAACGAGGTGCAAGAAAATTTTCTTCTAAACTCTAGCCTGTCTCGTTCTGATATACGACTTTCTGTACCTGATGTACGCCTTGAAGATGAATATACGACAATCATTGCACAACACTAGCGCACCATTTAATAAAATCTTACTCTAGATTGCACAACCGACTCTGTCGAAATCCCGCTCGCAACTGACCGGAAGAGAGAATGGGGCCACGCGTCCCGCATAGGGAATCGGCGACTGGAGAAGGGTAGGTCTGCAGATCGGCCGATCTAAGTTGCGTAACTTTTAAACTGCTCTCACTGTATAAATCGAACAGAGAGGATTCCATTCTTGGATGTAAAACAACATGTGAATGATAAATTAACACATTTAACTGTGTTGCAGACACAATAAAAATAACATTGAGTGTGAAAGGAAAAACGTACTCTATAATTCCTTTTTTTTTTTTTTTTTTTTTTTTTTTGATTGATTTATTTATGGACGCTCTTTAACTGCTCAGGTCATCAGCGTCCCATTCAACTCAGGGCGTGAAACGGCCGACAAATTTTGCTCAGAGGCCTCTCTTTCAGGCTTGAGGTTCTTTTTCGTGCCGTAAATGTACGACACGGGACCCACGGCTTTACTTCCCTTCCGAAGGAAGTCACACTTAGGATTTTTATGCCCCGAAAAAATCCATCGGTCCTGGCCGGGTTCGAATCAGTGGTAACCATACAAGGCAAGTATGGTTACCACTACACCACCAGGACCGACCCAAAGAATGGAGACAAAACAGATTGAAGCCCAGATCGTGAAGAATGAGAGGAAATACAAAGAAGAGAACAATAAATTATTTTTCCAAACAGAAGAGTTCATTCAAGGGAGAAACTGGCCATAACTGCTCTTGTAAGCATAAAGCATAATATGACCAGCAATGAATATTACACATTGCATTCCCTGCAAGCAGTTCAGTTTTAGATCAGCTGTTACCATACTTAACATATTTGTGTATAGTGACGTCGTGGGTACGTTTTCCTAAGACTATTTCATATCATCTTTGGTGCAGTTCATGCGTAAAATGAACTTCCATCAACTGATCTTCCGCACCATTGTCTACAAACCGTTCTACTGTATCAGAAGGTCCATACAAAAGCTAAAGAGCCTTACAGTACTTCCAAATTTCAAAGAAGAAACCATAAATGAACCATAAGATATCTTCTTTTAGGGGGGGGGGAAATAAATAATTTTCAGCCTATTTCTCTCCCTACTTTCTTAATGTGATGAAAGCCAAAACAAAGCATAAATTAGAAACAAATCACAATTAGCTCTTAGAACAGAAACTTTTTTCCATTCTTGACTTTGAGGGGAAAAGAGGGTTTGACAACAAGCAACATTAAATATCTTTAAATGTTTAACAATATCAAGTGCAAATTTCTATGCCTTTAATACGATTGAGGACCTCAACGGTGAAGAATCGAAATTTAATTTTTTCTTCAAAATAAAATAACTGACATAAATTATAATTTGGAAAAGATTTCCCTTTTTCCTAAAATTAATATTTCAGTTATATAATTAGCGTATGTGCGTTTTATATTTAAAAATACTATTAAGAAAAAAGATAGAAAGAATGTAAGAAAGAAAAAAGGAAAGGAAAGGAAAGGAAAGGAAAGGAAAGGAAAGGAAAGGAGAGCAGAGGAGAGGAGAGGAGAGGAGAGGAGAGGAGAGGAGAGGAGAGGAGAGGAGAGGAGAGGAGAGGAGAGGAGAGGAGAGGAGAGGAGAGGAGAGGAAAGGAAAGGAAAGGAAAGGAAAGGAAAGGAAAGGAAAGGAAAGGAAAGGAAAGGAAAGGAAAGGAAATCAGCATTGCTATTATTAATTGCTTGTATAAGATTTTCTGACATATATGTCTCCTTTAGGCACACTTGACTTGGTGTAAACAATGTTGTATTGAAATGAAATTGATTTTTCAAATAAAATCAAGAACCCTTCAAAGCTGGAATTTTACCTAATTTTTATTACTTTTATTCGTTTTAATTTTTTCCATTTCTATGTTTTTAATACGATTGAAGAGAAAATAGAATTATAGATCGCGACAGTCAAAATTGGAAATTATTTTTTTTTAAAATAGCATTTCAGCTATATTATTAGCGTTTGCGCGTATTGTCTTTCAAAAACGTTATTAAGAAACAAAGTAAAAAAAAGAAAAAGAAAAAGAAATTTCACTGTTACCATTAATTACTTGTATAAGGCGTTGCGAAATATATTTGTCCTTTACGCAAAACCCAGTTGATGTAAACAATATTCTATTGTAACGAACTTGACATCAAATAACATCAACTACCATTTAAAGCAGATGTTCGACTTAAAAATTTTATTCGTTTTAATTTTTTCTTAATGTTCAAAAGTGCATTATTTGCGTTTATGTGCAGACCTATTTCCATTTATATTTCTTTTTAGTTAGTTGTATAAAAAATTTAGACAGTATGTGATACATAATTAATGGACTAATCATTTTAGACTAACTTTAATATAAAGAACGTGTCTGAAAATTAAAATTCAAGTATTTTCAACTTTCATTACAATTATATTAGGGGTTAATGCAGTCCGTATGGTTGTGTTAAGGCCAGAATTTAATGTTTATCCATTCACTAATATGAATAGGATCTATCCAATTATCTGATGACTGTCGTGGTGATGGTGGACTTCATCGGCCTCGTGCCATCGCTCAGGCTAACCGGCTACACGAGTCTGAACGGACGGGAGGATTTATCGATCGAACTGCCAAGTTTTCCTCAAGTCTCACGCCACTCGTTCAACATGAAAGACACAAAACGGGTCTAATCCTAGAATATTAAATGCTTGTTTACGTTTGATATTCCCATTCCGAGTCTGCGTGCTCTCAGGGTATAGTTGGAAAAATTCCCAGGTAATGGAATTTCAGGTCGTAATGCGATGCATATACATATATTACCCGATATGTATGAAAAAGGACAATTCCAGCATCTTCTTGGGTGTTATGGATGAGAGTAAATTTTAAGTGCATTAGAGTTTATCAGACTGTCACTGTAGTGTTTCTATCAGACAACTGTGCTAACCCGCTCATTTAGCCATGAGCAATGACTTATCGGACAATGTCTGTTCCGCCGCCGCATCGGTCATGAGATAATTGGATGACGAGATAGTAAATAATTCAAATTTTAGCACGTAATGAATGTTTCTCTCACCGCCAACCACTATAAAAAAAATGTTGCTTTGTATAGATAGCTTAGAAGCGTGAGTCATTAAATGCACTTAGATATTCAACTGAGAAAAATAAAAATGTTAATTGCTCATATCAACTTTTACGAATCTCTGAGTGCACTTTAGTGTTACTGTGTCGTTTATTCTTTCTCTGATAGAGGCTGGATTTACCAAAGAATAAATTTATAGCAGCATGAACGTTAATACTTGAATAAACATCTAACAAGTGTGCTCATTAGCTCGTTAAATTTGAGTTTAATCAGGCGAGTGATTTTTTTCTACCTAATGGTTAAATGAACCTGTTTTGCAGCTTCATAAAGCAAGGGTATTTGTTTACTTCATTTGTCCCTTAAAGGGAACATTGTGCCTTCGTAACTAATATCTAGAAAACCCCGATGATGGTGGAGCGACATGCAATCTGCAAGAGTAAAATTTTCCTCAAAATTTCTTAGCAACTTCAAGCCAGTAAAACGCAGACACCCTGAGTTCCCTAAAAGTAGAAAGAATGAAGAAATTGAGAGAATCAGCAGGTTTCTCATACTTCCAAAATTTTGTGATAGGTTAAATAAAAGCCCTATTCTAGACATGAACAGATTCCATCACAACCTAAATGAAAAAGAAGTAGGGTGGGTAATGTAACTCTGAATGGATCCAAGAGAATATGAAAGGACGAGAAAGTGCGCAGGTTTAAGAATAAAGCTGAAATAAAGTTAACTAGTGGGTGATAAAGAGAGAAATTTGCAGGAACTGTCGCCAAGGGTATAACCGCTGAGCGTGCAGAAAGTTGCAGGCATTCCAGAGGGCGTACCTGCAGGAGGATGCGTTGGCTGAAGGGAAGAATGGAGTTAATTTTGGTAATTTCCCCTGAGAGCTATGCAACTCGCCTCACACACTGATTTGTTGTCCCTGTTTCCTCCAAAGGGGAACCTCTGGCAATGGCCAACCTTCCCGCACTCAGAAATCGTTTAATTTCTCAAGTGCTCTGCGGTTGTTGCTCTCGGAGGCCTTCACCGAAAATTAAAAGCTATGTATACAAAAATAAGCTAGACAGAAGTGTGTATTTTGCATTGGGTTAGCAACGTACAAAACGAAGAAATGTCGTTTAACAAGTGTGTAATCTACAGTGAAATAGACATGTCACCATAACAGTGAATAAATCACAAGAAAGCTTATGCAATGATTCTAAAATAATTGCAAACAAAGCAACGTCAACTAACAAATAGAGAGGCTCAAAGGTTGAGGTATTTCCTTATCACGAATCCCTAAAGAGTCTCTATGCAATTAAAATATTACAATGAGAGATTGTACAATTAGGAAACTACAAAAATAATTTCATGTATCAGCAAATTAAAGAAATTAAATTGTATTATGCATAGAGTAAAATAATAATGAAAATTAGATTAAGAGTAGATAAAAAATACAACAATAAATAAGAAACTCAACTATACTTTTAAATATTTATAAACACAACCTCATTAAAATTTACATTGCATATTTACAAATTCGTTTTTTAACTTAAACATAGTTTTATTTGCACGTGATCACATTCTTTGCTAACTCCGGAAAAAAACTTACAAAAGGCTCTTTTAGACAATGTGTAGGAATACAATATAAATGTTTAAATTAATAATGCAAGCATTTTAGCATTCAAAAGTCTAAAGACATTAAGATTAATAATATTGGAGGATAAAATAATACAACAAGTAAATTGCTGTGGTAACTTCTCTGCCGCATATCATTATGGAATAATAAAATATTATAAATATTATATCTAAAGTTAGTAGCACAGACTCTAAAACCACTAGGAAAGAAACAAAAAATTGAACACTTATATAATTACGGTCAATAATTAGGAATGAAGAAAAATTATGAAGTATAGCAATAGTTTCCATGAAGTGTCGTAGACTATACTCTCTTGAATTAGAGGAATGAAGACTACAGGAACGAATTAAATATGCCTAGGATAACGAGTGAACATATTGAATTGTCTGATTTAACTGCTACGATTATGTAATAGTTCCAGTTCGACCTCTTTTCTGACATAAGCATTCGCGAATCTTGTAGTTAAGTCATACCTCCCATGTTTATTATTCCCCGACCTGGTAGTGTGGCGTTTTTCACTATGGAACTAGGTTCGCTACTTTTCGGCTCATGGCTGTGTACGCATTATGCGAAGAGTTTGAAATGAGAAAGCCTGTCTTTCCCCTTTTCTTAAATTACCTCATTTTGCCAAGCTGTATTTAAAATGTTGGTAATATTTTCAAGGCTGGCTCGCCTTGTTTAATTTTTGCAAGATCATTACAATTATTATGTTATACTTCAAGTTTTATGAATTTGGTAGTAACTGTTAATGCAATTTTAGCTTTAAGTTTGTTGGATTTGAGCACTTTGCTGGATTTTAGAGTATTAAGTGGTTCCAGCATAATGTTTTAATTACGTTGCACTCTAGAATGTCAGTCCTGGTGGTGTAGTGGTTACCATACTTGCCTCCTAAAACCAAGATCGCGGGTTCGAACCTGGCCAGGACCGATGGATTTTTTCGGGCGTAAAAAACCCAAAGTATGGCTTCCTTCGGAAGGGAAGTAAAGCCGTGGGTCCCGTGTCGTACATTTACGGCACGAAAAAGAACCTCAAGCCTGAAAGAGAGACCTCTGAGCAAAATTTGTCGGCCGTTTCACGCTCCGAGTTGAATGGGACGCTGATGACCTGAGATGTTAAAGAGCGTCCATAAATAAACCAATTAAAAAAAAATTTTATACTCACATTGGTGTAAACATTTTTGTTATATACTTTCAGCGATATATTTTACATAGCTGCCAAAGTATTATTTGTTATCTTATTTTTTTGAAATGCAGTTTAATAATTTTTATTCCTGGAAATATTTTAGTTACTTATTTTTATTATAGAAATTGGTCATGTTTTCCAGTTACTATAGCTTTTATTATTATTATTATTATTATTATTATTATTATTATTATTATTATTATTATTATTATTATTATTATTATTATTATTATTATATCAGATATTAAGATATTCATTAACCCATAATAGTGTTCAATTTTATATTATACGAAATTCTTTTTACTTGTTCGGCACACATATGAGAAACTGTTGCAGTCTATATGTCAGCATACATCCTCCCCCTTTCTTAACCCTCTTGGAGTTAAAGAAAAAAATGTTACATTATTGGCAACAAAGGAAGAGATGGGTGGAGCAATTTTTTTAAGAAACGAAAACTTGTGGCTTAAACTGTGAGGTCGATGATGCTGTTGATGACCATGGCGATAACGCAACTAGGTTGTTTTTGTTTTTTTTCAGATGAGCTGAAAATCCTTAAAAATTCCACTTGTCTCTTTTTGATCATTCTCAATAGTCAAACCAATAAAAGCACTAGGAGCTTCGTTTTCTTCCTTAATATTTATTTATTAGCGAGTTTACTTAAACATTAAAGTTTTTGAAGTTTTGAGTTTGCTAAAATCAGCAGATTACAATTTTACTGTAATAAATTTCTCTATACTATTTATATAGAAATCAAAATATATTTAGAGCTCTATAAGTTTAATGAATTCTGTACAACTTATATTGTAAGTGTGCAGGAAATTTTAAAATAAATTGAAATGGATGTGATTTGGAGAGAGAGAGAGAGAGAGAGAAACATATTAGTATTTTCGGAGGGGGACAGAAGTATTTAGTGGTGTTAAGATAAAAGGCTGTCTGCGTCTAAAGCTACCTTACATTCTTATTTTCAAAATGAGAAAATTCTGCAAAAGTACAACCCAGACAAATTGACTTAAGCAGAGTTTGAACCTATGCTCTGTACTTTCGCAAACATGCTGTGCCCAACTAGTCCTTCAGCTGTATGTATTATCACACAAACAATAAAACGGAGTAACTTTAACTATAAAATATTGCACGTATAGCTTAAAATATACTAAACTACTCCATTTGATAAATTATAAATGTGGTTTCTACATTTAAAATGTTACCACTTTGAACTATGGTGCTATGGTTCATATTTCAAAAACATTACTAGCAGTTCTAACTGGTAGAATCGCACAACAGAGCAAAAAGGTTTATGCAATTCGAATCCCACTTTTCAGAAGAAGTAATTGCACATTTGAAACTCTCCCACTTTGTAACATATTACGTAAAGATTATTAATTATTAAAGTATTTTAAATCTCAATCTCGTGTTTTACAATGCTTTTGATATCTAATTGAAATGATATGTTTTAAATAACCTATTCCATTTTTATTCTTTCCTCTTTTGGATTAATTTCTGTGTTTCCGCCAGTTTTATCTTCTTTTCATTTACTTCCTCCTTTTGGAATTCACATCTACACCTTCTTCGGCAACCTGTTTTCTATCATCCTCTTTAAATGTTAGTTGGTTCGAAATATTCTAAGAGAGATCCTTGCACTTTCATGCATGCATTCTCTAAACACAGCATTTCTAGGTTTGTTATTTCTTTAAAGTCTTGCAGTGAATGTCACTTAAATTCATTCCTTTAATAGCCTGATCTCTGTCTTTGACGACTTAGAATATCGTTTTGTTATATAATTTCAATAATGGTATAAAGTATATAGTTGCATCTTTTTGCATTGAATGTTTTATTTCACAAAACATGTTTATGGTCTCTCTTTATCAATTATCTCATTTATATCACTTTAAGGACTTACATTTTCAACATTTTTACTTCTAATTAAGTGTATTCATTTCACCGTTTTATTGCGTTGGTTTTCCTTTTGATTAAACCAGTTTATTAAGTTTTTAATTCACTATTGGAACAAACAAAAAGTATAACCGTTAATATAAAAGATAATGGCTTCCTGTGTGTGAATGTGAAAGAGAAAGAGAGATGCCAGTAACTTAGCTTACCTTACACAAGGTGATAAGCCTGGTTAACAGAATTATTCCAAGTAATTAATAATGCTGTTCATCATCATTTGTGACCTTATAACACATTTTCTATGGTACCATTTTGAAAATAGAGCCGAGATATTTGTAATAAAACAGCTTTTGAGGCACGAAGACGTGGTGAGAGAAAAAACTTGCACACTGCACTGAATATATAAAATGTGATCTGTTTCTGTGTGGTGTATATGAAAAAGACTGTCCATATCCTTTCCCTCTATTATAACGAAATAGTCAGAGTGAATATCATTAAAATGGAGCATTCGTCTCATTTCTAAAGATAACAGAGAAATAAGTTACGTAACATGAGGCATTACACTCTTCCCATCCTATTTACTACACAAAGACGTTCATGTTTCATACTGTGAATGCAAATTCTACACACCTAAAACTTTTAATTTAATCTTAACTCATTTTCAACGAAAAGTAATGTGCCATTCTTACACAAACCACTTTGTTCCTATACGATCTCCATCCGTACTGATTCCAAGTTGGAATACTGCGTTAACATCCTCTTTTTCCTATTGGTTGAGTTACTTTTCCTTGATAACAGAGAGGGCTCTGGATTCAATGGGCATAGACGTTTAGGTTATTAATTCAAAAGTATTAGGATCATTACTCTTTCCGCTTGCATGACCCAGTGACCTAGATTGTACTTAAGTTTGTAATATTTTAATGTTATTTTGGGGTTTGTTGAATTTTGTGGTAATAGTAATTAATTTGAAAAGTATTTCTTATATTTGGAAATTTGAGATAGCGCAAATATTTTATTAATATTTAAATTTACATTCTAAAGTACTTAGCTCATAATGTTTTATATATTTATATATTTGAGGTTAGTACTGCTTCTTGAATTAATATTTTATTGAAAATGTATAAAGTGCTTAAACATACAATCATACTGCTGTTTGGGAATTTTTTAAAGATTATTGCAGCTTGATTAATGTTAATAATGCTTGTAAATTTAAAGTATGTTGTTGAATGCAAGCTCGGTGAGTTATTTTAATTTGAGATATCCGTATGGTAGCCTGCATTGCTTTGTGTAATAAATCAAATTTGTAGGTAATTCGTTTTTCTACGACCATATCCTACTTTTATTCTTGGTACGTCTAAATTAATGCTCGTGCAGGTATTAGCGGGAGAATGACGTATTAAATATCATATCGACTTGAAGAGAAAGGAAAGACAAGTAGCAAAGTGGCATTCGCGATTTTTGCAGCAGACTCTTCAAGTGTATTACTTATGCATTGTTCTCTATGACTGCCGAAAAAGGAAAAGCCCGCAGTGACCGCACAAGAACATACTTGAAATTATAAACCTAATTTTAATGCGTACTCTTGTAAAGCCGCTGTAATTAGGTTCGTTAGGTATGTGTAATGGAAATAGTTGCTAGTTATTCTGTAGCATTATAATGATTTGCGGGTTAGCCCGTGAAATTTGAATACTTTGACTTCTATATAATTAAAGTGGGAAAACTCAGGAATCAAGTAACAAAAAACATCACAACAACAGTATAGTGTTTCCATCCGTACTGTTACTCTTCTCTCCGTCATTTTGCCTTGCCGTTGCATAAAGCTAGGGAAAGGATACTGTCCGAGTTGGTTTACTAGCAAATGTTCTGCTGTTAATAATAAATGGTTTCGCGTAGTGCTATGTGATGCGAAATAATTGAACAAACCGCGTAACAAATAAGCAATTAAAAATTTAATTCGTTGAAAAATCAAACAAATACCAATCGGTGCATTTATCAGTGGGTAACCTATATTTTAATATTACACATTGATTAAATATTCGCAGTAATTCATGAAAGAGAACAAACAAAACGTACTAATTAATGAACAACGTTTTTATAAAAAGGTTAAAATAATAGAATAAAAATATTTTCAAAATTAAATCATGAGTTTACAGGAGGTTTTTCTGTGAAAAGTGCTTAGTGCCGATTTTAACTGCCGAGGCATCACAGGCGGTGGACACTGGCGATATATGAGATGAAATGATAAATTGGGGAAAATTTGCCAATTATGAGAACTGAGGAAAACCTGGAAAAAAAAAACTCAGTCAAGGAAGACGGTCCAAGTGGGAATCGAACCCACTCATGAGTCCGCGCCTCAACGACTTCGACCACTCGTAACGGAGAGTTTATACCTGGGAAATTCATTTAAATAACATGAACAGTATTTTAAAGTCCATAGATATGTATGCACAACGAAAAATCTTATTTCGGAATATAAAATGGCTCATAACTAAAAATCTCTTGACTATCGATCAGCTTACGTCATACACCATGGAAGAGCAACCGTTAATTAAAGGAGTGCAATCTTCTGAAAGTTACAGCAAAAAAGATTTAGTGAAAAGACAGTTGTTTGAGCCGGGGGAAATGGGTGGAAATATTTAAAAATGAAACACATAACGTCAGTGTTGAACAGCAGCGTGAGAGATGATATCGTCCTTGGTTACTCCATAATTTGTGAGGAGTTAATTAGAATATTTGTAACATTTTATTTCAGCTAGCTGTAAGTGAAGGGTTCGGGGTAAGTATGTAAAAATGTCACGAAAAGCAGGAATTCTCGCTGAGACAGCAGAGGGACCTTTCTAGCAGACAATAGAGTAAATGCATTCTTTTGTTCGTTGTAAAGAGACTGCTTTTCTCCCGGAAAGTATGTTAGCAAAGACGAACGCTGTGAACATCTGTGCTACCGTTAAAGGACGTTGAACTCTAACGGATGGTAGAAATTGAAATTGAACGGTGGACGAATCGCCAAAGTGTTACGTTCACATAATCTGACTACCCAATAATATGAGAGTTGCATGATGTCACCAAGAGCCTATCAAAAGGCATAATTCTGTAGTGGCACGAAATCACCGCATCTTCCGTCAAGCGGGCCTTATAAGGTAATATATAAAGACCGACTGCCCATGTGAAAAGTGCTACTACCACGTCTCCTTCGATGATTTGGATTGCAACTGCAACACTACGAGGTCCACGTGTCTGCCAGGTGTCGCTCTTTTGCGGTCCGATGAGATAAGCCGTTGTACACACTTGTTGGTTGAATGAACGACGTGAATGGCAAATAACAAGGTGTTCTTTCTTATCAACACAACACCTTTAATTATCCTCTCTCAACCCAAGTCCCAAAAACCAGCAATATCCCTGTAGATCACAAGAAGAGTTGTTTAGTGGTGAGCTGTATGTGCATATAATTAAACTCCCATTATCATTCCTCCCGTCACCAATAACTCCCTCAGAGACAATGAAACAACAGATGGAGCAGAGAATCTGTGATTACAGGAGAATCATTTTTGACGAAAGCGTCGTGGAATTCAACAAAGTCACGGTTCTGGGTGTGATATTGATCTCGGGTATAGGAATGGCGGTATCAACTACAGTTGACGCTTAGCGAGCTGGAAAAGTGAGAAGAAAGTGTGAAGCAGAGGCGGGGACAGCACTCAGCGAGCATACTAAGAGAAGTCAGTAACGCGAACGACGCCGAGATGAGACCGACAGTAAGCGGAAAGCTTTTGCCTGTTACTATAGTGGGAAATCAACCCGTCAACAGCATCCTACACCCGAGATCAACATGTATTCCAAAGAAAGTGTACGAAATTCACAACAGTGTGCGGTGAGTGGATTGTCATGCTCATGAATACGCGTTTCTCCATTGAATTGTGACGGAAGACAGGCTAATGTTGTGTGCACCATTGAACCATAGAGTAAGAGACAATCAATTCGGAGGAATCAAGAAAAAATTCAAGTTTAGGCTGTTTGTATCGCCTCGGCCCGGATCGGATATACTTTAAACCCAAATAACTGTATATTGTACTTTATCCAAACATTTATTTGGAATCAAAGTCTCCATCAAGAATCTATTTTTTATTGTGTTGATAAACTTATCATCTAAGCTACAACCACGAATGTATCTCATCTGAGTCTACTTATATATCCTTGAAACACTGAAACCGTAATAATTAAATTAGACACCCTCGTAATTATCCATAAGGACTAAATTAATTACTCACCAAATAATGTGTATGAACAGATCATAGCTGTAAGGTTAAATGTATCATATATATCATAATTGTTAATTTATTATCATTTCATATATTGTAATTTCAAGTTTATGGTTATTCAATGTAAATTGAATCAGATATTGCCATTAGGAAGACATGTGAGATTGTAGGGTGGAAGGTTGTTTTCCTGTAGGCATGTGGGCGGACCCAAGTAGTCGTCAAAGTTGGCCTGAGGGAAAGTATGTGTCTTATTGTAAACAAACTCACCCCACGGATGCTTCATGAAGGAATGGGAAAGTTGTGTCAAAGACAAACGAGTTCTTCCGCATTGAAACTCCGTCTTTGTGTATTAGGTGAGGGAAAAGTGTCATACACCAGGGTGATGCAAACGCTGGGCAGTCGAGAAAAAGCTTTAGAACAGAGTACAACAGAACTATTAGTGTGATTATACAATGTAACGTCCGTTCTCCAGGCGCTGTTGGCCATTGAGAGTAATCAATAGGTATTAGTGATTACGGACACATTGGACAAACAATTTAAGTGCCAACTTTTGTGACAGTGATAAAGAAACAGATTCCTAGCAAAGGAGACACGAGCAGGCAAAAGTGACATAAACCGCCTTCAATCCTTCACGGAGTAGCCGGTTATGCGCCCAATATTATGGACTGCGAACAATAAAGAAATGTTGGTAGAGAGGTCGGTTCATTATAGTGTCACCATTCTTATTTCCCTTTCCCTGATATATTCAGATAACTAAAATACCAGCTAGAAGAATCTCGTCGGAGGATTTCTTAGGGAGTAAAAATCCTAATTATGGCTTCCTTCGGAAGGGAAGTAAAGCCGTGGATCCCGTGTCGTACATTTACGGCACGATAAAGAACCTCAAGCCTGAAAGAAGAGACCCTTGAGCAAAATTTGTTGGTCGTTTCACGCCCTGATTTGAATGGGACGCTGATGACCTGAGATGTTAAAGAGCGTCTGTAAATAAATCTAATCCAAAAAAAAAAAACTATAATTGAGCGGAAACATCATCGGAGTGGAGAGAAAGACATCATCATTTACCCCTGAGATATACAATTATCAATCCAACCCATCAACCCTTAACCTAAACAATAAATCTAATCCAATTAACGAAAACTTTGCCTCCAATCTACATATCTAATTAACATTCCCTTTCTTATTAAATACCGCTGCAACACCTAAGGTTATATTCTTGCAAAAATGCTATCTTATCCCTAAGAGAAGATTCAAACCTCCAAATATTTATAACTAACTAAATTATTAGAATTATTTTTGTTAAATGTTATTATCTCGCACAAGCCGCATGTTAGCCTATATTGAAATTAGAGGCAGGTAGAAAAACTGTAAGCTCGGAACTCGAAACACGGATCTTCGGCTTACTGTGCCGATGAGCTATCATTTAAGCCACCGTTCCTTGTCCAACCATAACGTCAGATCTCCTCCATCTTAATGAACAAACCTATAAGGTTAACTAGTTCCAGTGACGTTATCCCAAAGAGGCGATTTAAAACCTTCCAGTACTTATGGCCAGCTTCGTACTTAACCACACTATTGCGGATACGATAAGTTTTTTACTAAAATTTATTCATTTTTCTAAAGAAGGGTGTTTTAAAAGCAATTATTAGCAGATTAAAATACACGGAAAAGTGTCCAAAAGTAGTAAAACACTTCAACAACTAATGCAATGGTATTTTCTTTCCGGTAAATTGAAATTATTAATACTCGAACAGTTTCTCGTAAACTCTCACTTTGTACCATTAATAAATATCGATATGAGCTTGAGTATATGCTCGATATACATATATACAAAATACTAACAAAGAACTCTCAGGCAGTTCATTTCAAAATCTCGTCTGAAACTTAATACATAGTAAGATATCGATAGGAAATATAGGATAGGTCTGCCGCAGAAACCCCTGCTTCCTTTATTTCCATCTCAAAACTTCATTGGTAGAGGGCAGTGACAACATGTGCTCAGCATGCCGGCACCCCGCAGGTCGTTTATTACGCGGCTTCCTAGATTGAAGAGCGCCATCCATCCACCAGGCAGCGTCCTCGTGAGATTGGCTGGATCCCGTTTCAAATTTCCCAAACTCAGAAAAACCCCTAAGTAGTTACCGGGAATAAGCAGTCAGCAACGCTAACCGCTAGACCAGGGAGGTGGACATGCTAACTAGATAGCTTAAATAAAAATCTAAAAACTGGCTATCTCTGTATAATTTCTAAAAAGTTTGGAATGTTATCCTTTTCCATTCACCAGTTCCTTTGATTGCAAGGATTTAACTCCGTCACTGCACAAAAGTTTACAGTGTAAATAGTAATTATAAATGCTGTAACTGCATTTATGACGGTGGAGTAGATAAAAGTCTTCTTTGCCTCATATCTGACAGTAAAAATAAACTTTTCTAATATGCTTAAACTGGTTTATAAAATTAAAATAAAAATACAATTATAACTCATGTTACTTATTGATTTATCAGTAAAATGTCGGCAGCAATGTTTAATGCAGTAAGACTATTCCTTGTTGATTGGATAGATATAAACAGTAAACAGTGCGTTTCTCTACCGTTGTTTTCTCCAAGTTTCTTTCGCTGGATGTAACGTTTCTTTCCACCACTAGGACCAGCTAAAAACATAACAAATACTTAGCATTGCTGTCAGTGGTACATTCAAGTTATAACACCGCCAATTTTTTTTTCTTCTCAAAACTGGGAACAGATAGAAACATATGGGTTATTTTAAAATACGCAGGCATTCGTTGTCATTCTGTGACAGAGATGGCAGCACTGTATGGCTCACATAACTCTAGCGGCAGCGGCGAGAGTGAGGACTGTTTTGATACTTCAAAATGGCGAGGTATTCTTGACACCGAGTGAAATTCATCGCCAGTTGAGTGAGACATGTGGTGCTGGTGTCATGGGTGTGTCTAATGTGCGACAGTTCCAGGAAGGCAGATTGTCGTGTGACAACAAACCAAGGTAATCTCGATCTCGCACAAGCCGGTCTGACGACATGATCAAGCGAGAGGAGAAAGATGTTTTGGGGGATCGGCGAATGAGTGTGGAACACATCGCCTGCAAAGTTGGCAATTCCGTGGTATCTGTGCACACATCCTGCATGAAGACCTGAAAATGCGAAAAGTGTCCTCCAGGTGTGTGCCGCGAATGCTAACGGACGATCACAAGACTGCGAATTGGCATGTTATCAGGCAATGTTGAAGTGCTATGACGGCATGAATGGGATGTTCTTTTCATCGGTTGTGAAAGTGGATGAGATGCTGCAACAAAGCGCCAGTCTGCTCAACGGAAGCACTCAGAGTCACTCAGATTTTGCAATGGTCAAAAGAGACTCCTACAGAAGGGTTTGTGATAAATGTGTACGGCTGCAGAGAGATTACATCACGAAGTGACACAAGTTTCATAGTTTTCATATGATTAGTTAGTGAGAGAAAAAATCGAAGGTGTTATAACTTGAATGCACCTCGTATTCAATAACAGTACGCTAATATAATGCGAATATGATTTTTTTTCATAATTTACGAACAAAAAATGCTAAATGGGCTTAAAATAATAAAAATTTTCATTTTAACGTGAGGTGGAGTTCAATTCTGCTCGCTCAGAATTTTATAGCAAATATATTCTTTCGGGGTTATGTTCCTTATTTTATTGTTTGCCTAATCTGTTTTCATGAGTACAATTGATCATTTTATCTGTCCAGTGAAATTTTATCAAAAGAATAGCGGAGGTAAAATTACAGGGAATATTGAAACAGGTTCATTGGTTCTTGATGCTGGGCACAAAACAAACAACCATATAATTTTTTCCCCTGTTTGAATTATATTGAGGAACTATTTGGTTAGTGTCATTGAAAGGCTGCCCAGGCGACATTTTCCAAATGGTGTTAACTTGAACTGAAACTAGTAACAGTAAATATTGATAGAATAATAGGACCCTGCAGGTAGATTATGTAAAATTTTAGTTGACTTACAAATATCATCATTGTACCGTTCAGATAGAAGCTCTTTATGTAAGGCGTACTACCCCTAGAAATGTTATGAAGTTGCATCAAGTTAATCAAATCAGCAAAAGTAAAGAGTTGGAAACAGTAGGGGAACAATGATGAGCTTCTGCTTTCCTATTTTGAAGGGAATTTTAAAAAAAAATCAACGATTGGCAAGATATCTATGTAAATAATCCTGCTTATACTATTTCTTAGACATATACTGCAATACCACACAGTAATATCTGTTTCAGAGAAGTTTCTTATGAAAATACAAGAAATAGAAATGTGTATCATTGATCGCATTGTGGTACATTTTCCACATAAATCAACCTTCGTTCCTTATCCTTCAAAATATATTTAAAAAAAAAGTGTTACAGTATTGACAAGAAACCAATTTTCAATTTTGCAAGATTTCTCACGGTTACAATCCAAAATGTAAAATAGAAGCATTTATCACCTTTAGAAATTGCATTATTTGATGACCTGGTTTTGTATAATTTGTTGAAGATAGTCCTTTCTAATTTTGAGTTTCAAGCCCTTAGCGAAGGGGATAAATAACAATGCCAACCGCTGCCGGTTGAAGTCTCCCCACCACGCTCAAAATTTCCCTTCATTTTCCCTCTTTTGTGGACTAACAAATGACACTAATCTCCATTCCTTGATACTTTTATCTCGAACCCCGTTACTACAGATTTCGACTTATTATATTCCCCGAAAACAAAGTTGAGAAGATTCAAGTTCAATAACGTGGACTTCATTCCATGGTGTTGCTGCTAACGGCTAGCCAAGCATGTACAATTCCGTCTTAGTGTGGCTAACGCGCCTTGCAAGCAATACTCAGACCAGTCGCCAAAGTGGTCCAATTCCAATATTAGTTAGTCGCTTAACATCTGCAAATATGACTCTGCAGTCATTGTATTCGCTGAAAAGTATGGGTCGATAGTATCGTTCCTGCATACAACACCTGACCACAATGCCTGGAGTTTCTTATTGCTGGGAGAAATACTGCTAAGACCACGCTCTGCTGATTCACTTCAGCGTCGAAGTACACATTGGCTTCATCAGAATAGTTCAGAGTATTCAGCAACAAACCCTTTCAGTCCATCTCGTCTAGAAATAGACATTACGGTCAAGAGCACCTTCTGTCAAGCGACGAAGATTGCAGTCCAAGTGCATCTTGGAAAGCATGTGCTTTGAGGGTGTTTAGCGCAGACAGCGTTTCTTCTTGAATCCGCTCAATTGTGTCGGACCGACGTCCTTTTAACTTCATTTTCAGTTTGGGGAATAAAGCGAAGTCACAGGGTGCCAAATTAGACGAGTACGGTGGGTGGGGGACGACCGCCATGTTGTTTTTCGTCAAAAATCTCCAGGTGAACAAGGAATTGTAACAGGGTCGTCTCCGCACATTTTCACATAGCCGTCGCAAAACGTCACAGTAGTACGTGGAATTCACTGTTTGAGTTGGTGGACGAATTCTTTGTGCACAATTCCCTTGGTATCAAAGAAAACGAGGAGCATACTCTTGACTTTGCTCTTCACCAGTCTCGCCTTTTTTGTTCTTGGTGAGTTCGGGCTCTTCCACTGGGAGGACTGTTGTTTTGTCTCAGGGTCATAAGCGTACATCCAGCTCTCGTCGCCAGTGATGCCCCTGGACAAGAAGGTTGGGTCATCGGACACTGCCTGACGAAGCTCCGTGCAAACTTCAACACGATGCGCCTTCTGATCAGCAGTCAGGATCCTTGGCACAAATTTTGCGGCGACACGATGCATGCCCAATTCATCAGTTAGAGTTCGTTGGCATGTCCCTTAATTCCCACTTCAAGAGTAAGGTCTTCAATGGTTCAACGTCCATCCTAACGAACGAGGTGTTGAACTTTGGCAACAATGTCAGGCGCTGTGCAGCTGACGGAACTACCGGTGTGAGCATCGTCTTCAATGGCTGCGCGGCCGGCCCTGAACCGAGCATGCCACTCAAACACACGTGTACCGCTCATGCTTTGTCCCCAAATACTTGTTGAATCATTATGAGGGTCTCCGTAGCATTTTTCCCGAGTTTTGCACAGAATTTGATGCGCACTCTGTTCTAATCTTGGATCCATCGTAAAATCGCCACTCACTACACACAGATTATCCTGTAAAGTACTATAGAATCTCAACACATCTACCCAGCTGCATGAAACTTTAAACACTCACTCATCAGATGTGCTAGTGTTGCCACCTAGCAGTACAAAACTCTACTGCAACTACTATTGAGAGGGCAGTACCAGTCCCAAATATTGTGGATACCACCTCGTACTCTAGTTCATTTCATATTTCAGCTGCTTACACTTGAAAAACCAATTAATATTAAAATTATATCTTATGGATAATAAGAAAAATATTATTGACATCATAAATAGAGTAAGAGTAAAAAATGGAACAAGCCGCCTGTCGTTAGAGATGTTGATAAACATTAATTTTATGGAAACTGTTACATCTCACTCATGTTACTAACACTATTTTTAATCAGTTTGGGATAAAGCGATAATGTTATTACATTCACACTAATAGCTGTGTCACTCCATAACTTTGTAAGTATATTAGAGTCATTTACACGGATAAAATTTACAAACATTATTTAAAACTGTCATGTACTTAAGCAATTATGTAATAGGTTTTATTCTAATAAAATAAGCGACCCAAATACCGTGCTTTGGCCACGCCTGGAGTTTGTGTTCGCCTGTAACATACGAGTGCAGAACGGAGGGAAATAAAACTTGCAGTTTCATGTCAAAGTGCATTTAATCTTGTGTTGGGAAAATGACAGGCTCTGTCTTCACGCGATTTTGGCATTAGCTGGACCATCAGCAATTTGTGTACGTTCGCGTAGCCTGTGTATTATCCTGCAATTTTATTTTTTAGGGAAATTGCTGTAAGTAAGATTAACCATGAAATGGTGCTATCAAAACTTTAGATAAACAAACCATCTTTTGCTTAGATGCTATTTCACATTAGAAGAAAATTCCTATCATTAGTAAAGACTTAAAGGGTTTTAAAGATATTGTAGATCCACTTACCTTAATAAGATTCCAAATCAGTCTCATCTGGAAAAATAAATCACGATAATTAGAATTCGATATCAAAACGAAATATTACTTTCTAAGCTTATTTTAGGACTAAATTTTCTCCTAAATATCTTAGCATTACTTAACAAACATTATAAATATTTTAAGATGTGTTAAAAATATTTCAATATTCACAAAGATGTTATTAAAAAAGTCTAATGTAATATCCTGGTTTTATAAAAAGTGTCATATAATTTTATAAATTATAAGGCGATTTTGAAAGTCATGTTTTAAAATACCCGTGAAAGGTAACTAGGCGCGTTAGGGTATGAAAGTTTCCAATGCTTTTTCTATGTTTGCACAATATTCCATGATTGGTAGGGACAGAGGAGAAAGTTTCTGTACTTCAGCGGTGCTCAAGAGCTGGCCGTTTGTATCTATGTCTGCAATATGGGCACCTCCGGGAGGAAGGGGTTTAGGGTGACACCAGGCGGCCAAGAACCAGGGGCGGTGAGGCATAAGGACCTGCGGAGTCTTTCTCCAAGGATTTCGAATGCTTTAGAAGGGCTACCACACTACATCAGACGCCAGGGGAAACATTTCTATAGTGCACATCACGCACAGCGCCACCCACCTCGCCTGGAACTTTCACCCTGCAACGGAATATAATGAAGTGAAATGGCAGAGAGGAAAATTTGTGGAAATTAGTAGTAGTAGTAGCAGTAGTAGTAGTAGTAGTAGTAGTAGTAGTAGTAGTAGTAGAAATAGTAGTAGTAATAGTAGTAGTAATAGTAGTGGTAGTAATAGAAGTAGTATTAGTGGCAGTAATAGTAGTAGTAATATTAATGGTAGTAATAGTAGTAGTAATATTAGTGGTAGTAATAATAGTAGTAGTAGTAGTAGTAGTAATAGTAGTAGTAGTAATAGTAGTAGTAATATTAATGGCAGTAATAGTAGTAGTAATATTAGTGGTAGTAATAGTAGTAGTAATATTAATGGCAGTAATAGTAGTAGTAATATTAGTGGTAGTAATAGTAGTAGTAATATTAATGGTAGTAATAGTAGTAGTAATATTAGTGGTAGTAATAGTAGTAGTAATATTAATGGTAGTAATAATAGTAGTAGTAGTAGTAGTAATAGTAGTAGTAGTAATAGTAGTAGTAGTAATAGTAGTAGTAATATTAATGGCAGTAATAGTAGTAATATTAGTGGTAGTAATAGTAGTAGTAATATTAATGGCAGTAATAGTAGTAGTAATATTAGTGGTAGTAATAGTAGTAGTAATATTAATGGTAGTAATAGTAGTAGTAATATTAGTGGTAGTAATAGTAGTAGTAATATTAATGGTAGTAATAGTAGTAATATTAATAGTAGTAATAGTAGTAGTAATATTAGTGGTAGTAATAGTAGTAATATTAATAGTAGTAATAGTAGTAGTAATATTAGTGGTAGTAATAGTAGTAGTAATATTAATGGTAGTGATAGTAGTAATATTAGTGGTAGTAATAGTAGTAGTAATATTAATGGTAGTAATAGTAGTAGTAATATTAGTGGTAGTAATAGTAGTAATATTAGTGGTAGTAATAGTAGTAGTAATATTAATGGTAGTAATAGTAGTAATATTAATGGTAGTAATAGTAGTAGTAATATTAGTGGTAGTAATAGTAGTAGTAATATTAATGGTAGTAATAGTAGTAATATTAGGGGTAGTAATAGTAGTAATATTAATAGTAGTAATAGTAGTAGTAATATTAATAGTAGTAATAGTAGTAGTAATATTAATGGTAGTAATAGTAGTAATAGTAGTAGTAATAGTAGTGGTAGTGATGGTAGTAATAGTAGTGGTAGTGATAATAGTAGTAGTAATAGTAGTAGTAGTATTAGTAGTAGTAATAGTAGTGGTAATAGTGGTAGTAATAGTAGTAGTAATAGTAGTAATATTAGTGGTAGTAATAGTAGTAGTAATATTAATGGTAGTAATAGTAGTAGTAGTAATAGTAGTGGTAGTAATAGTAGCGTTAGTTGTAATAGTAGTAATGATAGTAGTAGTAGTAATAGTAGTGGTGGTGATAATGGTAGTAGTAGTAGTAGTAGTAGTAATAGTAGTAGTAATAGTAGTGGTAGTGATAATAGTAGTAGTGGTAATAATAGTAGTATTTATCATTCCTGTTACACTAGGAATACTAACATTGGACATCACAGTCGCATGGGTCACAAGACCGTTCAAGCTTTTGTAAAATACTTCATTTCTGAAATTAATACTAAAAAGAATGCACTCTCACGCACACACACACACATGAAACAGACATACATACAATAATTCTGAATTCACATAAATTTCCTATTATTTATGTACAATAGTTATAGAAATTTATTGTCCCTAAAACTGTGTAGTTCATTTGAGAAAATGCCCAGGTTTAACCAGTTTTGTCTATTTACCTTTAAGTCCCAACAGTTCAGCTTCCCCTTACTGGAAGTCAAAAATGAATTCGGGAGAAAATTTATCCTGACATCTTCTGTCTGTGCGCACTTAGGCAAAATATGCATGGAGTCTTCCGGTTCCGAAATGGGCAAAGCCCTCATCGACAACCCTAGATGACTTCCAGCCTCCCAGTATAAGCCAAGCTATTCCCTATCTCTTTCATGCCAGCTCCATGACAGGTATCTTTACCCCATTTAATTTTAATTTCGCTCTGCAGGTCCAGAGATGACATCTGCATGCATCGCGCCCCTATTTTATGTCAAACAGGCGTCTTTTGAGTTTTGTCACTACACCATATCACCCTTCTATCGTTTAAACCGATTTTTGACCATTCCCGCAGTACAACCGCTGCCCAACATTTTGGATAATGCATGTTATTTATTGGTAGCGTAATGCCCTTAGGATTGTTTGTTGTCCTTTAGCCAATATCTAATTGTTTTTATTTTTATTTGACTGCATCTCCCCAGCACCCCACTTCTCGTATTACAGCACAATTCAATGTGCCCCTCCCAATCCCTAGAAATTCGTTTCTAGAAATCAAATTAAATATCCAGATGGGTGAGACCTCGTGAACGTGAGCCCCAAATATTTTAACGCCCGAGGCATCTTGCTCAGTAATTACCCCTTGCCCCTCCCCTTTAAAATAAATAAATACTAACGTTTCACTGTTCAACAAAGTTTTGCTTCCTGAGTTTCGTAAAGGGTGAATATATTAATAAAAGTAGCCCAACCATGGTGATACAATTTGATTTCGTTTGAAACGTTTCGTTTCATCTACTGATATTATTGATAAATTACAGCATTTACGCATGCCATGGGTGGTGAATAATATCCTGAGTCTGTGTGTTTGTATGTGCATTATGCCATCCAGATCATATGATCTATTGCTACAGACGGATGATAAATTATATTAAGGTCGAAGAATCAGTTCAGGGAATTTTGTGGCCTAAGTTTTCCATATCATTTACCTGCAGAACTGGAAAAACTCTAGGGAGGGAAAAAAAACCAGAGGAAATTATCCAAACAGGAATCGAACCCGACTCACCGCATAGGAAGCGCAAACGCTACTACTAGATAATGGCGATTGTCGTGTCTTGTGTTTAAAAAAAATTGTATGTACAGGATGCAAACGTGGATAAAACAGTGCGGAGAGCTTACAACTTTTATATCAAATGTAAGAATGGCCATAAGATAAATCAGGAGGCATACACATGTACGAGAGTAGGTTCATATTTTCCCGGCCTATCCTTTTTGTAGGTATGATAAATACAAAAACCATATTTTGCTTTGCAATATAGTTACCATTTATTGCAATGCACTTTTCACATCCTTCTTTGAATTATCATTTCAACCCTACCCCTCCCCCCCAAATCAGAAGTCTTGTCTGCAAAATGGGCACATACAGCATTCATCGCTTCTTCGTCACACATAAATTTCCTTCCTCGAAGATCCTTATTGAGTTTAGAGAAGAGGAAATAGTCACTGGGAGCTAGATCTGGGCTGTAGGGTGGATGGCCGACCTCCTTGAAGCCACATTTCTTCACGGCTTTCTTTGAAACAAGAATTGTGTGCACAGGCGCGTTGTCGTGAAGAAGGCGCACACCATCACTCAGCTTTCCTCGCCTTTTCTCTTTGATGGAAGCACTTAGTCTGTGCAGTAAGCCAGCATAGCACTCCCCATTTACTGTAGTGTTCCTCTCCTTGAAGTCAATGAAGAGTATTCCTTCACAGTCCCAAAAGATTGTGGCCATGATCTTCTTGGTTGACTGAGTGAGTTAGCCTTTAGAGGCGATGCTTCGCCAGGTTTACTCCACTCCATTGCTTCTCTTTTGGACAAGGGATCATAGCAGAGGACCACAGTTTCATCTCCTGTAACAATGGTTTGCAGAACTTCTCTTTAGTTGCCACGGCCGAGCTCCAAAATGCCTGACAACAGATGACTCGTTGCTGCTTTTGGACTGAAGAAAGAAGTCTAGACACCCATCTTGCACTAACCTTATTCACGTTTGAATGTTCATGAATAATTCGAAGGACTGTTGTTTTAGAAAGGCCGAACCTTGCTGCTGTTTCTGCAACTTTGATTCTCCGGTCTTCCATTATTTCGAACGATGTTTTTAGGAGTGAACACCTCCAAGGCCCGATCGTGCAGAACCATGTGTCCCGGTGTTTCCGGCGAAACTCTGTACATGCTAAAGGAATATTTATTTTCCAGAAAATAATGGTAGGGGCAAAATGCACAATTCGCTGTAAAACTTTTCAAAATTTTAAAATATACCACTATAATGCGAGTATATTTTAGCTATACTAATATTTGCAGTAGAAATTTCCAAAAGGTTAATTAAAAAGCCAGACATCGATGGGGTGGGGGAACATTAGGAACGGCTTGCACAGAACAAGCAGTAATATCCTAAATTTTCAGTAGTATTGTGTTGTTTAGTTCGCTTTAATTAACTATAAGAGAAATCCATTATCGTAATATCAAATTCAAATTAAAATTTAAAAAAGATATATTCACTCACACCTTTTATACAGTGGACGAATTCGTTCATCTAAACAATAATTGTTCTAAGTTCTTTTAAAATAATGTTCAGGACATGAAAATATATACAAAAATATAAACATCTTCTTCTTTCATATAATGAATACGTAATGAGTAATTTTGATTTAATTTACATCCTAGAGTTAAACTCAAATATGATATATGATTTTTTTAAAAAGACATGACAGTAGCAAGTGTCATTAAATATTCACTTTCATCACAGTCATTTTAAATTTCTTTAGTACAACCTCTGAAAATCTCAGCAATAAAGATAATGAATGCATTCACCAGGAAATGGCTACATTGGAGATAAGGTACCAGGATAAATTGACTCAGACGCTTGCTAAAAAGGGACATTTCATGTGATTACACGAGACAACCAAAATAAAAACTTTCACTTTAGATGTTGCTGATGTCAGATGTTTTAACGTGTGTCACATGTTATAAAAATGACAAAGTAGCACAGTTATGAACAAATATAAATGATAATGTTTGCTAGGTCGTTTTGAAAGTAAATGAGTCACGTTTAGATAATTTTAGTTCTATGTGTATAGTTTATAATGTGTCCTTGTATTTAATTATAGCAAAATTTCTAAAAATGTGAGTCTAAAAATTAAGTGTGATACAAATTTCCGATTTCATTTTTGAATTCTGTAGGGTCGTCTACTTTTGCGCCGAAAACTTAGAAATGGGATAGATCTACTGCACAATGAAATTATAAAGTGAAGTTTTGAAAGTTTAATATCTCATGAGGATATTAATACAGTTCCCTTTTCACACTATTGATCGAAGCATCCCGGTTTAGGCCTTCATTAATTATTTCTTCCTATGGCTTACCGCCAGGGGTGGCCGAGGTAGTTAAGGCGCGGACTTGTGAGCGGGAGGTCTGGGGTTCGAATCCCGCCAGGACCGTCCTCTCTGACTGAGGTTTTTTCCAGGTTTTCCTCAGTCCTCATAAATGGCCAATGCCAGGGAGGTACCCTAAACTTAGGTCTGGAACGATTTCTTCCTTAAAAAAATAAATCCTTTCCCAATATATCATTTCATCTCATGTATCACCTGTGTTCACCGCCTGTGGTGTCTCTGTCGCAAAAAAGGGCGTTAAACACCATTCATTCATTCATTCATTCATTCATTCCTCATCTACGTCTATTTTTTGCATTCCATTAACACGACCATTTCTTCTGGTATTACACATTTTCCGTTTAGTCTGTATCTATGACTTTTACGGTGATAAAGATGATTAATATGAACAACTTTCATATAGGAAACCGTGCCCGTAAACGTGCGTTTGGCAGATAGCCTTCAAGTGTGCGGTGAGTCTGTATTTCCGCTACATGTTGCTAAACCACAACCTTTCATTGTAGAGTGATTAAGGGGGGCCTATAAATAAAGTTGGTTTTGCTAATATGGGTCATTAATATGCATTATCACGGTCCAAAGGTGCGTTCAAGAACATTATTGCATTTTATTGTTTCCTAATGAGGCATGTTACGTCATCCGTTAATCATCAAAAATACTTTTCAGTAAATTTCTGGATTGGGTGGCCAGCTAATAGAGGCATTTCATATCAAATTCACTACTACATTGTTCTCCTTTTATTGGTCAAACTGCTAAATTCCACATGCTCGCCCGGCATGACGACGCACGCCCGAACTTCTCTCGTCATGTCCTAGGTATCTTCAAAGTTCATTTTTCACGAAATGGATCGGAAGAGGAGATCCTGATGTTTTATTTTTATTTATTTATTTTGTGGAATCAAATCGGGAAAAGATCTTATAGTAAGAGTCGTTATTATTTCTTAAACCTTCAAGAAAATGCCGGGAATAATCAAACGGATGAAGCAGTGGGGGTATGAGGGTAGAGAAAGACATTTTGAGCACTGATTGTAAGAACTGCTGATAATAATTATGTTCAATCTTAAAATGAGCATTTAAAACTTTATTGTTTCTTTCTACCCCTAAAAATGTATGCATTATAATTAATTAAAACATACATCCTCTATGTAGCAGGGTCATACTGAAAGTCGTGAGCAACTCATTGTTAAAATTTAAATTCCAACAATGTGCTGCATAGTCGTAATCTACAGACTTTACAACGCATGTTGCTATATTGTGACGTCATTATCTTCTATGACATAAGCACAGGCAGTATTTCCAAAACTGCGGACATCAATGTTTCGTTTCGACAGGGTATTGTCGTTGAATTCTTTGTTAAAGCGGGAAAATCTGCTGATGAAATTCACTTCAGACTTCAACGTGCCTATGGGAATGTCTGCATGGGTGCTAGCCGTGTTAGGAGATGGGTGAACGATTTCAAAGATTTGAAAACGAGTATCCAAGATGAGCCTCCACGGAACGCAACAAGGAAAGAGTTGATAAACTCCTTGTGAGAAGATAGGCGTATCACTGGATGAAACCGCTGCAAAACTTGCAGTAGGACACAGTGCAGTGCAAGAAATGATAAAAAGCTTAGATTATCGAAAAGTTTGTGCCCGTGGGCCCCATGTTTATTGACCGAAGACCACAAACTTCAGAGAATAACAATCAGCCAAAACCATCTTCACAGATTTCAGAATGAAGGGGGTGATTATTTGACGAGTATTGTGACAGGTTCCATCATTACAAGCAGGAAACAAAACGCCAGAGTATGGAATGGCACCATTTGGATTCGCCATCGAAGAAGAAAGCGAAGACAGTGCGAGCTGCTGGGAAGGTTATGGGTAGCGTCTTCTGGGATGCAAAGAATTGCATTCTGGTTGATTTTCTTCAACCTGAACCTGCTGCCCGCTGATATCCAGACACTTTGGAAGCTCCGTCGTACATTGCGCGATAAGCGCCCTGGAAAGAAGATCATCCTGCAACAGAATAATGCGCGTCCTCACACTGCCCGTGTCACAATGGACACGGGTGGGGAACTTTTCCACATCCTCCCTACAGTCCCGACTTGGCACCCTCCGACTACTGTCTTTTTGGTTCTGTTAAGGAACAGATGCGAGACCAACACTACGAGACGGTGGAGGATATTCGGAAAGCAGTGTGTCAGTGTCTTCATGCAGCTGGAACGGAGTTCTATCGTAAGGGTATTTTCAAGCTTGCAGCACGATGGGAAAAAGTGGGTAAAGAAATGGAGACTATGTTGAAAAGTGAAATAAAAGTCTGTAGATTACGATGATGTATATTGTTTATCTAAAAAATAAATATTAAGAGGTTTAAAATTTGTTGCTTGCTACTTTCTGTATGGCCCTCGTATTAATTATAAAATTATTGAATTACCGCTATTCTTGTCCACGAAGAAGAATATGCACTCTCCAATATTGCAATTTTGAGCACCAGTTTTTTTTTTTTTTTTTTTTTGGTATTTTTAAAATATTTTACTTAACATATTAAAATATTATTTCCGAAATTGTTTCAAAACTTAATAAATATACTTGCAGAATATTGAACCGACGAGAACATTCATCACATAAGGAGAGGGCTACACGTATTGGCCATTGGCGCGGCCTATCAGTTTGCAACAAATAACCGCCTGTTGCGAGTCATGGCACGTGTTGATAATGCAACGGAAAATAAACGGTTTTCTCAAGAATTTACGGAATAAATCTACTAAAAGGACAGGGAGTTATTTTTGGCATGCGTCCGCAGCTGAGTATAGCCCGCGATGTTTCAAGACCAAGCCAGTCGCCTCCCCGCTGTTGACTACACAAGTAAAACCAATCGCAATTGGCTGTTACGAGAGTAAGCATTATTTATATTTAACTACATTGGTGCAGCGCTGATATTAATTGCAGTAATTAGTTAAGTACATTGTATTGCAGCATTTTCTATTGAAATGTTATTATTAGAACAGAGAAAAAATTAAATCTACAGAAATAACTACCATACTGTAAAGCGACCCTGTCCAAAGCCATCCGTGGTGTAATTTTCTGGGGCCCTTCGTAAGTAACAATTCAGATTTCAACGCAAAACTATTTTCGAACCTTTGAGTACCAGTTAAAAGGGTTTCCCCGTCCTCCCATGAAAAATGTTACATTTCTTTAATTGTGTCCATTATACTATCCTCCCTAGCGATAACAGCCCTAATTCTTCCTTGCCTCACTGTAGAAAGCACTGACATCTCAACGTCAGGTTATTTGCCATATTTTTAGCCCTTCAAACAGTTGTGCTGTCATAAAACTATCTACCATAGACAAGACAAACAAACTCGCCCATACCCTACGCCCCTACTCGCTACCCTGCCAAATGCCCCTTTCTTGACTTCAGCTGGCCGGCAGTTCAAGTCATATTTACTTTAAAACCAACGAAGCGAAGTCATGAGGTCATGAAACTACAATAATTTTATTTAAAAGTTCGCTCAAACATTTAGTACAATTTGTAAATTGTACAGTTGGGAGTCAGTAGTGAGTCCGGTTTAATTTCAGTTCAGTCGTTTCCTATGTAGTTTACGTGTTGTTCTTCAAATCACTCACTTATTAGGCAGTACTGTTTTTCTTGTTAAAGTATCCGGCTGAAAGGAAAATGCCATAGTTTTAATAGTGAATGTCGTTTTATTGAATTCAAAGGAAATTCTATTTGTTTATACTGCAACTTCCGCTCCGCTGGGTGTTCAGTTGTTCAGATGTAGTTGCATAAAGAAGGCTGTGTGTAGAAGATTGTGACATGTTCAAAATGGAGTTTCCAGCTCTTGTTAAGTTCTTCACAAAAGGACGACTTACTCCAAATGAAATTAAACAGCGATTGGACAGTGTATATGGGGAAGCATCTCTCTACATATTCTACCGTAAAAGAAGGGGACAAACTTTTTCGAATGGGTCGAAAAAGCGTTGAAGACGAAGAGTGTGCAGGTTGGCCCTTGGAGGCGCTCACACCTGAAAACATCGCTCTTGTGGAAGGAGAAATTATGGAAGACCGGCAGCTCAAAGTTACAGAAATAACAGCAAGGTTGGACCTTTCTAAAACAGCAGTTCTTCGAATTATTCATAAACATTTAAACATGAATAAGATTAGTGCAAGATGGGTGCTTAGACTTCTTTCTTCAGTCCAAAAGCAGCAACGAGTCATCTGTTGTCAGACATTTTTGGAGCTCTGCCGTGACAACGAAAAAGAGAGAAGTTCTGCACCCCTTTATTACAGCAGATGAAACTATGGTCCTTTTCTGTGATCCCTTATCCAAAAGAGAATCAATGGAGTGACGTAAAACTGACGAAGCACCGCCTCTAAAGTTCCAGGTCACTCAGTCAACCAACGAGATAATGACCACAATCTTTTGGGACTGTGAAGGAATACTCTTCATTGGCTTCAAGGAGAGGAACACCACAGTAAATGGGAAGTACTATGCTGGCCTACTACACAGACTACGTGCTTCCATCAAAGAGAAAAGGGAGGAAAGATGAGTGGTGGTGTGTGCCTTCTTCACGACAACGCGCCTGTATACACAACTCTTGTTGCAAAGGAAGCTGTGAAGAAATGTGGCTTCAAGGAGATGGACCATCCACCCTACAGCCCAGATCTAGCTCCCAGTTACTATTTCCTCTTCTCAAAACTCAAGAGGAACCTGGAAGGAACGAAATATAAGTGTGACGAAGTAACGATGCATGCTGTTTATGTCCATTTTGCAGACAATGCTTCTGACTATCTGTAGGAAGGGGGGACTGAAATGTTAATTCAAAGACGTGAGAAGTGTATTGCAATAAAGGGCAAAAAGTGAAAGTTTTTGTCTTTTTCATACCTCTAAAATGAGTAAGGCGGAAACTTATGGACCTATCCTTGTAGTTCAAGATTGTGAGAGTAGAAAAGCGAGAGAAATAGGTCCATGCGGCTTACATTCCACTGAGGACACAGGCCAAAAATAACTTTCTGCAGCTGTTGATTGACGCACACAAAATGTTTATTATATTATTATTAATATGCTCTTTAGCATAAAGATTAAATTAAGCTGATAAGATCTGCTTTGTGACATTGTCGGCTCATTTAACCAAATAAGAACTACTTTTAAGTAACTTTAGCGGTGGATTATCTAAGTATATTAAAACCGTTCTCGAAATAGCTGCGCTGTAGATCTTCTTTCATTGACTACAGAGCATTATCGATATATCGACATTGTTCACCTACGTGACTGGTACTGAACTGCGCAATATTATACGTGCAAAACTAGGTCTGAGAAATTCTCTAATTTATACGGACAGACATTTCGAATGATGAATGTTTCCCTTCTGAGTTGGAAAACATACTTGAATTATTTCAGGGTAAATCATTCCCAGCGAGGATTTATCTTGGAAGTTGATTATCTTGGTATGAAGACAGTAGAGCGCGTCATGCCGCTGCATAAAACAATTATGAAGGAATAACTCCAACACGTAGCCCGGAAAACCAAGCTGCCAAGCAAGAACTCCGCCCGCCTGCCCGGAAGAAACGGGCTTCTCATCGAGGCAGGTCATAGATCACGTGTTAATTGCAGCCCGCGGGCACCCTCTGGGGAACTGTAACCCGTGTTTATGTGCTGGTCGAACTGTTCGAACGCCGACGGCGGGAAAAGGGAAAGCTCACTTTTTAAACGCTGGGCCATGCCTTGCCATCAATTTGAGCTTACGCCAAAAATTAGACACGACGTGTAGCAAAAAAAGTACGGCCATTTCGTAAATATTCCATTAAAGGTATCATTTATGTAACAATTTGTCATAAATCCTACAATAAAGCTCTAAAAAGCTTTCTAACCAATCTTTACACTTAAAAAAAAAAAAAAAAAAAAAAAAGTACCGAGTGATTTATGTAGAACTAACACATTTCTTACTTTATTTATTTGAAAACCAATGATGCTCGCCATAACTTATTATATCCCAAATGTAGAGTATCTTTGGAAGAGTATTAACCTCTAAAATGTTGAAAATGTACTCCATCCTGCATAACGCATAACTCAGCAAGTCGTTCCATATTACTGCCTGCTTATGTCAATGCCAATAACTTCTTGTGTAATGTCGTGCTTCAGGTCGACCAATGTCTAGGGGCATGTGGCGTAAACTTTGTCTATTAAGTAACCCCATAGGAAGAAGCCCGGTGTTGCCAAATCATAAGGTTTCGGTGGCCATAGGTTATCGGAGATTACCCGGTCGTAAAAGAAACTTTCAATTAGTGACATGAATCGGCTTGATGTATGGCATGTAGCGCCATCATGTTGGAAATATCCATGAACTAGCTCTACATCGTCCAGTTGCTCAACAAACTCCATGAAAAGTCGGCTATGCTGGCCTACTGCACAGACTACGGTTTCCATAAAAGAAAAAAGTCGAGAAAAGCGGAGTGGGGTATGCGCCTTCTTCACGACAACGCGCCTGTGTGCACACGGCTCTTGTTGCAAAGGAAGCTGTGAAGAAATGTGGCTTCAAAGAGATCGACCATCCACCCTACAGCCCAGATCTAGTTCCCGGTGACTATTTCCTCTTTGTTAAAACGCAAGAAGGACCTTCGGGGAAGGAAATTTAAGCGTGACGAAGAGGTGAAGGACGCTAATTCAAAGATGTGGTAAGTGTATTGCAATAAAGGGTAACTATATTGAAAAGTGTAATATAGTTTTTGTCTTTATCATGTCTAGAAAAGGTTTAAGCCGGAAGCTTATGGACCTACCCTCGTACATTATACTACCTTGGCTTCCAGATAACGGTTCTGGCAGCTATTCGTAATTCCGAAAGGCATACAGCTTACATTTTGTGAACTTTATAACCCGTTTAGGCAAATTAGTGCTTTATTTCCATATTTTAATTCAGTGTTTCATATCATTTATTGTTCGTGAAAGAATACCGAGTTACTAACAAGAAACAGAATGTACACTTTGTTCATAATTAACCTTGCACACAATAATAATTCTCACAAAATATGAAAAAAGACGTCGTATATCACCAGTTACAGTTTCTGCGTCTGAAAACTTCCATTTGATATGCGCTGTAATTGCTTCAAGGGGATGTGTTAAACATAATAGAAACTTTCTCTTTACAGAATGATGCATGCTCCTTGATGCCAACAACGTAAGAGTAAGTCATTTTAACCGAAAATTACATTTAAGCCATACTGTTTCTTAAATTATAATTTACTTCGTTATGTGAGTGAAACACCTGCGTTAAAAAAAAAGTGACACAAGATTCATCGATACAGCATTCATGCTCTCGTGCTAAATTCAAACATTATTTGCTCAACATCGACAGGAGAACTAAATACTTGAGAGACACTTCCATAAATGTCTTTAATCGTCGCTTTTGCATAAACGGCAGATGTGAAGACACCTAATACTTGGATATAATTTGATGATTTGGATATTGTGGTTACCTAAAACCAGCGCCTCTAGAAAGAGTTGAAATGATATGGCTTTTTAATAACATTTGCAGTTTGTTACAAGCTGAATTGGAAGTTGAATTTTTTAAGTTGCATAAATTAATTTTTGTACGGGTTTTAGAGCTGGTTCCCGCGGTCTTCACTCACGCTGCAAGCATTTCGATAAAGGGTTTATCATCACAACTAATATTTGTAACATGTTGTGTCCTTTATTGGTTAAGAGCCTTAATTTTTTGTTGGCATGTATATCTATTCTCACGTTCTGTTCAGTTACATTTTTACTGACTATTTACCTACTTACTTTCGATGTTTGGTTCTCTTTTACGTTTATTACTTATGAGTCCTTGTTAGCTTTCATGTTGGAAAACAAGTTAATGTCGTTGTTAACAGTGAAAAAAAACAAACGTTGCCTCACTCGTGTCGATTGTAATATAAGCATTTGTTTCTCTTCTGCTGATGTTAGAAGCGCATTCTCGTCATATTTTTCACTGAATAACTAAACCACAAATGTTGCGCGTAAATTTATTTATTTATTAATCAGGCAACGCTTAGGATTCGCATTCGGTAGACTTCGGGTTCAAATCTCTTTGGACCAGTACTGATCTCATGTTTTATCGTGGTTTCCACTTTTCATTGGTTCCTTTCCAAGAATTTTTATTTCTCCCATTTTACCTCATTTCATTCCGTATCTAAAGCTCCAGGCGAGGTGGGCTGGTGTTATGTGCGGCGTGACGGTAGCTTGCTTTTTGGAAAAGGGTTCTACTCCTGAGTCTGAAAGTGGTTCTCGTGAGAGGCTCGAACTCCTTGGAGGGGTTATATCTGAAAACATTTTTAGGTACCCACTCTAAGTTCATATCTGACCTCTCCTCCTACATCCAGGTAGACTGGTGTGTCCCTCACCTTATCAACTCCTCTGGGGTGTGCTCATTGGAAAGGGAGGCACAAACGACCAGCCTTGAGTACGGTTAAAGCGCTGAAAATGTCAACTCCTTTCCTTCCAATACAATTCATGAACTGAGCGTTAAAATAAAATAATGAAGTGGCGATATTTATTTGTCAAAAATAGTGCAAGAGATGTCAATATGATAACGTGGGTAAAGTAACTTTTAAATATTCATCATTGTGCCGTTTTTGCACGCATTGATCAATAGATGAAGCGTTCTTCTTCCTCTCTTATCTTTCCCTTACTCTTCCTTTTGCTGCTATGTTTGCATGCATTATCCATTGATTGCAACGTATTTTATGTTGATGGAATGTGCTGTGCAGCTTTGTGAGCTGACTTGACTTCTCTTCAGACAGGGGGCAGCAAGAAAATTCCAACTTAAGGGTAGGATCTATACTTTTGGTTATATAATTCAACATTTTTCAGCTTGGATCTTCTTCACTGTTTCCACCCAGTGACCCAGGTGGTATAATGTGCTAAGAAGAGAGTTTGTCTTTAAAAGGTTTATTTATTTATTGGTCTGGCTCAAGATCAATTTTGTAATGATTTGGCCGAGGAATACTAGCTTAAAGTGTTAAGGAATGATAAATTTGTTAAGATTAAAGAGTTTTACTTTTCTTAAAATAGAAGATTTTTATATTTGTAATTTGCTGCATCAAAAATGATATATTTTTACCGTTTAAATTGTCCACACTTTTAAGATTTAATAATTAAAATTTTGCATTAAAAAGCTGTAATACGAGTAACGTTGTAAATGTCCAGTGCACTACTGCTGTTGCACGTTTTCGCAATTGTATGTTAAATTAATTTGCTGTTTTCTACAGTTCTTTATCATTCAAAATTGAAACTTGTTTTACATATGGCATGTAAATAATTTTATCTTTCAGAAAATTATAATTAAATAATTATTACTGAATTTTGTGAATTATCACTACTTTTCTCCCTTACTATTGAGTTATCTTTCCATCCATATCCTGGGGTTCCACCCAGGGGTTCCTAAAGAAACAATCTGTAATATTACTAAAAGGATATAACCCTCAATTCACTTGAGATATGGTGCATCATAAAGCAAAGCATTTAAGCACTATCTATTTTAGAGAATAGAAGTGCAAAAATTCTTTATTTTTAAGTGTTTATATAAAATAGATTAAAAAGCTTAATTGCACGGTAATACCTATGTAAAATTGGGGCTAAGTTATTGATAAGGAGGAAAACAGAACAATGTCATTTTAGACTTTTTAGTATTAAGTACTGAGTTGTTCAAGTTTTGATTTAAAGTCATTATTTATTAATTTGTTATATATGTTTTCCGCATGGTGCCTATTATATTGACAGAATCTACAGGGGAACCTGAGGCATATAATATACCTGATATACAGAGTGAAGCATTTATAATGTAGCGGCCATTTTCCTCCGAAACGAAGGGCAAAATCAAAAAATGTTTCAGGCAAAATTTTAAGTATTTTAGGGGGTCAAAAGACAACGAATTTAACTCGCCCTTGACCTGCCATTCTCAATGTCATTTCAAGGTCAATTTGATTTTTTTAAAATGGAATGGTGTATTTTCTTTTCTGGAAATGGAAAGAACATTGAATTTTCAGTATGACAGTTCTAATATATCTATCAGCTAGGGGTGATAGGTGATTGATGTTGGACAAATAAGACAGCAAATGCCTTTCCTTCACTTTCCCTTTACTGGCATCAATTTACGTATGTTGGAAAAGTTACCGTTTTGAATTTGTGGTAGAGTCGTTGGCAAAATTCAACACGCTTCTGAAAAGCATACCCATGAAGGGCTTGATGTAGGCTAATGGTGATATTTGAGATGCTTAAACTTTCCCTAATGAGAAATTCCAGAATCACGTTTTAGTTAACGAGAATTTTGCTGAGGATTAGCGGCAACTGCAGTTAATACAGGGACTTCCGAATTTTCTCTGGTTGCACTTCTCATTCGATGGTGTTTTCTTGATGCGACAACTGCCACGGGTGGCCGAGGTCGTTAAGGCGGGGACTTGTGAGCGGGAGGTCTGGGGGTCGAATCCCACCAGGACCGTCCTCCCTTACTGAGGTTTTTTCCAGGTTTTCCTCAATCCTCATAAATGGCAAATGCGGAGGAGGTACCCTAAAACTTAGGCCTGGAACGTTTCCTTCCTTAAAAAAATCCTTTCCCAATTTATCATTTCATCTCGTGTATCATCAGTGCCTACCGCCTGTGGTGCCTCTGTAGCAAAAACGGGCGTTAAACACCAGCATTCATTTATTTATTAATGCGACACCTCCAATTTCGCGTAGTTGAAATGTTCTAACAGATGGCTGCCTCCTTTCAGGATATCGTTCTCCGTATAAGTTGCAAGCTGCTCTAGCGTTCTTATGAGCTTTACCATAAATGTAAATCATATCGATCCTCTCGTTGATCGTGTATCGAACATCCATGATTGAAAAACGAAGTGGATCTGACAGAGAATAATGTTCTTTGAGGTTTGAATTGGCAATGATGAGCACTTGTTTGTGTACCGATGACAACAAACGAGCATCTGCGTATAAACAAATGAGTTACCTTCCTAGCAACAACAAAACAAAAGAGAGAGAAGTGAAAGTGAAAAACATTTGCTGTCTTATTTTTCCAATATTACATCATCTATTGCACCTAGCTATACTGGAACTTTCGTACTGAAATTGATTGCTCTTTGCATTCCCAGAAAAGATAACACATCGTTCTATTAGAAAAAGCGATTTGACCTTGAAATGACCTTGAGAAAGACCTTTCAAGGACAAGTCAAGATCGCTATCTAATACCCAGTCCCCCTAAGAGCACTTCAAATTGTGTCTGAAGCATTTTTCGATTTTCCCCTTCGTTTCGGAGGAAAATGGGCGCGAATCTATAAATGCCCCACTCTATGTGTTGATACTGATGGATTTAAAATTGCAATATTTTGTAATATTGCCTCTACGCCTGCAACATACACATGAATTAGAACAAAACTAAAATCTATCACAGAATTTTAAAGATGTCGTTACACACTGCCCTTATAAGAAGGAAATAGTTCACTAACGTAACATCAATAATAATTACTAATTACTGTTAAAACAATAACATAGATTAAGCGATTTTAACCTGTGTCCCAAGAGGTGCACTCTTTAAAATGAAATCTTATAATAAATTATACAGATACTAATAAATCATACTCTAGTTTGAGTATTGGGGGGAGGTACTTTAATAAAGAAAATTATACTTTTACAATTAATTTATTCCAACATGTCGAATAGGTTTTATTACCACATTACATTTAAGTCCCAGGGGAAAATCTTTGAAGTATGGTTACCTACGCGGTTATCGACTTCCAGGCAGTTCAATTCCTAAATAAAGGTATCTATTTGCATGACTTAAATTCACGAATGAGGGCCACGAGATCTTTCATTTAGAGTTTAACGGTATTAAATTGCTCTCAATGTTCTATTACGTTTGTAAACATCTATATCCCTAATTCTGGGAATAAGCAGAAAATAAGAACTTTAAGTAGGTGCTAAATCTTTGGTAAAACAAGGCGCTACGCAAATATCTGCCTCCATAATAATATTTTTGTTGTCGTGGCCATCTCTTACTGAAACACGCGGGACTTTATTCCGACAGAAAGTCCATAACTCTGTTTATTGTATAATTTAAGCCTCATCTTATTATTCTATTACTAATGCGTTTACTTATGACGTCAGAAATGTCTTTATTGCCCAAGTGTACGATTATTCAAAACCGCCATACTCTCTTATAAGCTATTTCCCATTTCCCAGCTTTTCGCTTTTCTTACAGGCACAGAATCGATTAGTCTATACTTTCTTTTCCCAGTAGGAAACATTTCACTTCTCAGGAAGTAAAGACGTTTTCTGATCTACTGTGGGTGTTACGTCATATATGCTTCAGACTGTTGTTTACGTTGCTTGTCCAGTAGTGATGTATTGGCGAATTCCATTTGGATAGCATCCTTTCATTAGGCCAAACTGTCAGTTGGTTTGATAGAACATCTCTACTTTTATAGAGGTAAACATTGTTTCAGGCATAAACTTCTGGTTCCTGCGCACGTAAATAGAGGATATCTGAACTATTAGCATTAATTAAACGTTCATACTTACTGTAATAAGTAAAAAAAAAAAAAGAGTTCTGCTTAGCCTATAGACAAACCACTTAACAAGAGTTTGCAGAACAAAATAAGTACGTCGTTTATTGCTGAAAACCATTGGGTGTCGGAATTTTATTTGACTTAAACCTATCGATGTCGGAAAGTATGAAACAACAGCACGTTTTTTCTTCTCCGTGTTTACTGTCACGGGTGGCCGAGGTCGTTAAGGCGCGGACTCATGAGCGGGAGGTCTGGGGTTTGAATCCCATCAGGACCGTAATTCCTAACTAAGTTTTATTTCCAAGTTTTCTTCAGTCCAGTCATAAATGGCAAATGCCGGGGAGGTACCCTAAACTTGGGCCTGGAAGGCTTCCTTCCTTAAAAATAAATCCTTTCCCAATTTATCATTTCATCTAATATATCATCAGTGTTCATCGCCTGTGGTGCCTCAGTAGTAAAAACGGGCGTTAAACACCATTCATTCATTCTTCGTGTTTACTCCACAAGGCTTCTGAAGATTATAAACTTAGTGTTTGTAATTATTACATCGACACCAACAATGCCAATGTATAAACTTTTTAATCGTGCCCTTCGTTTATTTTTCTTTACTTTGCTCTGAATCTCCGCAGATTTATCTCATTTGGAAAGAGCATCACATAAGAAAATTTCGAGGACACAATCGTGACTCGAACCACGAATCTTTGGTGTCCATAATCTTACCATTTAGGCTACCCTGTTCTGTCTCCGAGCATGACCCTCCCATCCTGGAAACCTGTGAGATTTAATCCCCAAGAAGCGACTAGAAATCTTCCTATACTCGTCCCAAGGTTTATAGTTAACCATACTATTAGGTTGAGTTTATATACAATGCGATTTTAGACTGGAAACATTCAAGGTCACGATCGGGACTCAAACATGGATCTTCACAGAGCTTAATCATAAATTATCTGTGTGTAATGAAGAAGTGATGGATGCTGTTTATTCCCAATTTGCAGGCAAAACTTCTGACTATTTTCTGAAGGAGGAGATTGAAATGTTAATTCAAGCATGTGAGAAGTGTATTACAATAAAGGGTAACTATACTGAAAAGTGGAATATAGTTTTTGTCTTTTTCATACCTAGAAAATGGTTAGGCCGGAAACTTATGGACCTACCCTCGTACGTCATGCTGATGCAGTGTTCATAGAACTGTAAACAGTTCTGTACGTTTATCTGAAGGGTCAGTAAAATTTCTCGGAAGTGATTATATACGGATTTCAAATATGTCAGCACAGTCAAGACGAAGCGGTTGCAGCTTTGAAGAAAAACAGCAGAAAAATCTCTGAGCAAAACACTCAGCGGCAAGTAATTTTCCGAGATGAGAGCCTTTTGAAGAGAAACTTTTCTGTTTTATAGTTCTGATGAATAGACTTTGCATTCAACAAGTTCGAAAACAGTCATTTAAAAACTATTTGGGAAGTGCACGTTCTCTAATGATCTTGGACCATTGGTTTCAGTTGATGAAGTGATGTATATAACGATACTTCATAAGAGGAGATTGAATTACTTCAAAAACATTTTTAGCAAGATTTTGTTATCTGGAACACGTTCAAGAAATCAAAAAACGATAACAAGATAAAGTGTTTCTATTAGTAACATTTCTGATGTACACTTAATTGAAAATATGCGGAAAAATTGCAAGCAGAGACTTAAAAAAAAATGCTACACAACAATAATTGCATCCATAGCTTAGATGTACATGCCGAATTCCGATAACATGACGAAAAATAACTGAGGTCAATGGACATTGCTGGATAAATAGAGATAATTTTGCTGATTTAAATTTGATTAATTTTAGTTGTTGTGTCACTATTTTACGTTCTGTACTTTGTGACCAACAACCAACATTGGCTGCTGTTGGGTTGGTTGTTTTAGCAAACAGTTCCTCGTGGGTCATTTTTGGCTGTAATGTTTCCTAAATAAAAATAACCCAAAATGAAATAAAAGGAACATAAATTAGCGCAACTTTACGAAGCCAAAAAGGGCTAAATGTACCATGTTCAATTAAATTAAACAAAAAGCCCACTACAAATTAATTATAAAACGAGAGTCAAAAGCACAATCAAACGATACTTCTATTTCAGCTGGAAAACGCAATGCAAATTGGAGCTGAACAAGCAAAATGGCAACCTCGCATGTTTAACTACAAATACATCCACATCTTATTAATTATTCATGTGTCAGAATATGTTATATTGGTGTATCTGTGTTGTTGGGGCCTCAGAGTAACGTATGTGCAGTTTCACACGACACAGCATTCCCATTACCATCAGAGGACCATTGCTTGCATCGAATTAATTAAAATGCATTACATCGAATTATTTCCCACTTTGGTCCTCTCTGATGACATTTAAGACCTACTTGCTATTGGTGACCCACGTTTTTTGATTCTAGGTCAGATAGAAAATAGGTCATTCTCATGTTTCGCTTGCACAATGGGCGACAGAACGTTCAGATGCAATAACACTCAACGATAGAAATAGACAGATAAGATAAACAATGAAAATGATAAAATACTCATTGAAAATATTCACTAAAATACTTCAGTTGATCCAATCCCACTGAAATATAATTATAATGTATATTTATGTAAATTCAATCACATTTTGGTATTCTAATTAGTAATATAAATATTATTATATTGTGTCATAAGCTTTAACTTTGTTGCAATTGTACAGAAGAGAAAGCCTCTGGTGTTTGTTGCGGAAGTTAAGAAGGCCAATAGCGTCATTAAAATTCGACACAATAGAAAGGAAAAGGACAAGTGTGAAGTCCCTGCAAGGTTAATAAACGGAAGGACTTTGAACCGTTTGCGGCTTTGACCCGATTGGCGTTGTACTGTTAGGGCTTTAAACTAGCCAATGCTGACAAAATGTTTTAAACCTTAAGGAATAGTGAATTGTACGCATGGCAGGGGAACTTAAACCGGCCAATGGAAATTTTATGTTTGAACTTTTAAAGATAGGCAAAGATTGCGCGTGTCTGTGTAACCCTGTGGCATTGTTAAAGTCAACGACCACTTGATTTGAAATGAAGAGTTTGCTCGGCCGGGGCAAGCAGTTTTAATTCTACACGAGACAGTAAGCAGAAGCAGTTATAAGTTCTACAAGCCGCGAGAAGCAATTTTTACTCAGTTTGAAGTTTTGCATGCGGCAAGACACACACAGTTCGACTCATTCCTCAGTAGGCAGTTCTAAGTTCTGCATGTGTTTGGATGGGATATTCTCACCCACTCCCCTCATTCACCCTACTTGTCGCCTTTGGACTATGCCCAAGTTTTTGGGTGGGAAACGTTTTGTCTAACGATCAGGAGGTCGAGGAAGCTGTGAAGAAGTGGTTGAAAATGCTGACGGTGGAGGTCTATGACACTGGCATATAAAAACTGGTGCCCCGACTACAGAAATGTATTGATCTCAACGGCGATTACGTTGAAAAATATTTTAATATATTTGGGAAATATTTCAATTAAATTTCAATTAAATACAAGCACTTTTCGATCCTACATAAATATTGTAACCTTGCATTCTGCATGCACAACCGCTACGGGTGGCCGAGGTCGTTAAGGCGCGTAGTGAGCGGGAGGTCTGGAGTTCGAATCCCGCCAGGATCGTCCTCCCTGGCTGAGATTTATTCCACGTTTACCTCAATGGAAAATGTCGGTTAAGTACCCTAAACTCAGGCCTGGAACGTTTCCTTTCTTAAAAAAATCCTTTCCCAGTATACAATTTCATCTCATGTATTATCAGTGTTCACCACCTGTGGGGCCTCTGTAGAAAAACGGGCGTTAAACACCATTCAAAAAAAAATACTTTCTGCATGGCCCTTGTAGTTAATTACCTCTTGAACCATACTATTTCTTACATCCAGTTCCATTCTTATATCTCAATTTATCTCCTAGAGGTACTCCTAATAACCTTCTCATAAATCCCATTTCTGGGCTTTCGATTTTAATTTTTTTTCTTTTTCTTTCTTTTCTTTTCTTTTTCTTTTTTTTCTTTTTCTTTTCTTTTCTTTTCTTTCTTTTTTCTTTTTCTTTTTCTTTTTCTTTTTTTTTTTTTTTTTTTTTTTTTTGCTCATAACCAAAATTGGTTTCGATACAATATAATCCAAGTTTGACCTCTTTCCTTGTTTAATTTATTGATTTGGTTTATTTATGGACGCTCTTTAACATCTCAGGCCATCAGCGGCCCATTCAATTCAGGGCGTGAAACGGCCGACACATTTTGCTCATGAGGCCTTTTCTTTCAGGCTTGAGGTTCTTTTACATGCCCTAAATCTACGACAGAGGACCCACGGCTTTATTTCTCTTTCCAACATACTTAGGATTTTTACGCTCGAAAAAAATCCATTCACCCTGGCCGGGATTGAACCCGCGATCTTGAGTTTAGGAGGCAAGTATGGTTACCACTACACGCCAGAACCGACCTCATTAAATTTTCCAACTATCTGTTGATGCATCCATTTATTGAATTATATTTTATTATATTATTGCCTAGATCTTGGTTCAAATTATAGATTAATAGGTCGCATTCCAGATATTTAAAAGTATTCACTAGTTCTAATGTCTGATCCTTTATTACGGTTCTAGCTCTTCTATTTCACTTTCATTCCCTAGTCATTACTCGAGTTTTATTAATAGAGATTTTCATTTTGATAGTTTCTAAAGCGTTATTTAACTTTGTAACACTCTCTTGCACATCAGTCTCAAATTTAGTCAGCAATACTTGGTCATCAGCAAATAGTAGGGTTTTTATTGACTTTTATGAACTCAATCTAATACTTTTGGGACTTAATGTCTGCCATTCTTGAATAACTTTATATAATAATAATAATAATAATAATAATAATAATAATAATAACAATAATAATGGGGACAAACCACATCCCTTCTAATGCCTTGATTAACTTTAAAAGGAGAACAAGTTTTTAGTGCTATCTGAATATTACCATATAGGGTTTTATTGCATTTATCATATTATGGGGAACGTTATATTATTTTAATATTTGCCATATACTCGGTCGTATGCTTTTTCATAATCTAAAAATATGATAAACAGTGGTAGGTTAAACTACCTTGTTTTTTCCTTCTAGGTTGTTTTATAATAAAGATTGCATCTGTACCTGATCTGCATTTGCTAAACCCACAGTGTTCCTCTTCTGCTATTGCTTGTAGCTTGGATTGCATTATCGCTGTATATATTTTGTAAGCTGAACTTAGTAGCGTATACCTGTATAATTAGAGCAGTCTTCTCTATTTCCTTTTTATGTATATTAATTATATTCGCCATCTTCTATTTTTCCGGCATTTTACCATTATTCCAGATATAATTTAGCAGCTGTATAAATCTTCTTTTCCATTTTAAACTGGCATATTTTATTAATTCAGTGTTTATATTGTCTAAGTCTCTCTCCTCTCTCTCTCTCTCTCTCTCTCTCTCTCTATTTCTCCAAGGATTTTTCTAATCTGTCACATTAATTGCATTATATTCTTTTATTATATCTGTATCCATCTCGTATTTCTTTACTTTTTGCATTAATTACTTTTATGTTTTTCCTTTGCTCTTTAATAATTACATCAATTTTTGCTTTATAGTTCATATCTTCTCCCAATGTATGAAATATCTAGAAGTCATATCTTTGAGAACCTGTTACGACTATATCATTTTCTAATCCTTTAACAAATTGTCCCCAGCTTTACTTTTGTTTTTTATATGATATTGTGTTTCTCTTATTTCCATCAATCTATTTAATATACAGTTTTTTTCTTCTTGGTAATGGCTTCTTTCAATATATCGTTACATAATTTTAACCGTTTAGGTCTTGCTATTATTTGTACACCTAATACCTTATTAACTGTCTTAATTTTTAATTGAATACGGTTGTCCATTCTTCTGTTCTACCTCTTTATTAGTTTATTCATTCGGGTCACATCAACATTTCTTCGGCATTTTAATCTTTTACACAACTAAAAAATGGTTCTATCAGCTTCGACTTTTCTAATTTTTTCTCGTTGTTGTTAAACAATGAACTCTGATTTTTAAAGGACATTTACACTCGTTTTAAATTTAAGTACAGTTTTAAGCTCTTTTTATCAAACATTGTCAAGGCGGTTATTTTTATGCTCGATATTGGTATTTGTCATACAACACAAATAAAATTTCGTACATACACATAATTATAAGCAAACTTCATCAACATTTCGATTTTATTTTACGACTTTTCATTTAATTATAATAATCGGTTAGCATTTTATTTAATTGAACTGCATAAATTTTTATCACTTTTATATTTTATTATTGCTTTTAAAAACTGATATTAAAGTGTACTTGGCTTTAATTTTATATACTAATAAGTGTTAAAGTTCAAAATGACTGATTATTATTAGTCAAATAACTGCATTCTAAATATGTAGCAAATCGCTTGCACTTTCCAAGTTAAGAGTTTTTGCCTTTGATGTAAATTTGGGGAGGGAATAGAGGAACATGGTCATTTCAAACTATTGACACTGGTGACCGAGGTCACTGAGGCACGGAATGCGATTCGTCCCTAGAACATCCGTTCCTAACTTGAGATATTTCCAGGTTTTCTCAATGACAGATGCAGGGGATATGCCTTAACTTTACGTTTTACAAAATTATGTTTTAAATTTCGTAATTTCATCTTATATATTGTCAATATCTATCACCTGTGATATTACATTACCAAACACAGACGTTAAACACTATTTAAGAACTCAAAGCAGCTGTTCTCTGACGTTTAATAAGGCATTAATTTTATTTTCATACGACACCCTGTATCAAGTTTCTCTTACCTTAATTCATGCATGGTATACATTTCTATTCTCTCGCATGGTTCCTGTGTCTCTCGCATATGGTTCTATGTCTTCCTATTTTCCATCTTCGAGGTAAAGCTCAATTTATTCAATAATATCTTCCATTCTTCCACAAATATTTGACGTTCTAATTGCTTGTATTTTGTAAACTTTAAAAACGTTCTAATATAACATTTTGTCCAATTTCTTACCTATATTTAATTTGAAGTGTCTTGCTGAAGATATCTTGAAATAAATTTCTGCATTTAACAAAGTTACAAATTGTGATATAGTCTCCAATTTTTTAGATAGAAAGACTACATTGATTTGAGCTATAAAACATATTTATTTTCATTTATTTACTGGTCCTTATCTCAGATAAAATATCATTTAGTGATGTAAGTAGTTTTAATGGATTTTATATTTAAAACTACACTTTTAGTCTATATTAATATTTATTAAGTTATTACATCTTTCTTTCTAGCGAATCTTGAGTTTCTTAGCCGAGGTTCAGTTTTGACCAAAGGAGGTGGTTCATTCTTTATTTATTTACTTTATTAAAGATCTAATATATCAATAAAAGTTCAGAAGACAATCTTTGTTTGTCTTCTTCTAAGAAAACACTCATGTTTATTCACTGAAATTTATGTTATGGCTTATAGGTGGAGAAACAGGAAATAGCTACACTCCACTTGCTCAATTTCAGTGGCCTAACAATAATTTGGAGAAGTTGGTAATCACCTCGCACAGGGATAATCCCAACAGAGACACAAGACCTCGCTAAGGGATTACAAACGCAATCCTGCCGAGGGTCAAACAAAACCATTACGACAAAGAAGTTTTGCACTTCTTGCTTTCCTTTTTCACGCGGCGTAGAAAGTAACTCGTAATCCTGTCGCCCGCAGTTGTGACCCCCTTAACGGCCCGCAAACTTGGGCTCCAACCCAATCCGATTGGAACTAAAACTTCTAGCATCTTTCCTAAATCATAAGTTTCGTTGTTGAGGGGGCAGAGGCGAAACATGTTGGCTCAGGATTTCTCTCGTTTACTTTCACA